>CM055657.1:28735783-29935783 GCA_029378335.1 Agrilus mali | reverse complement strand
TGTAAATAGGATACTTGAAGGATTTAATCCTTCAAACAAATCAATTCGCCTTTATTAAGACTCTTACATTATGAATACCAGTTTTAATTTATTAAAGATTCTATTCTATTCTAGAAATTATAAACCTGAGAATTATGTTATAAATAACGTTCTCTGAAGCAAGGATTATTAAATTAGGTATAAAAAATATTCCAGATTTATATAAAGGGTGAAACAACTCATGAAAATCAAACATGAGGTATTGAGTGGTGGGTTATTATGATATCCCGAGTAAATGCCTGCCTAGCATCATTATACAATTATAATAGGCCACGTCTGACGATATTGCGGGAAGATCTTCCTGTCTCAACAACTTAACAATAGCAGCGATTTAATAGAAGATTTCACATCATACGTACAACGAATTCTTGTCTTAAAATGTATCTTCATACATAATATATCTATATATAAATTTGAGATAAAGTATAGTAGTAGTCATGAAAATTTTGTAAGGAGTCGAGGAACCTCCCACATACAATTACGCAAGATTAGTTATTTGGTTTAAAGTAAGAACGAAGAATGGCTTATATAACAGTTTCAATGCTACATCTGTGTGTCTTTGAACAGACCGCTTTAGGGTTCACTTTCTAAACCCATGTCTCATTAAATATGCTCTTTGGTAGATGATTGCTGTACAGGTACCACAAGTTTTATGTATGATGTGATATTAGGTATTACGTAGTTGCAAGATGACAAAATAACAATGATATGTATATTTAAATAGGTGCCGCATATAAAACAAATTACTTGTCTTTTTGCTGATAACGTTGGTATAAAAAATACTTGTTTTGTTGTTCAGTGTGCTTCATCAGATTAAAGAATCACTAATAACTCTACCAAACGTGTAAAAACAAATTTTAAGTACGTAAAACTGGATTGTACAGGACAACCAAACGGTTTGTAGTTTGTACATTTTTAGTTGTTAAAAAGGGATTAGAATAGAGCTCATACATTTTTAAAAGCCACGATAACTGCCCCAACGAATAAAAACGAACTGAGTTTGCCACATGTAGACTACTCGGCATACGTGGAGCTTGTTCGCATACTCTTAAAAATTTACCAAATTATTTACACAAAATGTTACCATGACGAGGATAAGGAATGATAGTGCTTAATATGATATGTGTCCCATTAAATTAGTTAATTAATTAATGCTGTAAGTGCGCAATTATGTTGGAAATGTCCACAGCCATTCCTTATCATTCGCCTTGAAATATCTTCAGATTCCAGTAATATCTTTAAACTAAATTAGTTATCCGGAAATTGCAAGGAATTTCCACTACAATATTCTAAGAATTCAACAATACGCAGGGAATCCATGTTCCGTCGTCATATACCAAAATATGGGTGTGTGGTAGAGAATACCAAGCAAAAATAAAGAACGTTAGCGAATTATTATTTAATTTAATAGAGAATACATTGCAAAAATGCTACCATATTAAGGCCTCCAGCGTCCTGTCGTTTATCCTGGCTGACTTGAACCAATATTAAACACATAACCGACTTGAACCAAGTCAGATCAAGACAGAACAATGCTAGCCTGAAAGAGCTCATTAACTCCCGCTTTCCTATACCAATTTCGCACAGAGGCGGCTTAATGATATTTCGATTGAATCGACTCAATCTAAATTACTTTATCCAATTTGTACGTAGCTCTACGTAATACGTTATAGCTGCCAATCCCACAGCAAACCGCAACACAATCGATGGGTTTAATCTTTTAACATTTACCTACTTTATTAGTTATTTTAAAGAATTGTTATTGTTAGTATTGTTAGTTTTCTGTTGCTGTTGGCACAATTGATTTCTTGTTCTTTCAATAAAGAAGTGAGAAATTAAGCGTCCGTTTGACCCCTTGAGAATTCTTTCGTACGGAGGAAGAAAGCCCTGAGCTGAGTTCTCCGCATTGTGTTTCTAAAGTTTCCAACTACTTCAATAGATAACAAATTCTTCCGTTCACAGTACACGGTGTTCGGGGATAATAATAGAAGTGCGATTTCGTTTAATTAATGTTTCTTTAAACTAGCCGAGCAAGATTCAGAATTTACTAGTAGTAACAACTTGACCGACAGAATTTAGTAGGTACTTAAAAATGGTGCATTGAACTGTCCGCATCAATTTGTAAATTTGATTACGAATTAATTTAGCGACATAAAGCGAGTCACAGTAGCTCAAGGTGAAGGTGAAGGAAATGCATGAAAATTGTGAGATTCGCATAAATGTGTTATCGTTTTTAGCGTTTTATTTCCAATTTACACATGAAATAAGCAACGGCCTTAATAACCGCAAACGAATTCTGTTGTGGCCGACCCGCTTGCTTGCTTGCTTGCTTGCTTGCTTGCAAACAAGATTTATGGCACAATTTAAAGGGCTTTACACGTGGTAACTTTAAATCCTTTGATTTCATAAAGTTTCAAGCCAATACATACGAAAACTGGATGCGCAATAAAACACAAATGTAAAAGCAGTAAAGCATAGAATATATATTAAAAATTTACAAATTTCTGATATCAAATTTTGAATTCTTCTTCACTTTGCAATAACGTGTTCTTCCTGTATGTACTGCAAAGTTTAGTCGACGCTTAAATTAATAAAAAGATCAACTACTATTCTTAATAGGCTCCTTCGAGGAGGTTTAAGTACTTCGGCGGTGAAATAGGTCAGTCAGATCGTTACACAGGGCCAACAGAATGTGGAGAATATCAATTCGGAGACGTGGCAAACCAGTGCAGTTCAAGTATAATTAGTATTTTCAAGTGGAACTGAACGAGAAATGTGAGCATAATTCTACACCCAAGCACATTGCTCCTAAAAGTTCTTGATCTAGTTTAATGCACTGAGTTATATTCTTCTCAAAAAGATTGAATTGTATTTATATAACAAACGTGCTTCTACCTAAATTGCCCTACAGTTAGTTACCTGTTGGGGAAAGAAGTAAGCATGTGTTAAGCGTATGCTATGTTTATTCATTATCTATTAGTTATTACTTTTTTAATACATAATACGTAGGTATGTAAGTCATTCCCGACACCACGACACCAACTATACTTACTTTGTGCATGGGGGTTCCCCAGAAATCGTTGAAAAAAATATTAACCAACGGTGTGTGGGTCCTTAGATCCCGATTATCTTTAATTGCACTTATGTCATCAAAGACAAAACCACAGTAACAACTGTTATGGTAAACCATAACCGAAGTTAATACTATGATCGCACTTAGAGCAGTTTTCAACCCCATTTTAACTAAACAACACAGTTTTGATCACATCACCAGGATAACGAACTGGACTTGTATGCAATTAATAAAAATAAAAGACACACCGTTTGAATTTACTGACTTTTTAATGTTATCTACATCTTAATGTGTTAATTTCTTCAAAAATATTCGTACGGCCCTGTGAAATTTCAGCAAAATCATGTTAATTGACTGATTCTACACAAAATAGGACTTGTTTAACTTGAGTGTCAATTATTAAAGAATGCACAGGCGTCGAAATTCGTTAAACTAAGCATTCGAGTGAGGAAGTTTTGACCTCCACGAACTCTGTTTGCTCCCAACTAGAACGCTCAATGCCCGTGAACTGAACTGCTCGGTCGCACAGTTGCGTTTTCAGATACTTTGCTGCCATTACTGCGTCGGTGCGTCACGTGACCCAGAATATGATCTGTTGGTTGCAAGATTATTAGGCGCAAGCGCTTGTTCTGTCCGGTTCCGTTTTAGTGTCTGTCGTCCCTGTGGAATGAGCTTACAATCATACACACACATTGACACAAACCCGAAAGGCAGGAGGTAGTGTGTTAGGTTGCTTCTGGTAATCTTCAATACGTTGTTAAATAAAACTCATCAAAGATGAGCACTGTCTTCAAGAAACTAATATAGGGGATGTTTTTGGTTTTTATGTTTCACAACAGCAGCCTCCTCATCCTGATGAAGAACTTCTATTCAGATATCCAAGGCCTCATTAACTATTAAAGTAAATAATGTACAATGTACATCTCTTCTCGGTGCTAGTGCCTAGTGAACCTATAAATTTAGTTAACTTCCACTTAACCGATTCCTGTTTTATCTTTAGAGCATGAAAGTAATCCTTTGCTTACTCTGATGAATGACTCAGTCATTGGTAATAATCTGAGAGGGTTGCGATTACGTTGAACACTACCTATGTAATGTAAATGTAATTTTGTTTTACGCCCAAATGAATTTCATTGCCAAAAATGTAGACCCGTATTCATTAAACCAGTTGGATGCGAAGAGATTAAGCGTCAATAACAAGAACAACAAATCCGATTGGTCACTATTTCATAATATTCAATTTTCGTTTATAAAATTGCATTTGTGCATGGCAATGGCCAGCCGACTATGACACCGATATTTGACCCATGCTTTCCGCATCCATTACCCCAAAGCTTTCAACTGCAGGTACAAAACGAAAGCTGCAACAGTTATTAAAGCCGCATAATATAATACACAGAAACTCACCCACCTGCCGATCGCCACTGGTAGTACGTAAGCATATTGTGTGTCCCAGGCACAAAATAATGCTCGACGAAGCACGAGAAAGTCAGAATGAATCGACAGTATGAAAGGGTCTTTATCGCAAGTTTTCGGCATTATTGTTATAGTAATATAATTCGAAATTTGAACGAACGTTTTCAATTCAAGTTAAGTAGATTAAATCATCGTACATCGAGATACAGTCGAACTTCGATAACTATCCGACGCAAAAGCATGTATGGTATATGTTTTTATTTTTTGTAAATGACCGTTTGTTTGTGTGCATATTTAATACTGCAGATAGATTGATAGATGAATAAATATGGGTGATATTTTTTTAGTGCACCACATTCCACTTTTTCATAATATTTAATTTTTGGCAAAAAGACAAAGTTATTAAAGTACGTTTTGATTACAAATAATCGTAGAAACTGAAGTGCCTCACTGCTATTAAAAAGAGACGTTAAAATCGTACATTATTAAAGAATTCCCCAGAAAATTCTACTTATCGAAGTTGGTGCACAATATTATATTCGAGTTATCATGTAAAAAAATAAACGTATGTCTCATAGTTAATGATATTGAACCAAACTATCAAATATTTGACTTTTTGGTGTTGAAGTTATGGAAGTTTGACTGTATTATAAAAATGTCATAGCAAAATGTAACAATAAAAGATTTACCAAGAACCCTAATCAGGATCAAGTTAATGATGATAGCTCATAAAAGCGTTAAACGTCTTATTAAACTCTCATGTAGGTACTTCAGTTCCTGTGAAGTCGTCGATAGCTTGCAGTAAAAATGTTTATCGACAGACTTAAAGACATTGAGGTGTACTAAAAATTACCCCTGACGACCGAAGTAAGTAGAAAATCGCTAGGGTAGTCTTGGCACGTGCTCTAAAATTTGTCGCACCCAACAAATTTGCCAAAATATTCTTTACCTGCTAAATCTAGGTGGATGATACTGCAGCAATGTAAATAAAAAAAAAATTAAAAAATTGGATCGGGTATCGAATTGTAATAGTTAATATTGTTTATTACGCAGTACAAAAGGGTTGTTATTAGGGAATATGTTGACAATAATAGTACACTTTAGTCCTCATTGTATCTCGATTGAATTTTCCATTTTCCAATCACACAAAAACAAATATTAATGTTTATCCTTGTGGTTCTTCGTACCTAACCGATAATGAGAAATCTCTTTTGATCCATCTAAAGTTATTTTAGAATGTCTAAATTCACAATTAACCTCAAGAAGACTATGAAAATTAAGAGCATGTGTATTTATGTATTTACCATCCAAAAATGTTTATTTAAAAGAAATTATATCAGAAGTTTCATATATCTATATTTTTTATTAAATCAAATATAATTCATGGATAACAGTGGTTTGGTATCTATCATAAGTATTTATTTATACTTACAAAGTAAATGCTAATATAATTTTTAAATCTACAGACTAACAATAAGTATAAAAGTAAATATAGGTAACAACTCGTAGACGAAATAAAAAATTAAACTAATTGTATCTGAAAGTAAGAATTCAATAAAGGTACTTAAATTAAATAATATATATGTTAAGAATGTATGCGAAAATTTTCACCTGATATGATATTGTATTTGATTAGGTATGGTATTTTTCTTTCTTACCTTCCAAAAGAAACATACTTAATTATGACTAAAAGTTTCACAAAATTTTTGTTATTAATATGTAAGATTCACAACACAATTAATTATTCAATTAATAACAAAAACAAACAAAGTAAATACTATTAATCAAGTAATTTTAGAAATATCTGCATTATCAATAAGTACAACACAATTTAAAAAAGAAATGTTGATGATTCAAGTTTTCATGATTATATGGATAAAAATGCATTCGTTTACTGAGAAAATTTATACGATATGCCTTTGTCAAAGTAACAACTTATTTATTATGTAAAAGTATTATTCATTAACGCCTGTATGCTTCTGCTTCATCCTCTTCCTTCTTTAACGCCTGAATAAGGACGAAACCTAGGACAGCATTTATCACCTGAAATAATGACAATGAAAAATAAATTATTAACAATATAAAGAGTTGAAAAATAATTTTTTAATTTATTGAGAGACAGTTTTTACCCGAATGTATCGAAATGACCATTTTCCGTTTTAATCCCAATTTTAAGTTACTTTATCCTTTTTTAGCATTTGCACCTTGAAAATTTCGTAACATTATTTAATCAAAAGAGTCATATTTGCTAGAAAACCAGTTAATTTTTTCATAGTATTTAATTATGTTGGGAAGAGGAAGAGGAACAACAGGAAGAAGCAAAAGTGCAAAAAGGTCATTTTACTAGGATTAGGAGTCTAAACTTAATGGGATATTAAAAATCCGCTTATGAAAAGCTGATTTTCTCGGACGTGTTGTGGACATTTTTCATATTATGTTATCTATTAAAAGGTTACGAATATACATATATTTAGGGCAAAAATTCTGAAACCAACCACTAGACATTAAGACCTTGTTCAGACGAAGCGAAATTTGAACAGTAAATTGCACCGAAAATAAGAATTAAATAAAATCATTTATTATATATATATTTAAACTCATTTTATTTCGTAATGATATGCAGTTTATGTCTAGTAGTTTAAAATGAGTTTGATGAATGCTATGAATACTGAAATATGTACATTCATTTTTGGCTTTTAAAAGTATTGAGAACTTCAGGAATTTAGATATAAATCTATTAAACTATCAACCTGATAGAATTTTTTTTCTATTAATCTGCTAACGTTTAAAACTAAACAGAACAGAAACGATAAATACGACAGAACTTCAATATCTCGAATTACTATGATGCAAAAAAAAATGTATACAAATATATGTGCTTCTTTTTTGTAAATAATCATTTGTATGAAAAGACTTAGGCTTTCACGGCCGGCGTTATCAGAATAAATTGTGAAATCCGGTCTTGATGGCCGTGATCTAGGATTGTTTCTCCTTCGGTGAGAACACCGATGATGTTGTTTATCCGATGTTTCGCCAACAATTGTGGTTGGCATCGTCAGGGAATGTAGCGTGGGCGTAATGTCCATCGCTGTGGTTGTACTGAGACTGTTCTCACAGAAGGAGAAATAGTCCTAGACCACGGCCATCAAGCCCTCATATCTCAATTTCTTCTGATGTATTTGTATGTATTTATTTCTTGTTACAGATAGATATTAGATAAATGGAAAGATATACGTATTAGGTATATCGCTTTAAGTGCACCACTTTTCACTTTTTTTGATGATTTTATTTACATTTTGGTGATAAATAATGGTAGAAAGTGAACTGCCTCACTGCTTGCATAATACCGCTATTAAAATTGTACATTATTAAAGGATTTCCCCAGAAAATTCAACTTATCGAAGCTGGTGTTAAATATTATATTGGAGTTATTGAAATATTCGAAACTTGACGGTTCAAGTTATCAGATAAAATATACACGTATTCGATTTATCGACGTTTGACTAACCGTACAAGTAAGAACAAAAATAAAATAATAATTGCTTGGGAAATCAGAGAAAATTATAAAGGGTGGTCTACGTGGAAAATAATGCACGTAGATAGGTACTTGTTTGTTTTTTTGTCAAAGGGTCCATTGTTTCGTTGCTGGTAATACACTAGTATACTTTAATTGCCTACAATCTGCCGCTAGCCGATGTTTATTCTACGCTTCAGCAAGGCCCTAATAACCTTTTTGCTTTAAAAACACTTGATTGCGAACGATTCCAGTTGTTTATAGCCCGAGAGATTTCGGGTTACTGTACCAACCCTTTGTGTCATATTCGTTCCTAATACGGACGATCGACTTTGAAACGCGTTGACATTTTACGCGCCACTTTTAATGTCACTGAATTTTAATGTGTTAACAGTGCGGCGGCCTTTTCGAAAATAACTAACACAATAAATAAAAACCTTGCGAAAATGAGAACTAGTAATATAGTCGTTAATATCACAATTGACAGCTGTTTATATCATAAAGTGTCACTCACTACAACCTTTGAC
This sequence comes from Agrilus mali, assembly GCA_029378335.1. Lineage (NCBI taxonomy): Eukaryota > Metazoa > Arthropoda > Insecta > Coleoptera > Buprestidae > Agrilus > Agrilus mali. Next base: position 29,927,214 of record CM055657.1, on the reverse strand, counting down.
GTAATTCGCCACTCCTTCTGCGTGATTTAAACAAGTTCTTATTACGGTGGTTGAAGCACTCACGCGATGTAATCACGCAATGTAATTACAGCTGTAAATCACTTCAAAATAGTTTCTGATAAGAAGATACACGTTGAGTAACAAAAATAAAAAATTAATTTCTTACATAAATAATTAGTAATATTTAAACGGCAGGAGTATCTATCAGTTTTTGGTAATTTTGTACTTGAGCCAGAACGTACTCGTTATCTGCACGTAATCATGCTTTTTACGGTTGACGATGTTATCGGGCTTTAAAATTCAACCCTTTGTTTTCAACAGTGGCACTTTAATGAGATGTTGTAGGTGCCGAATAGAAGTGGAAACGTATGCCATGGCATAGAAATATTGTAACAGATTTTAAAATCATCAGGGACAAGAAAACCCAGAATGAATTAAATTGTGTTTGGGCAATTAGCAGATAGACGAAGTGTAATAAAAATCAGTTAAAAAATTGACGATACATGAAATTATTAAGTGGCATCCATTTTTGTAACGGACTAGGTATTTATAGTTTGCTTTCGATTAAAACGATGTGGAAAGCATTTTGAGCTGCAGTTCCGGTTTGTATAAATGGCACGGAACACTGACAGAAAGATTGTCCCGAAAATGAATTGCACATCAATTTTCACGATACCGGAAGTGCTTTCAAAAGCTATTGCAAGCAGTGTAATAGTCCGTATTCAGTAATTTGTTTACATTGCTATTGGCGGGCGACTAAAACTCAATTGTATTTTCCACTTAGGTACGTGACGTTTTATTTACAGCTGCTGAAAAATAAAAATTATATGGGCACGTGTACTGGGGTACATATTGGGGTGAACGAGGGGAGACCCCTTTGGGGGTTCTTTCTGATTTAAATTTATTGAGTACAAGATGAAATGTTTCCAATTTTTCTTCAAACCGTTTATAAATTTGTACCCGAAGCGCTTAAATTACGTATCTACAAATAACCCTAGTTTTCATTCATTTTCATTTTTACATTCTGATATTTTATTGTATTGTTCCGACAGGTAGGTAAATGAATTATTTATTTTTGCGTGTGTACATTGAATTTTAAAAGTGGAGGTGTTCGCACGCAAATGAGTAATTAATCAGGAAAACTTGACAAGGCAATGCGACCGCCCTTATAAAAGACCACCGTACGATCCGCTTCTTTTTATCACCCCGTACAATTCACAAACAAATCCATATTTACGTACACTTTTTAAGCGAATGACACGGAAACGTCTAATTAGAGTTAAGAGGCGGTAGTGTATATACAATGGCACTTTATACCTAATTAAACATAAATTATGCGTTAGTTTAAAGGCTTAAACGTAAATGTTATTTATTTACGAATATAGGGGTGGGGGTGGTGTGGTGTGGGTATAACGATTGGCTGCTTGTTATTGGCAACGTAATAGAAACCGTTTAAAAGCAATTTCCTTTTGTATTCACCTATATTTAGATAATAATAGCTTCTGTATATACCAAATATATTGCATTGGCCGGAATACTCGAATGTGATGATGAGCAAATCAAAACAAAACAAAAGACCCCTGTGGGTTTTTGTAAAGGTACGTAATGCGAGCGGTAATAATTAAAAGCAGGCCGATATACAAAGCGGCTAAATATCTTGTTTTCATTGTATGTCAGTTCCAGAATGAAATAATCGATATTCTTTTATACACACACACACCCCCATGTGCACCGTAACGTACGTAGGTGGGGACAAAAGTAATTACATATTGTAGTACGTTTGACCGATCATTGCATTGTATATGTGCTTCCATTATGTCGATACGTAGGCTCAATTTGGGTTTAGATTCTACACTCAGAGGACGTTAATTCGTTCCCAATAGTTTTCTTAAATGGCAACGTCGCGCCTTTTCGGTCTGTATGTTGTCGATAATGTAGGAAACAATACGTAATATTGCGAGCAGAATCGCATCTATTGCTCGCTAGTTTCGTGGCTGTTTCAATGTTTACCTAAATACTTAATATACAGGGTCTTTCAAGTTGATGGGCTATTAGTAGGTATATGAATTAGTAGAAGGAATTCAATTCTGAAACTTGGGCTCATTTGGTTATTGTTTATGCCGCTTTTTTTTTTTTTAATATTTTCAATTTCGATTTATATCCGGCTATACCGGAAGTAGATGTTAACTTTCTTATTTTAAATGGAATGACATACTTCAAATTGTAGATTTTCTCAAAAAGTATAAGCAAAGTTTAACGATAGTCCAATATCAAAAGACGCCAAATTCAATGAGGAATTCGAATATGTAGTCAAAAATGGGTCATTCTATTTAAAAAAATTGACTTATGCCTCTTTGAAGTTGACCAACTTTGACCACAAAATTTGAACACCCTGTACATTTTAGTTAAAAACCGCAATTTTTATTTCGATAAAGTGAATAATTATAAATAATTGTTACGAGTTATAAAGCGAAATCTCAAAAATTAATTGAATTACGGTTTTTTAAATGTTAACGTGCAGATGTAAAAAATTTTGAAAAAATTAAATAATTCAAAATCCATAAATATTTTCGGAGTAGTGCCTTCTATACCTAAAATATGCATGAATTCAGATTTTCTATCGGAAAATGTAAAAAAAATATGTCATTCCATTTATATACTTACAGTATAACCGGATGTAAATCGAAACTGAAAATATTTTTAAAAGAAGCGGCATAAACAATAACCAAATGAGCCGAAGTTTCAGAATTGAATTCATTCTACTAATTCATATACTAATAGCCCATCAAGTTGAAAGACCCTGTATATTATTAAGTATGTAATCATTGAAACAGTCACGAAACTAGCGAGCAATAGATGCGATTCTGCTCGCAATATTACGTATTGTTTCCTACATTATCGACAACATACAGACCGAAAAGGCGCGACTATTGGGAACGAATTAACGTCCTCTCAGTGTACATAGGATAACAGTACCAACATAATATTTGTGACGTTTCAATCTGTAAGAAATATATGTACATACCTAGTTGTCAAAAAATGTTGATCGATAGGATGATTTAGAAAAGAATGACGTTAGGTCAATTTTTCGGACTTAATCCCTTGTAAGTAGGAATTAGTTACATGGGTCGGTATAATGTATCTGGAGCACAAGGCGAACGAACAGAAGTGCGGTGTGGGATTTCGGGCAAATGCGCGACCTGGTCCTTTTTGGCCAGGATTTATGTTGGTCTTTATCTTGGAGCTACAGATCCTACAAACTTTATATAGTTGGGAGTGATTAATTGATAGGGATTAAGAATTGTCGTGAACAGGGTAAGATTTGGCGGCGGTATTACTGCTTGCACACTCCCCACACACGGCAAAAACTTCATCAACTCTCTCTCTCTCTCTCTGCTTGATTCATGTGTAATCTCGTTTTCTTGTAGTTTCTGTTACTCCTGTTTTCTCGGAATGTGTAATTTGTTGCAGTTACGAACAAAACGTAACGTTCCAGCAAGTTGCGTCGTCGTCCAATCGATTTTGCAGGGATCTGCTCTTTGATATATGGACGGCACTTGAATCGCTTCTAAATGCCTATTTTACACCAACTTGCTACCCGACACAATTATGAAACGTTTCCAATTAAATTAATTACATAAAGAAAATTCCATGGATTATTAAATCGATTATGTCGTCTGATGTGTATCGGTATCTGAAATCTTTGCGGACTAACGAGCAGACAATCAGTCGTAAGGTAATTGACCCTTTTTCTTTTACTGCTTTCCCAGTTTGCCGCGTTGGCAATGCTGAAGGGCTTAAGAACGCCCTTCTAATTTTCCTGACATAGCTCCGAGTGATTACAGACTGTCGGAAAAGACGAAAGAAGCTCAAGAAAAGCAGTTGAAAATTTACGATCTCTCGCCTCGTCTAATAACGCGCCTCTTACGATGACACGACTCTGTGTGACTTTTACTTTGACATCCCCGAAATGACGACCTTTCACAAACAAATGCGTTCGACGCATATAAATCCAAGCCATCAGTTTTTTTAGATATAATTTATACATAATGAAAATTCTCGAGTCAATTAAAATTTTCAAAAACTAAATAGGATTTTTCTATTATTTTTTTATTATTATGTTGGCAGTCCTATTGTAACCAACTACAATTTTGTCAATTGCAAATAAAACCGTTTTTAGTTTTGTTTGCTCATCGGAAGTAATTTAACTGGATGAGAGAGTTTTCGATAGGCAAATGAATATGAAATTGGAAGAGTTTCAAAATTCAATTCAAAGTATATACAATTTAAATTACGCAGGGCTAGAAGGGAAAGCTAAATCTGCATTTATCGTAATATACGTACGTAAAATTGATTAATATATTGATGTTATTGATTTAGTATTATAGAAGTAATTTTGTTTCCGTTCGGATCAAAAGGAGGATTACAATTTGTAATAGAACGTTTAGTAGTTTTCGTTAACTGCTTATATCCCCGTCCAAGTCTGTCTTGGTTGATTAAAGCACGTAGAAGGTATACGTAACAGTGTAGAGTCGTGGCAATCGGCATGAATACTTACATCCCCTTCGGCTATTTCTACACTAAATCCCATGTCACCACTACAACTTTCGTCTGCCGGGTCACGTTCTCCAGATATTGTTAAAGACGTTCCGCAACCTATTCCCGTTTCTCCGAATTTTAAAAGACATTATTAGACGACTTAAATGATAGCGAGGAAAGCTTTCATCAATAGGGGATTTGCGCGGACGTGATGTTTGCACAAAAATTCAAAATGTTTATTTAACACTTGAGCTCGTGCATTTGTTTGAAACTAAATCAAATATGGTATATACGTAGAAAAATTACCTGAGCTTTTTAAGTTTTTGATTGATTAGATTAAAATTTTGTAACAATATTTAGTAAGGATGATTTGCTGAAAAGTTAAATTTCCATTAACCCGTAAGCCCTCTCACAATCTTCGCCTAATGGTTGCTTTGTTTCCGGATAAAGAAAAGCAGAACAGCACTTAATAATAGCGAAAGGATAACAGATAATTTGAGTGCTGTTTAAATGGAAGTTTAATCCTTGTTCAGTTGACGCTGGCATTTTAAAAATAATTCCAAAGAATAATAATACAAAGCATAAAATTAACCAGCCAGGCCGGTTCACTTATTTGTCCTTCGAGCACCCGGTTTTTAAACTTTATTATATATATATATTTATAAAAAGTAGGATGACTTGAAAAGTTCAGTTTTTTTTTCTTTGGTCAGTATGGGATAAAAGTTAGAGATTTTTTTGTGGGTAGATAGTACTGCCTTTGAAATGTAATTAAAACTTTTGGGCAATCCTAAAACTCACCAGTCGCTCAACCACTTTGTTGAAATATTATTATCATCGAAAAGGGGATAAAGAAATTTGAGACAAACATAATTTAAAAAATGCAAAAAAGTTTCAACTGAAAAGATGTTTAAGAAAGCTGCATTTAACGTGGATACGTCTGGAAGATACCGATTGATTGTTAAGCAGTTGTAGCGATTTTTAGTATTTAGGTATTATCTACATTGTTTATTTAGTGCGTGCTTCTATGAACTGGAACATTTCCGTGCTTGCTTGTTTCTAGTTCGCGGAATCAAGAAACGAAATTTTCCAACAAAGCTAATCTTATTCGCAGAAAAGCTTCGAACGCATTTTAGGGATTTGCAAAATTTCCTTTTTTCGGCAATAAATCCTTATTTCTATGTAAGCCCGATTCATTTGAATTCACTGTAGATTACAGATTCAGTCTGCACGTCCCTTTCTTTTCGGAAGGAAAATAAATAGGCTTGCCGCTTGATCCTCACCTTATACCTTTTTACCATATTTTAGAAATTGACCATTCTCATAGCATACGACACCTTAATAAATACGCAGCTTCTTGTCTAACACGTACAATATTGTATGTATTATACATTTTTTAAGATTACTGTATGTGTATAGGGATTTCTTTTATTATTAAAGCAATTACACCAAAATGGGGCGGTACTTGTGCTCGAGCAATTAGCTAGAAATGGGCGTGTCTATGTCCTTGCTTACCCTAATGAGTGAGTTTGTAAAAAAATATTTCCTTAATCTTTAATAATTTATTGAGACATAGTGCAAATTATATAAATTATGTTTTAATTGGAGGGAGGGACTTTTGAGAGAACCAACAAAACAAAGTAATAGATTTGTCATGGTTAATTTCTATCCTTAATTCTGTAAGACGGTGCTTTTAAATTTGCGCGTAAGTAAGATTAATATCGGCATTTATTGTTTGGAGGGATTAAATGGCATCGAGCGAATGTTTTAACTGCACTTACAATCTAAGCTAATTATTCATTCTCAGCCGAGAAATTCCGGCGTTTGTTTGGCGAATAAAATATTTCTTACTGTTAAATCCCCCCAGCCGGCTAGCAGCTCTGGACAGGAAACCAATTACTCTACTACTGTTCGCGTTGCTATGGAAATCAAAATTGTTTTCGTTTTAAATTGGAAAGTTGGACGGGAAGATTAAGGTTTTAAAAGTCAATTTTTTTCGCTTGGAGTGGGTCGAACAAACGATTCTACTAACTTACTACCCTCCTGTTTGTGTTCGACTTTTATATTGTTTGTACCTCTAAATGTTTAAGCTCAAGAAATATAAGTACGTATGTACTTACGTGTATAAGTGCGACAATCATTGCTAATCCCGTGACCCAGGCGGTTTTCTCTTCAAAGAACCACGTAAGTTCATCCACACATCCGTGGTAAAAGGGATTTCCGGTAACTGTATCCCTGCATGTTGTTGGGAGAGGGTGCTGAAGACTGATGTAGTCGTTGGGACCGTCTGCTCCGCAACAAGCAACCTTAAAACAGAAAATACTTCTGTTAATTTTTAACATTAATGTATTGAAAAAAAAAGAACTTTTAGACTTGAACTTGGTTAACCTCCTTTTATGTGAAGTGAAAGCTCTTTAACGCAATGCACTTTGGCCGGAAACGCGAAGGACAGGTGATAGATAAGTATATGGTCGTTGAAATTTTGAGTGCTTAATAAAATTGGGAACAATAACCTTTCCTACCACCCCCATATATTAACTACACCGATAACATTGATTTAAAAATGCTGAACCAAAAATTCCTTTCCAATATCCACAGTTTATGAAAATTTTGCATTTTTAATACCAAGCAGTCATTTTTCACAAATACCTCGATATAAACATAAATACGTAGATTATTTATTGTGGATATATTTTTGATGTTCAAGACAATTTCCTCGATCGAAGTATCCGGTCTTAAATCATCCCCAATCGAGTCGGTCGGAAGGTAAAACAAATTATTTCGCAGTCCTACGTATAACCGAACTGAATAAACTGTCTGTTTCATCGGAAATCCTTTCCTAAGCTCCTTACGCTAGTTTCAGAACTGTATAATAAAAAGTTGCCGTGCAGTAAAACTTGTTGTTGGCCGTCAGAAAAGTTTGTGTGGCGCCACCGTCAAAGACGGCTTTTTCCTTCGTTCGAGACAGGAATATGTGGCATTTCATGTCATCTGCACTGTATTATTCTAGTACCTACGTACTAATACCTTTGCAAAGTGAAAATGTTGGCAAAATTTTATTCTGTGCAGTATGGTAATATGTATGCGACCTATTTGTTGGCGGACATCTATCATATTATAAAAAATAACATTTTGGGAAGCAAACACATATTTCTATCGATATGACGCGGGCGCAGCCAGGAGAAAGCTGAAAGTAAATATTGGTTTCTGGCGGATATTGTGACAGAAAAATCGAGTTCGTTTTTCCATATACTAAAGGGAATTCTAAGTTTAAGATTTACGAACGAAATATCGACATATTATAAGAATATATATGTTCATACGCATGGTCCAGGAAATTGCCTGGTTTTTCACCGCTTTTCAATATCCGTCGTATGCATGCGACACCTTTTTAACAAGCGATTTTTACTCGGAGTCTCTTCGAGTATTTTTAAATTAAATTTTCTACAATTCATTAATCACGAAGCGTTCTTCGTATCACATTCGTCTTTCCATATTACGTAAAAGCCCCAAACTATGCAAAATAATGTACATAGACCTTTATCTATCCAGTTTCTAATTTGTGTGTTTTAAAAGGAAAATCGGGACAACATTTTCTAAAACTATTAAAGATATCCAATTACTAATTGTGTAGGTACTTACGTTCTCCTGAATCATGGCAAGGGTGTATTGAGCCTTTTCGTAATGGGAATTAATTATAAGTTTCCTCATGCTTTCCCTAATGAGTGGTTGCACGGCCGAATTCCGGGTACTGTATTCTAATAAAACGGCTGACCCCACGATAGCCACAACGAATCCCAGGACCTGGGTCCCAATGTACTGAAAAAGAAAACAATATTAAATTAGCAAGGTAAATCAATAAAACAGTTTAGTGGAGAAGACGTGTAAAAGAATTTTATTTTTACGATAATATGAAGTCATAAAGTGTAAAAGACGTTTACATATATAAGTGTGAGGGCAAGAATGTGCAAGTTCGCTAGCTAGACATCTGCTTCTACGATTAATGTAGCGACAATTCCGAATTAATATATTCGAGCAGTGTCCATGGAAGAAAGCAATTTATCACGTCTGCTTTCCATTCCACCAGTAACCACAAGATTGGAAACAACGCCGAGCGCACTAGAGCAGAACATAGGAACTCTGTCTCGTCTAAAAGAATATCACGATTAAATGGAATGTACTGTTTACGAGGGCTACCTAAATGGGCAAAATGTTTCCCAAAAGGACGTATTGTTGCAGTATTAACAGTGTAATTTATCTATGCAATTTGCGCTTTCTGACACAACAAATACGTCAACAAAAATTTTCAAGATTACGGAGTTTAAAAGGAACTTGAGTTTTTGGCGAAAATAAACTAATAAAATTTAAATTCTTAATTCAAAAAGTTGGAATGGCAAAGTTTATCAAAACTTTTTAACGCACCTGAAGTTAATTCGGTTTTATTTTCGTTTCGTGTGTTAAAGATTTATGTATTATACAAATGTTAAAAATTCATTGCTTTAAAATGTACGGCTTTCGATAAGAAAAATAACAGAAAATTTATTAGTCACATATTATTATAATTTATCAAAATGAGACTTGCTTATTTTATTTTAAAAACCTTATAAGTAGAGTTCCCGCTGAAATTTTAAGTATTTCCTGACAATGTCTCGTAATTTTTTTTTTTAATTTTGTTTTTCGAGGCAAAGTTCGTTCTGCTTGATTCTTTTGCGATGCAAAAAATCGGGCCCTGGGAATCTCCGCTTTGTGTAACTTACGCCCTGGAGGCTATTATATTCCCTTTTAAGTTTTCGAGGGGAAGTCCCGTGTATTCCGGCAGATGCACTATCTGATGTAATTCTCTTTTTATTTCGGCGGTTCGCCTGCAAGATGTGCAATTATGCTTAAGGGTGCATTCGTACAGAACCTTAACGACTGACTACCAACATTCGACATAATTTATTTTATGTGCGCTCATCTAACGACGATGACGACGACGAGTATTCGTTCGACTGTACCTAGGTACTACTATGTTGTCTGCGAATCTCACCAAGACAATTAATTATTCGTTTTTAGACCACAATCAGCACGAATCGTACTTACAGTTCGTATTTATGTCGGTTGATGGCAATATGCTGACAATAGGTAACTAACTTGATGTTTTATAAAAAGTTAGGACGGGGAATTCAAGTGTAATCGATCGGGTAAAAGCCGAAAATATGGCTTGGTGGGAGGTGAGAGGTCCATTCGTTCTTTTAAAGAGTGAGTAATTTGATACGAGAGTTGCGTGCCAAAATGGCGCTGATAAATTCAGCCTTGAGGAAATATCACCTTCTCTTAACGTAATTGGGAACCGGTGTTCAAATATGGAGATATGCCGTCAAGATCCGTGATATCCCGAAAAAATACATCACCGTCGCGCCCATTTTGAGGCCTTGTTCGTGCACGAAACGTTTTGACCCATTTCCTTTGCGAAGACAATATCCCCAGCAGAGCTTTTCCTAAATTACCCCAGATTTATAACAAAGTCAATAGGAATAAAAGGGAAAATTAGATATTAAGTTTTCCACGACACGCGATCGATAAGTTAGTTACGTGGACCTCAGAATTTTAAAAAGGACTGGAATTCTGAAGCCTAATTTAGTTTTTATTTTAAAGAAAATCAATTATAGTTGAGCCTCTGATGGCTAATTTTTAGAAAGCGCTTTTGATTTACTGTTGAAAAGGTCCTTAAAGTAGACGCTCGATTTCACTATTCGATTAACATATCTGCATGCAAATTAACCGACTGAAAATCTATTTATCGCAGCAAACAGATCGATAGCTGTTTTAAATTCCGTGCACTGTGGATAATCTATGTTCACGGTCTGACATTAATTTTACATCCATGTTCGTACGGGGATTCTTTTAATAATAAGACTAGTCTGCGTCAAATCCTGGACGGAATTTATGTAAATCAGCATCCTTTCCGTTCCACTAGTTCCCTCTCTTCGTCCTTCCATTTCCTTTTCCTAAAGCAAATCGAACTGATGGCCATTTGAGCGTGATTGGATATTTTGGCGGAACATCAAAGCAATGCCCCTACGTACAAATCAAAGCAATTTTGTTTTCCAATGCTTTATCCGGATTGCTTTCTACGAATATTAAACTCTTGAATCGATTGCTTTTGATCATCTTCTAAAGATATTCGAGTAAACAATCGAAAACGAATGACAATATTGCCGACATCTTTATGAAACTACGTGACTTCAATCTACACACCAAATAAAGTTTTCAATAATTTGCTGTAATTTCAAAAATCAATCCAAATGCAAAATAATATGAAATAAAATTCTTTATTGGCTAGATTTTTTTTACATATGGCAGAAAGATAGATTTGGTCAGTAATAGCTAGGGGTGAAATGTTTCCATAAACGATAAAACTAAGTACACTTAGCCGTAAAATAAGGAAAAAAATATATTGCTGGTGTTAGCAAGGATGAGTCAAAATTTTAACGACTCTAAAAGTGTATGATGATGTGTAAGTACATACTTTTAAAGTGGCTAAGTGTTTCCCGTTTCCTCCAGTTAATAGCTTGTAGCAGGGGGAAGTTTTATCATTTACTTTACGCTAAAAGCCTTTAAAAGCACGTGAACTTAATTATTTCAGTGACAGTGCCAAGAATGGGTATTTACATGATGTTGCGCATCCGTACAAGTTACGCCCTACACTAAACAGATTACACGAATGGGTCAACAGCAGCATGTAATAATTTCTTATTGTCGCTTTATACAGACAGGGTGTCCTGCATCTTGCAAATAACTAAAACTATACTAGTATATAGTACAAGACGTTAATAATTTATCTAGAGAAAGGGCTGCTGTCACTACCGGGTCCTAATTCTTATCTTACATTATCGTATTAAACTCAGATATATCTTAAAAGTTGGCTAACGAACATTGATGACGTCGTTTATCGATTACCTGTCAAATTTATTGTCGAGGAACCGAAATAAAGCAGTTCGAAGCAATGTTTGGTGCGATAAGACACTGTATCGGGCTATTAAAGTAATGGACTAACGTCAACTGTAGCGTTCCACCCCCGGTTATCCGACGCCCCTTGTTCTCTGCAAGGGATCGGATGCGGAAGGTTCCGAATCTCACCAAGGCGTCGATCAAGCGGAAAATAATACCAGTCCAGTCGAGGGAATCGAGCCAGTAATGGAAGATCTAATGGGACTGACCGGGATCACAAGGATTCTAACCTTGTCCGCTCGAGGAAAAGGGATAATACATAACTCTGTTCAGAATCGAGGCGATTCGGCTGCAGCTTTGACATTATAAAACTGATAAAATGTACTTTGTAAGATAGCGGCCGAGATCCCTTTCCGCCTATGTTTCCATTATTTTTACACGCACTGTTGACTTACTTCAAATAAAATTAATTTATCCAACAAAACGTCCTATTCAAGGGGACCTTTTGTCGTACTCTGTATAAATTTGATTCGCAAACATTAAAGACACTTCAATCAAACGTTTTAATAGTTAGGACCTTTTACAAATGTTTCTATACCAGACCTACAGGAGCTTTACTCGTTACCCAGTTGTTTTGATTATTTTTAGGGTTCCGCACCTCAAAAGGAAAAAGCGGAACCCTTATAGGATCACATCGTTGTCCGTCCGCCTGTCAAGACCCTTTTTCTCACGAACTCGTTGAGGTATCAAGCTAAAATTTATACCAAATACTCAGGTCTATTGTCCCTTGCAGCTGTGAAAAAATCAAACTTCTAAGCCAACGCAATCAAAAGATACAGCCGTTTATGCCGCAAATTTCCGCAAATTTTCGAATCAAAACCTACAGGGTACTTTCCGTGAACTCAGAATCTTGAAATTTGGTACGAAGCAACGTCTTATAGCACAGATAAAGGAAAAATTGCGAAAACCGTAAATTTTTAGTTACCTACATCATATAATAAAAATATTTTTAATAATTTTAAAGTTACTACCCCTTTCCTCATGAACGCATAGAGGTATTAAATTGAAATTCATATCAAATACTCAGGTCTATAATACCTTTAAGCTGTAACAAAATCAAACTTCTATGTCAACGCAATCAAAAGAAACAGCAATTTAAGCTGCATATTTTCAAACTCGCAACTACTCGCAAGGGAATCAAAACCTAAAGGGTACTTCCAGTCGATTTAGAATCTTGAAATTTGGCATGAAGCACTGTTTTATAGCAGATATAAAGGTAAAATTCCGAAAACCTTAAATTTTTAGTTACATCACATATATACAGGTTTGTACGGAACCGTCGGTCCGCGAGTTCGACTCGCACTTGGCCGCTATTTTTTTATTTATTAATTAATTTGATTTTTATTAAACTTTTTGAACAAAATCTAGAATACGTATCACCATTTTCACGAAAAACTTCAAACGCTCATATCTCTCTTAAAGAATTTTTTATCGATAGTTTTTAACGTGAGTCGGGAACACCAGTAGCCTGTATTGTATAAAAGGAAGTTGGCCTAAAGACAATAAAGCACGATTAAATTTTAAATAACGTCCTGTGAATGTTATCCCCGAAATCTGTGAGCGATAAAAACCATAAAACTAATTATAACGGTACGTTTAAAGTAACATTAGTATTAGGGAAGTATTTAAATAGAATTTTTATATTTTCGTTAAATTCCCCCCAATAGCGCCATAACTGCGGCAATTCCTCAACAGCTTAGCATTAAAAAAAGTCAGATTTTTTAGACTGATGTGATTTATATCGCATTAAGCAGAGGCCATTCGCAAACGCTTCCCGCTGTTATTTGCCGAGGACGTGAACGAAAATTTAAGGGCGCGCATAAAAAAGTTGTAACGACTGCAAACTAAATTTTGTTGGTCTGATGAATATTTTTCCGACGTGCTTTACCGCACAATTTACGATTATAGCAACGTTTAGCAGTGCTCGTCCTTTATCTATATAGCATTAAGGTTGTTTCTTTAAAAAATGTCGCCGGAGATAAGCACGTTTCTTAATTAAAACAAGTGGCAAAACGGCTAGCGTGCATTTACGGAAATTTTATTTCTGCCACGCGGATAAAAATGCTTCCCATTCAGCCAGCAGCCAGTGGTATTAGGTATAAAGTCTGGCGGAAGCGATAATTCAAACTTTTAGTTGAACCGTCTATCAGTTTGGCGCTAACCGAAACTCTAACTAACTTTTGCCAACTGCTTGATTTATGAAGATTAATAAGAAATCTTTCATCACGATTCACACCAGTCAGATTGTACGCTTGATTGACTGACTTGAAAAATAACCAGCACGCTTACCTACGTTCTGCAAACAAATTATTGATGTATTGCAACAATTTTTATGGCTAATTAATCAATTGAATATTCGCTTATCCTTAATCAACAAATGCACCCACTAAGATACGAAAATCGTTAGCCTCTTTACTTCATGTTTATTCACCTGAAACACTTTGAAACGTGCAAGTAACTAAGTAATATGGTATATAGTTGGTTCAATTAACTTTAAAGTGAAGTTTTTTTATGGGGATTGCTTTAAAAGTTGGGCGAGAGGTTGATCTGGGAGTTGAAAGGACTATCGAACTGAGAAACTAATTTACTAGTAGCTGGAATCGAACGTATATCTATCTCCCTTTGATGTCGAAATCCTTTGACAAAGCTACTGTAATTAAGAGATTAAAGGATTTTTTTTAAATGTTTTGCTTCAATTTGGACACATTGAAACAACACCAGTTACGTTACTAGTTTCGTATAGATAGTGGCAAAAGATATCATCAGCAGGCTAACTTAATCTGTGGTAGTAGTTATAGAACTATTCGCATAATCAAATTTCATTTGATCTCATTTATCAAACGATTTGAAAACACTGAAAACATTTCGATAATTTATGAAACAAATTTTCTAGCAAATACGTAATGATAAAGTTTGAGGCGATATTGATATTAAAATAAGTAGCAGAAACTTAAATTTATTTACGATAATATGGGTAAATTGAAAAACTTTTCCTCTCAACCCAACAAGAGTTCAATAACAGGAAAGTTTTAGAAAATTATCAGACAAGTAAATGAAATTTTCGATAAAAAAGGATCCTGTTTCTGAACCGTAAAACGTTACGGTGGTGCCTCGGTTCTTATCCTACCAAAATCGAACAAACACCAAAGCCATTTACAATCCTGATAAGGAGTTGGTTGGCATAGATGTTTGGTTAGTTGGCCACGTTTCGATTTGTTTTCTCTACAACCCTGCTAAGAAAACCCAATTCAAGTTCTTTTTGGTTGTAGGACAATTTCAGTGAAATTCTGAAGTAGTGAGCAGAAGTAGATTAGAAATCTAATAGAAGAAGAAGAAAGAAACTCGGGTGTTACATTCCCACCAATATTGGTGGGCGGGCTGCCCCTACTCCCCGACCTACACTCTTGTGCAAAGTCGGAGGGCTAGGCCGGAAGGCCCTCTTCAGTTTCTTTCAAGAATAGTGGGAATGAGTGGGTGGTGGTGTGGGGGAAGAAAGATGAGACGGACGAAATGAAGACAGAAGAGAAGTGAAAGACTATCTGTGGAATATTACTACCCCAACATTTGCCTAAATGATCCAAGGAAACCACAGAAAAACTTGGACCAGAGTAGCCGACCCCGGAATCGAACCGGTGACCTCCCGAATGCTAAGCAATGATCTAGACCACTAGACCATGCCGATCGGTAATCTAATAGAAAAAGCAGTGCATACACATGAATGATGACACTATTAATAGTAGTAAATTGGAAATTGTAAACTTACCACAAAAAGTGTCAATGAGTTTTCCTGAAGCGCACTCAAACATCCAATAAAAGCAACTACCATCATGATAACAGCCCCAAGAATCAAAATATAAAGACCAATGTAAAAAACTTGTAGTTCCAATTCTGCGACCCATTCTCCTATTCCTGGTTCGAAACGTAACCAACAGCAGAGGGCGAAAATGGATGCACCAATCATCTAAATAAATATAAGCAGAAAAGAAATTTAGATTATTATATAAAATAAATAAATAAATAAATAAGTAAGGTTTTGGAGGAGGTAAAAAAATATTTCTTTCTATGGGGAGAGTAATTTTCTCTCGTTTTTCAAATATTTAGAAGTTTTGCGTGTCGATGTATCATTAACACGCAATTTGAAAGGGAATTTGCCGGAACGTTTTTCTTTTCGTGCATCAAATAAATGGCGAGGAAACATCGATCGATACGACATATGTACGTGACCTCTGTAGGCCTATTGCTCGTTCAAACTGTGTTTCAAACTTCAAAAACAAAGGCCCAGAGAAACAGCTAAACCGTTTAGGAAATACCCACTTTGCAGCTAACAGTTGGAATATAAAACTTGTGTGAACAATCCGAAGTTGAAGAAAGTGAAATAACTTATTCTACTTAAAGATTTCCCAAATTTTCTTTTAGTTTCGTTTAATGCTTACAAAAATAAAAAAAAACGAAACTAAAATAGAAAATCTCCATTTATTAAAACGTAAAATTTAAAATCGGCTGTTATAACGTTAGTTTAAGCAACCACCTTTTCTCTGTTATGTAATATTATGGAAATTGACAGCTTTATTATCGCTACACAAAGTTTCGAATAATTTCGACCCTCTTTCGTATGTATATGTATTAAAATATATTCAGGAATTTTCATTATAAGCGTCTGAAAAGCAAAAAAGTCGAGATTTGTTTTCAGTTGCGATTTATAAAGGCAACAAACTAAAGTTTCCAAACTCATCTCCATCGAGAAACCGACGACGACGACGACGACGATAGTGATGAGTTTGAAATATAAATATACCTAGATACGTAATAACCTGAGTTATAATGATTGGTTAAATTTTCCAGTAATTTGACATTTCTTCGATTTTGTTATCGACAAAAAATCAGTCGCCTTAAATTTTATCTGTGATTAAAAGAAACTTTTTTAATGGGCTGACCTACCCTTA
This sequence comes from Agrilus mali, assembly GCA_029378335.1. Lineage (NCBI taxonomy): Eukaryota > Metazoa > Arthropoda > Insecta > Coleoptera > Buprestidae > Agrilus > Agrilus mali. The sequence continues at coordinate 29,910,742 of CM055657.1, read as the reverse complement.
TTTTTTTAATTGGTAGGAAAATTGAAAATAGAAATGCGGACATCCATCGCTATTTGTTTACAGAACACGAGCGTGCGATAATAATGTTTTACACGGTCTACTGCCGCAACGGTAATGATACGCCTCGGGTATTTATCGATCATTTTTATATCCTTTATTATCACGTTTATTCCCCGGGGGAATCCCACTGGAAGAAGCTGCATACAAATTAGCGAAAGTTAGAAATATTTGGTGCGAGGGAAATATCACTGTCAAAGCCGCCGAATTCAGTTTCTTCGGTCCTGATTAGATTGCCAGACCCTTTCTTTGAAACGAAATATAATGTTATGTCAGTTTTTCATTACCTTTGGCTTTCCCTGGAATGGAAAAAGGACCTCGCTCGAAAAACTGCTCCTTGGTTAGACCTTTGGACTAGTACATTGTAAAAGTTTTGTTAGCAGTAGGTACCTACGGTATGTTGACAGGTTCCCTCCCTTATTCTATTTAGAACATTATGAACTCATTAGTACCTACCTACCTACAGGCCAAAGTCGATATGTTTGTTGGTAGTAGAATTTTGTGTTTGAAAGTTTAATTTTCTAAATAATCATGTCGTTCTTCAGCGTTACGTAATGTACGTAGCAGGAACTGATAATGAGAAAATAGCAACACCGTTTGCAAACCAATTACTGCCAGTAATTACTACACTACCTCTAACAATTTCACGTGAATACGAGAAAGTTTCCAAATAACAACTTAACATATCCGTTGAAGAGGAAATTCCCAACTTCAGAATATACCGCGGGAGAGGAAAATTCAATTTAATTTAACCTTTCCAATATTCTTCCTTGTTTCTCCCCGAATACGAATACATAGACGTACCTAACCACCCTATTTTATACAATGTTCTGTATTGCAATCCGCAGTATATTTCCTTCCCTCTAATAATTACAATGCAACCCTCAACCTCTTGTAATATGTACTTAATATAAATTTGTCATTACGTATTTAACTATGTAACTATCGGAATTATTTTATAAAAGGATATTGTAATATTTGTCACCCAGTAAGTAAAGCCAAAATGGCTTTGGCTAGAGTTTGAATTTAGTTTGAGTACCTACAAGAAATTTGTTGCCCCGCTAAGTATGGTGGCTGTTCCACACACAGTTGCCTGAGGCAACAGCCACAAGTTTCTGCACTCTCCAGTCTTGGGAAAACTTTGCGGGGATGCGCAGGATAAAAACAGGATAATACCGAACGCCATTGTTGTTTTAATGAACCGATTACGGGCAAGTAATTACAAAGGAGGTTGTGAACGCTTACCAACGAAAACACGACGTTTATCGTAAAATCGATCCGAAATGGTATCGCATGAATCATATTAGAGGGAGAGGGAAGGGGTTGTGATCAGTTTGAAATAGTAGGTAACAATTTATTTTCTACGTAATCCGTCGTTGTTTCTTGTCGGATGAAGTTAAATTAAATATCTGGTATTTTAATTGGCAGTAACCGATCGTAATTAAGAAAATGGAGCACTTAATCGTAATGTAAAGTCGTTACATCTATCAGGGAGACTTTTATTGAAGCCGCAACACGATCCCGTGTCGGATTAGATTTATTCCATCCTAAACACTAAGCATATTTCACCCGTTGACTCAAAACACATTAAGGGCAACCGAACTGTGCAATTATTAAGAAATATCTAGTAACAATTTAGGGTCCCAAAAACACAAACCTATTTTCAATTTCAATAATATAATAGCAAATCTATATACTACATTATGTATCATCTCAAGCTTTCATGATTCCGTATAAATCCTTCAGATTTCCTGTTACTCTTGACGCTTTATATTATTAATTCATGTCTTACATCGTTGTAGAAATTCCTGTCTCTATCATCTGCATAACTGAATTCCATTACGTGTTCAACAATTTTCCCTTATATTTCTAATTTGCATGTAATGAGTCCTTTAAAGCACGTTATGTGTTTAGTTTTAGCTGTTTCGATTAACGTAGGCTTAAAGTTTAATACCCAACTGGAACCAACCATTGTCTAGGTGGTAGAACAGGCATAAAACGCTTAAAAGTTTGTACGTAAACTAATTGCAGATTAGAAGCAATTAAATTAAAATTACATTAATGAAAAATCATTTATAAAATACACTCGTGACTGAAAGTGTATTGAAAATATTTGTTCTTTAGGCTTATCTGTAATTCTAAAATGTAAATATTGATTTTGGTTCATTTTTAAATTTTTCACGATCAGGGGTAGATTGGTCGTGCATCGTTATCGCATAAATAAAAGGTTCATTTTACCTTGACATTTTCAATTTAAAGTGAAATGAATCATAGCACGAGACATTTCCTTATAAAATGGCTTCTAAATTCTGCGATCCCTACTCGCATAATTATCAAGTTCCACAATTTCATTCCCGAATAGCGGCACGTTTATAACGCAGACTTATTATTGAACAGATCGGAGGCAAAAGCTATAACATCGGCTCTCTAAACTTTTTGTCATTCCCGATTTTGCTTGCTGTCTTATATAATAATTCCGAAAGATTTTTGTGGCAGCCAAATATTAAAGTCCGTTATTTAACCGAACGAACGAACGGGACTCGATTTGAAAGCTTCAATGACAATTTTTCATTTCTGAGGTAACAGATGTGAACGGGAAATTGGATGAAAATTGCTATGTTGAGGAAAGGAAAAGGCCGACTCAGCCAAAACTAATCCCAACTCTTTAAATTTCATTTGCAAACATAACACTCTTATTAGGAACTCAAAAAAACATAGCCTCGTCGTGTCGCGTCGTCCTGATTATAAGTATACAAAAGTATTATTTCATTAGGAGGAGGAGGAGTAGGTGTGGTACAGACAGGGATATCGCTTCAATTGTTGTGATCGTTGTTGCGTACACTAATTCAGTCTCGGATAGTTGTCTAATCTCACACACCTGAGCATAATTATACTTAGGTACTGATTGTCACAGTTCATTAGCCAGAAGCGGCCAGCTGCGAATTAAATAGCTTAATCAAATGGGACGTTGTAAGCTCTTTGCCTTTATGCGAAAACGTAAACATATCGCCAAGTGTACGTGTTTACAATTAGTGGTACGTATTAGTTTCCGATTGTACAAAATTCAATTATATACTTGGACTAGTAGATATATATTAGGTCTTCGATCCAGTAGAGCAGTGAAACGAACTCAAAAAAAGTGTTATTGTTTGTTTTTTAATTTTCGTTATCTCCTTCATACAGAGACGAGCACGCGAAAGCCTTAACGCCTCGCGTTCATCATCAGTAATCTTATTTCCAGTTTAGTGAAGCATTTGTATTTTGACATCAATGCAATCTTCCGCAGAAAGCCACTAATGCTTTTATAAATATCACATAATGCTCTGGGTATGAGCCTGTATGTAGCTTTTAGTCGTGCGGCTTGGAAGCTGTCACAGTTAAATCGTCATCATCAGGGGGGTGGATGTAGGATGTTGTATCGTTTCTATCCCATCCTCGATACACACACACATATATATATTGCTGTTAAGAGTACTCCTGATGAGAGCCAGACAACATTAGGGATTTTTGCGTTGTGGACACAGCTGTAGTTTCTCAGACAGGATGTTATTCACGTTTTAAGGAATTGGCACATTTTACAGACCACAAAAACGCTGCAGGATTAGGTTTCTCCAACTCAAAAAGCTTTTCCATTACATTTCAACTTCTTCTTCTCTGTCTCCCGGAAGAAGAAATTACAATTCAGTTAATTCGCTACTACCAATTCCAACTCAATGCAACACGAATGTTCTTTTGCCTTACAGATTGACCGCCATTTGCATTTCACGAAACTGTAAAAGTAACCAACCAAAAGTAGCCGTTAAAATAATATTTTATTTAACGATTTGCATATACTTATGTAAATAAATTAGTTGGTCGTGATAAATTTAAATCCTATACATACATAAGTAAAAACCTAATCTGGAATTATCCAAGGAGGATAATGTATCTTGCAGCTTTAAATGGGGCGATGTGCAATCGCTCACAGTAGGTACATTAATTTAGAAGTAAGAGATGAATCTGAGGAGTCGAAAAGATTCCTGCACGACCAACTGACATTCCTAAGGTAGTAACGTTAACGTAGCCAGCCGAAAGATTGAGTAGAGGAACTTTTTTAATCTGAAACTTGTAAGTCGCTTACCCGAATCATGAACTTGACGTTCATATTTTATCTCGATCTCGTACTTTTCTAATCCGCAAACAAATTGTTTGTGTCATCCCTGCGAGATGAAAATTTTATATTTCACTACTCGGAACGCTACTACCGTTTTACATTTGCAACCGTAGACGTTGAGAAATGATGTCTGTTTTGTTCTAATTAAGAATTTTGTTCAGTTTTTCCTCAAGTCGTACTTGTTTATTGTGATCGATTAAATGTTGAAAAAAGCAGGAAAAAATTGATGCATAGAATATCAGATTTTCTTTTAAATGAAACGTAGAGGAAACGCACCAAATATGGAATATGTTCCTTATATGGAATAGGCTAAATTTAGAAAAACTAAATGAAATACATAAGCAAATACCCCAATGGCAGAATGTACTTCTTCTACTAATAGCATTAACACTTTTCTGTTTTACTACCCTGTATTCCATATTAGGTAGGTACAAAAATGCATTTTTACAAATAAATTGATATTTTTTAAATTTAGGGCCTGATAAATTAATATACGTATTAATATACAAAAGTAATGAGGCACGCTACAAACAATATTGTTATAAAATAAAAGAGTAATAAAAAATAATGGAAATGGTATTCCATATTTGGTACTTCTCCTCTAAAACTGCAGAGGCCCTTTATATTTTTGATAAACATTTATTAGGAAGTAGTGTCTAGTGAAGACGCTCAGAAATTCTTAGATGGCTTTCATTATTCAGGAAGTCTATTTCGGTACTTAAACAATACAGAAATATTTAGTAGAAGAATTTATATACATATCTACCTAACTAAGGGCAGTTCTACGAATACGAATTTTTTGTGTTATTTTTTTAAGTACCTCTATCTTGGAATGGCAGCAAAATACTTTGCAGTTAATAAAAAAATTCCTGGCGGAAAGCCAAACTAAATCAACGGCAGTGTCTAGTGGTCCTCGGATGAATTAACATCGGCAGGAAATGAATGAATACTTCAGGTATTTAGGTCCTGTAGGCGATATCTTTACACTTCGTGACCAGAACACTTAACGACCTAAAGTCCAATGTATTGGGATGATACCTAAACCTAAATAAAGACAGCAGTTTCGAGGGGTTGATGGTGAAACGAACGAACAGAATGAAGTAGAGTGTTTGTTGTCGGACCATTAGCCACAAAGACCCTTTTATATTAGTCTATAGATAAAAAATAAAACTTCGATTTATTTTTTTGTAAATTTCAATTGGGTAATCTTATTTATTATAGTAAGTAGAAGGAGCAACACCACCCCAACCCTTCTACTACTAGGTTTCCTTGAAAACAGTTTGCATGCTCATTATCGTGTATCCCATGTGGGAGCTTTATATTATTTATGCAACTTGTTAAGCTCCGGCTGCTTGGCATTCAGCTATTATGCATATTTGTGAGATTACCGTTACGAAATTGGACGATATACGTACGTTATTTCCATGCACTTTAACGGTAAATGTATGCAAAAGTCATTCGATCCAACACGCGCACGTAAAGCTTCTCATTAAACAATACGCCGCTTTTATACGCTTCGTGCTCGTGAATCACTGTTTAAATATGAATTAATGAATTGAACAGAAGACAGAGAACTTTACAGTAAGTTAGCTTCATATAACAAACAATACATTCGTATCTAATAGGCAGGCAGGCAGACAGACGGACAAATACGTTAAAGTTCTATTCAATCGTGTTGGATTACATGTTTTAACGAAAGCTACAGTGTTGAGATCTGAATAACGAGCTAACTTAGGGAGCAGTTATCACTTTTTGTCTTAAATTAATACGACGAAATTCAATATTATTATTCGTGGTTGAACAATTAAATGAATAAAAACATTTACTGTCGCAGCAGTTTATTCAAAACGTAAATGTAAAACTAATACAACAAAGTAAAAGAGCAAAAAATACAGGATATGAGGACCGAATGTAAGCTAATTGCTGCTTATAAGTAGGGGGTGGTGGTGCTTTCAAAAGTGGTCAAAATATGGATAGGTACATCAATAAACATTTCAATGACCTGTGTCGGCAAAGAAGCCACTTTATTACCCATAATAATAATTGTTGATAGCCCCAAAATAGGTCGCCTTTCTACCTGAAGGGTAGCTGTGCTTCTTAATATCAGCAAATTTGAAATTTTTAATTAATATTTTAAGTATGTAAAAATGTATAAAGTTCAACGTACAGGGTGATTCAAAAATAATACCTACAATTATTATAATATAATTTATGTTTAATAATGTCGTCACTGGAATTTCCTACAGTAATTTTTTATCGTTATCATGTATTAGTCGAATTAGTTGGCGGTGAATCATGGGCTGAAGCATTAATTTTGTATAAAGGATAACCATGCAGGTATATTACAATGACAAACGAAGCCGCAAACAACAATTTATATGAAATATGGTATAACCAGTACAATAAATCGCATGCTTTCTGCTGCTCCCATTGTTTTGACGGCACCGCGAATTGCTCGACATGGGCACACAATAATGTAATGTCTGCCGTTAGAACGCGACAAACTGCAATTTGTAGTGTGTGTATTCTTTATACATACGCGTTCGAAAGTTTTCATTACCAAAAGATTTAATACTCGCTTGGAAATTCAGTTAGAATTCCGGAAGTGTGATTTATATCACGAAAACGTTACTGTGTAAACATCTACTGACCTAAATTAATTGAGTCTACAGAAAATTAAAAATTTTACGAAAATTTGTATGTATATAAAATAAATAAAGTGGGGCTCGTTTCATGTGTGTGTATAAATTTGCTGATAGTACATGTGACTCATTCATTATATTCATTAATTGTATGTAGAGGCAATTTATAAAACAATGCACGCAACTCTATAATTTGTATTCTTTTCGGACCAACTAAAGCGCAATTTTTCACATCTGATCGTTTCCGTAAACTTTGAAACCACGTACGGTATATACCTACATATATTACGATTACAGTTGGTAACTCGTGTCCCTTGATATTAAAACACTACTTAACGGAAACAGAACCGTTAATAAATGAAAATGGAAGCAACTTACCCATATAATGGCGTTGGTGGACAACAAGGTGTATTTCAACATTGTTATCTGATTTTCCAACTTGACAATGTTACCCTCGCCCTCACCCTCGCCTTTTCCTGCCATTTTCACTTAATTTAGAAAACTTTTTCACGTAAGAAAACCCCGAACCGACCCAATTTCGTTACAAAAAAACACGAAACTACGGTGGCCGCGCCTTGCACAGCTAGATTCTTTGTTCTTATCACCTTATTTATTTAACAGATTAGATAAACCGTTATCTTTTTAGACTAACAGGTACACGGAACAGGTAACATCTCTGACTCACGGCTTGTTTTTATCTTATAATATCAGTATAAATAAAATACGTTCATCGGAATCATTTTCAGTAGATTATTTGATAAATAATATATAGAATATAAGAACATTTTTTTTATGAAGGTGAAGGTAAAGCAGCAGTAAAATTAAATTACCTAACCAAAAAGGGTGTTAGAATCAATAGAAAATTTGTTGTTGCTGTTGTTGTAATCTGTTGCTCCTGTTTATTTTTGGAGCATGTCGTGTATAGGTGCGACATGTATCAGAAAGTTATCATTTTAGTGACAGACACTAGCGTCGTCGTGTTGGTATTGTTATGGATCTGACGCTTTAAAGCCCGAATCGCAACCTTTTCACCTACACATCCGTCGAATTTTATGTTGCAATAAAGTGCTCAACTCCGTTAAAAAGCTCCAAGTTTTACAACTTCTCTGCAGTAAAAAACGGACTTTAATAGTAATAGCGTTGACGTTACGGCTTAGTGTGGTGTAGGTAGGTAGGTAGCGAAACAAAACGAAGAGTATCGTATGATCGGCAAAAATTTTACCGATCGTTAACCCAAAAGTATACACGTATCGTGTAGGGGTGTGTATCTAAATCAGACTTGATAAACAGGTCAGAAGTAGTAATTTTTTAACGATCCTTTTTATAGCCCCCAATAATTAATTGATAGGTTATAGACAATAAAAGGATGAGACATTTTATAAGAAGTTGATGACAAAAACAAATATGTTCTTCACTCACCGCCAAAGCAGATGATAATAAATTGGGGTTACTTTAATTAATATCAAGTAAAATATATAAACTACCACCATTTATCGATTTACAAATTCGCAGCCCTTTTGAAGTGTAGAAAGATCTGGAAACTAGTTGAATTGAAAAGAGGGATGCAATTATGGAGGTAGTTGGGCCCAAAAAGCTCTTTCACTGACCCTATTAATTGGCAATCAATTTGCAGATCACACTGTGTAGGATAGGAAAGTGATAGTGTCTGATATTTTTAGTTCTAGTTACGTTGTAAGACTGCTAACAAGTTTTTCTGCGCCAACAGTGTTCCCTAACTGCTCTAACTGCTATTAGCGGCGAATACTTTTGTAAGTAGTCAGTCGTCGGTCTCGGCTCTCGCTCTACAATACCTAATTCAAGTCACATCTCCTTAGACTTGACTCCGTACTAGGAACGATTTTCCTCGTTAAACCATTATTAAAATAAATTGGGAATGTAACCTGATTTTGTCAGTGAAGTATCAACTTTCAGGGTTAATTCTACGGGAAAACTTTCTTATTGTTTTATCGATTTCGGCTCCGGCAACTTTTGTATTCTCGTTCAATGTAATGATGAATTGACGTGTGGATAGATTCAACTTTACATCTATTGGAAATATTTCCAAAATTCGATCATCAATAAATATTTACCAAAATTTAAAATTCCGCCAACTCACTCATATCGAGATAGATACATTACCGTTTTATGACCCAGTGACTTTTTAATTGAAACACTGTACAACCAACAAAGTTCAAAAATTTTTTTTATTGTATTACTACAATTCTTTTACCACACAGTGGCTTCATCAATAATCAATAATACTGTAAAACCAACGCAATTAAAAATAGATTCATTCAATATTTTCGCTGTTATAAGCCGTTTGTTAACAACAAAATCCCATAAAAATTGAACTGTAGAAAATTGCGAGACCCCGCTGATATCTAAGCCGATACGTAAGTTATTGTTTCCAAGAGGGTTATAAATCCTGTCTCATGTCATTCTTGCATCCTTTCTAAATCAACCGCCCTGAAATCCACGGCGTTATTGATTTTTGCTCTGGAACGATTTATCGCTGGGTTTGGAAAAAGGTCAATAGAATTGTTTTTCTCGTCTTTGCCAACGGTGTGTCTGTCCACTGCTTGAATTACATCTAAAATAAATTAAACTTCTTAAGGTGCTAATAAAATTTTGTGCTAAATTCATAAGCATAGTCCTGAAGGGTCGAAGAAATTTATTTATTCGGTAGTCAAATGTGCTTTTCACCCTTTCAGGACTACTAACTAGGTAGCTAGAATGGTATACAATGTGAATATAACATTCAGTCTGTGTCCTCCCACTGAAACAAACTAATGACATAAATTTGAAAGAGGAAATTGTGCAAACTGTTTAATTTTCAACCAATTAGAATGTATATGTTGATTAACTGATTAATTAATAAGTACCCAATTCAATAATATCGATACCTTTTAAAACCGCAACACGTAAATCGATCGATTTGGTTTCACAGTGCTTCAAAATTAATTTTAATAAATTACCTACTAATTACGTACGTTTTGGAGCTTTTATCAGTAGCAGCAGTAGTAGTAGTAGTAGTTCAACTATCTAATTAATTTTAAAAAAAAAAAACTTTTGGATCATTACTTACACACTAAAGAAATTAATTTTCTCTTAAAGTGTTTGCTTCTTCGGGATATTTATTCTTTTTACCTGAAATATTAAAAGACTTCCGATTTCATAAAGATGACGGGGTAAATTTTTAAATTTTCTTTCTTAAAGGAGCCGGCTTTTTTTATCTCTTTAGAAATAATGCAGTTGCTTGCCTAGATATTAAATTGCTTCCAGAAAATGCTTATAATGGAGCTTCGAATACGTAACAACGATGAAGCAAATATTTGACGTACAGTTAACTTCGTAGTTCATAATTAATTTTGTCGTATAAGTATGCACATTCTTGCATAATATTCGTATTAACAAAAATTTAAATTATGCCCAATCTTAAAATAATACCTTTACATACTTACTTTTTTTACCATCGAAGGGCTCCACACACACAGTAGATATCAAAACTAAAATTTTACCTTTCATATTAATGATGATTTATTGTGTGAGGTAAATATACAAAAGATGAGCTATATTACAAGGTGAAATTACATTAAATACTACAAAACTAACACTAATGCTTATTTACAACTGATGGTTTAAATTATATTATTGGTTACTAAACGAAAGTTTTTTACACTTTACATGTCTTTTTTATGGTATTTATCTTACGTAGCACCACCAAAAGGAGTGTCACTTATATTTACACAAAACAGTCTATTCTCTTACCAATTTTACCCTAAATAAGGGAATGGCGGATAAGGCGCTGGGAAGAACCCAGGGAATGCTGCCGTGGGTTGTACAGGCACCGAAGCTGTCATATAAGTCGTTACCATCGTCGGTACAACTTTTGTCGAAAATATTGTTGTGTAGGCCGTCTTCGCTCCGAAGGTCAACTTCAACACTTTGCTTTCGGTTTGGGTCAGGACGGTATTTTGGACTATTGGGGAAGATGTTACTGTAAATTGGGGCTGTTGCTGTTGAGGGAACAGGGGGTTAACAGGAGGGATTGTTGGTAAAGCAGGAACGACCGGGGCAGCTATGGTGCTGGTACCAAGTTCATAGTCGGTTCTCGTCACAGTTCCAAGTACCTTTGAAACGGTTGTCAGGACAGTACTTTGACCATTAAAGACTGGAATTACGTGCGATTCGTAAACTGTTTCTAGTTTAACAACAGGCTTCGAAGTGGTTATTATTTGTCCCTGGGGAACTGCCGCGGCTGGATTCAGGAATCTAAGAAGAGCCAGTTGTTGAAGTTGATCGGGACTTAAGGCAGGATTCGGTGTTGGTACCAAGTTTACTTCAGGTTTTGGTGTTGCAGACTTAAGTTTTTTAGCACGTAAATGAGCCTCCATCAATTTTGTCTTGTCTGTATCGGACAAGCTAAAATCGGAACCCACATTGGCAAGATCTAAATCTGCTTGGAAAGACTTTCTCAGACTATTCTCGCTTTCATCGTCACCAAAAGCAATGTCCAAATTCAACTCAGAACCAGCTTCATCCAAATGGCTATTGAATTCATTAAGGGTCCTACTAGGGTTGAAATGGTAAGCTTCCATTGGAGGTAAAGTTTTCGTCGCTGTAACAATTCTTGTCACCAAATACGTTTGGATGAGGGTGTATGTGGACGTTTGGTTTCCCTGATGAACTGCCGGAAGAATATGGGTCTTTAACATGGTCTGGGTGGTGCTGAAAGTCTCTGTCTTGGTCTCTAAAGGAGGTGTTTCCATATCGGATGCCACATAGAGTGGTGGTAAAGTGGCTATGCTGGAATCCAAGAAATTTCCGTCTTTGTCATTGTAACTTGTGGTAGCAAGGATGTTTTCTGTGAGAGGCTCTGTGGCTGTCAAGGATGGAGCTTCTGTTGGGGTTGGTTCCAATACTTTCTCGAAAGTAGACGTTACGGTTATATATCGGGTATTTTTTAAACCACCGGCCTGAAAAAAATAATGTTTTTTAATACCTACGTAAATGTTTTGTATCAACTTCAAAGAGAATTTAGTACAAAGTAAATAATGAATGAAATACGTACGTGTGCATTTTGATTAGATATAAATAAAATATGAATTTTGTTTTTAACGAAGAGCTTGTCATTTTGGTTTGCGGTGGAATAATTCTATTTATGTTGGGGTTTAAATACATACAATTCTAGGAACAATTTTTTCATTATGAAATTAACGCAAATAAATCACAAAGTGATCAATGATAAACCAATTTCAACCAAAGAACTTAATGAAAATTTGTTTATTGACTTAATAAATGGCCAAAAATTATTCTCTAATCTATTTTCGGTAAAAATTAAGCCGTATGTACGAGTTGAAAAGTAATCTTTCGAAGTTGATTAAATGTTTGTTCTTTGTATAGGACGTTTATAGATTATTGGAAATCCATACGTATCGGTAAATATAAAACACAATTTTTACAACCCTTTTGGATTCTGGGAATCGAAAAATGAATCGTTTATTTTTGCATCGTCAGCAGGGAGCTCAAATCGAATTTGATTTTTTGCAAAGTTTCAAGGGAATTGAATTTTAATATTAATGCCTTTATGTACGCTTCCTGCTTTTTGTTAATATTTGACTTGACTCGTCACGTTACGCACAAGAAATATTATCTCCTTTTTAATGTGTAATTTGCGTCTTGTGTACATAATATACAAAAAAAAAAAAAATCGTGCGTATAAATTCTTCAAAGACGTGTCTTCTTTAGTGCTCGTGTGCGTATATAATATATACGAGGCAACTTCATCGAGTGAAAGGCTTTTTATCTTTATTACTGCTTATCTCCTCTGTTTTTCAGAGCACAGCGCCAGCGCCGCGCCGGTACCCACTTTTATTAGGAAGCATTAAATTTTTACGGCTTTATATTTTCCCCTAAAAATTTTAAGTGAAGATCCTAATTCAGGAACAAAGTTGTCATAATGTTTAGTAGGTAGGAAGCCGCAGTAAACTCTTTGATGTATGACGTAAAGTTCTTTCGGATTTCAAACTTCCAAGTTGAGGACTGACAGGTTGTAAAAGGAAGGAAGGAAATAATGAGAGATATGAAATATAAGGAATATGAAACGTCTCGCTAAATGAATCTGGTCTTCCCTAACAAGCCACTAAAATAAAAAGAACATACATACCCCTTATATACATAAGTACGTATACATATAGGTAACAATATTTCAGTAACCCTTTGTGAAGCAGAAAAGTATTCTGATCTATTAAAAAGACAGCGAATGCATTTGATACAAAAAGCGTTATGAATGTGACAATCTACGGCATACTACTATAAAGGCTACAACAACTGCTACTTATTTGAAAATGAAGTTATTAACTTCTTCAGTTAACGATCAAAGCGTGAAAAGCAAAACAAAAAGAATTTCAAGCACATAAATTTTCACAATAGAACAAGGAAGTAGTTTATTAAAGACAAGAACAAAGATATAACAGTGTCATAAATTAATAATTTTGCTGTATAATGATTTTGAAACCTTTTTGACCAGTTTGACCATTTTTACTGTGTCCTTTATGTCATGTTAAATTACTAAATTATGAGATACATTTTTATAATTTTTTAAGCCGTTTGCTTTTAATAAAATTAATTCAGACCATTAGTTAAATTAAAAGGTCTTTACCGTGTCAGTGACTCATAGAACAAACGGTAGGGTAAAAATTTCCATTTTAGCTTCAAGTTATGACGAAAACCAAGCAAAGGACGATAAATAAATAAGAAGGAGGCGTAGTAATACTCACTTGAAATATGTATGGCGATTTTATTGTAGCTATTTCGTAGTAAGTGTCCTTAAAATCTGGCGGAGTAGAAATCTCGACTTTTATGGTCTCGACCGGTAATGGGCTGTCGATTTTATTTTCAGTTGAATTTTCATCGTCAATAATGGACGCGACGGATTCGGATCCCTCCAAACTGTCCACTTCATCCGCCTTACCGTTCGAATTAACATCATTAGCATTAACATTCGGATCTTGAGGAGTTTTTTCAGTGGTTGAACCAGTACTTTGGGCGTCATCGTTCTGTTTTCTGATTGTCACCCTCGGTTTAGCCGTTGTTTTGTATTGCCAACGACCAGGAGCCCTGTTCAATTTAAATTTGTAAACGCTAGAGGATGGAGGACCTGACTGCTGAGGTTCAACGGAAGACACTTGAATTTTTGGTTTAAAACCGCGTCTGGAGAAACCGCTGCTCGTGGCCTCCGTTGTGGGGATGGACGTTGTTGGAACCCTGGAAGGTTTGTTCTTCCTCGACTGGTATTTCCTACCACCAGAAGATGCTGTAGTTGTTGTGGGTGTGTGCGTGGTTTGTTCGCTGTGTACAGATACAGTAGCATGTTGTTGGTTTCGCGCTCGGCGATTTTTTTTACTACGTTTGCTGTTGTTATTGTTGTTGTTGTTGTTGTTGTTGTTGTTGTTACTTTTGTGGCCTGTGGTTCTGTGTAGATATTGTGTAGCTTGTATTATTTACAAGAAGTGGATTTGTGTGGTAATAATAACAATTAAACTGAACCAAAAGTTGGTTGACGAATTCATCGCTGTACATACGTATATTAGAGAAATTACTAGTTATGTTATTAAAAAAAAAAAAGAAATTAAATATGTAACATAAGCAGAGAGCAAAGAAAATTTTTAATTCATACGTGGTCTTTTGGAGCTCGTGCGGCTATTTATACAGTTCATTTATCACAGTCAACTTTTAGTTCAGCTCGGAAAGTAATTTTAAATGGTTTGAGGTAGTTTCCACGAGTTACTTACTTTGTGCCTTTTGGCGCGGGAGTAGTTCTAGGTTTGGTTTTTTTGCCTTTCGGAGGCTGCGGTGTTACAGTTTCTTTTGGTTCGGCGTCTTTTTCTTTGGGGCGATTCTTGAAACGGGATTTCGTGGAACTCGCCGGCGTCTTTCTAGTCTGCCTAATTGAATTCTGTCCGTTGAATAATCCTTCTACGGGCAGAGCAGTTTCAACACTAACCACCGGGGTCGGTTCTAATTGCTGTTGTTTGTTTCCCTTCCCCAAACTGGCAGCAGCAGTCTTAAGGATCTTAAGGGTAGGAGACGGGTTGATTTTTCCTTTGAGCTGCTTCCCATTGACAACCGACGAAGAACTTTGCAATACCTGGGCATATTTTCCAGATATGTACGTGCCAATTACGCTCGTTTCGTGTACGGTTGTTACACCATCTTTAACTACAGTTCCTCCCAATTTAGTTACCAAACCGGTTGGTCGAATTGATGCGCTAGTTTTTTTCGGTTGGCTGCTCTGTTTTGTTTTTGCTTCCCCAGATGGCCGTGGTTTCAAATGAAATTTACTGCTGGGCTTCAAATTTATTACCTTTGTTAACAGAAATAACGTTAAGTGTCGATTAGGAAAATTATTCAGTATAAAATAATCTTTTAGACGCGTTGTTAGTAGAAGAAGCATTAGTGCAATATAAAAAAATTATTTTCAATGATTCAACGGTGCATTCGCTGGCAAAAAAATTTTGAATGTACTATTAAAAATCAAACCACCATTTCTATGTACGTAATTTAATACGAGTAAATAGGTAACTTTAAACTGCATCGCCTTATAAAATTGTAGCAATCAATTTCTTACCAGTCTGCAACATTCTTGTATTTTCAATGTTGCAACCCCTTAAGCAATACAGTCAAAAATTTTCTAGGGGTAAGGTTTTGGACGCTCCTATGCTATAAAATAGAATCTGCGAATATTACGATTGCATAGCGATTTGAAAATACAAAGTTGGTATCCAACACTTTCAATATTTTTATTTATAAAACAAAGCCCGAATTGATTTTCACCATTTTATCTTTCTTTTCTGTATAGATTTACAATAAAACAAAAATGTTTCGAAATTTTATCGAGTCCCAGATCAAGAACATCATTCCAGAATAGATTTTAATTAAATGAAGCTGACCCCAAGATACTTAATATTATTCTCAAGAGAATAGCGTTTTACGAAGGTAATCTGAAAAGATTGGGCAATTATATTGTGAAAACCAATTCGGACATCCAAGTTTAAGAGCGTGGATTAAAAGTAGAAGACGGGAACCAACTTTGTTTCGCTCGAATGATATGACCTTTGGGAAAAGAATGCCGCCGTGTACGTGTTCCGCTAAAACTCTTCCACAAACCTTGTAAGTTTCTTCAACAAATTCGGACGGTTGTCGTGAAAGAAAGTCGTATTCGGGCTCTCCGATGTTGTTCTGGAGGATAACTGCTGGCTCATCATCATCTTCATCGTCATCGTTTTCTTTTTTGTTGTCCGATGAAGTTTCGCTTTCCTCGCCAATTACAGGGGTTGCAACCACACGACTGGTGGGTCCTTGGATTTCGACTTTGCTCGAAACTATTAGTGGAGGAGCGATGGTGCCGGTTGGTCCGACCACTTCAACTTTAGTAACAACGCTTTTCTTTTCGGGTGGACTTGTAGTAACAGCGTTAACAATATTGACTGCACTTACAACACTCGACGACGCTTTTTTACTCTTCGTGTTAGCAGGTGCGTTCGATTTCGCATCGATTACGGTCGATATCTTTTTATTGAATTCGGATGACTTCTTTTGTTCCTTTTCTTCTGTTTTACTCGGTGTTATTACGGGTGATGATTCCGGTGGGGTCGTTGCGATGGGTTTCGTTTCTATGACGGTGTTTACGGTCGGTTCCGAAGCTTTACTCTTTTCGCTTGCTGTAAAACATCGTAAAATTTTATGGACCTTCCATTCCCGAAGAAAACGGAAAAGAAATGCTTTTTGATACGACTCATTGAGTGTCGGATAGCTTTACCCTTATTCTTAATTAAAAATATCCAATTTAACAGATTATACATATATAAACCAATACCTGCGGCATCAGCACTTTGGGGGGAAAATACCATAATCGTGTTGCCAATCGTTGTCGTGAAGTCAAGAAAGCCATAAACGGTTTGCGTAACTAGATTCTGATCAGCTGTTACTAAAACGGGAATAACTGTAACAACAAAAAAGGGAACATTTAGACAATAAAAGCGAAATATTTAGCATATTTTTAAGAATAACATTAAATAAGACACAACTTTGTGAGAATACAACAAATGTTTCGTTTAAATATAGGTACAAGCAGGCGTATACAAGAAGGGAGAGTGTAGAGAAGTAATCTTAAACGGAAGTGGTGGTTGGGAGCCATAACACGATCTTACATCAAATACACTTAATAGCATGGTCATAAACTATACGTGGAGGTTATTTTATCGGTACAGAATGGGTTCAACTAGTGTGCACTTGATATGTAAATAAGAAGCGAGTGGAAACAATTATGTAGTGCTAAATAAGCGTGGTGGTGTGTAGCAGAGGGCACGCCATCGTTGCCGATGGTTGCCATAGGCGTCTACATACATAACCTAACGTACCACTTCTCCATCGTCACGCGAAAACTCACGTGCCGCGTGCAGGACGCTGCATCGTGTCGGCTGCGTGACAAATGAGATGCAGCTCGGTCGTCTGCGAGCAAGAATAATGGCTTTAATAAACGTGAGAACAATGGGCGGTTGCCCCCCAATGCACACACCACCCCCATCCCCCATCCCTGTTCTACAGTGCACACGATACTGTTGCTAGCAGACATGCACAGACGTAATATCGTAAATAAGTTTGCAACGCGACACCGGCACGGACGGCAGCGTCGCGACGCCGAGCCGCCGGTGTAATAAGCTCCATTTATGACTTTATATAGATCTACGAAAGCGACGGCGACGCCATTCGACAGATAGACAGACAGAGGGTGTATGCGATGCGCCTCGAAAGATTGAAAAGATCCGATAAACAACCACACTACACTGCTCTGTCGCTAATTGAAACTGAATATTCTTTATACAACCGTCGTCGTTACTGCTGATGAATGACGTCGGGATGTAATTAAAAATCTCTTTCACGATAATACTTGTTAATTACTGCGAATGACGCTTTTAATTTATACCAACGCCCAACGTTTCGATCCCTTGATAATGGCAAAGGTCTTTTCCGGATATGCAGAAATATCTATACATTTATTAACAGCGACTAGAACACCCCGTCCAAATGTAGAAACGTTGAATGGTAGATATACCTACGGCCTATGAAATTTCCATTTGTGAAATTAATACTGTTAATGAAAAACGAGTAAGTAATTGTTGTAAATAAAATCGATATCGAGATATCTAAATACATATTGTAGATAAAAGATAAAGTAAAGTGAACGTATGTATGAAAATATTGTCGTAGGGACTGGCGGCGGCTTCAAAGAAAATAGATATGGTATTTATTTTGTTGCCCGATATATTTCACTAGGAAGTTTTCTCGAGGGAAATTATTACAGCAAATACTCTTTTTATAAAATGAGTAAAGAAGTTCTGGTCCTCTCTTTGTAATGTGTCATATTTGTATGCTGTCCCAGATTCAATTCCAGTAATAACTTGCTTTTTGATTCCGGAAGTGTTCCTCCTGAGACTGCACCACATATTAAGGGCTTCCCCTAAAAGAAATTGTCAAGTCACCATTGGATGTTCCGTAACTTCCACCCTTTTAAAAATACTTTCGAATACCACAAATCAAGCAATAACCCTCTAATTAATTGTATTGTTACAATTTCGAATTTTGGCTTCATTGTGACAAAATTACCAATTGTCAACTCGATTTATGGCAAACGCGTTAAGCCATTATACCATAATAATGGTTTATGGCGCTGGCCGTTTATAATGGAATCATTAGGCTCCTGCAATACTGTACTTTTCGTAAAATCAGGAGACACTGGACATTATTTTGCCGGTCACTATATAATAAATATATTCAGCCGATACGTGTGTATACATACAATTAACCCCATAAATATTTATTGGTGCTATTGTTTCATTAAGTTTTGCAGTCGTTACGATGCAAATCGTATTTAAATCGATTTTCGATAATGAGGTTATTAAGCATTTTGTTTCGTTTTTTGTAATCAGCCTCACTGCAATCGCGTTGTTGTTCCGGATGCGATGCGAGGGCTAAATCGAAACCTACGCTATAATTAAAACATACTCTGATAAAATTTTGTTTTTATAATAAAACAATTTTCCCCATACAAAGAGATTAAAATTTGAGAGAAAATCAATTGATTGTTCCGATATAATTTTAAATAAAATTTTCTACCATCGGTTTTTAAATTTGTCTGTATAATTTGTAATGTACTACCTACCTGAGTTAGGTGACCTCTATTATCTGCTGCACTCACCCCATTATTCTAATTTTCAGTTAATTGCTGATGCTATCTGCACTTGAGGGTAGTAATTTTCATTTTAATTAGTACTCGAGGTGCAACAATTATACGTCCTACACTTTAGTGCCTATACCTTTACGCAAGAACGCCGTAATAGCTCGTTAAACTAAAATAAGGGAATTAACCTTGCTGGGGGTGACTAGGGCAAAAGTGAGGTTACATAAATTTGTTTTTCAAGATATATGGGGAATATTTTGAGTTACTTTCATCCCCTAATGTGTATATTGTCAGTAATGTTATGTAAAATTATATTATACGCTACCTACAGTATTGTGCAAAAGGACTTTCCCTTTTATACCTATCTAAATCACATCGTGTTGTTTAACGTAGGCGTAAATAAAATGCAAATTGTTACATGTAAAAATGGGCAAATGCTCAAGTCTTTGTTCTTCGAGGCGCTCCGGTATTCGCGTACTTAAGTAGGTACAGGTACATATCGTAATCTACGTATGTAAGTACGTGTGGGTATTTTGCAGTAACAAGATTGTAATCTATAGTTTAACGATACGATGGTAGTGATTGTACGTACGTAACTTACGGTTAGAAAGAGTAACGTCAGTCACATAAATTACAAGCATAAACTGTTAAAGCGATTCTCATCCATCTAGTGATAGATCATTCGGCACGAACATACAAGTTGTCGATAACGTTGAAGTGTCTGGAACATAAATTCTCCCTAGTTCCTCCATAGAAGTCGCGGGTGACGGAAAGACAAAGCCAATTTATTACTATCTTTGAGAAGTCAGGCGACTGGAAGGACAGAAAATGCTGATTTTATGAAAATGATAAGCTCGTGGGCGTTTACTGTTTTATTTTTGTCATTAATCAAACGCGATACGATCTGAAACAATGTAGGTATCCCTCTCTCGTCATTCATTCCCAAGGTATGATATGTCAATAAAGACTACAGAAAATTTCTGATTTATTGTTATCCGGCTCTTTTATCCAATTTAGAAACACCTGTCAAGGGTTCGTTCTTGACGCGAAAATGGAAAAGCACAAAGCCAATGTCCTTGACGATGAATGTTCTATTATACATACCACAAATTGAAAAGGTTACCGTTGATATTTAATTTATTTCTGCGGAAAATTAACTGGTCAATTACTTCCTTTTATTGTTAGATATATTTCGAAAAAATTATAGAACGCATCGATAATGTTCTAACGTCAGCCTAATGCCATGTCGATCATGTTTTGACGCTGCTCTAAGATCTCGATAATCTTTCCAAGTCACTTCAATTCTTAATCATATTTTGACGCCCCATTTTAATTTCCTGACAAAGTTTTGCCACCGCCTTATAACGTGTCGAAAATGTTTTAATGCCGGTTTAATGCTTGATATTGATTTGATTTGATCATGTTTTGACGCCAGTCTCTAACTCTTCCGTAATGTTTTGACGTAGCTTTTAATGTATCGATAACATTTTAACGCCGCTCTAAGGCATTGATAATTAATGTATTGACGCAACTGCAACGTTTCGGTCATGTTTTAACAAAAATCTATAACTTTGTTCCTGCATAACGTGTCGATAATATTTTGACGCAGCTTTTAACATGTCGATAATGTTTGACACTGATTTGTCGCAGCTCCAAAGCTTCGATCATGTTTTGACCTCAGTCTGTCAATCTTCCGCAATGTTTCGACGTAGCTTTTAATGTATTGACGCAACTTCAACGCTTCGGTCATGTTTTGACGCCAATTTTTAACTTTTCGACAATGTTGTGTTCCCGCTTTAACCTGTCGATAATGTTTTGACTCCAGTTTAACGCTTGATATATCGTAGCTTTGATACCGCATCGAAGCTTTGATCATGTTTTGACTTCAATCTGTAGCTCATCCGCAATGTTTTGACACAGCTTTTAACGTGTCGAAAATGTTTTAATGCCGGTTTAACGCTTGATATTGATTTGATTTGATCATGTTTTGACGCCAGTCTCTAACTCTTCCGTAATGTTTTGACGTAGCTTTTAATGTATCGATAACATTTTACTGCCGCTCTAAGGCATTAATAGTTAATGTATTGACGCAACTGCAACGTTTCGGTCATGTTTCAACAACAATCTATAACTTTGTTCCCACTTTAACGTGTCGATAATATTTTGACGCAGCTTTTAACATGTCGATAATGTTTGACACTGATTTGTCGCAGCTCCAAAGCTTCGATCATGTTTTGACCTCAGTCTGTCAATCTTCCGCAATGTTTCGACGTAGCTTTTAATGTATTGACGCAACTTCAACGCTTCGGTCATGTTTTGACGCCAATTTTTAACTTTTCGACAATGTTGTGTTCCCGCTTTAACCTGTCGATAATGTTTTGACTCCAGTTTAACGCTTGATATATCGTAGCTTTGATACCGCATCGAAGCTTCGATCATGTTTTGACTTCAATCTGTAGCTCATCCGCAATGTTTTGACACAGCTTTTAACGTGTCGAAAATGTTTTAATGCCGGTTTAACGCTTGATATTGATTTGATTTGATCATGTTTTGACGCCAGTCTCTAACTCTTCCGTAATGTTTTGACGTAGCTTTTAATGTATCGATAACATTTTACTGCCGCTCTAAGGCATTAATAGTTAATGTATTGACGCAACTGCAACGTTTCGGTCATGTTTTAACAACAATCTATAACTTTGTTCCTGCTTTAACACATCGATAATGTTTTGACGCAGCTTTTAACATGTCGATAATGTTGTGACGCCGATTTAATGTTTGACATTGATTTGTCGCAGCTCCAAAGCTTCGATCATGTTTTGACCTCAGTCTGTCAATCTTCCGCAATGTTTCGACGTAGCTTTTAATGTATTGACGCAACTTCAACGCTTCGGTCATGTTTTGACGCCAATCTTTAACTTTTCGACAATGTTGTGTTCCCGCTTTAACGTGTCGATAATGTTTTGACTCCAGTTTAACGCTTGATATATCGTAGCTTTGATACCGCATCGAAGCTTCGATCATGTTTTGACTTCAATCTGTAGCTCATCCGCAATGTTTTGACACAGCTTTTAACGTGTCGAAAATGTTTTAATGCCGGTTTAACGCTTGATATTGATATGATTTGATCATGTTTTGACGCCAGTAGTCTCTAACTCTTCCGTAATGTTTTGACGTAGCTTTTAATGTATCGATAACATTTTAACGCCGCTCTAAGGCATTGATAATTAATGTATTGACGCAACTGCAACGTTTCGGTCATGTTTTAACAACAATCTATAACTTTGTTCCTGCATTAACACATCGATAATGTTTTGACGCAGCTTTTAACATGTCGATAATGTTGTGACGCCGATTTGATGTTTGACATTGATTTGTCGCAGCTCCAAAGCTTCGATCATGTTTTGACCTCAGTCTGTCAATCTTCCGCAATGTTTCGACGTAGCTTTTAATGTATTGACGCAACTTCAACGCTTCGGTCATGTTTTGACGCCAATCTTTAACTTTTCGACAATGTTTTGACGCAGCTTTTAAGATGTGGATAATGTTTTGATGTCGTTTTAAAGCGTCGATAATATTTTAATGTTACTTCAACCTTTCGATATTGATTTGACGCCGCCTTAAAGTGTCGACAATTTGCTAAATACAAAATAGTTCGTACATGCAATGATTATTACACCCCAGCAAATTTTGGATAAAAGGTTCACTGTCGGATTCACGTGCATATGTGTACCTGTTTGGTATTTGGTATTATCAAATGTGAGCTCGACATTTAGCCCTTGTTCCGCAACAGTCTCATTCTGGAGTTCCCGTAAGCCGGTCTGCCATTACGTTTGGTCTGCCGAGTGAGAGAGGATTAATCCAATAGCTGGAAACGCTTAGCGAATGAACTTTGTACGAAAGCGTCTCTATAACGAAAGTTACATGGAAATGGGAGCGTCTTGTTACCCGAAGTGCAAATTTACACCGGAGGGCACTTAAGACAATGGTGCAAAAAGAAACAGTCGCGCTTTCCCTCTGCCGATAACATCCGACCTAGCGGAGAAGGTTACGTTTCTAGTAAAATGCCACTCGTCTTCGGTACTTCCGCAATGCGATCGCCGCAGAACTTTTAGAAAATAATTTTCAATTTATTAATTTAATTCAATTATTAATAATGGACGATTTGTGTTCTTGTGACAAAGGGTTGCTTAAACTTACATTAGTGAATTGTTTAAATAATAGAAACAAAAATAAATTGATATTTTCAGTTTTAATCAATGTCAACTAATACGTGAATCGACCTGACAAGCAATTCACTGTCTTGTAACTGTGTTAACGTTATCACAGAATTTCTTCCCTCCTGAATCGTAAACAACTTGGAAATATTGATCCATTGAGGGTGTTCCAGTTATCTGTTTCAAATCAGTCCTTTTTAACTGCTGAGCAACACCTACACCACGTTTCCCACTGCCAATTTATAAAAACAGTAATTAAACTGTAATCAACAATTTAAATATCCACGTTTAGTAATAAAATCGACATTGTAAGACCATCAAAACCGGAATAAATATTTGAATAATTGACCAGCTTAACTGACAGTAAAATTTTCTTCGATAGCTTGTGGTTCATTTACCTATCTTTATTTAATAAAAGAAAATTGTGCTGTACATTTGATTCATTTTGTACATGTACGAGTACAAATATTGATTTTGTAACTGATGCTTATCCATTATTATGCTTATATGTATCGTAACCAAATAAGACTATAAATATCCAAATGGAATGAAATTCTCGAAGATTAATAAGTTCAAAAATATTATATTTCAAATCATCTGAAGAAACGAATGTATTTTATTGAAGCACTTACCTGTCTAATTTTATTAAATAAGTAACTAAGTAAGCTTTAGAGGATCGGCTTCAAATTTCGATACGAACAAAAAAGATAATTTCTTTTAGCTTTATCCTGGTTAATTATGGTTGAATAATGAACTGAAAATGACGTTCACTTTTCTTACCAATTTAATTCGCTTCTCCTTCTGGTTTTTCGTTCGAGATAAGCCTTTTCTATTTCCATTCGCTGGCAATTTTAAAACGGAGGATTTTCACGATGATTAAGCTCTTTTTGCCGAAGAGTTTCATTTACATGGGAACAATAAAAGAAGAAAGTCTCAAATAAATTAACTCGCGCGTGATATAAAAGCAATTAATCTTGGCCCGAACAACTATTCATTATGGTAGATATCGGCAAAACTGACTGTTATGAATTGCCCTATTAGTAAGACATCCCCATGCGTTCGAACCAGTAGGTAATTTGTTAATTTCTAACATTGCCAGAGGACATTTAAATACCTACATGATGTACGCACTAAATGTATCTATTCTACTGTTACTGTTGCAATACAAATTTATTCTGCAATAAAAATAAATCAATCAGAAAATGGGAAAATTAATTAATACCAACTTTGTTTATTTTACGAAATTGTGATTGAAAACAAATACGAAAACAACAAAATTTATGTTACAATGTTGCTAAATATATTGAAATGGGGTCACCAATTGCAATTTTAAAAACGTACGTATTTTATCTATATGTTTATAACATTAAATTTTAAAAAATGGTGTAAAAGTTCAACAAATTTTTGGCGGATGTGCTGGGCAATGTTTTTATACTTACTGCTAGACAAATTTAATGATACATGGGTAGGTTGGGCTTTTGAGATTTATAGTAAATATATCAAAATATTCTCTAGAGAATTAGGTTTAGAAGTAATTATATGAGTCACAGATGTTTAATTCGTTTGTACTGTTGTACCACATGAGATTATTGATTTGCTTGATTATGTTGACTCGAAGGACCAGTGTTTATTTTTATTAAAACACACACTTTACTCTAATTGGTTTATTTACACTATTTACAACTTAACACTTATAAAAATAATTTTGTGAAAACTTGTTTAATAGTTACTTGATTATTTGCTCTTGATAAAGAAAATTCTTGTGTTTAGTTTGAGTTCAAATTATGTAGTATATCTGTTCTGTTTGAATTCGAATTATGTTCTCTCTACTTGTTACTTGCTACTTGCTTACTTACAATCTGACTACCTGGTACTTGTTTCGGGGGTCGAAAGACTGGTTTTTGGAGGGTTGGTTCTACCACCAACGCTCTGACAAATATTCGAAAGTAACTTACATACAAAATAAAAATAAGTGTTGAAATAGTAATAATAATAATAATAAGTGGACAATTTTAGCTTAACAACAGATAGGGCAATTTTTTTCACTAATCCTACAGACTTAATTAGGCACTAAAGATTATTTTTCTATCTGAAAAATTTTGATTAGTGACCAATAGAATTTCTCAAAGGCTCCTCGTAATTATCTGTCTATTTCGGAAGCGAGTAAGTATTGTTCGTACGTATGCATTTAACGAGATCGAACCCTGGAAAAGCCCCAAAGCGAACTTTTCTACGTAGATCACCCTTAACGAAACTTTCTTCTTTAACGATTCCTGAAGTACAATCCTTTTAAAAGTCCCGGCTCGTTGCATACACAAATCAGTCCTGTTGAAGTTGATTTAAAAATCATACCGAGCGTCAAAACTTTTTTCGCTTATCATTAAAAGAACGAGCAAGCGCAAAGGGGTTGCTAGGTTGGTACCTAGCGATCTGAATTTCAACATTCCCTCACGTTGCCGAACCGACAACGTGGCAGGAATACCGACTTGAAGTAAATTTTGTTTAAAGGAGATTTGCTTTTCTATTAACTCGACGACGAAAGGCGACGTCAGCGTACTACAAACTGACATTCTTCATAAACTGTTCGCACCATGTTCCGCATAGCAATTGACGACGACGAAGTGATGAAACGATGCTCAATGATTGACCGACCCTCTAATATTATCCCACAATCATTAAGCTCTCTATCACTTAATTAGATCGATTCAATTAATAGCACAACAGGTTAACGTCAAGGGATTTCAAATTATACGAGGGCTGTTTGATAAAATTTCGATCACTGCTTTTCGTGCAACTATGCAAGGATTGAAGTGAAAATCCTTGGAAAACGAAAAGTAGCTACTAAACAATTCATGTGCAAATAATTACTTTATTTCTCGGTTCGGAAGCGGCACGAACTTAAGTTTCGTTGCACTTATCGTATGTATTTTTGCATATTCCATGAAGCGTTTTAAACATGGAATAATTGCCCTTAGAATATTAAATATAAATCAGCAAAATCAAGTGGTGGCGTGCGTAGAACGCGATTTAAACTACCCACATTAAAATTCAAAACGTTCGCGTGATTGATATATGAAGATTTTTTTAATAAGATTCAAAAAACAATCGTTAGGTACTAGATACATTAAAAATAGAGCTTTTGAATTTTTAAGAGTTTCTGTGCCCTGCGCTTAAAAGTTGATTAATTAGCTATTATATTTACGTGTGGTTGGATTTAAATACCGTAGTTCGTGGATTTAATCAGTAGTTGTACTCGTATCGTACCGTAGGTACGTGTGTATGTACTTATACATACATAAATATATAGTACGTAAATGTAAGTATCTCCGTATAATTATTATTGCCAGTAGTTGCCTCGGGACGCAAACAATTATATGAATATGAGAATCTGGAGCATCATAAATTAACGTTTATGATTAATTGATTAATTTCTGCAATTCAGCAGACGTTCCTTTATTACATTAAGCCCTGTCCGTTTGTTGATTAGATAAATTGAATTATGCGACGTTAATGTCTTAATTTTCTGACTAATTGTGATAAAGTTGAACACAATGATTTTTAGTATTGCTAGGATGCTGCAATCATCATAAATAAATTAAATTATTCTTAAGATGTTGGGGGATGGGCTATACCTACAAAAGGTACATAAAGTGGGTATTACAACTAGAAAGAATATGCACGCCGGATTATGTTGTAAGGAGGTAAATAAAATGCAGAAAACTGTGGAAGGAAGCGCTGAAAAGAAGGGTGGTTAAATTTGAAGAGAAATTGGGGAAATTGAAGGAAGGGGATATAAAAAAAGAAATTTGGAGGAAAAAGGTTTTTAATATAGATGGGAAAATAGATATGGCAGAGAGAGAAAAAAAAAACGCTTGGGAGGTTAAAAATTTTACACTGTACAGATGGAGGAGGGGAGAAGGCAAGGTGATAACATATGGAAAATAGTAAGAGTAAGATATAGGGAAATAACAAAGGGGGATGACTTAAGAAAAATAGAGGAATCCAGATATACGGGGGGTTGAAGGAAATTTCATGGAGAAATTGGCAGGGGAACCTGGTGCCTAGATATTTTGGGTCAAAAATATTGCAAAGAAGGGGGTGGTGAAAATGAAGTGTCAGAGTTAGGAATTTTAAGGGAAGACTCATTTAGCCTGTAAAGTCTTAAGAGATTTAAAATATTTATATTGGGGAGTACTGGGAAATGATTGGAATTGGGGTGGGTTTATAGGGAGGTGGGAATTATCTCATGTGTTAATTGACCTATATGTATCAGAATGGATGGTAAATTATGTTGGCTTATATACGATATAACGTTTGTTCCTGTTAATAAAAATATATTCATTTATAGTTGTACGAAACCAGAATCCTGAAAGCAAAGGGAATTAAAATAATTCAAGAAGACACAGACGTCGGCCAACATGAACATTGTAATTTTGATTTGAATCTATTCAGGACCATTTGTAATTAAATTAGCATAAAAATTTTGATAAAGCGGTAAAATCAATCATCAATATACTCCTATGAATATCTGATTACATGAAAGCACAATAAAGTAACGATTGTCCTCAGCTAATTTAAATATTAAAGGCATGTTTTGCAGCTAATGTGACATTAATAATATTCATAAGAATTCCATTAAGATAGTAATTTAATTATTTATTGAAATTAACACCGACAATGACACGATTACCTTGATAATTTCGATTAAAAAGAGTTGCAATCATCTAATAATATTGCAGCAGGTTGATGAGCTATTGTTGAGAAATACAATAAAACTCAATGATAAACGAGCTTTTCCTACGTTTATTTTGTTTTCATGTAAAATATCAAACGATCCGTGCCGTAACCTATTTTAATTATTTTTTTATGTTGGACGTTTATCGCTTTCTATACGGTTATTTGCAAGTAAAATGTGAAAATTAGCGCCTTCAACGATCTGCTTTGCATATGCATCGCCACAAGCTCGTAACAACTGCGGAATTTATTAAGACCATGATTTCCTAATTGCCAAATAAAACCGAAACCCATTACGCATATCATTCAATAGATAATTAATAGATAAGATACAATATTGCCCAAAAGTACCACATAAATTTTCCTTTCTGATCGATTTTTCACCCACTTTCTTTATTGTATACGTTTGTCCTTCTGCCACTCCTTCTAAGGATAAAAATGACATTATTCATGTAATAACTTTTTGAAAGGTTAAGAAGGGGTATAATATTATTCCAAACTGTATAAATATGTAAATAATATTGAATCAACGACAAACACCTACTTAATAGTTGTGCAAAGCCGATAATTATTATACACACTTGTTAATTAGATTCCGGTCGCATTAAGTTACTTCCTTTAATTAGCATTTTAGGAAGGCCGTACACAACGGGACTTTTGTTACGTTTCACGAACGAAGGGAAAATAATGTTGCAGGAAAATGTTTCCAAATGTAACACAACACATAATTTTTTTAAAGGCGGGTTGAATTCTAAACGATGCAGCATTTTTGAAAATATTTTATAAAATTATAATTAAAAACTCATGTCAATATTGTGATGCCTAAACTTTTATGAAAAATATTTATAGGTTGTAGCCTTTTTGTCTGGATAAATTCATAAGAATTAA
Organism: Agrilus mali; assembly: GCA_029378335.1. NCBI lineage: Eukaryota > Metazoa > Arthropoda > Insecta > Coleoptera > Buprestidae > Agrilus > Agrilus mali. The sequence continues at coordinate 29,881,813 of CM055657.1, read as the reverse complement.
TTTTTAAAATGAGGGCAGTTTTCCGAGTCAGTTGTTCTTTTGCAAACAATATTGAAGGTTAACTGCAAATCAAAGTTGTAGAAGTTTTTAGAGACCATTCTACGAGAATACTTATTACAACCTCAAAGCAAAAGTTACTTTTCGTAGAATCACTTACAGATCTTCTCTCCTTTGTATATGTCTTTGATGAAAGTTTTTTGTAAAAAACTTCAGCAAATTGTCAATCGTCGATTCCATCAGAATTCTCAGAATTCTATCTCGTTAAGAAGCTGACTGATACGCAGTTATCTATTTTGAACAGAAAATCCATGCCAACGATTCTAATTTCTAAAAAAAAATATCTTTAAGTATCTGTTTATAGAGATTTTTCCAACAACTTATTGATTGCTTGAATGTTGCTGTAAATACTACGAATTGAATGTTTGAAGAGGGTTAAATGTCGGAGAGATTTTCTTTTTCCTATTGAATTCCGAACAATTTTACATTCGATTCAAGAAAATTTATTTTATTTCCCACTGTTTTCCCAGTATCCATTCATCAGGGGATTTGCGCTTTCCCAACTCTTACGAACTTGGCTCATCCATTTTAACGAGATATGTAAAATGTTGCTTCACGTGGCAACTTCCTAATCTTAAGAAGAAAAAAAAAAACATGTAACACGGAAACAGGAAACTAATAGAAAGTAACCTCGAAACGTAAATGGTGTGGAAGTTTGACGAAACGGCCTGCCCGAAACTTTTTCCAAATCCGAATTGCATTTCGATTTACAATATCTTTATGTATATCTAAAATTGATAGCATCCACTTACCTATTAGCTATTAGGTACTCAGTGTACTGCATAGTTTTCCCGATCAATCAATGTTTTAATAAGTGGCTGTTTCTCCAGCTAGCGTTACGTTAACATGTCATCTTACAAATCGGTACGTGATTATTCGTGCTGTGTTCAGAGTAACGAGAAACAATGGGAGCAATTAATAGCTTATTCCGCATAATGGCAGTATGGATCACATCCTCAATTGTACATAAATTATAACTACCCAAGAACTACACCACATCCCTGATCAGACTATTCATTAGCTTTAGCCTTTCTTGAAGACAAATTCAATTGAAATTAAGATACTTTTTTCAGAATTTACTTAGATAATGTTCATACTGTGTACATGAGATAATGTTCCAACGTTCTGCATGTTATAGTGTCATTAAGGTTAATCCTCAGTGACAACTGACAAACGAGTAGCGATCGAAGGTTTATAAATATAAATGGAGTTTCTTCTCCCTTCTATACGTATTAAAAACAACGATCTCAATGGGCCAGCTAAAACCACGTTGTTGAATTCTCAGCTTATTCGGATTTTTTTATGGCTCTTCTTTGTTTTTCTGTGTTACGGTCTAGTGCTCGTGTCAGCCAAGATTGGCTGCCCTACACCGTTGTTTTTGTAAATTGTTTTCGCATTGCTCCAAACAACGCCTTAACGGACAAAAAAGCAGGTCAATTGTTTTTTTAAGTCCTTATACTCGGTCACATAAATAGAAATCGACAGCCCGACAGTCGCCCTTTGATTCATAGATTTATTTTAAGTGACAAATCGATTGTTACTTTACAATTAATACTTATATTTTAAAAACAAGGTTGATTAAGATTAAGGTCTACAGATGGCGTTTACTGTTCGCTTTACGGTCACTTACTAAACGCTGCTTACCAGTAGAGAATGTAGGTCGTAGGTTGGTCAACATTTTGATGGAACAAGAAGTTCAACAGAATATTGACCAACAGCCAGGAAAATTACCTCTAATCTACAAAAGGATTTACAATCTAATTAATTAGATGAAAGATGTTTCATAAGAAAGTAAATAATTTCATTCAGGGTTACTTTAACCCCAATTACGACTTAACTTTCCTTTTAATATTATTTCTGACAACGTCCCAAAATAATTTCAACTTTACATGTTCAGCTAATTGCCCTAATTCGACACCGGGAATGTTTGTACTTCAGAGTTGATGTAATAACTTATTTAACTAATTCAGAAAGAGTCGCTGTCATATTATGAGAGTGATGGTGGTGGTTTTGTTGAGGAATATAAAGTGGATTAAACCATCTGCGTTTTTATGTTTACAATAAACTCGTTATGTCCGAACCATACACGAGAAGTTTGACCTAAAAAGAGAGAGTACGGAATAAAAGTCCACCGACGAGCGTAATGGGCACATTAGGAAAGGAAATGTATGAAGTGAAGTGGAAAACCTACTTGCGTGGAAAATTTACTGAGGAACTTTTCTACTACAGTTAGCAGCGTTTAGGCCACGTTTATAGCCGTGTGACGAAGTAATGTCAATCTTTTAAGATTACATTCGAACACAGGCCTCCCTGATTACCGAACTAAGTTCCCAATTCAATATGTACCACACCGGCTCGAGAAGAAAAAAAAACAGGGTATGTGATTGGAACAAATAATATTCTGCTCCATTAGAGCTTTACGATCGAAATTTCGCGTTGGACCGGTTGTAACGAGCGCAAATAAAACGATCATAACACTCTCATGTATAAAGTAGATAGATACCTATTAACATATAAAGTTTTAATGGACATTCTAAACGCATTATTAAAATTTAAATTAAAATTACAAATCATTATATTGATTTGTTTTAGATTTATGGATAAATCACATGATATAAGATAAGATACCTGCAGGGAATGAAATCTTTATCGAATTAAAGGCTCCCTTTTCTATATTTGATATTTATTTTGAAGTTAGGATAATGGAAGGTGGTTCGTTGAGTTGTTTGCTAATCGGAAATCGATTTCGTCCATTCCTGATATTCCGGACGTGTGGTCTAGGTAGGTAGGTGTGTGTAGTGGTCGTATCCATAAACCTACCTTCACGTTTGTAAAGCTGTACATCCAACATTCATAAATTAGTAATGCGGCATGGGTTGCTTTTTCCCGAAATTAATCTTTATTGCAAGCTTCATATATCAGGTTTTACGTCCACCACGACTCGCACCACAACACTGCTACCCTTGTTTGTGTGTAATTTATTGGCCCGACTGACATCAAAACCTACGCCGTTCGGCTTGTTTCCAAATCTATCAATATTAAGTCTGAATAATGAGCTTGCACGGTGTGTCCCAGCCGCGCCGAGCAAAAGTAGCCTTCGGCCGTCTCTTTTTTCCGTTATGGCAACTCAAAAACTCTATATCAAGTCGAACGTCGAAACTCCACAGACAGTCCTAATGTAATGATGATTTAAACACCTTTATCTGTTACTTATATTGAGGAAATCGAACCGAAAAGACACTGTTAAAATTAAAACTCAGTGGCCAACACAAATTTATTGCTTAGGGGATAATCTAAAGTAGCAATTGTCAATTTAGGAATTATTTTGGAGATGATAAAGTTCTGACCACAAATTTATCCAAAATTCATAGTGTCTCAAGTGACGAATAATTGACACGATTGATATAAAGAAACACATTGTTTTTCATCCTAGCTACTGATCTGATCTTAAGATATTGTTAAGCAAATTATTCAAGCGTAACTCTATAAAAAAAATTGTGACAACGTTCCCATATTGTTTATTGACACGTATATTGAAATGCATAATAACAATAATTAACGACGCTTGAATGATTTTAAATTAACTTTACTATGAGCAGCTATCCGTATTAAGTCGTTACGTGTCGAAAGAACTAAATTGAATAAGAAAAAGACATGATGTGTTTCGTCATAATATGAATATGAATATATTTGTCAGGATGGAAACAATGGCAGATACTATTTACAACAATACTGATATGTATCTGATAATTTTCGATATTTATACTAAATCTAGTAAATATTGATTATTTTAAGTTCGTAATTTATTCTTTTGTTCCAAATACCTTAATTTATTTCCAGATAAATGTCATAATATACAAAGTTTTGTGGTAGCTAAACCTGAAAAAAGTAAATATCATTAAGGCAATAAATTTTATAAAATCAGTTACGAACGTTTGCAATAGCATAGGAATACTATTCACGCTAAAAAATATATAACGCAATTGGATGAAGATTATTTAGAAGAAGAAAAATTCTAAAATTATAATAAAAGAATTTTATTTCGTCCTATTAATACTATATTAGCTGCAATGCAAGAATATGTTACACGTTTGATGGAACATTCTGGATATTCGCGAATGGGAACTTTCCAAACCATTTTTGAATAATCTAGAACATTCTAGATCATTCTCGAAGGATCGTGAAGATCCTGGAACATCTTTGGACGTTACCAATTGTTATATAAAAATATAGAACATTTTAGAAAATTGTGATGCATTACTGTCACCCTTTGGTTAATTAAAAACCGCTCAAAACATTTTCGACTTCATTTGTAGAAAAAATAATGTGTTAGGCAAAAATATATGTACACGTATCTTATCACAAATTCCATCCACCACTGAGACCAAACTCTTTAATTATCGAGTAGCTATTGCCACTGCGAGTGGGTGGAAGAAAAGTGAGGATTCATAAAAAAAAATCCCTGTCTTTTCATATATATTAAACCTGGTTTTCACTTGATTTTGTTCTTAAATTTGTTAAGTTTCGTCTAACTTCTCTTACCAACGTAACGTGTTATAGATGTGTCGTCCATATAAGTGAAGTAGTTACACAAGAGTAAATCATGTATGACGACAGTTTTTTGATTCAATAAATAAAATCTACAGAATGCTATAAAATCATTTGAAAAAGTTAATCGAAACAACTGTAACAATTGCTTTTTTAATAAGTCATTATCCATAGCTAAATGCACTGTATTAGCTAGCATCTAATAACATAAATCTTTTGAAGAATCCATTCGATACAAAGCATGTCCATCAAAGTTTTATTGGCTAATTTTTTGAAACCCATTATGTAAAATATTTCAACATTATTGTTTATTTTATATACAAATTAAGTACATGCTTTAATAACCAATAGAAATTTAATTTAAAGCTACTAAATGTAATTTGAAAATTTTATCTTACTGTTAGTTCCCAAACGAGGGTGGTAATAACCACAAAAATATTTTTGTCTGGCACAAACCATTAAACCAAGCCATTGGTGTCATAACAGAAATATTTGCTCTAGTGGCATATAAACGATTACCAGCAGTTCATTTTACAGGTGTGGTAAACCGTTGAAATGACACGTGTTTAAGTAAACTCTTTAATGACTTTAAAAGTAAATTGTCGTAAATTTGTAAAAGGGCAGGTCAGGTAGTTGTTGATATTTTAGTACGTCGGCGTCGTCGGTCTTTGGTCGCTGTAGGTGCACAGTTTAAACTTGTAATCAACTCAAATAAATCAGAAATTCGATTCGCTTGTTCTCGACTTGCTCTATGATTCGGTTTGCGTGATAGCAGGCTTCAATTAAGAACGGTAATAACTTTTCGACTGAGTGAAGTGTGTGCAGAATCGCGGTTCAAATCAAGTTCCCGTTGGATAGATCGGCGTTAGGACGGTTGTTTTGGATGACGAAGGTGATAATAATGTTCACCCATAGATATCTGTGCTTTAACACAGTGAAGAATGCCATTTTAGAGACTAGTACCCCATAATTCTTAATTTTGTCTGTCTGCGTCTCTTTTATCACAAGGTCAAGGTTCATGAGACTAAAGTAGTACCTACCTAGTAATCTTCCAATTTACAAATTAACTGTTTCAAGTACAATAAAGTCGATGTATTTTTATTATAAACATTATTCAGCACTGAAACTAAAAAGTTTACCTGCCAGTTATCAAGGTTTTTTTTCAAAATTAGGTTTTGTCGTTTCACCAGATCGTTCGTTCTGGTTTAAAGGATCAAAGCGAGAATATAAGTAGCTGCATTCATATTTGATCCTATTCTCCAGTGTAATAGGAGTAACAATACTTTCCCGTCTGGGAATTTTCATAGAACCTCCTTGTTATGAAAAGCTGCAGGTTGTCTTCTATATATATATATATTTATTACGTTTCTCTGTAATCCCTTCAGTGAACTTCAAAATCTGAGGATAAAGGTTTATTAAATTACCTTCTTCGTCATTTGGAGGTCTCGTCCTCAAAATAAACAATAAACTTTTACAGAAATAAATAAAAACGGTATCTTATTATAAATTTAGAATAGCGTTAACCTTCGTACGTCTACGAAATATTAAACAGAAAACCACTAAGTTTTGAATTCCTATAAATATTTTCTTCTCTTTTGTATCTCTATCAGTACGCCGTGGTTTATGAGCATTTAATCTTTTAATAACAGACTAACCTTACAAGTAAATATATTATTTATGACATAAGTTTCTTGGTGTCGCCCATTGTGATGTGTTTCAACAGAGCGACCAATAAATTTCAAAGTAGTTATTAAAGTAAATAAATATGAATACAAATTGCCCATTGTTCCTTTTTACGTACCGCGGTTGTCATTAAATTACAAAGGGATTCCGGCAATTGGAAAATGGGTACAAGGTACTGGAACGAGTCAAGGGCCATTGCAAGCGATGTTAATGAAATTTATATTATGATAACATTAGCCATCATAGAAATATGGAACAAAGTTTCTGAAAACTGAACGTTAGGGTGGAGTGACATGCCATATTTTATAATTGATGCAAAGGTGTTCGTATATGCATTCATGCAGCGTTCTCTATTGTACGTGTGTGGCATGGTTGGGGGGAAGGTGTTTGTATGAGGGCGTCGAAGTGGTAGCAATAGAATCGTAGACAGCGGGTTTTAAAGGGCGAAGACGGAGCTAGTAATTATAAATACTCTCGTTTGGCGAGGGCTCCCGTTCTCATTTACGTTAATTTAATTTACGAGACTGTTGTTTACTGTCTGTGACACGTCCCGCCGAATAAGACGTCTTACAGCAACAGCCTGTGCGGTTTTGATGCCTTTCGGTGTAATTACAGCGGAAAACAAATTACTGCCATGATATTCCGCTGTCAAAACGATGTAACTTAGCACATCCTGATGGCGAAACCCTAATTAAAATAATCAGCAGAAAAGTAACACAGCCGGCACAAAAATGCTTTAGATGAATCCGTTGTTAGATTGTATGTACCTAACAAAATAATATTGAATCTAAATTATTTAATTATCTACAACTTTTATTTTTAATAAGTAAAGAGCAAAAGAAATTTTCAGCAAACTTCCTTTTTATCTACTGTCCTGTCGACATCCATTACTACAACCGAAACTTCTATTTCAGTATTAGTTACAGAAAGTTTTCTAAATAAAACCGCTGGCCTAGATGTAAATCCGTTTAATGAATTCAGTGGAAACAAGAACCCTTCTGTAATAGGGTAGGTTGATTTCTAAGAAGGGATGAATTAATAAGAGAACCCATTAAAATATACTCCATCCTCAATGTATAATTTTATTCTCAAAATATATTAGAAGTCAAATGATCGTTTCCGCAAGGTTACAGCGGTGTAATTGGGTTACTTTGTGTTATAATAATAAACTTAACATACCTACACATTTGAAATGAGAGAAAATTTCGATAACATTTTATACTAAACAGGAATTATTGCAAATATCTGAGGTACTTTGGCCACAAGAATATTAAGAGATTAACATTTCCAAAGTGCTTCATCAAGAAATGTCAATTACTACTTTTGTAGGAATATTTTGCAACATATTACAGACCTAATTTCATAAATTGTGGGTTATTATAAACACTTACTTCCGGAACATCTATAAATAAATAAGTTATTAATGACCATATGAATGTCGACACTGCTACCTAAATGACCATTTAATGTAAGATTTATGGATTTTCTTAAACATTGCATCCTGTTGTTAGAAGCATTTACGAAGAGCTTAAAACCTTCACCTAATGTTAAAAGTCAAAGATTTAAGTACTAGAGATACGAATTTCTCAAAGAATATATTCAAATTCATTCGTTCTTGTCTGGGGTTGAAAATTTAAGTGATTACATCGTATAAAAGTGATCAGGGTTTACGTTCTTTAGATTACGAAGGAACCCTGCAACTTTTCAGTTAAATTATACGCCAGAGAAGCATAAGATCATATATTTCAATGACGAAAGTTCCAGTTGCGGTTTCTAGTTCTCGCGCCCGTCGACGTCGTCGTCTCGGAAATAAGGAATACTTAAGTAATATACGGAATTTTCTTTGTCGTGAATAAAAATTAAAACTTCGGAGAGCTTTAAAAGGGTTTAACTTTCTGTTTGTATCAAGCTTTAAGTAAAGTTTTCAGAAGTTTGCAAAAAGCACTTAATAAAAACTGCAAAAGTACCATAAAATATTCGTGCTTTTGTTGCTTCGGTGTAATAAATAAATGTTTCCGGTGACCCGTTTGTGGACTATTAAAATAAATTATTTTTGTCTATTATTATTGTTTTCGTCTTCTCTATACATGTTGCGTTGTGTCTGTACGTATAAGATAACAACAGGGTGCCAACCTCAATTAAATGTATCATAAATAAAGTTATAATTAGAGAAATTGGTAGCAGCTTACCGCGGGTTTGTTGGATAGAAATTTAATTGGAATTGCATTATATCGAAAATTGAACTGGTAATAAAACATCGATATAGCGGTATCAATTATCCCCCTCAATTATGTTGTCCCGTTATCCGAAAGCGTCGAACGAACTAACAAACGAAAGTTGATCCTATGTGAAAATGGCCTTCTATTAAAATTTAATTGTATGTACCAATGACCAATACACGAAACAAAAAAATAATTATCTCCCAAATAATTTCTTGTTTAAACTCTGGATTGCATAGGTTATAAGGAAGTAAAGTATCTGTGGTGACGCAAACTAGGAAACCATGTAGGTACCCATTAGGTGTCAGGAATTCACAAAGTTGCAATGTCAACTTTTTTACGATCTTGCAAAATTTGGTTTTTGTGAACCCAAACACTTTCTATTTGCATAGGTAGATATAATTATTAAAATTTAATATTCTCGTAATAGTTACTGAAGAAACAGTTCTCCTTGAAAACTACTACTTTTTAATAAGAATAATTTATTAATTTATTATTCGTTTATCGTATGCAATTTGTTCGGCTCGCAATATCTACTGGACGCCCATTAATACAAAGCTTTCTTGTAATAAAAATAATTTATGCCATTCCCTGAAAACATCTTCGTTAACAATAATTCTAAACTTTTGTTTTCTTTGATTAATAGAAGTGCAGCTGCTTCAGCTCTCAAGTTTTCGGTTTCAGCCCGCAAATTTATGGGAACATAAATAATACAAACGTACAGAGAGAACTAACCCTCTCTCTCTCTTTCTTTCCCTGTTTTCTACCTATCTATCTACCTACCCACCTTCTGGCTGTTAAACGTTTCACGAATTTGGAAAACAGGAACTTAGGGTCACATTCCTTGGAAAATCGCGGATTCAAAATAACCTTGTAATATCTTCGGCATGCACACATACGTAAAAGAAAAAATGTCTGTAAGATCTTTGAATATATTAGTCGTAATAAAAAAAAAATGGGGCAGAATTTTCTTTAGAAAGAAAGACAATTACAAATCACTCGAAAGATTGAAAGACGCCGATTTGTTTATTTTTGATTAAGTATGACTGATTGTTTTCGCCCAGTTCCTGAAGAGTTAAAAATTCCCAAGTCCATACAAACAACGCCGATAAGACAGAAGGAGCAATGAGTCGTAAAAACCGATTCCTGACAGGTTTTTCGGTCCAACAAGCTCCATATTTTTTCCAATATTAAATACAAACCGTGCGGAAATGAACGTGCGATCTTCTCAAGGAATTTCACCAGCTGTGTCATTTGTTAGCTATTCAAGAGTATCTTCTTCTACATTAAGTACCGAATGGAGCTATTGTGAAATGCCATTATTCTTTTACGTCTGTGTCCATTACCCTTTTTTCCAGATATGGAAATTTTTTCGGAAAATGGTACATTGTAGGTATCTACTGAGATTACAAACCGATAACAAACAATTGACTTACAATAAAAGAAGTGAAGTATCGAATTTATGCCTTTTGGTTTTCATTTGGTAATTTGTTCACGAATGAGATTCTAATGTAATGTCATTGCAAAACATTGTCTGCTTTCGCCATGTCTGTCTGTCACATTAAGTACGTGATGCCACGACGAATTTCGTACAAAATTACAATACCCAATTGCGCACAAATCGTAACATCTTTGCAACCGATCCGAAGGTAACATTTTACACGACCAACATTTAATAGAAGGGGAATTGCCAAAGTGACGCTACAGTTAACACATATTCTGATCATAAATCACTCGGTAAACATTATTCTATTCACACCAGGTGTTGATGCAACTGGTTTCTTTAGCAGCTACTTATTATTCATGTACCTACCATAAACCAAAACCTATCACTATCACAATGGTGTTGTGTAAAAAAGCGAATCACCACTATAATAATATACTAAACAAGTACCTTTAAAGTAGAGATTCTCTGGAAACTGAAAGATAAATGGATTTTGAAAAATGTTAAAGATTGTGATCGGTTTTCAAGTTTTTCTGTAATAAGTTGAAGTTATTTTGCAATTGGTATTATAAGCCCTTCATGATCAAACTTTTTGAAAGTTCGATCACGATAAAAAGCCTGAAAAAGAGCAGAGATCGCCCGCCCGCTGATGGATAACCTTTTCGATTGCTTTACCTGTCCGTGGCAGTTGGTAAATGTTTAAAATTTGACACTTCGTTAAAAAGCAATTTCAGTTCATGAACCTGCCAATATCGTTTGATTTATTTCTTTCTCGTTCTAAATACGCCTATATATACATACCTTCGTACGTAGGTACCTATATTGTATTAGCTAAATTGGAACATAGGTACATACCTAGTATAGTAGGTAACACATAACGAAACGAACACAAAAATTGTCTGAATAACATTGGATTCGTTTATGCGATTAAAAGGTCATTGTTGTTGTATTTGATTATGTTAACTCACCTGTCAATAGGACGATGGAAGCCGCCAGGTAGGGCGTAAAAACGATTTTCCACTTTGCCATGCTAGCTAGCTAGAGCTGTCTCGCATACTATTAATGAAGAACAAAATTGGGTCTAGCCGTTGTCAAATTAACCTGGAAAATAAAGAAACACTTTGATCAACACTCTCATTATTAGATTATTACTATTGTACCTTCGTATTATCAAACAGTCGTTCAGATTACACAATTCGATATTATATTAGATATAGGATCGATACAAGCAAGGGGAATGGCTTTTATTACGAAACAAAATTATACGAATACATTAGCAACAATAGATTGAAGTATTCTCAAAAATTTGTTATATTAAACCACCAAATTTTGTACTCGTACCAAGTAGTACAAGTTTTCATCCCCTTAACGTCTTGAAAACTTTAACAATATATCGTGCCTATATTCCGTACGTATGAAGAAATACATTTTACTGTTACTCGTAAAGTTGAACTCACTGGAAAACGAATATCCTCCATTTCGTACAGGATCAAAGAGAACAATGTTTAAGAGCATCTCAGAGAAAGCATTCACAACATAACGTCAATAAGTTGATGTAACTCACCCCGTCTGAAGTTAAAATGAAGCGAACCTTTTCCTTACTATGTTTATACGTATAGGTATATGTGTGCGTTATGGTACCGACATAAAGAAATTTTATTTTAGATTTCTTTATCTTATTTTGTTCGTAAAACGAAATAGATATTATTCTGTTTATATAGGTATTTTTTAAAAAAGAAAACAAATTTTCACGTTAATTAAAAAATTATAAAGATGAATGTGTAAATTTAAATAATTTCTATACTTGATATCAATATTTATACAAAAGCTCCAACTGCTTCAGAATTCGTTATTCAGTTTATGCTTTTCCATACCTATTATAAATTCATAAAACCTTTTATAACAAAAGCATACGATTAAAAGTTCATAATGGAGTGGTCAGATAACTTTGATTTTAAAGGTTGTGGGTAAAACGAGTCCATAACAAATATAGTCATATATGTGTACGCATTAATGAGGAAAGTTATCGGTACCAAAAAGCCACTGGGTCATTTCAATTATAATTCCCTTTTCCAACTTCATTACTACAACCAACCCTTCACATTAATGCATATTAAATTGGTTTATATATCAGACTTGAATATTTTCAGATTGGATTGGTACATTGGATTTAATTTAAAAGCTTCAATAACTTCATGATTGTTTCACTTGCAGACATGATAAAGCTTTCAAGTATCTGTGGCTACGAGAGCGTCAAAGTTTAAAGACGCCTTAAGTTTTTGCGAAAATAGAAATGGAAAGATTGGAAAGTAAAACATTGATCTGTAGGTATAAAAAACGTAAAGCGCTATTGTTCCTTTGTAGATAATAAAACGTCGTCGCGTCGGGGTGAGAATGACGCGCGTGATGCGGCGGGGTGGTTGTCGTGAGCTCGGTGGTAGGTAGATAAACCTCACCGTTAAAGATAAACAACTTTCTCACCTTACTTTAAATGGAAAGAGCGATCAGCGGCTAAAACAAACAATAAGTTTCCTCGGCAAGCACAAATCAGTTTGTCTCATCTGAATAAAGCTATAGATTAGTGGCTCGAATTTTCCCTGAGAGTGTTAAGGTGGTAGGTAGGTACTCAGGAATAGAGTGAAAAGTTCTCTACCCGCGAATACCGAATCACAAAGAAGGAGATTTATGATCACCGACCTTTTAATTAAGGCCTTTCATTTCCTGATTTATAAAATTTAGAGTGAAACTGTTCGGATTTCTAAAGATCCCGGTCCCTACCTTAGATTTGCAAGTTTTATTGCAGAAATGTTTCTACTTTAATGAAAATGTTTACTAAAGCGTACACTGTGGCACTGCATCCAATCAGAATTCTAAGTAACTTTTCTTTTAATTTAATCCGATTTAGTACTACACTGCTGCACTGTCTCGCAGACAAAGCTCCGAGGAAATACTTCAATTTTATAAATACAATTGCTTTGATTAAGAAAAATTCAAATTATATGACAGACTTGGCTACTATCTATCTACTATTCTTCATTAATTACATTTTTATTCAAATATACAATAAGGTAAATAATACAGTAAAAGTAAAAATGATAAAAGAGATTAAATATTCAACTGGATGGTCGTATTTTATAATAAATCGTCTTTAATTAAAGCTGACACAGGGGAGTAATGTGTTACCTACGTTTATTAAATGTTCGAAATTATCAAACCCGCAATTTTTACCTACAACCGTGAAATACGGGTTATTTTTGCAATAAAATTCTAGGAATGTTTTATGATTTCATTTAATTCTAGCCGCGGCAATATTAATCGTTCTACGGTATACATACTGAAATTTATAGACCATTAGTGTCATTTGATGAAGATAAAGCAGTATTTCTTCCTTGCAACCAACCATGCATGCAGGTGCTCGAATTCATTTATATGTAGATTATGTTGAAAAGGAATCATGACCTTGCCAAGTAAAAAATAGAAACCTCAATCGCTCTTTCATACGAACTCGTCGTCTGGTCACCTTAGAGAACGAAAATAACTCTAATACACAAATACAACAATACGCAAAATTGAAGAAGGTGTCGGTTGTCACGAAACGTTTAAAAATTTTCAGGGTTGCTTCACTAAAGTGAAAAGTCAACTCGCCGAGGCTCGAATGATACGAGCACATTATTTAGGAAAGGCATATAAATTTCATGAGGCGATCACCTCATCGGAATACACACTTTGTTATTCATGGAGACGTTTCCATAAGCCGGCTTACGAGATCGCATTGCCACACCAGGAAAATTCAATAACGATTCCACTTAATATTTATTATCAAACCATTTCGCTTTATTGACATCCAGTTTAAAGATATCAGTTCAATAACGCGCAACGAACGTTTCTATCCGGCGGTTTCTTTAATGCCAAATGGTGTCTGAAAGGGGGCTGGCCGGCTCTTCCTCGCACACGGCAATAGAAAGCTTAACTCATGGAAATTCTAGAAACTAGATTATACGTTTTGAAACCATTGCAGAATTCATAATATATATATATTATATATATATATTTACAGGGTTTTTCAAGTTGATGGGCTATTAGAAGTATATGAATTAGTAGAAGGAATTCAATTCTGAAACTTGGGCTCATTTGGTTATTGTTTATGCCGCTTCTTTTAAAAATATTTTCAAGTTCGATTTACATCCGGTTATACCGGAAGTCGATACCAACTTTCTTATTTTAAATGGAATGGTATATTTTTTACGCTGAATTCTAATAAAACGTGTAATTCTAAGGTAAGTTTGATAACCAACTTGTACACCTCTGTGACGATCGGTTTCTGAGTTAATTTAATTTATAGAAAAAAATATTGTGATCGCAACCCAACTTATAAAAAATCATAACTTCCACAAAATACGACTTAGAGTGTTGAAATTTTTACTAGTAATAGCTGAATATTAGTGCTAACGCCTTGACAAAATTGAATTAAATAATTTATACAGGGCGTTCAAAATAAAATTTTAAAATTGAAAAACTTCAAACACGAATTACTTCGTTTTTTCAAATGGCACCTACTATTTTTTATTTTTTCAATCAATTCCTTTTTTTATCCTCTTTCGATCTATATGGATACTTCCTATTTTAAGTAATAATTCAAAATTATTCCAAAATTTTCAAATAAAATAGGAAGTATTCTTATAGATCGAAAGAGCATAAAAAAAGGAATCGATTGAAAAATAAAAAATAGTAGGTGCCATTTGAAAAAACGAAGTAATTCGTGTTTGAAGTTTTTCAATTTTAAAATTTTATTTTGAACGCCCTTTATAAATTATTTAATTCAATTTTGTCAAGGCGTTAGCACTAATATTCAGCTATTACTAGTAAAAATTTTAACACTCTAAGTCGTATTTTGTGGAAGTTATGATTTTTTATAACTTGGGTTGCGATCACAATATTTTTTTCTATAAATTAAATTAACTCAGAAACCGATCGTCACAGAGGTGTACAAGTTGGTTATCAAACTTACCTTAGAATTACACGTTTTATTCGAATTCAGCGTAAAAAATATACCATTCCATTTAAAATAAGAAAGTTGGTATCGATTTCCGGTATAACCGGATGTAAATCGAACTTGAAAATATTTTTAAAAGAAGCGGCATAAACAATAACCAAATGAGCCCAAGTTTCAGAATTTAATTCCTTCTACTAATTCATATACTTCTAATAGCCCATTAACTTGAAAAACCCTGTATATTACGTTACAGTATTACTAAATCTGTATTGCCCATAGATTGAAAGGCCTATCTATCAATATCCAGAAAAGTATGATCCTGAAGATGTTCTAAATTTAATTAAAGTGATGATTATCTGTGATGAAAGTCATACTATAATGTAAAAATAAAAACCACTATATTTATCTGTATTATATGACAATTTCATCTGCCCCTTGTTCTAGCTGACCATTTATTTTATTAACGTCTACAATATAATTAACAAATATTCTTCGGACCTATCGTTTCAAAATGCGTGGGCAAGTTTATTCAAATACAAGATAAACAAGGCAACCGGTTCATTAGTCCTGTCCCATGTCAAGGTCTATCTTATCTATTTAGATCTACGTTTTATTAGCAGATGTTGATGCGCGGTCACGGTTTCAGTCTCTACAGACTTTAAACGTGTTTCTTTGCAGGTTATTTGACTAATTTAAAATCCGCGTTTATTAATGTTATACGATTAATATAAACAAAAGTAGACTTAAAAAATCGGTTGGTTGTGATTCGGTTGTTGTTTTGTGAACTTTACTATTTAATTAGTGCAGTCAAAGGAAAACGTATTTGTTTATATGGCGACTGGCACAAAAATTTCATTAATCGGTGAGTTTTCAAAGACAATTTTAATAGAATTTCGTATTCTTAATTAACGATAAGATTTTATTATGTATAAAATTACTCAGAAGGTTATTTCACAAAACATATTTTTATTGCAGTCTTTGTTATCCAACTGGAACAAAAATTTCATCTTTAGGCAAATTAAGGATGTGTATATAGTCAAATTACGCAGTACATCTAATTAATTTTGAAACTTGCAAATATACAAAAAAAATTATACAGAATTGTATTTTATTAATTTAAATTATATTTTATGAAAAAATTACCAAGAAATATTGATTAATTAAATATTACAACACTTAATTTGACTCTTGCTTCTTTAGTAGAAAGTTAATCTGGCAACGTTGCTCTGATGCTCCAAAGTTCGAACTTTTTGAATTTCTAACCTCCAATATTTGACAGCCATGGATAGTATTGATAGTGCGGATAAGAGTGTTGATTCCCATTTTTATCGGATCATTTATGGATGATAATATCGATGTTTATTCATTTCAGGAACAAAAGTAAAATTTTTATAATTAGTTATTAAGAATAATTTTTTTTGTTTCATTAGTCCATTAATGTATATTCAAAAGTCATTGGTATGTGCGAATTAAAATTTATACTTGTTGCATTGATGATAGTACAAATACGTATTAATGAATAAATGAAGATTAGAAATGTATTTTGCTATTTACGGGACTCAAGAGGTAACGGCACCTTTATTATCGACATATAGGCGCACGACGTTGCCAGATTTTCTAGTTTTAAATAGCCGACCTACAATCGCGCCATTTGAAT
Organism: Agrilus mali; assembly: GCA_029378335.1. NCBI lineage: Eukaryota > Metazoa > Arthropoda > Insecta > Coleoptera > Buprestidae > Agrilus > Agrilus mali. The sequence continues at coordinate 29,865,212 of CM055657.1, read as the reverse complement.
TTTCAGTAAGATCGATTTAATCACTTTTAAACTAGAATATCTCCGTAGAGTTATCGGCAACCCCTCTTTTTAACGAACTCAAAAAATCGCAAATCGTACGAAGTAACTAAATACCAGTTTTTTAATCAATAATCTTTAAAAAAACATAACAAATTTTTTAATTTCGTCTACAATTTTGAAGCTTCCGGTGAAAATAGCATTGAATGAATGGTGACTTCAAAATGAATTTTATCACGTAAATTATCGAGAAGGAGTATATTTTTCAGTAATCGATGTAAAACTATTCAATCTATCATATATTTCAAATTCGGGCAATAATCTTTGACTTCGTAAAAATTACACACATCCTTAAATGAAATACGTATAGATATCTTAGCAACGAACTTTAAAACGAGAATAATAAGGAACTCGAATATCTTAGAAACTAAACTTTTATCCTAAGAAATAGCAAAGTAGAGTTAATTTGAATAAAATCGGCTGTTTCGGTTCCGCCATTCGTATCAATTTGCGGTTTGTTCGGAATTTGAAAACTTTTCGAGAGCAGAGCTCTACTAGGTACTACGTCCTGAAATTAGATGATCGCATATAAACGGCTTTCGAATAATATAGTTCGCGTATAAACATATCGTACGAAGGGCGGAATTGAGTTCCACCCCCTATTCCAATTTGATTCCACTGCTACTGCTAGAAGGTGCATTAAATTTAAACTTTGGGACGTGTTTCAAACACGCAATTATGGAGCGCCTCTGGAAACACAAAAAGAACATTTGGTTCGGAATGCCATATTTCAAAACTTACATTACTTATATATACATACATATAATTTTACGAATATGCAATCACCTTAATTCGTTCATTCATCTCTTATCGGCTCGGTATGTCAAGAATGTCAAGAATTGTTTTTAATACACTTTATGGTTTATGATTCATCTTTTTATTTGATTAAAATTATACTTCACAGGATACATAAATGAATGTTAATATCATGCTGCTCGTCGAGTTGTCTTTTATATAAAATACTATGGCTAACTAATGAAATTCAGAATGCAAATTTATTCATTAAAACATTTTTCACGCTACGCTTCCGCATTTGAAGGCACGATATTAAAGGAACAGGTGACTCTTTGCTTTTTTATTTTCTAATAAAAACGATAAAAACATATACATGCTAAACTGAAGAAGGAACAACGACCGCTGCTGTATTCTTCAGAGTATCGGGTAATTTCTTGGCAAATGACCTGTAAATTAATTTATAAATAGATGCACTTCTTTGAGGTTGAATCTGCGATTTATGTTTTGAACAAAAATCTTACATTAGAGATAATAGTAACTAATAATCTAGAAAAATATTGCCATAGTATTTGATTGAGTAATTGCACTATTAAAGATTAATTTATTTAGATATTAACGAACTCATTAAAGAAAACGCTCTGTAATCGTTAATTACGTTTTTGTTTGCTTTAATATAGTTTTTAACGATCAGATTTAAAAAATAAATACTTACAATAGGTAATTGTATAGCTAGTGAAAATTAATAAATAATTTTATTGTCAGTCAGTTGCTAATAACTTTCCATTTTTGGATTTATTGACAACAAACAATCAAATTGTATCGCTTATTTGCTGTTAATTATCCTTCAAAATAAACAGTACCTACATTACAAACAAAAAGTTGTGTACATAGTTGCATTGTAATAACGTTTGTACAACAAGAAACGAATTAAATTTGTGAGCAGTCAGCAATATCAGGAATGAGATCAGAATAGATTCCTTTGAATCGAAAGTAAGTGGAGTCCTTTAGGGAATTTGTAAACGAGAGCGGTTGGTGCAGATCATTAGGTACATGGAGTTCGTTTCAATTTTCTTTTTATTATTTTATGGGGTAGATACTTGAGAAAATTTTTATGGTCGGTCAGGGCTAAATAGGAAAGTTGTAAATGAGATTTATACTTGTATTAATATTCCCTGTGATTATACAATTAACGTGTTGATAGCTGCAGGTTGGTTTACTTACTAGCAAAATTAATTAATTAATTAAGTGTAATTTTATTGGGTCCTTGATGTTTATTTTGTACTTATTAGTATGTATCTGCAGTGTTCAAACGTTATATTAGGTAAACTAACTTCAACTTTACAGAAACGTGATAGTTTAATAAGTATGCATACAAATTTCGTTGCCAGGGGTCTCTGTAACTATCTTGTACCTTGTACGGCTAATCAGCCAAAGAATATTAGGATTAGGCCGGTGTCCCGAGGGAATATCGTTCGTTACCTGCATCTATACATATTAGGTACTACACGTACACGTTGCGGACGATCCCGAATCCATTTCATCCCTAAACTTCGTTTATCCACTTATCTGCTTTACTCTAATGGAAAATTACCTTCAATACCTATATATCTATTAAGGCTTATTTACGGTACTTTGCATTTTATCTTTCTTTAATCCCAAGAACGATTTAAGAACGACATACTTTAATGCTAATTCTTTAAATCTTTTCGAAATTGATATAGGTATCTACCTAATTGAAATTTTTGTCAAGGAAGTAATCTAAAGATACTTCTTACTTTTCTTCAAGAAAATTCCATTATCCGCTTGTTATACTTACTTACAATTAGATAGATGCTTGTATCTTTACACAGTAACGTGAAGTCTTACTGTTATTAGTTTCTTTATCACAACGAAATGAAAACTTTCACATTTTTCTAAAAAAAAAAAAGAAGTCATCAGTTCCACCAACAATAGATTGTGCTTTTAAAAACTTTTCATTGCGCCACATTCCTTTAATACATTACATAATAAATATTTAGAACTAAAAAATAGATAAGGTACGTGCACCTTGGACTTTCGCTCACAATCGATACACTATAAAATTAGAATCTTCTCTTCGATTATCTTTAAATTAGACGTCATAATTCTAGTTGTGTACTAATTTTTTTTGTGGCGGAAGTATAAAAGTAACAATGCATATATTTAACTAACTACATAGTAATTTTTTTTCTGGGTCTAAATTACAAGAGTCGTTAATAGGTAGCTAGTCAACATGTGTTGTTACATTAAAAAATGACAGAAGTCGATCATACGATATGTACGTTGGTTGACTGATTGACTACCTAATGAAATTTCTTATGTGTTTCAATGAAATGAGCTGTGTCTGTCTGTATTTCAATAAGGAAATAATTACCTAGAGCTAAGCTTGCAATATTATACAAGTTGTGGACACTTTTCTAATGAATTGCATTCTTTTTCCTTTTTTGTTTGCCAGCACCAGTAGGTAACAACGTAAAATAAACTAATGCTCGTTTCACTGTTTCTTATTCATAGTAATAAATGTAAAATTTATGAAAATTACTTCTAATAAGAGCAACTTTTTAATGGTAATAAGCATTCGTTAACAAACTAGATCATTAGAATTTAGAAAAGTGAAGCAGCACATAACATGATTTATTAACGATGTTTTTCCTTATTAATAAAATATAACTTAGAAAGGCTTCCTACTATGTATACGTAGTACCACATGAACAGATTATTTATTTAATTCATTCATTTGAATTGAATGTCTAACCGCTCACAATCTTATATGAACTCTATCAACTACACAAAATTTAAAAATCCACAACAAACTGTTCCCAACAGGTACATGTAACGGTATAATAAGTAAAATAAAAATATTTAGTGTAAGAATCTTACTCCTATTCAAAAAAATCCGGAAAGACAGCAAATTGTTACGAAACATTTAGTTCTTAGGGCTCGTATTGTATCAATGCAAGACCCACGGAATCATATAATCTATCTGTTTTTGGTAAGTTCAAAAATTTTCTAGAGCAAATGCTCTATGGTTTCAATATGTTCGATTGCCGAATATTCGTCCGAACAAATAAGTTTAATCAATTCAGTTTGCGAAAGGGCCACGAAAACTAAGTTGAGAAGTTCGTCGACCGATCTATCTATAAATCTATCGTTCAGAATATGCCCTATGGTGAGGCTTGAAAACCGCTGCAACGCAGGACGGTAAATAGATCCGGTGGCGTCACGCAGTTCTTCTCTCTGATGAAGTCAAATGAGAGATCTGAGAGAACCAGTAACCAAGCAAGCAGACTCTCGTTTTTGTTGACTCGATTCAAATCACCGGACTTGGCCAAGTTTACCAACAACTTAGTCTTCTGCAGAGTGGAACGAGTCAACCGTTAACGAATTACACGCTTCTTTGACTTTGATCTTATTTAATCAGTCTTCTTCCGTACGGTTCTTGTATTACATTAACTTAATTTAATGAACCAATAGTCGTTTCTTCGAGGAAATGCTCTACTGGAACTTTTGACCCACATGATACGCCAATAACGATGTCATTACTGATCTACTTCCAAATTACTATTTTATGTAGCTACTCGAAATTCGAATGAAACGTTTCTTCATAAAAACAACAAATACTCAAAATCTTTACAAAAGCTTTTATCCAAAGTAATTAATTCTTTTTCATCTGAAGATTAAATGATTTAATAACTAGTAGGTACCTGCATACTAAATTTGGCAGCCAATAAATAAACTGTATTATGTCTTCGTAGGTACATTTTTTCTAATTAACACCTATATACCATCTGCAGCAAATGCTTTCCTTATTACCGCCTTTGATGACTGTACTGTGCCCGAGTAATAAATAAATAAATACCAGCAGTTTACACTAACTTTTACTTTTCATTAACTTAATGTTGAGTTAGGGATGCCTGCCGTTAACATTTGTTCATGTCCATTTTGAAATTTGTCATAAAAATTTGCCGTTACTTCCTCTTCCAAGTATCCACCAATAATACATACTTGAACGTTCGCTAGAAAGTTTTTTACATAACATAATAAGTATTATGTATTAGAGGTGTTTTCTTAAACATTAAACATTTTTGCAATCTCATTCACAACTATGTATTTAACACTAACAGACCGCTCGTTCTGGACTTCTTTTCGTACCTATTAGAAAGATAAACGAATATTGTGCAACTTATATTAGACGTACAATATTTTTTGTGTACTCCAATTAAAAAATTTATACTATGTATGGTACTTATATTTATAATAATGGTCAATTGCGGACTCGGAACTAAAAAACTTTCTATGTTAATGTTGTTAGTTTCCTTGTTGCAAACAAATTAATTGATATAATAACCGTCGCCTGATAAACAACTGTTTGAATAAGACATTTAACGGTTTAATAATTAATTGTAACGCTTCATTAATCATAGTAAGTTAATTAAGCCCTAAGCTTACGGTTAGTTTAGTTTGTCGGTGCTCTTCCGATAAATAATTTTTACGTTTCTTGCTTTATTTTAACAATTCCACCGTAGTAAAAAGCCAACTAATTTGTTCTTAAATTTAATTAAAACTTGTTGATTTATTTCTCAGAAAACAGACGCTGTATATAAGAAAACTGCTGTCAGCTAGATAATTAGCTTTACAAAAGTGTTTGTTAACTCGACGACAGTCTAATTTTAATTTTGCTTCGGGACCGATTGTTGTTGTTTTAAGCTCAAGATTCATTCACAGAAAAAAATGCGTCGGTGGTAAAGAAATTTAATTAAAAGCCATAAAATATTAAGTCATAATACTCGTTTCAAAAGTAAATGTTGATTTCGCTTCATATGTGTAAGTATACGTACGTTGGGTTGTGGTTGTCAAAAGTTAGCAACTAAATGTTCACATTTAAACTTTACGGCACATATTTTTCGCTAACGCTTTTATCTCTTCGACGTTTGCTGAGAGGGAAAGTGTTTTAAAACACTGTGCAGACTGGAGATAAGCTTTTGTTCCTCTTCAAACGTTGAATCATCAGGTTTTATTCGTGGGGGAATGGGGGAAATAGAAATGTGCGAAACATGTTTGCGGTAAGGGGGTGGGCCTGGGCCCTTCCTCAACACACACACACACACACCCACAAGGCCCACGGCTGGAAAATCCATTAATTTGCAGAGTTGTACGTGGTGCTGCCAAAATTGCTTTTAAAGCACGAGGGTTTATAAATGAAAATGTTACACAAAACTATACATGCAACCGAATATTCTATTCGGCTTATTGGAACATCCGACAGGTTTAAGGGGAATTAAGCGCGTATGTTACGAATAACTTTATTTCATTCGAATTGGGGATCGGCTTAGCAAAAATTAAATGTAGAAGAGCGCTCTCGATTCATAACACACAATCAATAATAACAGTTGGTACAATAGGTAAATTACAAACAAAATACTTTTAATTCATATCCTCCCTATTGCACGGATCCTGCAGTAATGATTTTAAATTCTTCCCTAATAATCATTATCGATTACTAGTCGTTAATTTATAAATTATATTTAGAGGTAGTTAATTTGGTTGATATTGGGTGGGTGAAGCTTTGTACATAGTTGGAATGGAAACAAGAAGAGTGTTTTAGGGTAAGAGATTACTTAATCTAGATTGAGATATCTCCGTAAATCTCGACTTCCATTTACACAGTTTAGACGTGTGTCTATGTTTCTTAGGGCCGACGGAAATCACCAAACAAATTGCTTAACTCATTCTTCCTTTTGTGGGGTCGAACCGCAATAGAGAATCTCCTTATGTGGTGTTCTTACATTATACGGCCCGTTAGAGCTCTCGCTATAGAGTAACGTAGGTACTCTATCTGAACAATTTTCTCAAACGCTCTTCAGGGAACCTCCCCTGGGAATTCTAGTGGTGTGATTAAGTCATTTTCGACTCGGGTAATCTACATTTAAACAGGTAATCGTTATTAGAACGGAAGGAAATACTCAACAAACTACTCACTTGATAGTTTTAGTTTTATTATAAGTACTTATAGATAGAAAGCGTGTAAAATCAAATTTAATTGGACAGACAAATTAATCAAACCATTGTTAGTTGTGTTATTAATTAGAAAGTTATTTTTGCTTATTATATACGCTTGTCAAAACTGAAAACAATCACATAATATCTAATATTTCCCAGCTTGTTTAATTATGTTTTTACGTACATCATTAATTACAGCAGAGGATTTAGTAACAGTTCTGCTATTTATTAAACAGGCGCAGATAGTGGCTCATATGGAGATTTCTAATAAATTCATCTGTAGAAGTTGTCAAAATTTGTAACTTTAATATAAGTACAGAGTGCGAAAATGTATATCGTGTAATTAGGTAGTTTAAATTTTCTCTATAAAGTTAATCTAACTGTTATTGTGTGCAGGTTTAGCCACCACTGATTTACGTTTAATTGCAATTTGAATGGGTAATTGTTGTTTTATTTCCTCCATAACGAGCTATCAATTGAGAATGTTACGTTGATGTAACATTTTCATTGTGTACTTTGTAAACAGGGTAACAAAAGCGTCAGCTTGTTCCCCTTACAAGTTCACATTCTGTCTAGACATTGAAATAAATCACATTGTTGTTCGTATGTGCTGCTTACAAAACAAAAGCGCTTGATCTTTGTCGAAACTAGACATGTAGAGTTGGCCGTGATTTCCCATTCAAAATAGTGGATTATTCTAAGAATTTATTCCGACAGAGTTCGGATACTGTTCGAAACCTAATTTCCCTAAGAATATCAACCAATAGCTCCGAGTTATAAGATAAAAATCTATAGGTAGTATTAAGTTTAGACGGTCGCATGTTCCGAGCTAAGGGCTGCAGAATTTGCATGGAAATCTCTTACGATACCCACTTGGAACCGAGTTTACAAAAATAATTGCTATTTCCTTATAAAACTTTTCTAGTGCATACAAACTTTATACCTAACTTTATATAGCATTACAAAATAACAAAAAGCGACGAATCTGCTTTCTTCCAATTAGAAAAGTACAAACTATTTTTTTTTTACAAAAACAAATCCATACTATTGTGTAGTTATCGCTCTTTAATTTGACACAAAACACATCGGTCTTTACCTTCTAAATCTTCTTGAGGCAAAGATCTCAAATTTATTTATTTGTTCAGTAGGAAATGATTAAGTAAAATAAAATATTTGTATCTACTTTAATAAATCACAAAATAATTGACAGTCCATAACTAGTAAAGGCAAGTTGTGTTATGTTATTACCGGTAGCAGTACATAAATATTTACAAGTTAACTTTTGAACGTGAGTACATATATGGCGGGCGGTTTCTAATAAGTATTATAAAAGTAATTACATTAAATACACTGTCTGCAAAAGGTGGAGGTGCATATGGTAGGTATGGGTGTGCGTTTAAAATAGCCAATTTTGATATGGTCATTTCTACTTCTTTGCTCGACAACGAAAAGAATTAACATGCTGCGATGTGATATTTCAAAATTCGCGGTAGGTACCGACGACGAAGTTTTTCGTAATCCAAACTAGACCGCGTGCCGCCGTTGCAAAACTCCCGTAAATATTTTTATGAAAGTGCAAAAAAACGTAGTCCTAAATTTTCCTGACATTTGTTGTGCAACGAACTTTTAAAAGTGTAACAAAACTACATACATATACCTATACCAGCTTGATTACTTGCACTTTCGATTGTTCCGCCTTTTTTTTCCTTTTAGTCTGTCTGACCTACAACAGTAAATAAATTCTAATAAAAATGTACGCCTTCAGTTAGGAGGTAGGTAGGTACTTATGATAAAAGAAAAATAGTTTTTCAATTTATTGTACTTAATAAACAGAACGTAGGCACATAATAGTCGTTTCAAATTTAATTATTAATTATTGTATCTATATCTGTTGCTAAATAACTAACTAACTAACTAGCTTTCTTGTGTTAGGGTAAAGTGCGCAATAATCAACAATTATTATGAATGAAAAATTGGAGCTTATCTATAGAAATGACTTCACATGACGAATGCTTGTTGCGTTACATAGTTTTCTCATTAAATAAAAAAAAACTACCTGGGAACATAAAATATCGATTTCCATTCTATTGTCTTGACGCATTTATATAGCAGGAAGCTACTCCTTTGTTTGTAACCAACGATTAACCGCAAATGGATTGTATTTTGAAATAAAAAAGTAAATAAATGCGTGAAAACGTCGTGAACTTTGTTCCATTATACTCGCAACTACTAAAATAAAAATTAAAGAACAGTCAGATTGTTCGCTAAATTATTTAATGGACAAAGGTTTGATTACATTATCTAATTGCGGATCCTGCATTGATCCTCTCTATAGGACAAAGCAAACGGTTTGATGACAAACGGCGAACTTGAATCAAGTTAATTTCGATAGGGTCGTTTAATATCCAGAAAGGGCGCTACAAAAATTATGTCGAAATGTCCGTAATAGAATTTTTAAAATATGGGCCACCAAGAACTCTCGACAACTTATTTACATTACAAAAATGATGTCTATTCAAAATATCTTCAGGTTTAAGATAATCTTATTTGACTAGAATAATTGATAGATTCACATTACTTAACGATTTATTATTTTAAATCGCGTAAAACAGAGGGACCTAAACTACGAAGTATAGTATAGACAAGACAAATAATAATTTGTTCTAGAACTATTTCCATCCTACATAAATCTAATATTCACTATTAAAGTACCTATTTGATATTTAGTTTATTATTTGATTTTTATTATTGAGTTGTGCCTTCAGGGCTTGTTTACAGTGATAAAGTCTGGGTAAACTAAACTCGTTTTGTCTATAAGTACACAATAACGATTTCATCTCGTCGTGGGGTAACTGTTTTTACTTTTGTTGCGAGAAAATAAACTTTCTTATTACTTTTACTTCAACGAATAAGAAAAGTTACCTAATTTTCTTGGAACATCATTTTTTCCTGGCTTGTAAATAATTTTAATTCTCCTTTCCAGAATATCTGTTGATGGAGAAGTTTTTATTTTAGAATTGAAGCGTCTTATTTTCTTGTTGTAATAGAGACAGTTTTCATTCTTTTAGCAGTAAAATGAAAATCTTAAACTTACCTCGTTATCGACCGATCACTCTCAGGCTACGACCTCTGTCTGAAAATTGAAAACTTAATTAATAATTTAATTGATACATCAAATACAGTTTGTTTTTCCAGAGATGTAAATTACGTAAAAGCGGAATTATTTTTAAGGACAATTCGCTAATGAAAAGTTCGCTTTTTATGTTAATGTAATTAAAGTTTAGGATCCAGTTAAACAAGATCGCGCCGCGGCAGCGTGCCAACTAGTTATTTCTCACATAATACAAGTTTATCTGAAGTTTGTATCTCCGAAACCAGATATCATTAACTCTTTCCTACAACTAAGTGAAGAGCTTTTCAAAGCTCTCAACTTCCTCGAGCGAGTACAACAGAAACCGCGATTGTGGCTAGGAAACAAGTTGGCTCCGTTGCATATAATGTTGAATGGAGTTAAAGCGAAAGTAAAACTTCACTAAAAGCCGACAATTTATTGTTAACATAACGTGGCCGAAAGGTCTCAGCCTCTTTATTTTGTTATTCTTTAAACACCACTCGTTTTTAATGATAACAACAAACGACTGTAATTAAAAACTTGCTTTTTACCTTTTTTTATTGTAAAAACACATTCTGTAGTAGATAACGAACGTTTGTATGTATGGGCTTTTATTGCAAGACTGGGAGACTGTTTGATGGCTGACATAATATATAACATTCTAATGTTAGGAAGTTTAAATTGATTAAATTATTATAATGATTAATTTATAGAAAATAAACTAAATGACATTAATTTCATTTCACCGTCTAAAAGTTACTACTTTTTAACAGGAAGTAACTGTTTGATTTAATTAATAAAGCAGCAGGTGTCTCGTAAACGGTTGACTTAATTGTCCCCATAGATACGTACGTTAATAATAATCTATAACTATTATCAACTACTTTAACAATAAAAATAATCGTTCTCTAGTTCTTTCTTTCATTCTTTTTATAAACGTTGCAACATGAAGTTACAAATAATACAGAATGGTGGTGTAATTTCAGGACATTATAAAGGTCGCAGTTGTACGTAATTGACGGTTGTTAGCGAAATAAAAGATTTCTGCACCGTTTCGTGAGGGTTTTCGGTCACTGAATGTCAATAATAAACGACTTTGACCTTTTCTTTGCCCATTGGCTACATCGAACCGTTCGCTGAGGCAAATTGAGTGCACTTTTAGGAAAATTGTCTCGTAAACGTAACCTGGTGTTTATATCGACTTCCCCGGGTGTGGTCCCCATTATCTACCCTAATACCGTAGAAATAGTAAAAATTCTATGATGTCTCGACATGAAAGGTAATTGATTGCAGTATGTCTGTTCGTTATGATTTACTGGACAATAATTGGAAATTGATTTTCCTCTACTCACTAATCAGGCAAACCAACGTACCTACCTATAGGTAATAGAAGTGACTCCTATTATGGCATTAACTATGTAGTTATTCAGGTCAAATAGATAATTTATTGTGCAAAAGATATGTTATATAAATAAAGAGATTTAATTGGATAATGGAAAGGGTCAAAAGCCCTTAACTGAATTTGTATATGGCATCAAATTTATGATAATGTGATATGAAAACCATCGACAGCACTTCCTTCCAAACGATTTCGTTGCCCTGTGCCTGTGCAAATACTTGTTCAACAATGTAACTATCCAGAAGATTATTATGTTTCCCGACGAATATCGAATTGTTCAGCAGTTTGCTCCCGTAATAGACCGGGTAGAGTATAAACTGCTTGCTGGCTGGACCCGGCAGCCAGTATATGTTCCCGTTTTCGATTCATTAAAATATTACGCTAGACATCACAAACTCCAAAAACACCATTCCGTAAGCTATTATCCGAGTCGAGTGTGACACAACATGTAAAACAGAAAACGTACCTATACAAATTGGTAAAGTTAAGTTGCGAAAACTCCTCGTCGACCGTAATAACGTCAACGAAATGGTTTCGTTCTTTTTAACACCTAAATAGGATTTTTATAAAAAATGAAACTTTTTAGATTTATTATAAAGGAAACTTTAAAAAACTATAGGTACATAGTCTATAAATAATGTTCTTTTCCTTTGTGATTACAATATTATGAAAATCTTCAGAAAAAGGAAGCTATATCGAATTTGTGTGTATTCCTAATAGGGTAGAGGTTCTCATCCAGCAATTTTTACGGGTAACAACCCAGCAATTCCCCCTTGGTTACGAGCAAACTAGAAATAACTCCGAAATGATTACTTCGTCTCTTTCGACATATTTTCCTTTTCCCCCTTGTTTTTTATCATAGATAATAAACAAAATAGGTATTCTATTGGATCATATTTCCTCCGACATTTTTATTAAAGAAAATTCCTTGTTAACTTTATTAAACTAAATCAGAATCTACATGAATAAAAGCTTTCGTTGGTAGGTATGCGTATATGTACCTACCTATAAGTAAATATATAAAATTTTAGTACTAGATAAAAGTCGTCGTGTGCACTATGCAGATTATTTAATAAAAATGGTAAAACGCTGTAAAACACAAATGCATCGTGGTGGTAGTAAACAGTGGAAAAGATGGGCAAGTTTAAGAAAATTTACGAGCGGTTTCAAATATAAGACAGTAACGACGTGTAAACGTGATATAAGAGGACACTGTTACGTTTATCTTTGTTGTTTCACAAACGGTTTACAAAGATACCTACTCACTCGTGCTCCTTATATTTCTTGACATACATAAATAGCATGTAAACATCCATAAACAAAATAAAATTAAATCCAAGTACAATAGAACAACGTTACTGCATATTGGAGGGAGAAAATATTTACTACACAGGTTTAAATTTCAACAATCATTTGGCCAAACTTTGTTGTTTTATTTTTCAAAGTTAATATGAATGAATTTCAACCAAGTAAGGATAGAGAAAATATTTGTTTATAGATATAAAATGGGATGATGAAAATGGTAGGTACCGCATAATATAATAAATCAGTTTAGTGTTGTAATTCCACAATATAAACTTGACTTGTGAAAGTTGTAGTAGTCCTCTTGAAAGATGATACAGCGGCAGTTTGTAAAGATATCTACAATTCTGTCACAACCTGCACTCTTTGGGCCCGTTTTATTGCTATATTTTATGTACTCCGGGGGTGGTTCTGTTCAACTGAACATGACAATATCCGATAGCACAATGACAAACGGGCCCACAATAGAACCAAACCCCAAACATGGCCAGACAGTGGAAAAAGAAAAATTTCGAGAAACCGTCCGTCGTCAAAATGTTGATTAATTAATAAAAAAGCGTCGGCACAGAAACAGATCCTAATTTGTACCTACCGGGCGGGCGCGCCCGTTCATTCATTTACATTTACATATTTTGTGAGAGAGCCAGCCGGCCTCCCCGTTCGGGAATAAGAAGTTTATCATACTTAAGTAAGCAAATGCGTTTTTAAATTAGATCCTTAATTACCAGTTTCGGTCCCAGCCCACAAGGCTCTAATTCGCATGTTGGTTTCATAACAATTAAGGATTAAAAATTACACTTGGTCTCGCCGGGACCAACCCTGCACGGACTTACACGTATAGTTAATTAGGTGGCCTACGCTGATACGGGGAAGTTTTAACAGGTCACTCTCATTTTGTCTCGTCCTTTATTAAAACCGTGCTAGGCTTGTTCAGTTTAATTAGGTGGGTATCAGCCTATACATACATAAATACATTATTTTATCCTTTTCACTAATCATCGATTAAATACATACTTCACGTTACAAAAGATCTTTAAAATTGTTCTGTAATCGTTACGGCTTCAGACAATGCATCTCCGATCAATAATAGCACTGCTGGGAATTCCGCATTAGAAGAAAATTCTCCTCTAACTCGGAAATAAAGTACTATGAAAGCATTATTGGTTAATCTACAGGAAGTACTCGTATTTAAAGGGAGTTAGTTGCTCTTTTACTTCGTATCGTTCACCAGGAACATTATCAATAAACTATTTACAATTAATAGCTCTGCTCCAGAAAGATAGATCACTACGACGGACGAGGTCTTTGTTAATTAAATTGTGAATATTCTCACTGGAATAATTTCATTGTTATTGTGTAGTAACGTGCATTTCATAAATAATTATTAACATACAATGAATCTTAAAGAAATTAAAATTGCACCATTTGAGTTAAAAAATGTTAAGAAACTTTTGGATACAATTATTTTATGACTTATGTAATGTTGCGTTACATAATTTAATTTAGTTGAACTCTTACTATTTAGAATGGTGAAAATATAAATTGAGCTGCTGACAGCATAATCTTCATTTAGAAGCAGGGAAAGAAATTTACATCCCAAAAAGGGTATTATAGTCTAGAGTGGGTCTGTTAGGCTGTAAAAACATTTTTAATTTACTGAAGTAAGAAAAGGAAACGAAGAACGGATCTGAAAGGATTAACTGTAATATAAATGCTAATTTCTTGAAAGTTTATTCGCTAAGACTGATGGTTTGTTATGAAAAGGATTAGTTTGTCTCACGATTAGTGAACCACTGGGAAGTAACATTAATAAACCAAAAAATACATTAAATTAGTTAAAGACGAGAAAATATTCTTTTATATATAAATAAAATAAAAATTGAGTCTTATGTTCAATCTTGCTTTATATTTAGTAAAGTAAAAAGCATTTGTTGCGAATAAGTAGACGGTTCATTAAATTAAGTAGTTTTACAAATTAAACCCCACTTCTGATAATAGATAGTTGCTAATTTCCACCCCATGGGCTTCAAATAAGTCCAGAAACGATGTACAAATGCAAAACTATCCTAAGTAGATTATTAAATGAAAACTGACTTGACTTCCTGAAGTTCGGTCCAACATAATCAAGAAGACTAGCAAATGATGGGAAATATTTTGTGTTTACCCTATTATAATTATAGTACGTACGGCTCCTCAGTTTCTCTCGAAACAATTACGTGATAATTGAGCAAGGGTCCGGAAAATTTCTAAATGCATTCCAGAACGTCAACACATGGAACTGCTGCTTGCTGTACAAACAGATACATATTCATATTGTATACACTACATAATATTGTACAACATATTATATAATATGTTCTGCATAACAATAAGCTCGTCGTTGCATATCGAATAGGTACCTCACTTGAATTCACTCACAATGTAATTAAATTTTCACATTCACAGTTAATAATTTAATAGTGCAGAGATTTTTTAGAGAAACTACCCCTAACTACATATAAACAACATTAATTTGATAAGGAAATGCCACGTCTACAGGTTATTTTTTATTAATAAAAGTCGTACCCACTTTGCCTGACTCTAGATATTAGATATAAGTATAATTAGGGACAGTGGAGGTAACCCTTGGGACTGTATGTTGCCAGTTATTACCGAAGCCATTAAATCTTCATTAGCGAGCTTATTATCTTGTCAATATTGTTCCCTAATACGTTGGGTGGAAAAGCGGGTGCACATCAATTTTGCGTATCAATAATTTCATCTTCTCCACCGATCAGATACATATGCGGTCTATTTATAGGCCGTTTAGATCGTCGTTATATCCCAATATACCAATATTATCTTTGATAAATACACCGCTATTGCAAAATCAGATTTGATACTAATTTGCGTTTGAATTTGAAAGAAAGATTTTCAGTAGAAGACTGGAAAATATTTCACCATTGTTCAAAAGATTTTATTGCTATTTCTGCTGGATTTAGGACTCAGTTTAGGGTTAAAATAATATAAGTAGAGGTACTTCAGAATCACACGACAGAGACATGGTTCCACCCTAAATGTTCAACCAAAAGCCCTCATTATCTCTTGCTCATGAGATTTTGAAAGACCTCTACGTACAGATGTGGCCCAGATATATGGACGTGTGACTTTAACTATCAATAAAACCGTAAGATTCTTATCGCGAACAGTTTGCATAAATATAGTGGAATGTAATGTGATAGAAAACAATAAAAACGTTACGTTTAAAAGTTTTATCACGCAACAACACTTTACTTGATTATACGACAATAAAAATGCACTAGGCAACATATAATTCAAATATGTTTGTGGGAGGGAAACGCATGCAGGTCATACAGTTTTGCATAATTCAAATCAACATCTGCTCCAAGTTAAATTTATAAGAAAAAAAATTAAAATTAAGTTGATGATAAAACTGTACTCTAATAGTGTTTGTAAACACAGAGGAAAAATGAAAATTTGTGGAGGTTACAAATAATGACCTTTGTCTGATTTGACTCAATCACTTATGCAATCGCACATTATTAATGCAATAAGTACCAAATTTCTTTATATATTTAGTCATAGCTAGATGATATTATAGCGTGTGTATTGAAATTTGCCTGAAGTAAACTCAATAATGACGTAAAGTGCTGGATGTAGGACTAGGAGATCTTGGCAAATTTCCACCAAAGGATTCCACGCCCTCAGCGAGTTAGATGTAGATCGTGAGTTCATGTGCACTTTCAAATATAATTACTACGATTAACTATTTCTATTTACGATTAGGTCGGTTATATCACACAAATACAATTATCTATAGGTATACGTTACAGGAAGAGTATTGTGAAAGCTCAAATTTAAATAGTTTAGAACTACAGGGCAAACATCACAATACTACGTGTGTGATATAAATATGTACTAAAGGCAAAAGTTTCATCGACATATAATAAAATTGGTCGATCAATAACTTTACCAATATTCAGGGCATTTGAAATATAGATACCTATGTAACAGAATCTCTTTATGGTCAGTTAAACTTTTGCCTTTAATGTATATGTATATGTACGTATACATTGATCGCAAAGATTTTATCAACTTTTACATTTCTATGATCCATTTTATTTTAGTTTCTCAATTAGTCTGATTTTTTTCGATAAAATATCAAATTCAGTTGTAATTTAAAGAAAGGATTATGTAGTAAGTTTCTAAAGAGTTTTTAAATTTTGAAAATATTTTTAATGAAAAAGGAATTTCAAAGTTGATTTCATTAAATATTTTATCAAATATTAATCGATAAAAAATACCAAACAAAAAAGTAGGGAAAGTTGTTTCGTTATCAAAACTGATTTATTCGATATTTTACTACCTACAACATAGAAAAAATTGATTTTTTAAAAACTGCTTTCATCGAAATTTTCCATTATAATTTTTAAATTAATAAAAAAAATTGGATTATAAAAACCAAATACTTTCTTATCCTTAAAAATTCATGGGCAATTTTCTTGGCAGAGACGTAAATTTTTAATTTTTAATTCCCAACTTGGCTTCAGAAATAGTCGATAATATAATCAATTTATTATCGCTTAGCTTAACGTAGAAGAAAGTATAGCCAAGAATAAACACTTTTGTCGCGACAAAACTTCTTGTAAAACTGTAAAAGGGTCTCAAATAAATTTGAATAGAATAAGTTTCTGTAGTAAAATGGTGTTAAATGTCAATTATTGAATTTATTTTTTGTTTAACTTTTTTGTTTTAAAAGATAAGCAAATTATTTAAGCTTTTGTGACAAGGATAAAATTCAATTCAAAATTAGCCTTGGACAAATTTCGAACTTCTTTATTATTAAAGTAAATAGTTTATCTTTTGTCGTTCTTTTCATTTTATTACAATGTCTTTGCTGTCTTTTAAATCCTCTTGTATTTTTGATGCTTGTATTATTTGCAATTGAAGTAACATTCACAGAGTAGATTGAGAATTAAGAGGAGAGACCTGATATTTGCGCTTTATTATAATGCAAATTCTCCTAATGAGTACACTCGCGGCGTATACCTTATAATTCGTTTTATCCAAGGTGCCTGATTTAATATCTATGTAAATTTAATTATACGGTGAGGCACTACGTGCTGATTATTTTAATGTAAAAAATTACAGTCAACTTCGATTCTTCGTTTAATCCATTTAATCAATTGCAACAAACTATTAATTATAAAACAAGACATTAATTAAATGACAACTTTTAAGTAATTAAACTGAAGGCTTATTAACGAATACTTTTACTACTAGCTGTTTGATAAAAAAGATATTATGTTACTTTAATTGGTTGTAATATAAAAATAATAAAGTAAAAAATTTCCAAATCGAGTGAAATCGTTAAAAAAGTATATGATACGTAGACGTTAATAGGAAATGATAGCCTGAAGGAAATGTACTTAAGCCAGCAATTAAGTTTATTTAACAATGATAACGAAGGCAAAGTAATTTTCCGACCATCGAGGACTCCATTTAACGAATTTGCAAGGAAGCTGTTTCAAAATAAACTCTTTAAGTTAGAGCTTAACATCCGGCCGTTCTTGCAAACATGTTTACTTTTCAAGTGAATCAATTAGCCTTTACTTACTTAATTCGCTCGGTGTTTGTATGTTTGCCCATTTGCGCAAACGTTTACTTCTGCACTGCATAAAACGGAGGGCAAGTTAATTAGTTGACTTTAATTTCATCCTCATTCTGCCTTATGCGCGAAAATAAAAGGCCCTTCTCTGAGGTCGTTATCTGTTGCCTGCAGGAGCAGTCTCGAAAAGAAAAAGCCTTTTCTCTCTGCCATGGGCTTCCACTATTATTCGTCACCGTAATCCAAGATTGCATTATAACTCTCTCTACCAACGAATTCGTCCTTACAAAATTATCGTGACAGAGAGGATTATGTTAGGCTGTTTCGTATTATACAAGTTAGTTAGTTTTAATTATATGAATGAAAAGACTTTTAAACAAAAACCTTGAATATAGTAGGTACTCATTAATTATTATTTGTTGAGCAAAAGAAAAAGGTGTGGAAATTACCTACTATTATCTATTCGTTTTTCAAAATGTTGCGTTGTCGGGAATGGAAGATAGAAAATCTTTTATACAATTAAAAAATAAAATACTCAAAAGCTATTTTCGAGTGAGTTGTTGGGTATCAAATTGTATTAGAATCCTTTTAAATGGAAAAGAATTTGGTTTACGTGTCTAAAGTACAGTCTGAGAGATTTTATTTCACCACAAATAAATTTTTTGTTACGTTATTTCAACCCAACTTGTTGAGAGGTCATCAGAATTATTGTGCATTTCCTTTTGATATAAAATGTTAATCAAAATTTATTTAGAAGCCTACACTTGAATCATCGTCATAAAAGAATCGACTTGTAACTTATAACTGTAACTTCTTTTGTTGCGAACGAAGGATAAAGTTTCACAACAATGAAAATGTTAATTTATTGTAGCCGAGTGTAGTGTTTTCATTATAATAAATAATTGTTGCTAAATATGTGGTTGTTGTACGCATTCTTTGCACGATCAATGATAGTAGGCTGAGCGAGAAGAACTAGCGCTAGCGATACACCCATCGGGTGACCTTTCGTTGCTAAATCGTTGAATTGCATTTGCCATCATCATCAATTGTTACAAGAAAGTGATGCAATGAAATATTTGATCACAATTAATGTTAAGAGTCGACCTTGCACGCGAACCAACCAAGCTCCATTCCGGTGAGAAACTACAGAAAAAATGCTTGTTATTAATGGTAGTTGAAGGTTTGCAATAACATAACATAACATTGTAGTGATTAATCATAGGTAGAAATATTTAAAATAATAACACTACAACTAGGTACATTGAAAAATAATGAGGACAGCATGCTCCTTAATAAGGAAAAGGAAAAATATTCTGTACTGATATTAGGTACTCCCTTTTCTGAATTACAAATACTTTTTGTGATCGTTGTGTGCTGTTGCAAAGTATGCTGAAGCTAAATCTGAATTTTTAATACAAGCTTGACAGTTGAGAACGTCGAATTCAATCCTCAGGATTACCGTTCGTTCTTATATACGTATAGTCGAACTTTGATAATTCGAATTACTTTGGGACGTAAAAAAACTCGAGTAAGAAGATTTCCGGAATATATTTTTTGATGGCATACAATCGTAGAAAGTGAACTGTCTCACTGTTATTAAAAAGAGACGTTAAAATCGTACATTATTAAGGGATTTCCCTCCGAAAATTCGATTTATCGAAGTTGGCTCCAAATATCAAGATATTCGATTCGAGTAATAAAAATTCGACAGTTCGAGTTATCGAAATATAACTGTACCTTGTTATTAAAATTGTCACATTTTGTAGTTCGTAATGGCAATAAAAAATTAAAAACTAGTGTACAATCGATTTTAATAAATTGAACGCTCCTTTCATCACGATCACAACCAAAAGTAGACGATCCATTCGTCTGTGATTCTATGGACACGTACCATGATTTTGTTTCCGGTAAAATCTATTGACGACAATAATAAAACAGTATCAGGCAGGAGCGAATGGTTTCTGTGGAAGTTTGAAACTGAGATATACTTGAAAGTTAGTAGAGGCAATGGAACTTTATAACTGCCAGAAACACAAAATAGCTTTATTGTCTATGTCTCTCGTAAGTTTGTAACTCGACAACCGAAATTAAATCACATAGAAACGCGTCACTCAGTCAGTGCTTTGCTCAATTTAACTGGAAGATTCAATTTACCAAAGCATATCTCTTCATGTGTAGCTGATTGTGTTACTTTTGCATCAACGACAAAATTAAATAGGACTCGGTTATTGCTAGCTGGTATCATAGACACTACTCCATTACTCTCGAATTTGTTATATTACAGTTATATTACCTCAAAAAAAAAAAATAGTAGGAAGGTCAATGGAAAGTAAAAGGGAAATAATAGTTCGTACTTACTTCCTCTGAAAAGTCCTTCAGCTGCTTGGGTTGATCTGTAACAAAAATATTTAATGTCAGTATTTTTAAAAACTTCGGAAATCTACCAAGGCATTTGTAGAGGTTCTTGGCTGTGTATTAGTCATAAATAATCTTCAACGGTTTAATTGTGCTTAAAGATGGCCTTGTGTCATAGACAATGTAACATTTATCCTACGTATTATAACGTAGTTAATTATAAGTCATCATAAGTACATACATTGCAACATCCACAAATGAAATACATCACGAATTCATAACGATCTTGCAACAATTTCTTAAAGGCGTTACATTAAAACATTAGTTATCAAATATAAAAAAGGAAGGTTGTGGGTGGTGTCCACAGAATAATAACGATTAAGTAATGACCAGAGATATAAGTTGAAGCAATTTACACCAACAGAAAAAGGAGGAAATAAATTATTTTTGAGCCATTTATGTCACTTTGACATTCTCATTGTGGTCTCTAATTATATACATTAGTCAGATTTACGTAAAGGATATTACCATTTAAATTACTGTTTATATCATAAATACAAGTATGTAAAGGTTATTTATTCTACGTTGCAAGTACCTACGTACATATTTCAAAAGTTTCTAAATAATTTTGTAAGTAAAATTGTTTCAGTTTCAGTGATGTGTGACGCAAATATGTTTCAATATCTGCGTCTCATTTAATACGTTCCATGATAAATTTCGTGTCAGACGTCACACTTTGAAATTTCTGCTATATTTGTATTTGTATATTGCACCTGTCACGTCAGCTTGAAATGCAATTTTAATTTCAGAAAGTATACATACATAGACCTAGGCGAACATAGCAACTGTCTAACGTTTCATATGATAATTAATATTAAAATATTGGATGAATTTGTGTGATATTCCATCGTAACGATTAAATAAACATATTATAATAGACAAATTTTCTGCTCACAATTAATATATTTTTTATTACTAATTAAAAAAGTTGTTGGCGGTGAACAATAGTAGATACCTAGCAGGCAGCTAATGTACCGTACCATAGCGATAGAGCTTAGTATTAAGTTTAGCTCGTGAAGTGTGGGTAATGTTAAAGGTCAAGTCAGCACATTATCTCCTGAAAGCAGTTGCAGTAAGGAGATGATGGTTAAGCTGACATCGCCGGAACAAAATTGTTTGCTTTTTAGAAGTACATTCGTACGTATAGTACGCTGATGTCAGCTGCGAATAAAGCACATTCAGCTAGCTCGACGGCGACGTTTGTGCCAAGTTGTTTGTATGCAATGTTTCAGGGTTCCATGTTTCATACACACGCAAACGAACACACAGTAGGTGGTCCGTCAATTGGGGTAAAATTCCTTGTGACCACGACCACTCCGCTAGGAATTTCTAATGAAACTATCAACTTGCTCCAAGAGGATAACATTTTATTTATTATACAACTAGCAGCAATACCCGGCGTTGCCCGGGTAAGAATATATTACACGTTTGATGGAACATTCTAGAATATTCGCGAATTTAAAACTATCCAGAACATCCCATAATGATTCAAAACATTTTCTAACTTTTTTTAACACTCTGAACATTCTTGAATGATCTTCAAGATTCTGGAACATTCTTGAACATTGCCAAATCATTAAATTAATCTCTTGATTGTTACGATGATAACACTGACGAAAAGTCACTGAATTTCGGTTTATGTACCATCAGATATCGAAATTTCTAGTATTAGAACACTTTAGAACATTCAAATAGTCTGTTCTTTTTCATTTGTCAAAAACACTTAAATTTATTTTGTCACTGTTCGCTCTTGTTTCCAATTGATCTTCACTCGACTGCAAACACAATTTAACTGACAAAAAGTCACTGAATGTTGATTTATATATCATCGAACATCGAAATTCCTACGTAGTACCAGAACACTCTAGAATATTTAGATGCACATCACTTTGAAACGTAGATGTGAACTTTTTGAAACTTTCTAGATCATTCAAGAAATTTTTAGAACTTTCTCGAACATTCTAAGTCGATATTAACAGTTTGCGCTCATTTTAGAATTTTTTTAGATCATTTCAGAAATTTTGAGATCTTTCCGGAAGTCCTTATGACTTAAAAAAGGACAGAAATATTTCTTTTCACGTTTCTGCCACCTACAACCATCCACTTCCACCCACCGCGACCAAACTCCCTTACTCCCACCTGGAGACCAAGGGGTATTTACCACCCCAACAGGAAGTTGATTGGAGTAGGTAGAGATAGAGAAACCCCTGTATTTAGATTTAGATTTTGTCGCGAAACATTGTGTACGCTTTGTCGAAATGAAATGGCATTGGAATTTGATCAGAAATTGATAGCACATAAATAAATAAACAAATACAGAACCTTACAGCTTAAGAACTTTTGGGAACAAAAAAAATCCTCTTCATAAACTGAACAGCGATAAAACTGGAAAATATTGCTGTCAAAGATACTCTGCGTCCGGATAAACCATCGGAAATCTAAAACTTTTAGTATCAGCCGATTGAAAGTTTAAATTGCATAGAATTGGATTTTCAGACCGTTATTAAATTTTGATAACCATGTTTGAGTATTGGACATGTTCAATCTCTATTCGAAACTTTATAAATTGGACTGTTAGTAAACTATATACGTACATATGACAAGCTAAACATTTTTAAACGTTCCTAACTAGTACAAAAATTTACTTTATAAAATTTCTATATATTGTTGAAGAAAGGTAATTAAATTAAAAAGGAATCTTTGAAGTAAAAAAAAGTTGCTATAAATTTAATAAAATTGTTGTGGATAACAGATATTATTTCCCTGTTACAAATGCAAAAAGTGATTAAAAGTTTGAACGTAGGTACGAAATATGTAATTCAAAAAGATAATGAATGAAATTTTGAAATCGTGCACTTGATGGCGTCCGAGTCATGAAATTATGCGACAATAATAAAACGTAGCGAACAGACTACTATTTACCGAGAGCCATACATTACAACGAAGTTGAAAACCGCTACATGCAATTCCAGTGAATTTAAGCGAGGACTCATGCCGGGAGGAAACAACTTGTTTGTATTTGTCGATGTAGGCTAGGAAATTACACAAAGGCAAAACGTTCAAATAGAATATATCTATGTATATGTATATATCTGGTGACCCCTGGTTGCGAACAATCGGACCATGTTCGCCCTCGTTAACCCCTATTTATGCGCGCATAAATTTAAATCTGTTGTATGTAGTAATTAATACACTAACATCCGGAGCATCAAGCGAAAAGTGGCAATGACGAATCGACTATAATTGTACCTACTTACTTACTGATAAAAAAATCGAGTTGAAGTATAGTTTTAAATTAAACAAATGTATAATTTATGCTGTGGTTGCAGACAGCGAGAAGCTTTCGTCTCAGTATCTAGCGGAAGAAAGAATAAGCCCTTATTAAAATAATCGATACAAAGAAGCGAGCTCCTAAGAAATACCACGCCATAAATTTCAACAAAAGATCCAGACGAAAGCTTCTAAAGCTTAGGAATGTGGTGCGGTTTCTATTAACCTGAAAATAAAACGCCATTCTAGTGGATAACAAGCCCGATTTTGTTTTAAAATGTAAGCTTTAGCCGTCAAATTGCCCTTTACTTGCCGTTTATTTGTATCATAAATCTGGACAATTACGGCCTTATTTATTTTAATTTTATATCAGGCTAGTTGTCGCCTTCTTAAAGAATCGTCTTACATTTTAACTGACGAGAACCATTGTTTTTAATAGTTCTAGTTACTAAAATTGACCATCTGAATTTATTGAACAGGATGTCCGTCCCTGAAGGGATATTTTTATGTCAAAGCGAGGTTATAGTTTAGTTTAGACAAATATTTAATATTTAATATAAATTTTAAAAAAATTAACGAGTATTGTAAGTATTTGATGTTGACAGTTTCGGGTTTGGTAATTAAAAGAAAACTTTCCCTTGATCCTGCATTTGCACATAAAATTAAACGGAGGGAACATTTCCGTTTTTCTGCTTGAAAAAATAGTACTTACCATTACGGCATGCACGTATTCGTACGTAAGCTAATCTAATCTATGGTTTTATGACTCCGAAATTAAAATTTTAAAGGTTCTAAAACTAATTAAAAAATAACCTCTTCCAGCAAAGCACCGGAATGCAACTGTACTGGAAGTATGAAGTTTAATTAAAATTTCAACGTGTTTGGGTAGGTACGTAGGTACGTAGACGTAGAGAACACCGGATATGGAGAAGACAAAGAGTGCAAAACTAATTTGTGTTGTTAGCAACAAACAGAATAGCAAATACCGGAAATAATGTTTTGCTTTTTTTATGTTAGATGTTGGAGATATTATCAAAATACCTCAATATTTTCTTATTTGTGATTTACTATATTATGATAGTATGTATATGAAATGAAAAGGTATGCACTTTTTAACCTTTTATTGACAATGAAAAAACGATGTTGTTCTGTACAAGAAATGATGCAGACTCTCGGTCAAAACCTTAAAACTATATCTATTTACAAAAGTGACTTATACATAAGGGGGGAAAGAGGGCGAAACAAGTTACGGTAGGTAGAGGGTGAAAGTTGGAATACTGATACCGGATGCTGATTGTAAATTTTACGATGGGTAAGGATGTTGAACTGGAGGAGAAAGCAGTAAGGGTAGTTGTAATAATAATACTCAATACGAAACTGACAAACAAATGTTCATAAAAATTCTGGAAATGTTTCTACCAGGTAGAATATTGAACATCCCGGCCGCCTTGAAGTATCTATCGGATAATTCAAAATATGTTCAAATGATAGTTTTTAACTGTTAATGCATTTATGTAACTCGCGAATTGCACTGTCACTGTTGTTTATGAAACTCGCGAATTGCACTGTCACCTAATGCTGAAGGCCTTGTAGTTGTATTATCTCTGTCAATAGGTAACGGGCATAGCTTGTGTGATGTGATAGTAGATGTTCCCTTTGGAGTGCGGACAGTGGCTACTCGCACGCGTCCATCTGGTCCTGGATGCAAGGTGGTTACACGTCCTAATATCCATCTTAACGGTGGAAGTTGATCGTCCTTTATAAGTACTAAGGTTCCCTCTTTGATTTTATTATTGCTACTAGTCCATTTAGTACGATTATGAAGCTGCGTAAGATATTCCTGTCTCCATCGTTTCCAGAAATGCTGATGCAACTGCTGGACTCGTTGCCAATGAAATAGTCGATTTACCGGTATTGTGGAAATGTCTGGTTCCACAGTGCTTGTAAGCGGGGCACCAATCAGGAAGTGACCTGGTGTAAGGGCTGTGAAGTCCTGAGGATCATCGGAAATGGGAGTGATTGGTCGGGAATTTAGGCAAGCCTCAGTAAGGGAGAGGAATGTGTACATTTCTTCATATGTAAGCAGTGCATTTCCGATTACCCTTTTTAAATGGTACTTAACTGATTTTACACCTGCCTCCCATAAACCACCAAAATGTGGCGACTTAGGCGGAATAAAATGCCAAGTGATTTGGTCAGTTAACAAATTATCTACTACTTTATTTTTAAATGATTGAGAATTAAACATGTCTCTGAGCCTTTTCAACTCATTGTTGGCTCCAGTAAAATTGGTTGCATTATCGGAGTAGATATGTGAAACCTTTCCTCTCCGTGCCATGAAGCGTTTAAGGGCGTTTAAAAATGCGTCCGTTGTTAAATCTCCTACCAATTCTAAATGACAAGCTTTAGTAGCAAAACAGACAAACAATGCAATGTATGCTTTGATGGACCTACTACCTCGGCCACGTTTATCTTTTATTAATATAGGACCAGCGTAATCTACGCCACTATGAACAAAGGGTCGAGCTGATTCGACTCTATGTGTTGGTAAATCACCCATTAGTTGGTTATATGATACAGGTTTTGCTTTAAAACATTTAACACATTCGTGAATAATTTTTCGAATGACACTACGTGCATTTATGATCCAGTATTTTTGCCTGAGCGCGGTTAATGTTGCTTGCGGTCCTGAGTGTAATTGCCTTATGTGCTCTCTTCGTATAATTAATTTTGTAATAATGTGACCTTTGGGTAAAAGAATTGGATGTTTCGCATCAAAAGAAATTGGGGCATTTTTCAATCTCCCTCCCACTCTTATTAATGAATTCTTATCTAGAAATGGATTTAATGAAGACAATCTGTCAGACTTGTTATTTGTATTGCTATTTTGTAAATTTTGTATTTCCTTCGAAAATTCAGAAAGTTGAATTAATTTAATGATGGTGAATTGTGATTTTTGCATTTCGGACACTGTTAACTGATTTATTTGTTTTTTGGTAGGGTTGCGACAATTGTATATAAACCTTAAACAATATGCTACCGTTCTCTGCAGCTTATCGAAACAAGAGTATTTTGAAAAAAGACTATTTGTGTTCGGGACATAAAGTGAAATGTTACACATTTTTCGTTGCTCTAATAAATCACCAAATTCAGTGTTTATTACGTTTGACCGATTTGTGGCAGGCCAATTATTTGATTCTTCTTTTAACCAGATTGGTCCATGCCACCATAAACCTTGGTTGATAAGATTATCGGCTGTGATACCACGCGAGATGATATCAGCGGGATTTTGTGTTGTAGGTACATGGAGCCAATTGCAAGATTGCGTAAGATTTTGTATTTCGGCGATCCTATTAGCTACGAATGTTTTATAGTTGCGTGAAGGGGATTCTAACCATGCTAACACTATCATTGAATCGGTCCAACAGTAATGATTCGAAATTGGTACATTGATGGAATTTTTAATTTTATTAAACAATCGTGCAAGTAATTGTGCACTACATAATTCCAACCTGGGCAATGATACGTTCCTGAGGGGAGCTACGCGAGATTTGGCGCAAAGTAAATTTGTGGTTGAACTATTAGACTGGTCGATGGTTTTGAGATAAATGCAAGCACCATATGCTGCCTCCGATGCATCACAAAAGCCATGTAATTCGAAGGAAATCGCGTTTGTATTTAAGACCTTTCGAGGAACTGAAATCTTATTAATAGACTCCAATTCTTTAAGTAGACGAACCCATATTGTTGAATGAGAAACAGGTAACGATTCGTCCCAATTCACCTTTAAACACCATAGTTGTTGTATTAATACTTTTGCTTGTATGATCACGGGAGCAATGAGACCCAAAGGATCAAATATTTGAGCGATGATAGATAAAATTGAACGTTTCGTAATTTTGCTTGATTTTTGTACCGGACTGAAAGAAAATTTAAAAGTGTCTGAAGTAGTGTTCCATAATAAACCAAGGGCCTTTGTTTCACCATCGCTATTTATGTTGATTACTGTGTTTACATTTGGTTGATTATTTGGAATTAAGTGCGGGGAATTTGAAGCCCATTTGGATAATATGAAACCACCATTGTCTAAAATTGATATCAATTGATCTCGTAATAGTATCGCTTCGTCTAAGGTTTTAGCTCCCGTTAGGCAATCGTCTACGTAAAAATCTGTCTTTATTGATTTAGCAGCATTCGGAAATTGGTTTTCGTGCTTATTGGCTAGTTGATGCAAGCTTCTAATGGCCAAATAAGGTGCGGAAGCCGTACCGTAAGTGACCGTCGTAAGACGATAAGACTGAACCTTTTCGGTTGAATGTGACCGCCAAAATATTCGCTGATAATCACAATGATCGGGATGCATTACAATTTGTCTGTACATTTTGACTATGTCAGCACTAAATACAAACAAATGCATACGAAATCTAATTAAAATGTCGAAAAGTTCTTGTTGCAATGTAGGGCCTATCATTAATGTATCGTTCAGACTGACATTGGATGTTGTTTTGGCAGAGCCGTCAAAAACGACTCTCAATTTGGTTGTTAAACTAGAGCCTTTTAATACAGCATGATGAGGAAGATAATAAACATCTTCTGTTTTGTTTAATTCGTCATCTGGTACGCGCTCCATATGCCCTAACCTTAAATATTCTTCGATGAACTCAGAATATTGTTTCTTTAACTCTGGATTTTTATTTAATTTATATTCTAAAGAATGAAACCGTTTTTCTGCTAATTCTGCTGATGAACCTAATTTTGGGTGATTTTCTTTAAAAGGAAGCTTAACTATGAATCGACCTTCAGAGTTTTGACTAACATTTTTAATAAAAAACTCTTCGCATTTGTTTTCTTCGACAGTAAAATTATTGGCTACCTGAAGCTCCTCGATCTCCCAAAATTTACGTAACGTTTTATCTAAATCTGACTGAATTGCAATGTTACAATTAACGGATTTTTGTTGGATAGTATGGTTATATGAACCACCGATAATCCACCCAAATTGAGTTTTTTGTAAAAAGGGATGCCCTGGTTGTTTAATTTGCCCCACACATAAAATGTCCCAAAAGAGTTCTGCTCCGATTAGTAAATCTATGGGGGCTGATGTATTAAAATTAGGGTCAGCTAACTTAATTATTTGCGGTATATTAATCGAAGTACGCGGTATAAATTTCTGTGGCAAGTCTTCTGTTATTTTGGGAAGAATTAAGCATGAAATATGTCTATTGTATGAATTGAATGTAGATTTAATCTGAATATTGACCATTTTCTTGGAAAAAGACATTGATTGCGTAATTCCGCATACGGGAACATGAATATTTCGTGTATTTAAACCTAACTTTTTGCAAAATGATTCTGTGATAAAGTTAGATTGTGAACCTACATCAAGTAGAGCTCTGCATGCATGAACCTTACCATTTTTATCGACTATATTGACGACCGCTGTTGATAAAAGGACACCTGTGTTTGATTGTGTTTGGTGCATACAATTTAATGAAGTTATGTTATTTTCAACTGAGGAATCATTTACATTAGATGTTGTTGTTAGGTTGGAATTTTGAGATTCCGTTAAATGTAACAATGTGTTATGTTTTTTGTTACATATACGGCAATTTCCTGAAAAGCATGAGTTTGTTGTATGATTTCCTCTAAGGCAGTTTGTGCATAATTTTTGAGATTTTATGGTTTTGATACGATCGTCTACAGAGAGGGCTATAAATTTATTGCATTGAAATATAAAATGTTTTTCCTTGCACAACTTACAAGTAGGTTGATGAACTATGGTATGTACTAAGGTTTTGTTTGTTTCTCGTTTAAAATTATGAATATTTTTAATATTGTTACTGTGAGTTGGCTGTGGTTTGTGTCTCTCAATTGATGACAAAACATGACATCGTTGGTTAATAAATGTTTTAATTTCTTCCATGGTTGGAAGTTGTTTGGTTGCTTTCGATTCCCATTCTCGACGGGTTTGAAAGTCGAATTTGGTTGTAATTAAATGAATAATTAAAAGATCCCATGATTTGGTATCTACATCTAATGAATTCAAAGCCTTAAGATGTAAATTAACTTGGTCAATAAGTTTTTGTAAACAGTTCCCTGATTGTTTTGTTATGTTCGGCAACTCAAATAAAGCATTCAAATGAGAAAAAACTATGAGGCGAGTATTTTCATATCGATCTTTTAAAAGATCCCATGCTGCTTGGTAATTATCAGAAGAGGCACATAAAGAATCTATCACATGAGATGCGTTGCTGGTCAATGATGATTTTAAATAATGAAATTTTTGAATGTCGGATAATTCTTTGTTATCATGAATAACTGACTTAAAGGTGTTATAAAAAGGTAACCAATTTTCATAGGTTCCATCAAAGCTGGGCATATTTATCACGGGCAAATTTAAATGAGGTCTGGACGAAAATGAACTAGTAGTCTGATTTATCACTGGCGCATTTACCTTGGTAATTAATTCTTGTGCATAAGAAATGGCAGTAAAATAATTTGCCTCAAACGCTTCATAATCATTGTTTAATTCTTCTTCTAATTCATTATTCAACAAAAAAATTTGAAAATTTAGATCCAGAAATTCTTGACAGAGATTTTCTAATTTAGACATGCGTAGCTTGATTTCATTAATATTTGGCGTCTCAGGGTTATTTGAGTTTAAAAAAGTGTTGAATGTCGTTAACTGACGTTTCACTTGGCCACGTTTAAATGTAAGGCCTTTAATTTCATCGTCAGCCATGATTGTTATTAATAACAAAAAATATGAAGAAATGTAATAATTAACAAATTAAGGAAAGGTAAAAGGATAATGCCCACTTACTTTCCTCTGCTCTTCGTGATTAATATCCTAATTGGTCAACTTGGTTACTCCCAGGTAATGATTATGGACGTTCAATTGTCACTGAATGATGGCGATTATGACGCACTGATTGAAAGCGGCACTATTTTATGAATATCCGGCTCGAAGGACCATTAATATGTTGGAGATATTATCAAAATACCTCAATATTTTCTTATTTGTGATTTACTATATTATGATAGTATGTATATGAAATGAAAAGGTATGCACTTTTTAACCTTTTATTGACAATGAAAAAACGATGTTGTTCTGTACAAGAAATGATGCAGACTCTTGGTCAAAAACTTAAAACTATTTCTCTTTACAAAAGTGACTTATACATAAGGGGGGAAAGAGGGCGAAACAAGTTACGGTAGGTAGAGGGTGAAAGTTGGAATACTGATACCGGATGCTGATTGTAAATTTTACGATGGGTAAGGATGTTGAACTGGAGGAGAAAGCAGTAAGGGTAGTTGTAATAATAATACTCAATACGAAACTGACAAACAAATGTTCATAAAAATTCTGGAAATGTTTCTACCAGGTAGAATATTGAACATTAGAGTTTCGTGAATAATTTGAGTTACTAAGTGTCTGCGAGAGAATCTTCAAAAAAATATCGAGCAAGATAACGCAATTTTGGTATTAGCGTCCGAAATGACACTTTATGGAGTCAATTTATTAAGTGTCCGAATTACCTAATACCGTCGCCAGAACATGCGACATAATTTCATTAGCAAACATATAATAAAAGGGTCGGAACCCAAAGGTAAACTTTACGGTGTGGCGTTTGTGTTAATAACAAGCCAGATATAAAGGCAATAACAGTATTTTTATCTCCGGTCTTAAATCTGCTTTTAATGGCCAGCAAGCCGGACAGGCACAAACTTATTTTCATCAACCTTTTTGGGAGGGGAGGTCATTTTAGTGAGGGGTTAAATTTTATTAAGTACCTATATTCTTATTATATTGTGACGTGTTCAGTCACGGATAACACAATTAGCAAAACGAAACAACGAATTTATTTAATTACTAAAGTTAATTTGACTACACTACAGTTATAAACAAGTCTTCACAATTTATTTCACTAAAAAGTCTATTTTCCCGCTCGCCTCTGGTGCAAACACTCGCTATACCATAGACACTATGACTTCTATCGCCTGTTGTTCGTCTATCGATCGCTTCGCTTCCAAACATCAGCTGTTCACTGTCAACTAACTCGGTGTGAGCGTCTCGCCTTTATATAGTCTTTTCAGTCTTTTTCTAGGGAATTCTACAGCCGTCTAGTAATCCAATTGTTTTCGCATTGATCTTTACTGGTGTTTTCTAGATGTTTCAGAAAAGCCGAGAATATTCCTTATGTATTCAGGGAAGATGTTCGTTAATTATCCTCACACCAACTTAATTGGCAAGTACTCGTAACAATATCAATAAAGTTCTTCAATTTTCTTGTGGTGGCCCTTATTCAAACTACCACCATTGGAAATCGTGCTGAGCTGAATGTTTATTAAATCTAATTTCGCACGGTTCTTAATATCACAAGAGAGAGGGTTTGTATTAGTATTCCATCCACTTCATTGTAAAGTGGCGCTACCGCAGCCATAACACGATCACCGACGGGATATCTGTATTTATAGATGAAATTCGTTGTAATTGTGGCTGTTAGACAGGGGAGGAGGTGAGGTGTCTCTCTCCCTTCGACGGCGAATTGTCAACAACCTAATTAAATTCGGTTTCGCCGTTTGATCTGACTCTGCTGCCGCGTTTGCTTGTTACCTGCTTTGATTTTGCGACCGGCAGAGAGAGCGATCCCTCTTGGGGGTACACCACCGAATAAATGCAACGAAATGTTTCTATACGAGCGTTAATCAACGACCACCTCGGGAC
Organism: Agrilus mali; assembly: GCA_029378335.1. Lineage (NCBI taxonomy): Eukaryota > Metazoa > Arthropoda > Insecta > Coleoptera > Buprestidae > Agrilus > Agrilus mali. The sequence goes on along the minus strand of CM055657.1, from coordinate 29,832,568 downwards.
GAATAATCATTAAAAACTCCAGGTATCCTTAATTGAACGAGTCATTAATAAACCAGACAGTTGTCGACACCCAATCAAAATCATACCCTTACTGGATTTTTATCTTTTTGAGTAAAAATATCAGTTGCAACTGAGGTTCTCACTAACTAAAAAAATTTAATTACAAAATGTCACAGGAAACGTACCTACTGTATATAGATATACATATTCATGAAAGCGTTTCAGTTTTTGGGTCGTTAGTAGAATTTAAACTGACGAACGAACGAAATTTGATGCAACGTTTAAAAGGACTAATGGATTACAAACGCAGTTGCATCGTGTGTATGCTCTTGTGCATTTATCGCTAATGTAGGAATTGCAACAAATTTCTGACACTTTTGAAACAGTTTAAATACATTTTGATTCCGGACTGGACACTAATAAATAAGTTCTGGCGCGAGTTCAGCTGTTTTCGATCGGATACAAAAAGACATTGATTGTTATGTGAATTAAACTAAAATACGTTAACATTAGTGTAAAACTTCAAAAATTTAGTCAGTAGATACTACTAAATAAATTATCATTGAGTGATTTCCAAACAGACTACGTACACAAATAAAAAAAAAATTAGATGTATCTAATTTATTGAACAAAATAGAATACACAACAGCTGCGTTATTTTAATAGTTTCGTAATCTTTGTATGAACAACTCAAGGACAAAGTGGAGGAAATCAATTACAATCGCATTTTTAGAATCTTATTTTTTGCATTTGTTAGTACATCTATCTGCACCGTACCGTACCGGTCCCGGTCAAGGTAAAGTAATATTTTCTTTGAATCATCTCAAGATGATCATCATGCTCTCGTGATTTGTGATTATTACCTGGTGACCTCATTCTCTTTAGTACGTAATAATTTTAAAAACTGTACGTACATACGTAGTTACGTAATTAGTTCCTACAATATGAAGTATTAACTACCTACGTAATTAAAATTCAATACAAAAATTTTTGGTTTTCATTTTCGATTCGAATTATTTATTAGATTCACCTACTTTAACAAAAATATCCAAATGTCTTATCTATCTTGGCAATTAAAACAAGTTTTAATAACGTTTAACTTCACATTTGAATGATTTCCATCATATAAGTACATTAATTAGAGTAATATTAACATTGTCTTGATCAGAGTTTCCTATTCCGTTATATTTTACGATAGGTACGTTTTATTTACCTACAAGTAATATACCTAGTATTATATGATATAGAATATGTGGAGGATGTTACTATTGTAGCGACTACTCAAACAAAACACCACAAGAGCCTATTTATTCTATTTCTACCATATGTTAATAATGTCAAAGTACCTACCGACAAGTATATCTGTAGATATATTTATCTTCAACACAATGTTCTGTTTAAGTAATGAACCATTGTTCGTCCATTAGCGTATTAGTAATTAATTACAACAAGAGCACTATATCACCAACTCAGTAGTACCTATGTATCTGAAAGTTTGCAGACTCTGAGTGTGTATTGTCTGTTGCATTGTATTGTAGGTAGGTACCTATTGAATAGGGAAGTGCATAGATATATCATTATTTCAGTGTGATCCATACGAAAAATATAAACTGTAAAACGTATCATATTTACTTAATTTAATTGCAATTTTTTCAAGAAATTATCGAAAATATTGCCTTTGCGTTTGGCTTTAAAAATTACTACCGATGGGTTCATAATGAATAGGTAGGTAACTTACAAAAATCTATGTAATCAATCGTGATTGGAAAGGAAAAAGAATAACCTTCATGGTAAACAACTTTGTAAAAATGAGACAAGAATGAGGATTCATTCTCTTAATAATAATTAACATCGTGATTAATTGCAAATATTGGGTTTGTTATTCTTTTAGTTCTTTTCTATTTTCAATGTGGATAGCGCAAGAGATTCATAAAAAGTCCCGGTACAAGAATAAATAGTCAATTAGATAACTGGAACGTCAATAAGTTGAATTTTTGATAAGTTGAACCAAATTGGTTTACAACAGTATGAGCTATGAGAAATGTGTGTAATTTTGACTTGATAACTCGAACTCTCGAATCGAAAATCTTGATAACTCTTCAAACAACTTCAATAAATGGAATGTTCTGAGAGAATCCCATAAAATGTGCAATTATCAGTGAGGCAGTTCAGTTTATATGATTATTTGCCATTAAAACGTATTTTATAAACTTTGATTTTTACCAAAAAGTAAATCTTGTGCACTGAAAAATTATATTATCTACCTACATCTATACATCTAATAAGCACATACATATACATATGTAGACATTCTATTACTATTCAATAAGTCTCGATACTTCCAATTTTTTGGGTCACATAGTAATTCGAGTTATCGAAATATGCACATACATAATATGCTTGGTAGTTTCATGCCAGAGGCCTCCACCAAAATCAAAATAAACCTTCTTAAACTTCATCGACCATTAAAATAAATTCATTTAAATTTTTATTATATAGCTTTAGCTCTCTTGAAATTAACCCCATTAAAAAGCTCATATCTTTAACAATGGAATTTATAGAAAAAATTAGTCAACAAAGGTCATTTTTATTAAAAATTTAATTAACTACGTAGTAGCGCAAAAACAGCCCCTACGGCAAGATTTTTTATTTTGTTTAGGTATCTATTAATAACAATCATTTGTTATTGAAATGTAGTTGAGTTTGGACAAATCCTGTTAATTTGCATAAATATGTTTAAATTGTTTATTTGTTTATTTCATTTTTGCTTGGTACCTAATACGTATTAGGTAGATAAAAAAAACACCAAAACAATTTGTGTGTTTACCTGCCTACCATTTCTGAAAAACATTAAAAAAACCCTCCCATTAGCTAGCCCCATCGTCTGGTCTTAAGCACGTAATATTTTAGTCTCCTGTGGCGCATTTTGACCAGACGACATCTTAAAAAAGTTTTTTACGCGATTCTCAAGACGCCAAATCGTGGTGCAATGTACTTTAAATGGGCATGGTCATAACAACGTATGTGTTTTTGTTACCTATTATCAGATCGAGGATCGAATTTAAATGACCATTAATTACGATTCAGCGGTCGTGTATGGCATGTATTTTATGTACCTAGGTATATACTGTACGTATAGTCAGAGTTCAATAACTTTTACTTTTCGAATGCAACTGGCTGTCTTAATATGTGTTTGGTCAATCCGGTGTCCTCACAGAGGTCACTGCTGAGGCCGGTGTCGAAGAACCAGTTTGCAGGAACGAACGAACGAACGAACAAACGGTCCGGTACATTCGCGATCTGACTTACTGACTAACTGGTCGTTATTATAATTATACGTAGAGATAGATATGGTAGATAGAGAAAGTGGTCGGGTGGCTATACATACCTAACTAACCAACAAACTGGTCTACGTATAGTATTTATAATAAAGGTGAATAGGTAGGTTGGTGCCGCTGAATAATGAATGTGAAACCGAACGAACGATAGGCTGCGCCAGCTAGCTGGACTTGGTGCTTGGTCGCAAGAGTGTAGGTCAGGTTCAAGAGCACATCCGAATGGGCAATAACTTTACTGTTAAACACCTGCCTTTCAAAGCTGCGAAGGTCTCAGGTGATGAATGCTTATAAGTATCTAGCAAACACAGATCTATGGTAACTACATATGCAACATATACCGTAATTATGCATATTTTACGTAAGGATCACAAAAGGTCCTTTAAAATAATTGCAGTTTAACTGTTATAAATAATTGAATGATGTAGGTTTTCATGGCCGGAGACAATATGCAGGTTTGATCTACCAATCTAGACCAACAAATGGCCAACGAACCCGGAAAGATCAAACCTCCTTATATGTTATAGATAATATTAGATAGGGTCTAAAGTTATTTTACATGTGTAAGGATTTCCCGTTGACTATATCTTCAGTGGCGACTTTTCTGGAACAAATGTGTATTCCACACATGACAAAAATTACCTAAAAATTATAGGTAACTACAAAAAATGAAATAAAATACAAATCACTTGATTGCCACATGCATAGTAATTTTTAGATAAAAATTATTGTCTAATTGTCTCATTATTGGTACTAATTACTAACCATTCGTTCTTTATTCAAATATATTGAAACCCAAGTGAAAGCTGTCTCTCCAAATATTTACCTAAGTATACAGGGTTTTTCAAGTTGATGGGCTATTAGAAGTATATGAATTAGTAGAAGAAATTCAATTCTGAAACTTGGGCTCATTTGGTTATTGTTTATGCCGCTTCTTTTAAAAATATTTTCAAGTTTGATTTACATCCGGTTATACCGGAAGTCGATACCAACTTTGTTATTTTAAATGGAATGGTATATTTTTTACGCTGAATTCGAATAAAACGTGTAATTTTAAGGTAAGTTTGATAACCAACTCGTACACCTATGACGATCGGTTTCTGAGTTAATTTAATTTATAAAAAAAAAATCGCTACCGCAACCCAAATTATAAAAAATCATAACTTCCACAAAATACGACTAAGAGTGTTGAAATTTTTACTAGTTATAGCTTAATATTAGTGCTAACGCCTTGACAAAATTGAATTAAATAATTTATACAGGGCGTTCAAAATAAAATTCTAAAATTGAAAAACTTCAAACACGAATTACTTCGTTTTTTCAAATAGGGACCTACTATTTTTATTTTTTCAATCGATTCCTTTTTTTATCCTCTTTCGATCTATATGGATATTTCCTATTTTATTTGAAAATTTTGGAATAATTTTGAATTATTCCTTAAAAAAGGAAGTATCCATATAGATCGAAGGAGGATAAAAAAAGGAATCTATTGAAAAAATAAAAAATAGTAGGTGCCGTTTGAAAAAACGAAGTAATTCGTGTTTGAAGTTTTTCAATTTTAGAATTTTATTTTGAATGCCCTGTATAAATTATTTAATTCAATTTTGTCAAGGCGTTAGCACTAATATTCAGCTATTACTAGTAAAAATTTCAACACTCTAAGACGTATTTTGTGGAAGTTATGATTTTTTATAATTTGGGTTGCGGTAGCGATTTTTTTTCTATAAATTAAATTAACTCAGAAACCGATCGTCATAGGTGTACAAGTTAATTATCAAACTTACCTTAGAATTATACGTTTTATTCGAATTTAGCGTAAAAAATAAACCATTCCATTTAAAATAACAAAGTTGGTATCGACTTCCGGTATAACCGGATGTAAATCGAACTTGAAAATATTTTTAAAAGAAACGGCATAAACAATAACCAAATGAGCCCAAGTTTCAGAATTGAATTCCTTCTACTAATTCATATACTTCTAATAGCCCATCAACTTGAAAAACTCTGTATACCTACCCGTCTAAAACTATCTCTATTTATCTATGGGTATAATACTAAACATATCAGTTTTCTTTGTCGATGAAACAAAATTTTTTTTAGAGGCAATTTACAATACTTTATTATTAAACTAACGTTTACGACTATATGTTCCTTTTTAAATTTATCGGTTTGAATACTTTTGAAATACCTGTAAATATTTATTATATTTAAAAATTACACTTTCGTTTTGTACATGCCTATGCTAATTTACAGCAGCCGGAGTTAAAAATTGTATATATATACATATACCTCGAATTATTTTCATACTTTCTCCTGTTAACACTAAACTTTCTCTCATAAATAAATGCGCAGTTGTTGTTGTTGTAAACGGCAACTGGAAACATATTTTTTTAAAACATATGGAAGAAAGAGGATCAGTGTCTTTTACTTACTAAATAAACTAAAGTAAGTATTCGTTGTCTTTTTGATGTTGAAAGTAAAATTTTTGTTTCGTGACCAACAATAACAAAAAAATATTATTAAGTAATTCATTGGGCACGTTTTGCATTGTTCTATTGATATTTACTTCTCGTTGGTAGTTCAATTTTTAACATTTCAGAAACATTATTACGTTAAAATTGTGATTTTTGTAATTGACCGACATTTGATTAGGTACCAAATTTCGTAATTTTTTCCAAATGCCACCAACACATCAAAACAGAGCTAGATACAGTCAATGTGAAATATTAGTTACATAAGTTCTATCAGAAATTGCATGGAAGATTTTTAATAATTTTTAATACTCGTCATCTATCACCTTCTTGTACCAAAACTTGTACTTGCGTACTAATTTATTTCATAATTTGGCATTTTGTAAAACAAGTAGATACTTACTGGCCTTTTAGTTTATTAAATATCAATAACAGAAACCTTGATATATTTTAAAGATCGTGCTAAACTTTCCAATTTTTCAAAATATCTAAGAGTTTAATAATTTTGACCTAAAAAAAATATTGTCCAGCTTTTAGGGCACGTTAAAAAACGAATAATGCCAGCCCTGTCATAAATTTATTGTACGAATGTATGAAGGTACCAATGTATGTAGATATATACAAATGTCGTCACCCTGCGAACATTTCAAATTTAGTTGACCTCATTTCTGTATGTGTAACACAGAGGAAATTTCTGAATTTATTCCGGAAAGCTCTTCGGACGCCACACATTGAATTTTCTCTTGCTGGCTGGCATACGCTATACTATAGCATTTTGTTACTCGCGTATTCGTTGTCTAATTTTAATCCTAGCCCTAGTCCTAGTCCTAGTCCTGCTAGCAAAAAGGAATCAATTTTGTGCACTATGAGCAAGTCCTTCAATGCATAAACCAAGAGCGGTATTTGTTAATTATCATTTCTTAAATAATTCCCATGGATTCAAAAGTAAAATATCAATAGGGAACAGTTTTTATTTTATTAGCAAATTTTTAAATCGGACAACGCCTTTGCTAGTCATCAAAGCCAAGGTTGGTTGTCTAATAAGTCTTGGTGGAGATACGTACTATATGTTTAATATGCACGCAATATTCTCGCATGAAATTAGCTAGTTAAGCTAGCAAGTCAGGAAGCTGAACTAGGTAGGTACTTAAAAGCACGATCATACATACATATTATGTATACCTAGGTAATAACCTTAGGTATGTCAGTAGAGTTTTGCTAAAATTAATAAGTAACTAATGCAGGGGCCTTGAATCAAATGAAATGCGGAGCAAAAGGTCATGGTATTTTTAAATAAATAAATGTATGTGCTAATTGCTCTAAATATACCATAAATAAACGCTTTTAATCAGTATGCCTAGAAGTAATTAAGAGTTGAAAATACACGGATATGTGCAGAGCAGATAACCTTTCTATCCATTTAATGTCCATAATACTAATTCAGGGTACAGTTTTATTTATTTACAAACAGTAGGTACGAAAGTGTAAAAGTACTACAATAGTTTGTTAAATGACTTTTTCTCTGAGGGTATTTTTCTGTTCAACATCAGGACTTATTTTGAAAATATTTGTAAACCAAATATTCCCTTCTTGTCGCCAGGCAGACAGACCTTTGGCCGCAGAATAATTTTTATGTAAGGCAGTATGGAAAATAAAAAGAATTTGTTGAATAAATAAAATGAACATGGGCTAGGTAGAATGATTTATAAATTTAAAACAAGGACTATTATAATAATTAGAATACGAAAAGAAACAAGAATGTTTTCACCAAATAGTTTATGGTCTCGACAATATTGTTAATTGTAATCCATTTGTTACTCTTGATAATGGCCGTTATATTTTCGAGACAATAAACTATTTTTGATGAAAACATTCTTGTTTCTTTTCGTATTCTCATTATTAAAAAAATGTTTCACAATACTTGCACCGTTGAAAGTTTGATACTTTTATATTATAATTCAATCAATATCCCAAAGTCGGATTATTGATTCTATTGATTTTAGTATTCATAAGACAATTAAATATTTAAAAACTGTAAATAATGGTTTATTTATTCTATATTTTAAGCCAGGAGCCGCCTCTTTTGTAATAAATTAGGTAATTATCAATATTAATATTAATTTATCGATCATGAAATTTCAAACTAAAACTAATGTTTTTTTAACAATGATTTGTTATGCTAATTGTAAACCTATAACAGGCATAAGGACACAATGGCGTGCAGGACAATGCCATAGCATCCACTGCGTGAAATAAAAGCCATTAATATCTGTCATTAATTGCGTCGGTTATCTCTAGATGGAGAATATAATATTTCTATAAACGTCTGATCTAAAATTATTGTAGTCGTCCCCTTGACACACATACATACCTACATGTAAATATTATGCTCATAGCACTGACTTACTTTACTTTTAACGCGAAAACTCACATACAGATAGATACGAAGGAGTGATTTAAACGAGGTAAAAAGTTTTTATTTTATAAAATAAAAAAAGCCGCCTTGAAGACCTTTAAATATAGATGTTTATTTATTTAACTAAACGCTCCTACGTCGACACACCCTTTTCTAACGATTACGAACCTGTGTTTCGATCGAAAAAGGTAATATTACAGTAATTATAAAAATTGTTTCAATTACCTACAAGGAGAAACTGCGAGTGACTCCAATGACATCACAAGAAATTAAATTTATTTTCGATTGGCTAGATATTATTGTGATTTATGTTTGGCGGTTTTTAATTTTGCAAATAATTTTAATGGCAAAACTTTCAGATGGAGGTTCTGTTTCAGAAACTTTATCATTTATACCGCAAACTCGAACACTGTCAACATAGGTAGGTAGGTACTCTAAATGGGAAGTTATATAGAAATGGCAGTAGATAAGTAAAGAATCAAGTGAAGCAATTTCATTTTACCGATCGGGGAAACGTCATTCGGTAGGTAGGTAGGTAGGTAGGTAGGTACCTATGTACCTAAGTATTTGCAAGTTTGTCTTGCAATCGAAAAGACGTTCTACGAGTAGTAGTTTGAAACTCGAATCCTCTAAACCTGGCAAACAAATACACAAGCACTTAAACAGAAGTTGTCTTGTCAATCTTATTCGAAATGCATGTGATTTCCTGCGGATATTACTCGCAGATCTCGACTCTACTTCCACAAACTTCGTTCAGTTCGATACACTGGCAAAGTACAATTCTTTTACATTACAATCTGCTCACAGCAGAATCTTTATCTACTTTTACCTTGTTTAACTACAAACAACAGAAGCTACAATAAAATTGTCCTGAAATTGCGTTTACATCATCGACATCTTAGACTATTTTATTGTCCTTTTAATATATGTATGATTAATTTGTTGTTGTTCAGTGGCTCAGTTTGTCCCAGATTATGTGAATATTAAGATTATAAATATTGTTCGAAAATAGAAACGAATTCATTGAAAGAAATGTGACACCTCGCCTTGATTTTATGTATATTCTAACAATAATTTACAAAACTGATAAAAGAAAACACAACGATCTCGTAGAATAAAATAAAACATTGTCAGGCGAATCCTTGAACCCAATTCCTGCATTGAGTGTAGGATTAATGGCCCACATACCTTGTAATGATTAAATAAATTTATATTATTTAACCGTTTTGCCCTGTCAACCTACACACTATAATTCATTCGAATCTTGATTTAAACTTCTATCTTCCTTGAAATTCTTTCTTTGCTGCTTCATCGCCGATCGTTTCAACAAAAGTAAGTAAATTTGCTATTGTTTGATTTTATTAAATGTAGGGAATAGGATCGCGATGTTCCAAAACCAAAACGTTTCGACAGCATGAATTAATCATGCTCAAGGTTTTGAGCTATTGCCTGGTCCATGTTTTATATAGATAGCATAGATAGAAATTTTGTCGTATCGACAAATATTAAAAACTTGTTATTAAATGTTCCTAATAAAGCTTTGCAAATAAGACCATAAATAATTACAACTGATCAAAATTTCGTTGAATTTTAAATCGTAAATAAAATTTTCCTCAATTTTCCATTGGAAGTATCTTTTGTTATAAATAAAAAGTTGAGGATGGCAACAAATGGTTTAGTTACACGTAATTGCTTTCAATTTTTAAGAATTGTCTGAATTGTTGGCAGATACATTACATAACGAGTACATAATAGTTTTAGTTAGTTTTTTCCGTTGCATGGCGTAATAGCGAATGAAGTTTTTTAACAATACCACCACACCGCTAGTTTAATTTTATAAAGCAACCATGCGATGAAGCAGTCTTTTGAAACACCAACATATTATAAAAGGCTTTTTAAGACACAAACAGCCAATAACCTATTGATAGGTAGGTAGTCTCATTATCTTCTAACACGCTGCACTTATAACTCACACAGACGCCCTCAAACATAACACACTTTTTGTTATATTGTATTGGATTTAAAAAAATATATTTTGGGAAATTCTACAAATAGATGTAGCTAATAACTGTTTATTTTTCTATTAATTGCTCGAACAGCCACAAATATCGCTAAATTACAGAGCAAATGGTGGAAATTGCGGTCGGAAACAATTAGTTTTCATTGTTTGTGAATTTCCCCTACGCAAATGCGTTTAATTAAACGAAGCAACTGTGCGGTTTTAAACAAAAATTAAAGCCACCAATTAAGTGTAAATAAACACTCCATTGTCCTTGCGTGATGCCCAGGCGAGATCTGTCGGTTTCTAATTAATTTTATGCAGGCTTTAATCGAAAATATTTTATCATCATGAAAAAATTAAACATTATCTAATACTTTGCTTTGTTACTTAGTGGTTTATGGAAATTTAGAACTAGGTACCTGTTGGTATTCTGATGATAACAGAATAAATAATAACGTCTGGAAGTTTATATAAAATTAATGAAATGTAAAGGGTTTTAAAAATCTCTCGCTTCAGCCTTTGCCATTTATTTCCTATCGATCATAAACAATCGATCGAAGCATTTCCAAGTCAAGGCGATTGTAAACGGCAATAAATATTTATTTTTACATATTTCAATAATACATAATTTAAATAATATACCGTTATAATTATTGTTACCAAGTAAACTTAACTTGTACTTGATAATGTGTTTATGAACTAACTATCACATTACAATACAATATAACAAAATTAAACTTCAGATATATTGATTAAGTACCTACCTAGCTAACGAAAGTTAACACCGTCAATTTAAAAATTACATAAAATTAAAAATGAACTGTCTGCTTTGTTATTTCAAAAAGTATGTGAATGAATCACCGACGACCGACCGATAATTGTTTGTAAACTTTGTTATTGCATTGCAGTTGGTAAATGAAATTTTTTCATTCCCTCGTCAGTGTTTAGGTGGGTCATGTTAATGAAATGTAAATCACGACCAATAAGTATGTTGTAGGTACATAAGTGCACGTACTGAGCCACTAAAATAAACATTTATTTACAATTCCCTCTTTGCACATACCCGCAAAATACGTAATTTTATTGCCTGGTTGCGTGTGTATGCACACTGCTCATACATATGTATTTATGGATATCGTCGAAGTTGGTATTTTCTTTGACAGTTTCCATTAAACTTGGATGTCATCACTGATAAAATATCCAAGCAAAGAAGGAACGGTTATAAATTATGCTTACGTGATATGAATAAATGGCCCAAATCTCCGTTTTGTTTCAACGGAAAATGTGAGCAGCCAAACAAAAAAGAAAGAACAAACTTTAAGAACTTTGGCAGAAAATAACAACACTTTTAGTCTCATATTACATAATTGACCGATTCTCATATTAAGCTGACTAAAATAATAATTTAATTTATCTTCAAATATTACAATTTACGACAGATAAAGTTTATGTGGTACTATTACTTATTAATATATTTTAGAAAGTCTAAGACCAAAACGTGCCTGAAAAGTTAAAAAACGTGTTCTATTGTTGTCAGTATAGGTACCTAAATCGAAATTATACGCGTTAATAACCAAATATTGGTTGTTCCACTTTACATTATAACGGTAGGTATTGCCTTTTTAATGTGAAAGACGTTTCGTAACGGTTGTGATCTATAAATAATTAATAATAATAATAATAGAGAGCAGCGGGCGCGTTCAAAAACGAACAAAATCGATCAGATCGATCCACATTGATCTATACGTACCTACTATACGTCTACGTAACTTCTACTTTCGAATAGTTTGGAAACTCGAAATTAAATATAGTTACTAATAAAAAAAATGGGAGAGCCTTTGGAATTTAGATATAATATGTTACAACGTTTCGATTTCAGATATCTAGTAACTAGTGTCTAGAGTTGCATGTGAAATACAAAATTCAGTAGTTTCTCGCATTTATACAGATTATTTTGTTAGGTATACTTACTGCTAGATTGATTTATTTAATGTTGACTTCACGTAGTAATTATAATATGATGATGAGTCAAAGTGGGAGGAGGAAGGTACACATGTAATACCTGTAATACGATGTCATTGAAAGCTTCGGAAGTAAAGTGGGGATACTGTATGAAATAGAATAATAAAGTAAAGTAATTTTAGTATTTCGTGCGATTTCAAACATTAAATATAAAATTACATCCATTTTGATTTATAAATTAATTTATACTTAGGTACACTTATTCGTGTCAAAATATCTATAGAATGCAGTGCTTCCTACAGGATTTAGTGTGACATAAGATAACATCCTGAAACATAATTATCCTGTATAGAATTTTAAGTGTTCGTGGATTATACATTTTTTGTGTCCAGAACAATCTACCATACTTTCACTACCAACTATCCGTTTGTTTATTAATATTTATAGTGGAATGTGCGGAAATGGATAGGTGCCCAAAATACTACTAGTTTTTTGTCAGTTTCTCTGCCGGTAGTAATTATGTATTATACCTATACCTATATGTATTGGTATTGGGTGCCTTGAAACTAGTTTGCAAAAGGATTGAACTTGAAAGTGGCAACTGCAAGCAAGGCTACTTCCTCCCAACAAACATTCTTTCGCCACATACGTACATAAATACACCGAACTGACTGGTAGTAGAGATATACATCGGCTTACTCACGTTTTGAAGGCGCAAACACGTTTTTATTTTAGATATAAAAATCAATTATACAGAATTGCAAAAACGGTCAACCTTTGTCCCAGGCAAGACATTTTTTATAACGGTCTTGCACAAAGGTTTAAATAAATTAAATTACAAAGTCATTGAAATAAAATTAAGTTTGTACTAGTAGTTTTGTGAAACAGGAAGATTTTTTTTATACAATGATATGTAATGTAGGTACGTAAAAAATTATGACAAAAAGTGAAATATGTGTTTCCTCTTCCGTTTAGTATTTATTACTAGGATATAAATTCACGTAAAGTTGTGGATATTATTAAAGATAGAACATGTGCAATTACTTATTAGTAGCATTCAAGCACAAATTGTATTGTGTTATTATGAGTTTCTAATACACAGGAATTTTGATAGATCGAATCATTATATGGCGCAGAAAAAAATTGAAATAAATGAGTATTTGATCTATTTATTTCAAGTTACAAATAGATATATAGCTATTAAAAAGAGACGTAAAATCGTACATTATTAAGGGATTCCCCTAGAAAATTCGACTTAGAATTGTCAAGATATTCGAGTTATAGAAGTTTGAGAGTTCGAGCTATCTTTTCATATCGTAGTTGATGCTATTGCCGACCAATTTGGGTCGACTTATCAACAATTCGAGTAATCGATTTTTAAAATATCGAAGTTTGACTCTATAGGTATATTTTGTGCCAACGGACCCAATGATTTAAAAAGATATGTGCTCTTAAAAATATTAACCATGTTCCGAGTTTATTAACCTTAGTGGAGTCCTCAATGGTCCATCTATTTCTTTAAACTAAATTCCAAATTAATTTTAAAGTCCCATAATTTATTAAGAAAAGCAAAACACTTGGTATTATTTTTGTTCCACAATTTTTTATTAAACACCATCAAGAGCCAAGCCACAAGTCAATTTCGTCTTATAATTTGTCTGTAAAAATTGCAGGATCTGTAACGATCCTTATTGAAAAGAATTTCCAATGTTCTGTCGATTTTAATGATTAATGACATATCTATTACCGATGCCAAGGAATTTCTAGCAGATGTTGATTATAAGTAGTTTAAAAAGTAATCATGAAAAGAAACTTTAATCAACATTTAAAAAAATAGTTGTTCGATTGTTCGAGTTATCAAATAAAAATACCGGGCAAGTGCGAGTCGAACTCGCGCACCGAGGTTCCGTACAAACCTGTTAATATGTAATGTAACTAAAAATTTAAGGTTTTCGGAATTTTTCCTTTATATGTGCTATAAAACATTGCTTCATGCCAAATTTCAAGATTCTAAATCGACTGGAAGTACCCTTTAGGTTTTGATTCCCTTGCGAGTAGTTGCGAGTTTGAAAATATGCGGCTTAAATTGCTGTTTCTTTTGATTGCGTTGACATAGAAGTTTGATTTTGTTACAGCTTAAAGGTATTATAGACCTGAGTATTTGATATGAATTTCAATTTAATACCTCTATGCGTTCATGAGGAAAGGGGTAGTAACTTTAAAATTATTAAAAATATTTTTATTATATGATGTAACTAAAAATTTACGGTTTTCGCATTTTTTCCTTTATTTGTGCTATAAGACGTTGCTTCGTACCAAATTTCAAGATTCTGAGTTCACGGGAAGTACCCTGTAGGTTTTGATTCGAAAATTTGCGGAAATTTGCGGCATAAACAGCTTAATCTTTTGATTGCATTGGCTTAGAAGTTTGATTTTTTCACAGCTCCAAGGGACAATAGACCTGAGTATTTGGTATAAATTTTAGCTTGATACCTCCACGCGTTCCTGAGAAAAAGGGTCTTGACAGACAGACGGACGGACGGACGGACGGACAACGAAGTGATCCTATAAGGGTTCCGCATTTTCCTTTTGAGGTGCGGAACCCTAAAAATTACAGGTATTTCTCATACTTGACTTCCCCACATTCGAGTTATCGAAATTTGAAAATTGTTTACAATTGATGGTACTTATAATACTACTACAAATGAATGTAATTTTCTTCATGATTTAATTAACCTAAATTTTAGCAAATCTTAGCTTCTGACGATTAAAATGGGGTTAAGTGGGATAATTGGTATAAAATCTGGTAAACAGTAATTACATTTGATATCCTTAGTGGTATACTGAATTCTACGTTCGTGGTCGTTACTTGAAAACTCTTCCACTAATTTGAAGGCGCAGATGCAGGAAATTGTTGTAACACTTTCTTAATTATATTACCATAAATAATGAACTATATTCCAACAGATGTTCTCATTTGACAACGATTGATAATGCACATATATCATAAAATTTCCTCTTTTGTAAATATTTTGTATTGAAAAGAAATTACGAATGGGATGACACTAACGGAGGTCGAACATTTCCCTCATCCATCACATCTTTCAACTCCCAAAAAAATAAAAACAAAAAACCACGTATGTTTGCCACCCCATCGTCCATAGTGCATAACAGTGCAATACCATGACGTATTGGTAGTAATATTTTTAACGATCGCGGAAATCCATTTCCGTTCTAAATCTCGTATAAAGATTCGTATCAAGCGGACTACGAATCTGTTATAAAAAGGAATGTCTGTGGTCGCAAAGGAACGGCACGTACCTATACGTATCCTACGGTACCTTCGACCAAAGACAGATGGGACGCGGGATAGATAGAAAGTAGACCGTGACCGGAATAACTGGGTACATACATTGTTGACGCGTTCCTTTCTTTTACATCATTATGTTTTATATTTTGTTGTAGTAGGTGGCTAGCGAGGCACGTGCGACACGTCACCTGTCACACCAATACAAAGAAAGGCACTGACAGCCGCGTATCATCCACAATTGAAACAGAACTCTCAATTATTATTGTTTTGGTATGTATTGTATAATGTACATGAAACTGAAATTTAGCAACGTCCGATATTTCATACCTTTTGATAAATGACCCTGCCTGCCTGCCTGCCTGTCTGGCTGACTGGCTAATATGCTTTCTTAACACACGGGCCACTTTCCTGCTCCTGTAAAACGTTGGCTCTGGCTGGCTACACATACATTGAAAACGTATTATGCAGGCCGATCTGATCGGAAATTATTCTTTAGACCATTTTTGGCTATGTGTTGTTAATACGACACAACACGATTGATTTATGAACCCAGACATATTAATTATTCACTTGGTCCCCATTTTTTCTGGGACCAGGATGATCAATAACGTAATCCATATCATTGATTTGTTTAAGTGTGCCTAAGTGAAATTGTTTTCCATGAGTTTACCTAATTAGGTACGTTGATAATTCTGTCTGCTAACCAACCAAAACAAAATATGGACATAATTGGAACGTTTTACTTTGTTTATTATTAATTTCTGAAGGTCAGAGCCAAAACTGTTCTGTGGCGTTACACAACATCATAAAGGTGAACGATCAGCAGTCCGTTAACCTGTAGAATCATAAACTTACCATACCAAAAGCCGCCGGTACGATTCCGTTGAAAAAATTCTTTCTCTTTTTGCTTCGTGTCTAATTCTAATAATTCTCAGAAATATTTATATGTATCTACCTATGGTATAAGCTTTCCTTTCCGTCTCGTCTCGTCTCGTCTTGTCACATTAACGATTAGAGATTACTTAGAGGTGGACGTGTGTTACATTACGAACTCTTCTGTGCGATGTTTCCTCAGAGAAAGTTTTATTAATGTTTACCGTCTTGATTGGTTCGGAATGGATACAAATGACTTCGCAGTTGTTGTTACCCCCGACTGTTCGTTCGAATCCAATAATAAAGTCCGTCCAAAGGAAACTAAACAATGCAGATGTCTTCCCCAGACGGCACGACAGTTTAATTACTTAATTAGGTAAATTGATTTTGCGAGAAATACCTAAATATCAACTGCATTCACTTTTCAAC
Organism: Agrilus mali; assembly: GCA_029378335.1. Taxonomy (NCBI): domain Eukaryota; kingdom Metazoa; phylum Arthropoda; class Insecta; order Coleoptera; family Buprestidae; genus Agrilus; species Agrilus mali. Next base: position 29,815,770 of record CM055657.1, on the reverse strand, counting down.
AATAAAAGTCTGATTAATCATTTGTTGTTTTGGTTCAGTAATTAATAAAAACTAAAAACAAATTAACGATTTTAAGTAATTGCTACAATGACAACAACTTAACGACTTATTGTTAATGTTTTTTTTTTGCACCCATTATCTGTTAGTTTTTTAAGTGAAAGAATACAGTGCCTACAAACATATCCAATAATAATAACATCTGTAGGTTAGTCTCAATTAAACAAATTCATTATTATTGTGGTGTGTTAAAAGGCAATAATTATTTTATTTCTGCAGCAATGTTTTGATTGTCGAAGGACACTTATTAATATTACCGATTGTTTAGCGGCATAACTTTCGAACGCTTAGGAAATTTTTCATTTTCAGTGAGGGCATGTAACCTGATACTTTTTATGCAAATTATCAAGGCTAAGTCACAAAGAGGTCACAACTGTGTTTGTACGCACATTATTACTTTCAAAAATAAATTAATAGAGCTTATTGCGTACACACACACACACACACACACATAATATAATATATGATACCTATATGATTTATACAATAAAATTATCACGATTTCATTTTCGGGTTAAAAGTCAAATGTGGAATATTAATTAAACCATAATTATTTATATTAATTGGCTTATTATACTGATGATCACATTAAATAATTTGATAATTAATAATTGACATTATTTTTAGTTTTTGTGCTCATAGTGACAACCGCAAAAGTTTTTATTCGTACCTATATGGCCTTGTACAGATGAGTAGTAGTGAGTAATATTTTTCTTATGAAAACATCTAATAATAGGTACATTATTTTTGTACAATTTCAAAATAATACTGTGCCTCAAGTGACATCACTTTTTCGTGACGTTTTCCATTTATTACAGTGGTGCAGTGACTACAGATAACTAGTCAGAATAATATAATGTTTTATTACTAATATTAAACGTATAACCATTCTCTTTAATGTATTATATACTTACTTACTTATAGCCTGGTCTGTTGCTTCAAATTATTCAGACTGGAAACTGTGCAATTGTAAGCAAAAAAAGGGTTGCTATTGTTTCAGTTAATTTATAATTAGAAAATCAATTACCACCTGAGCCCATTGCATTCAGAAACAGTGCCCACAAAAACAACAATTTCAGTTTTGTTCTGTAAGTGATTTTGAAATAGTTACCGATTTAATTAAAGTGGTTTTACTAATGGACTTATAGTATAGAATATACAACATATTCATTGAACTGATTAAAAGTGAGCTTCTTATGCTGTGGTTGGTGGCCATATTATTTATTATATAATTATTTTTGTATGTTTCCCAAACAATTTGTTACTAAATATCTGAATTGGTTAATTTTCAAGGAAATAACTTCGCAAGAAATTTTGATTTCACTTCCAGTTTTACAGAGCATTGCATTACAAACCAACGAGGAAATAAAAATTAGTTTTGGTATTAGGTAGGTTATTATGCACGAACGACTACATAGATACGTACATAGGTATCTTCTATTTTATTCTATTGCAAAGTGAAACGGCTAACATTAATTTGTGATGTACAAATCACATACATAGGCACTTACCTATAAATATTTACGAGTGTGTCTAATCATTCATTAATAATTCTTATTGTCGACTGTTAAGGAAGTGAGTTTTGCGCCAGGATAAAGAACTACATACGTATTATGTGCCGAAGGAGGTTTAGATTTCGCTAACTGATCGTTGAAGTCTCAAAGGTCACGACCCCAGAACCACGATTTATTACGATAATCAATGAATTAACGTTGAGATAAAACCGAGTATATCTACTACTATAAATTTTCTATGTACGCATGTATGTAATGCTGTATCATCTAATAATGACTTCCGACAGTCAATTTATTAATATATAAATAAATACCTATATCGTAGATAGTTCATTGCAAATGAAATTGTGAGAGCTTTGCAAGTGTTTAATGAAAAAATTAATGTCGAATGCAAGACAGGAAGGAAAATACTACTTTACGTAATAACTTCCTGGGAAAGCATAAAAGAAAATTACCTTCAGATGTTCGTATTCTTGTAAGATTTGTGAGAGTTATGTAGATTTTTAGGAGTGATCTTTTCAGATCTTAAACCAGCTGGAGAAAAATTTCACAGCAGGTACTTTAGGCCTCGATAGATCTAGGTATCTGTATTGACCTTTGCAATAAGATCGATCTGACACAAATCTTTTGGTGGATGCTTCCAGGTCTCCTTATTGTCCTCTCAAGACGCGAATTAGGAAATTTATTAATAATTGCAATTACTGATTAATAATTTAATGGTTTTCTAAAAGGCTTCATAATGAGGTAATGATTCCTTTGTAGGTATGCATTTATATTGTGATCTCTTATTCTTAAATTTTAAGAGATGTGCATAATAATAATCAGTAGCCTTGAAATAATGAGCACTTTGAATCCTCAATACATCAAATCGCATAATATTTGTAAAGAAAAACTAAATTACAATGATTTTCAAAGAGTTCCATTATAAGAGTTATTCTAATAAAAATTTACTACAAACTATTATTATTAATTCATAATAGCAGATAATATAATATTGTCATTTCATAAATATTTATGACTTTAAATTAAATTTGAACGTGTCGATGTAAACATAAAAATCACGTAATCAATCAATCAAAAAGACAGAAATAGTATTCAGTGGTGCAAACGTCAAGAAACGATTCTATTTGTTTCTTGATCTACCATTGGAGCGCCAATGTTACTGGTTATTTTAAAATAGAAACAGAAATGTCAGGACTCAAAAATATTTTTTTTAAATTATTTTCGAAAGAAAAGTGAGAGGGTGAGAAAAATTTTTTTAGTAACTTATTAGCTTATTGCCCAAATAAATTTTTGAAAAATTACGAAAATCTCAAAAAAGTACAAAAAAAGTTAAAAAAAATCTATTTAGCTTCTTTACCCCTTAGATCATCAAACTTTTACAGTTGAAGCAAGAATTTTCGGACACAAAATTTTGAAAAAAAATATTTACAAAATTTAGGAAAAAATTAAAAATTAAAAAATTTTAAAATGAAAAATTAAACTTCCTATTTTTTAATCAACACTAATCTATTGCCTACATAAATTTCTAAAATTGTCAACAATTAATCCCCCATAATAAAAAAAAAGGGGGAGCATAACATCTCTTTGTTATAAGTTCCCACTACAAATCAATAAATGAATCAATGGATACCTCGTAGATATAAATAGATATCTGATTGTGAGATCACCACCCGGTTGGTATTACCCGATAAAAATAAAAATACAAAGTGCAATAACGGTAAGATTAGAAAGAGATAAAAGTAGTCACGTGACGTTAATTTCATGTCTTACTCATCATCGATTACTCGATTGAATTGTCTCCACATTTCCCACTTTTCCGGCACCAAAGGTAGGCGCAAGTACCGGCACGCGACCCTTCTCGGTACCACGACGCGAAAGGGGAAGTGGCCTGTTATAGCTAGGTATCGAAACTTGCATCAAAGGTCACTAAACAAAGATCATGGGGCGGGTACTCACCTGGAGGACGAGAGGTGCGATTCACGAACGAAGATTTAAAAAAACACTGAGAGGTGAGGTGGTTGTGCAGTACCTAAGTGCTAGTGCAAGGTAGGTAAAGGAAAAACTGCCGTTAGACGCGAATGACTTGGCATCCGCCGGACGACTGACTCCTGCACCCAACAAGAAGCCGCAACAGCTATGGCAAAGGCACCTCTCTAGGTCACCACGATGGTAACATGGAACGGTATGGACCTGACCATTGTTCCTCCGGCTGCGGTACGAACGATTTGCGAAGCGGACACTTTTAATTTTAATAATAACAACAACAGAAGAGCAAGGTCCAACAAGTACCGCGCCCTTTTCGCCTAATAATATAATCTTTTATGATTGTACCCCCATATTTTATTATTATTATTATTTGGCAACGACAACGATAACGGCAAAAAAAGCGACAAGTACCTACCTACCTATTATAGTGATGAAGTGTTTGTTGTGCCGAGTGTTGGTTCGAAATACAGTTTGCATATTGAATACGATTAGCATGCATACTTAATAACTAATCGAATTAATATTGACAAGACTAAGTAACAAGAAACAGGAGAAAAAAAAATGCCAGTGTTTCTAAAGTTTCTTTATTTATGATTATAAAAATGTTGGGCAGGAAATAAAGTTCCGTTGGTATTGCAACTACTTCCGGAATGTTTCCAGAAGTTATTAATATATATATTGTGCAACAGGACCCAATTATTTCACGTGCTTTTTGAAAATACAGTCAAGCTTCGATTACTCGAATCGATATCGAGACTTTGGTTGTATGTACTTATTTTTTCTAAATGGGCGTTTATATGTAATTATTTCAAGTTACAGATAGATAGATATATACGTAGAAGATAATATCTTTTTTTAGTGCACCACTTTCCATGCACTTTTTTACACCTAAGATTTAATTCTTGGTCTAAAGACGAGTTTTTAAAGAACACCTACATTTTGATAACAAATAATCGTAGAAACTGCTTAATTGTAGGTATAGTAACCCCTGCTATTGAAAAGAGACTTTAAAATCCTACATTATCAAAGGATTTCCCCAGAAAATTCGAGTTATTGAAGTTTTCGTTAGATATTATCAAGATATTCGTTTCTAGTAATAGAAGTTCGATATATCTACTAGTTTTCAAGTAAACATTAATCGTATTTCCCATATCGTAATTGCCGACCGATTTGGTTCAGCTTATCAAAAAATTTTTCAAGTTATCGAAGTTTGACTCTTTAGGTATATTTTGTGCCAACGGCCCCAATGATTTAAAAAGATATTTGCTCTTAAAAATATTAACCATGTTCCGAATTATTAATATTTGAGGAGTCCTCAATGCTCCATCTGTTTCTAAATTCTAAATGGATTTTAAAGTCCTATAATTTGCCTGTAATGATTCTTATTGAAAACAATTTCAAACGTTCTGTCGATTTTAACGATTAATGACTTATCTATTACCAATGCCAAGATGCCAAGATATTTCTAGCAGATGTTGATTAAGTTTAAATAGTAATCACGGAAAAATACTTTAGTCAACCTTTTAAAAAATAGTAGCCAAAGAGTAATTAAATATCAATTAAAAATTGAGTTAACTAACCAGGAAAAACACACAAACGTGTGTCAGCTTCTGCTGGCAGTTCAGCTATCAGTTTTGATGGCAAATTGTTAATTTAAAAACAATTAAGTATTTATATATTTACTGCTTTTAATTAACTCTAAATATCGTGTTTTACCAAAATAGGAAGTACTTAATATAATGGATATATTTAAGGAAATAAAATTACTAAAAAAGTTCTTTTTTGGAAATTGTTATAAAATAAATATTAATAGAAATATTTTCTTTAGTTTCACAATAGAATTCGTGATTTTATTTTAGAAATACCAAATAATAGAAACATATTTCAGTCGACATAATTGTTTTTTCGTTAAAAACCGTAAATAATAGTTATTATATAAAAGTAAATTATTTAATCGAGTCGGATGTTAATTTGTTACACTATTCCGGTCCTGTAGTACCTAGTAGTAGTAATGGGTACCTTTTTATGTAGTGAGAATAAATATTCAAGTTCACCTTCAACCTATTAAATTACAGTTTCCAGTTGTGTAAATTTTGTGTGTTATTTCTTTAAATATTTGATGAATTTAATTATTACAGGCATGTTAAACCGCGAAATGATTTTTCAACAATTAATCGAAATAAAAAAGCCTGCCAAGCAAAATACATAAAAATAGATTTAATAGTGGTCGTGATTAGAGACAACAAAATAAAACAAACAACAATTAGCTACGGATTTTTTTTTGTTCTGTATCGATTAATATGCCCATAGTACATAACAAATTATGTTATTTAAGAGCGATATTTAATCATCGTTAATGAGTGATAATTAATTCTTAATTTTTATTATCGAGATATGGTATACTTATTAGGTACATTACATCACACAACCTAATGGATATTCGTCTGGAAACTTGTCTAGACTTATTGTAGTTACGTATAATTGCAAGAAAAACTCATCAGTGTTATTTTATTTTTTATTCAAATTAGTAATAAGTACATATATATATATATATATATCTATTATGTAATGAAAATAGGAGAAACGTTTTAAATTTCAAACAATTCTTCAGATTCTTTTAAACAAACTAAAAATTTGTTTAAGTATTTATTATTCTGATTAACTACTCCCTTCTGTTACTTTTGTGAAAAGTTGGATTTCGTTTTATAACTAACAAAAAGAAAATACTCACGTCAGAAAACTGACGACATTTTAAGTTATTATTATAATGTCAAATATCAAAGATGTGACGTGGGTTGTAGGTCTATATTAAAGTTATTTTTGTCCCAGTTTTCGCTTTTGGCCTTAAATTTCAGCTATCGAATTACCATTATATATGTTATGCCAGACCTGTCGGGAAAATATAAAAAATTTCCTGGAATGAAGTATCTGTAAAAAAAAACTGATAGTTGGAAGTTGACTTAAATAAAATAAAAATGAGTGGCTTGATAGAATTTCTTCGGTTTTAAATAAAGCCCCCGCCCAAATACATTTGTAATGTAATCTAATTTAAGGGATCCTCTTTTGCAAAAATGTGGAAATAGAGAATGGAAAATTATATTGAGCCAGCCTTTCCTCTCGTTTCTTGAACATTTTTTTTTTATTGTTGTAGCATTTACTATATTATAGTTGTCATTATTCATTTACAATAACAAGGCGTGGGAGTTACAGTAAAAACCTTCAAACTGAATAATCAATAAGGTCAAGGCTTTTTATCTGTAAAATGTACATAAAGTATTTATTTTGTAATTAATCTAATGATTTTGTGTTGCGTTTACGTGAAACATCAAAATAGTTTAACTTATTTTTATCTTCTGCGGGGCCTTCTGGTTTTCAAAAGACAATAAACTTCATACCTTCTCATCAAAGATATTCTGCAAGATTATTTACCTAAGTACAATTTGATATCAAGAATAAATTCTTAAAGGCTGTTGCTGCTTAACATTTTGGCATGCCATGGTGCTCATTCATAAATTCTCTTCGTATAGCTATGTATTAAAGACACTTCAAATAAGTAACTAAATTATATCCGGCATAATTAGCATTTTAGATATTCTAAAAAAAAAAAAAACACAAACTTTAAAGGTGTAGGTAACCGTCATCAAGTTGGACAGTGCAAGGTCCTGGCGTGCCCTTGTAACGAATGTGTCGACAAAAATGAATGCTTATTAGCTGTCAGGATTTTTCACCTAATTAGCAATAACTGTTCGCATCGGAACATTTACGTATTAGGTACAATCGGCGATAATTAGAGTCGTATTGAATTTCTTTCAACCGAATTCAGTTCAGCAAAAAAATTCTAAATTACTTTTAATTTTAATCAATCCTATTGATTGCATAATGTAAACATAAAAAATAATAAAAGACAGGCACAACGAATTGAATTATAAAAGAAAAATTAATGTTTACAACAACAATGATTATTATTATTAGGTAAAAAAATTATGTGTTGCAATGTACGCACAAAACGAAGGTTCATTCATGTTCACTTATTAGGTCTGTAATTGTAAAAATTGTGAACTACAGAAATAGTTAATGACTAAATTTTCTTTGCCAATCAAAAAATACCAAAAGACAATTATTTAATGGTCGAAATTAATTAATAAACTAGTTAATTATATATTTAGGTGACATTTCCAAACTCTCTAACTGAAATGGTGGAGGAAAAAGGATTTATTTAGGTACACTTGTCCAAAAGTTCGTGCTTTTGGGGTTTGTTTTTAATTTTTTAAATGCAAGGGGGTTTTGGTAATTTATGCCAAATACAATCGAACTTCGATAACTCGAATCGCTATGTTTTAGTTGAACAAAATAATAAATAAACAGGGTGATTTCTAACAATAGATAGATAAAAGTGGATGGATATTTTTTTTTCAGTGCACATTCAATCCACTTTTTTGCAACAGTTAATTTTTGATCAAAAGGCAAAGTTTTTGAAGTACGTTTTGATGACAAATAGTCGTAGAAATTGACTACCTCATTGCTTAATTGTATAGACGTTAAAATCGTACGTTATTAAGAGTTTCCCCTGAAAAATTCGCCTTATCGAAGTTAATGCCGAGTAATCAAGATATTCGATTCGAGTAATAGAAGTTCGAGACTTCAGGTTATTAAGTAAAAATTAGACGTTACATCAATTTAGTTTGCTTAATCGTCATTCGGATTATCGAAGTTTGACTGTATATATTGATTTATTGATACACAAGTTTTAATTGGGTCAATAGTTAGTCCACAATTCATAATCGTTCAGAAAATGTTGACAGAAAACTACCTTCAAATTTACGCAAGAGTATTAAACAAAAAGAACCAAAAAAATCCTAATTCAAATACGTAAATAAAATAAACACATCTATCAGTTAAAAATAAATATGCAAATAGAAGGGATCTAATACACGTACCTTCATTAATATTCACTTAATTACACTTGACAGAACAATGAATAATGTTAATAAACATTAACTGGTAGATGGATGAACTCATTCCCCAGCTGCCAATTAAATTACTTGCAATTAAAAAATTCTTTCATTATAATAAATTACTCACGTGCATTTTCTTCTTTAAGAATTAAGAGTGAAATTAGAAGCGGTTTTATGTTCAGTTTTCACACATAATTTTGGATTACTATAGAAAGAAATTGCAGGATCGTAACAATACAATTATTACATACATATAATATACTCGTACATAGATAGAAAGGAACGTCGTGAATAATTATGTAGTCGCCTGAGAACAAACGTGAGAAGCACGAGTATAAAACCGTGCTTATCCTTTAGAGCCACGTGAGTTTGCTGATTCGACTCGGAAAAATAATAAAAGTCACGATATCAACCTTGAAATATCGCGTTTGTTTTGTGGATGTTATTTGTTTAAAATGTTAATGCGAACACCAAGAATAGACAATCAAACCGTTACATACTTCCACACTATAGGTACAGGGTGGATCAATAATAACAATTTTTATTTGTTACTCTATCACCCTGTATCACATCTACCTATTATAATATATTCTCGACATTTTCTTTTATGACTCCTCAGTTTGAGATCTAGCAAGCACTAGAATGTTTCTGCTGGTGGTTATTGCTTAATTTTAATGAGTCAGTCATTTTAATTAATCACAATGATAATGTGGTCGAAGTTATTGATGTGTTATAATTATTCCTAATTTACCAAATACTAACAATTAGTCAAAACATGTAGATACATACATTGTTGTTGGCCTGCACTTCTCCAACATAAATAATAATCACGGATGCAAATGTCGAAAGAAATGAATATATGCATCAGATAATGAGAAAACGTTGTCCATAATTATCACATCAAATTAATGCAAATATTTCTCTATACATATATTTATGTTCCTAATAATGGTACGACAGATTAAGCAAATAATAATTGATGAAGAGCAAAATGTTAGGTGCATCAGAAATTTGCAACGTGCTCTTTTACAGGCTCTTAAATAAGGATTTATAATAATGAAGTATCAAAAATTTATTTGGTGAGAATATCAGGCGAATATTACGAAATGACAGACAATATGAAAACCGAAGTAGATGTTTTATAAAAGTGTGTAAAAGGAAGTTTAGCATAACATTACTGACACGAATTAATTACTCGTACATCATTTAAAAAAACTTTTATTACCATTTCTTGAGTATCGTAACGGTATCAATGAATTTTAATATTAATTATTAATTAATATGGTAAATTATACAGGAATATTTAATAGCAAATGTCTATGAAGGCCTACAATAGGTGGGTGATACGTAAGTGGGTGTCAATTTTAAGGTTTTACTACAAAAAATTTAATCTTTGACTTTATTTATTGTATCGGTTCATACTCTAATAAAAATTTTATTTTTATTACCCTTATATAAATTTTAAGACAGATAATAACAGTAGGTGGTGAGGAAAATAAAAGAAAGGAGGTACTTACCTAATTAAAAATTAAAATTTGAGGATATTTAATTAAACAAAAAGAATAGCAGTCAAAATGGAAAGTGTAACCATTAGGCCTCATCATTTGGGACAAATTAAATAAAATTAGGTCTGTAGTTAAAAATCCTGGGCCTTTTTTAATATCTAATCGATGTGCTTTTGTAATAAGAAAAACTCGTTTTCTTCGTGCCACAGACATTTTTCAACGGAATTAAACCTCAAACAGTTGCTTTCTAATTTTTGCGAATTTCTTTTTGTTCGACCATTAAAAGGCTGATGTACAACTGTAACCAACCAAAAGGAAGTGGAATGTTGTGTTGTAAGGCTATAATTCTAGATACTTTTTTTCAACAATAATCTTAGATTTTCGCTGGAGGTCTTATGAAAGTAAAAGTACCTAATAATCCCTGTGGGCCATAAATCTTTACAAATAACCAATACCTACATCTACTACTACTACTGATGCAAAAAGCCATTGGACCGGACTGAGTGGAAATTCGAAAATCAGAATTTTTATTATGGCTTCACATTTAGCAAGACCAAGACATATTGTAGAATATTAAACTTTCTGGATCATTATGACTATATGTATCGGTCTCGTCAAAACATAACTGACAGAGAGACAAGGACTGTTTTGGTCTTGTGAAATGTGATTTTAATACAAAGACCAAGACCACGACCATAATATGGTTTTGCTTATATTCTTCGTCCTATAAGTAATTTACAATCCTTTTGGATTTTCTAATGTGTATGTCTCCAATTCGATTTTTATCTTGAAATAGTATCCCGAGAGAGGTAATTTATAAACAGCAGTTTCGTTTGCGCAGTAATAAAGGAGGTAATAAGTTTTTCATATTTCCTTTAATACGCCTCTGATTCTTGACAACTCGTCCCATAAAGTTTATGAGGGCAATCAGAAATATCGGCGAACGAGGTACGTAATGAGAACGCGTCAGTAAAACACCAAATATACAATAAAGACGATACGATATACATACCTATGACATATAATTTATATTATTTGAATAGACGCAACCGACTAATCAAACGATTTTATTGGTATGTAAGTACAGGTCAGGAAATAATAATGTAACAACCAATTAGCGCACCAGTGAAAGCATTAGGTATTACACACTTCCTATTTCATCCAACTACTCGATACTTAAAAAAAATACAAACAGTGTGTACTGTATCCTTTCTAACGCGAAATATTTTGCGGGTACTTAGGTACCTATTAAGTAGTTTGATATTACATTATTTATAGTTGTGCAATGTTCGTATTATATATAATATAATATGTTCTATTACGTAAAAAATCAATTTTTATACTAAATATGGTGTGACGTAAGAGGTATTTGAACGTATCGATATGTACCAAAAAATCTCAGTTATGTTTCGATTGTTTTTTGAACAAGAGAAAATTAAAAAAAATGTACATAAGTAACTGAGTTCCACTGGTTCTCTACGTGGTGGGACGAATTAATTTCTGGAGAATTACTTTGTGGTTGAATAAACGAATTTATTTCTCAGGAATTGTTTCGTTTTGAAAAAGCAAAACATCCAGAAATTATTTCGCTTTGCAAATGAAACAATTCCTGAGAAATAAATTCGTTTGTGTGACAATTTCCAGTCCTTGAATAATTATAACACATTATTTAAGACTTTGATACGCGGGCGCGGTTTCCTTTCAAAACTCATTTAATGACTAACTACAATTAATATATCAACACAATAACACAACAATAAAACACACCGGTAATTACTCTCGGGGGGGAGGGGGGGTCAGGTTAGGTTAGGTTAGGTTAATTTTTTTTGTAAATTTATTTCTTTTATTGTTTTCCCCCGCTAGGGCAATCCATTTTACATTGTTTAAAAAGGCCTTTCAATCGCAAACAGCCATAGCGATGCATTCGTTTTTTTTTTCTATTTACAAGAAATTTTAGAAATTGATTGATTATGTAAATTGAGGAAATATTTCTACAAATTATTTCGTATTTTAAAATTGAGAAAATATTTCTACAAATTATTTCGTATTTTAAAATTGAGAAAATATTTCTAGAAATTATTTCGTCTTTTATATTTTCATCAGGAATTAATTCGCTCATTTGCAGGAATTTGACCAGGAATAGTTTCGTTTTGAGAACGAATAAATTTCTCAGAAATTAATTGGTAAAAACATCAGAAATAGTTTCGCTTTCATTTTTTTCGGGAAAATTGCTCCAGGAATGAATTCGTAGAGCCTCTGTACGTTGTCTGGACTTGTTCATCAAACCAATTTAGTTATTGTAAGTACTTGTCAGAATATAATTCCAGACAAAACTCGATAACTCGAATCACCATGGAAAAGTTCGAGTTATTGAATAATGATATATACATTTAGTTTTTGGTGAAAAAAAATAAAGTTTTTAAAGTACGTTTTGATAAGAAATTATCGTTGAAAGTAAATTAGTTCACTGCTTAATTGCAAAGTACCGCTTTAAAAAAAAAACTTCAAAATCGGTCAAATATCATCTTGAAGTTATCAAGAAGTTCAAGAGTTTTTTTTCCAAAGTTTGTGTTTATAAAATTAATACTTTTGTCGCTTGGCACTTGGTGAAACATGCTGTACAATTTAATGATCAAAAAACAAAGAAAACACTTGGTATTAAAGTCTCACAAAAAGTTTTTATTCACTCTGACAATTGTTTCGAAATTTACCTTATCTATAGTCGAAACAATTGTCAGAGTGAATAAAAACTTTTTGTGAAAAATTAATACCAAGTGTTTTTCCCTTTGTTCTTTGATCATCAAATTGTTGTTTGTTTTTATTCCCTGAAGTAATAGTTGATACTATTGCTAACCAGTTTGGTTCGTCTTATCAATGTTTGACTGTATTTAAATTTCATTATCTACTAAAAATGGTGAGCACACAAATACGTATTAGTAGGTATCTCTTTAATTTAGGATTTCCACATTAAATAATTTCTTATCTTGTTCGGCATCTAATTAAAAACGATTCAGATGCTGGTACCGGCACGACACACCTTACAATAAATAACACATTCATCGGAGTATTTGGGAAGAAGGAATTTCTTTGTTTAAAATTTAGGTAGGTACGTAATACCTAGTAAAATATAGGTAGTTAAGTTTGAATGGAATACGGGTGTGTTTTATTTAAGATATGCATGTAAACCATCGCACCATTACGACCTTCAAGTCAAAGAAACGCTTAATATACTTAACTAAATTTTTTTACCATTCCCGTGACATACAATCAAATAAAATGTGGGCATACCATTTATTAATACATACATAGGTACATATAAAGTTTAAATTGAAAACAAAAACTGCAAAATTAATTTCGTCAAAGTAAACCGAACCCCAACAAACACTAACTTAACTACCTGACCATGGAATTTAATAAGAAAAATTAATGTTTGCTACAGTCTCTTTATTGACGCGAACCAATAGCCTACAATCTCGTGTATTTTTGTGATTAATGCACTGAATATATATGTTGTTTGTTGTTTAATCTGTTAATACCTAATTTATTACAATTAAATCTAACATTGATTAATTTAGAACGAGTTGGATAATGGGAAAACGGTGGGCTTAAAATGTAACCTAAATTTTTCCAACTATATTATTTGTAGGTAACAAATCAAATTCAATCAAATGATATCGGAACACACCCTTAGTAAATAGATTTTAAAAAATTGCTCTTGTGTATTTGTCATAGCAAAGGCAAAGAAATTTATGTAGTTAATGTTATTTTCTAGCAAGATTATTTTTATTAGAGGGTCCTCAGTATTATTGTAAATTAGAACAGTAGTAGATTACAGATAAGCATATGTGGCAAAAGCAATTTTAATGTTTTATTATTTTCCTATGGCAAACAATTGTATCATATAGTAATTGTTTGTATGAATGCCTATTATATTATATATTAATTATTTATGACAAAAAGGAACAAAAAAGATCCTACTATTGTACAAATCATTTTTGTTCTCTTGTTCCCATTGTATTCGTTGTTGAAAGGAGCAATAAGTTTATATCAAATAAGAAAAAAAGCACAACCACGTGCATGCAAACAAAAAATGTTATACATAGTCGTGACAAATAGAATTCTCATTTTATTATTAGGTACTCGACCTTCTATCTATTTATTTGTCATTGAAACTTTGATACAAAACCGCTTTGAAACTGATACCTACTGGACCTAGAATAGATATTATAATTTACAAATTACAACTTGTTAATTTATTCTGCATTTGTCCAAAAAAAAAAAAAAACATTGTGTGTTGCCATTTTACTTAATTGAGTACCTACCAACTCAACAGCACAAATCGTTTGTAAGTAATACCAATCAATCAATCAGTTGAAAACACAGAAACATATGTTTCGTTTAAGCCCACTCTTTAATTATTACATAGGTAGTTTGCTCAACACCACAACAACATGACCTGAAGAGATCCTCCAAGATTTATATTTTGAAATCAATCAAAATCAGAGATATTGACGAATCTATTCAGATCTAAGGTGTTGGTACAGAAACTTCAAAGGCTTACAGTTTCTGTAGATTATTATTTCTGTTTGTCTGTATGATGTGGATGTTTGAGGTTTAAACTTTGTGATAAAAACGATATGATCTACGGTATGGATGGGTAGGTAGGTACGTGTTTTAGTTGAGTTATTGTAACATAATGAGAAAATTCATTATCCTGTAAAAGCGCGAATGTGTTTCGGTACTTCCAAGAAGCCATTCACCACACATAATACGATTACAAATGGCTCTGCGAAGCCCTGTTATTAGGCGTATGCAAATTTATGTCCCAATTAAAACTCGCAAACAATAAATAATCCACGATAACGCATTCCGTCTATTCAGGATGGGGGAATTTATATTTCACAATTTAATTCTCGTAATCGTATTCAAATAATCCGCGGTGGTAAATGTGTACTCTGTTCTGAAATAAATATCTACCCACCAGCGGAACTGAACTGGTAAAGAAGAAAATGCCATTTTTAAGGGGTTCATTAATCCCTTATTAAAACCCCACATGAATTACATTACATCCAATAAAGTTGAATCGCAAAACTAAAAGTACAATTAAAAGAAAATCAATGAGCTATCAGAAATAAATTTGTTCTGTTATTTATTGGCTGACTTGGTGAGAAAGCAATTGGGAAATATATACAATATACACAGTTACAAATGGAGAAAAAATGCAGACTGCTGGGGTAAATTCATTTGCGAAAAAGTGTGACAAATGTGTTTCCAATAATCGTGACGTGAATTTCGAAATGTAATATACTTATTGTTGTCTTGAAGAGAAAGACTTATTATTAAAGTTAAGACGTAGAGCAATTTGTCTGTTCTGCTAATTTTCTTTTCTATTGCCCCTAAACTAATTTTTAATTAAATATTGTATATTCCGAATACATACTATTTCATAAATTTAATTCTTTTATGTTTGCTCAATGGGTGTGAACAGTCTAAAGTGTTCCTCGCTTTTTATAAAACGTTGTACTTTGTTGATAATGGCCGTCGGTTAATTTATAATAAATAATTGATCGATAAAGGATGTCTGTAGTGAACGACATGACTTATTATACAAAGAGAGGATCTGCAGGGATATATCTGGAGAGAAAAATGATGATGGCGATGAGATTTGCCGATGCTTATTAGAGCGGAAATTCGCGACAGCCTGGGAATAGGGAAAAATGAATGCTTTTTCCGCGTACAAATTGCATTAGAAGTTTTAATCGTTCAACGAAACATCTGCATAATGATTTTAGCACCTCGAAGCAAAAGCGAGTTAGTGCTTTTCAAAATCACTTTACCTTAATTGATTTCTATACAACTTCTCCTAACTATTAAACGTTCATAAGCATTCATTTAAAATAACTGTCGGAAAAAGTCAATTCAGGGTTAATACATAAGTGGTAATGAGTTTATATTTCTTGTTTTCCCAAAGTTTGTAGATGGAAAAGTTAAAAAAGTTGCAGCATATAAAAGAAGTACTTAGGTACAGGTTTATTCCATTTGAAATAAATTACTTTTAAATAACTTGTTTACGAAATTTTATTAAGTTTCAGAAAATGTTTCTCATAAAAGACTCAAAAATGTTAAAGGGCAATCATTAACTACGTGAGCTCGAATCTTATAAAATCTCATTTACCCATATCTCACTGAGGGGGAGGAAATGGGTACAAATTAAAAGGAAAACAAATATTTCTGCCTGTGGGAAAGCCAGTAACAATGTATTTTTTTCCTATAATACGTACTTATCTATAAATAATGACATTGTACATTATTTAACTGGAAGCTCATTTCGTAATTCAAATGTACCTACCTTCTACCTACTTTTGTTTAATTAGGACTAAAAGTGACATTTCTTTTATTTTAATTTAACTTTCTTTGTTCTTTCGGAACCCAATTACCTACGTCTGCTTTTGTATCTACATATAAAAGTTCATTCTCTCATTCTAGTTAGGTTGTTATTTTGTAAAATTTGCATTCACGTCGGTGGGTGAGTTAACGCGAGAAAGAAGAAGCGAGACGTGGTTGGCTGTACATACATACGCTCAAAGCACCAACCAGGACCTTGAAAAAAGGAATGCGAATGAAACAGAGAGAAAAATTGCCAGGTAGTTTAATTCAATGCATCTGGATTAAGAGCAAGGATATCTTCCTAGACTGCGCTATTAACAACACCATAATATATTTCAGTTGACTTCGATTCATGATGCGATGATATGTACCTAGGTATCCAAGAAAGGAAGTGCTTTATGAATCTCCTTTGTAACGAGCCTTCAGCTCGGTGCAGCAAATACTACTTACTACTGAACTATTTCCTTGTTAGATTTATACTACCTGAATATCAATAAGTTTGCGTTTACGTAGGTACAAAATACACAAACAAACGTG
Organism: Agrilus mali; assembly: GCA_029378335.1. Lineage (NCBI taxonomy): Eukaryota > Metazoa > Arthropoda > Insecta > Coleoptera > Buprestidae > Agrilus > Agrilus mali. Next base: position 29,798,826 of record CM055657.1, on the reverse strand, counting down.
AACTTTAATAGGGAAGGGCAAGGCGAGCTCCAACTTACTTTATGGAATCATTCGATGATCGTTTACCGTCATCAACAAACTACTTTCAAACGACGTTAATGTTAGTTAGTTAACCATGAGTTTTTTTTATTTAATTTTATTTTGCTCGTTGGGGGTTCATGAAGGTAAGGTTGTTTCAAATATTAAAACTGTTACCTCCATGAACTTACAAGCAAATTTTAGCTTCCCATGCATTATTTTATTCGAAGAAAGAGGATCACATCGTGTTCGTTTCCCAGCTTTCCTTGAATACCAATTTCAGAGAAGAGAAAGGACAATAATTGATGTGGTATCGTTTCCTCGTACCCATACGTAAATACCCATTTACAAGCGAGAACCAGCTATTACCATGGGCTCCATTGTTGTTCTTGTAAACCCATTAATAAGATCAGCTGAGTTCAGCGTCTCATGCATACCGAATGACGACGGACGGTATAATAAGGATCCTTCTTTAAGCAATAGTAGGTATCTAGGAAACGCCAAGACATTATATTGTCTAACGTAATGTAAGAGACTGTTGTCGTCATTATTATTCCACTTGAAAAGAAACCGCTTTCTTCACCATTTTACTACGATAGTACTATTATAGTATCTCATAATGTCTTAAAAAATTACATAATATGTAGGTGTATAGGTACATACTTATATGGGATTGTAAATACTGACACTTTCTGTAGGTACCTACAGTACTTACAGTGTACTCGTAATAAGAAGCTAGGATAAGAAAAGTTAATTTTGTGCCAACAGTAAACTAAGGGTTTACGTATATTATATATATTTATTTATTTTATTTTGTAGCAGCCTGAAAGTTAATTAATCAATTTTAATAAATTATAAAACGTATTTAGATTGAGATAATAACTTTGAAATTTCTCCTAATCCTTACGGCCTCTGCTCTGTGATGTAACGATGCGGGACAACTTCTAATTTAATTCTAAAGTAAAGCTTATATCGGACCCGAAACTTATAAACTTAATTAAGAATAACGGAGAGATAGTGTACCTAATATTTGCTCGTATTTATTTAGTTGAAATTGTGAATTATCTGACTAATTTCGAAAGAAATTTTATCTTAAAAAATTGTACCTACTATAGGTACTTTAATGTCCTGTAATTTCCCGAGGGATCTTGCGTTTAACAGATTTGCAAATATTAATTTAAGGTAATTTCCTGTGGGAGATGTCATTATTATTTGTTCCTGAAAAATATTCCACCAAATTTATTTTAATCAAACCACAGTTGGATAATAAAAAGAATATAATAAAAAAGAGACATGGTATTATAGAAAGTGTTTGTTGCACTTAAATGTTATGATTTCAAAAGAAGTTAATGGTAAATGCAGTTTACTGGGGAAGGGGTCGTAAACAGTTTACGTTTGCTGCTTAAATTAAAGTTGTTTTCTTGCGCCATTTGAGCGGTGAAAATTCATTATCACGTGCGACTCGCTACCGTGAAATTTATGAGAATTTTGTAATAAAAACAGGGTAACAATAAAACTTTATTGTGAGTATTAACATCTTCGTTTCATCACTATCTGCTAATTTGATTCGTCGATGCTATTGTCGTAGGCCTTTAAGGTAGCATCAAATAAGGTCACATAATTAACATATTTATTAAGATTAATAATTAAAAATTTATTACTACTCGATAGTTATTTTAAAAGTACAGAAATCACGTTCTTTCTTTTCTTGTAGGTAAAATTTACAATTTAAAATTATTTATGCAAATACAAAATTGGATTTTCACTTTCAATCGAAGCTATGAAAAGAATGTAATTTCCTTTTTGTGGCTTCATCCTGCAGGATATCAATCGAACTCGGAAGAGCTACAGAGGAAGCACTGGAAGAGGGATCCTTATTATTTTAATATGTTTCTTTTGCATTAAAATGAAAATCTTTTGTTACCTATTTGAGTCCATCATTTATCTGTTAATGTTTTTTGAAAATATTTACCACAAACAATTTTTTACCAAAGTGTTGGCTTTTTAGCAGCATAGTGTCACATGAAATTTTGATTTGTTTCAACTCAATGGCATTTTATTCATCAAAAACTTTTCGCAGGAAAATAGAATGATGTTACCCCTTTGTCCTACTTTTCAATTTGTTCAAATGTTGAGTTATGCAGCTGTTGTGGCTGCTTCGAACTACAATGTACATACGTTTCGAAAATTCGTGTATGTTACTTGTTTACTGGTAGTAAAGTTGTCGAAACAGAATGATGCAACGTGACACAAACTTTGGGCAAAAGACGTGGAAATTTTATACACATTTCAACAAAACCAAATAGACAAACAATGATCTTGTTATACCCCAAATAACTTGTTAATAGGAATAAATTATTGTATACTCTCAAAAATGTTATGGTAAGTGTAGTTTACATGTCACGATTTTCGAAAGAAGTATCCAGGGCACTTTTTGCCCTATTCTCCGGCTCTGCACTAGAATACAACATCATTAGGTAGTGGTCAAAGTAGAAATATCAATTAAATTTATTTATACAGATGTAAATTGTGATTTTAAATAATGCGTTCCTATTTCTATCTCTGCACTCTGCACTTAATATGACAGAAGCAGTGAGCAGTGCCAGAGCTGGTATTTTAACAGGACAGTGGTTTTCTTGCTATTGTCAACACCTGTCAAAACGTCGGTAATTAACGACGCGCCCCAGTTCACTGTCATCCATTAATTTCCTATTAATTATAATTGGCTGTTTTGATTATGAAAATGCAGACTATTGGACTTGCTGAATTCAACGCACAATTCAACAGACGATCTAAAACTATTTTTTTGTGTTGTTGACAACAAAGTGTATCTACAGGGTTTTTCAAGTTGATGGGCTATTAGAAGTATATGAATTAGTAGAAGGAATTCAATTCTGAAACTTGGACTCATTTGGTTATTGTTTATGCCGCTTCTTTTAAAAATATTTTCAAGTTCGATTTACATCCGGTTATACCGGAAGTCGATACCAACTTTCTTATTTTAAATGGAATGGTATATTTTTTACGCTGAATTCGAATAAAACGTGTAATTCTAAGGTAAGTTTGATAACCAACTTGTACACCTATGACGATCGGTTTCTGAGTTAATTTAATTTATAGAAAAAAAATCGCTACCGCAACCCAAATTATAAAAAATCATAACTTCCACAAAATACGACTTAGAGTGTTGAAATTTTTACTAGTAATAGCTGAATATTAGTGCTAACGCCTTGACAAAATTGAATTAAATAATTTATACAGGGCGTTCAAAATAAAATTCTAAAATTGAAAAATTTCAAACACGAATTACTTCGTTTTTTCAAATAGCACCTACTATTTTTTATTTTTTCAATCGATTCCTTTTTTCATCCTCTTTCGATCCATATGGATACTTCCTATTTTATTTGAAAATTTTGGAATAATTTTGAATTATTACTTAAAATAGGAAGTATCCATATAGATCGAAAGAGGATAAAAAAAATAAAAAATAGTAGGTGCCATTTGAAAAAACGAAGTAATTCGTGTTTGAAGTTTTTCAATTTTAGAATTTTATTTTGAACGCCCTGTATAAATTATTTAATTCAATTTTGTCAAGGCGTTAGCACTAATATTCAGCTATTACTAGTAAAAATTTCAACACTCTAAGTCGTATTTTGTGGAAGTTATGATTTTTTATAATTTGGGTTGCGGTAGCGATTTTTTTTCTATAAATTAAATTAACTCAGAAACCGATCGTCATAGGTGTACAAGTTGGTTATCAAACTTACCTTAAAATTACACGTTTTATTCGAATTCAGCGTAAAAAATATACCATTCCATTTAAAATAACAAAGTTGGTATCGACTTCCGGTATAACCGGATGTAAATCGAACTTGAAAATATTTTTAAAAGAAGCGGCATAAACAATAACCAAATGAGCCCAAGTTTCAGAATTGAATTCCTTCTACTAATTCATATACTTCTAATAGCCCATCAACTTGAAAAACCCTGTATATGGCGTGTATGTGCGCATATTTATTTTAGTTTGGATGCGATGTATGCTGTGTGCTTATTATATTTTCATTTTCCCTCTCAAGAGCTTTCCGAAACACGACGACGGTTACATTAGGGTAATGCTTACGCCGTAGGCGCCACACTTTGATGCATTTTGTGTCCTTTCCCGGTTATAATTGTATTTCCGTACCATGCGGAAATTTCCTTTCTGCCGGAAGCACTCGATGCAAACCAATTTGGCAGCATTTTCCCCTCGAAAATGTTCGGTCGCGTGTAATATTGGAATTGTCACAGCTAATCTTTTAAATTAGTCACTGATTGGGTGCAAATTGGTAACGAAAAAATAATCGCAACGTACCTACATTACATTTGTATTAGGTTTGTAAATAATGGAGTAATTATTTGCATTTTATTTATATCTCGTTGACAGTTAAATTGGTTCTACGATCCGCATTAACAATTTAAACTTTTTCAATTAATTATTAAACGTTCGATGATGGTAATAATGAATCGAATCAACTACAGGTATGTTGTGTTTTTTATAAGTATAGGTCGTTCAATATCTCGTGAACCACAAAAAGGCAGGCTTTAGCAGTTATTTAACAAAGGCTCGTGAGATTTTAAATACCTCTACATCTTTACCTTGTTGTATTTTTCGTGAAATTTTAAGAGAGCCACGGTTAGACATTTCCTGTTTCTCTTATTACGAAGTTAAAAATAAAATAAGGGACGTTGAGTCTCACGCTGATGCTTTTCTTACTTCAAATTTCATTTTTTATATTTTGCAATACTTAATTGAAATAATTCGTGTAACCTACAAGAAGTTGTTCAGGATTTCTGTTCTTGGCAAAGCACTCAAACATCTCGCTACTTTATTTTGCAACGATACGATTCTCGCGTTTTAGTGAGGTACATTTTTATTACTTCCTTACACGAATGGCTTATTTTTAGTGATTTACTTTCACTGATACGGAGATGATGAGCGAAGAATTTTATAGATACCTAACCTATACATAGATATCTTAGAATGAAAAGTTTAAAAGTTCTTACGTTGACATTAATCTTCACTTTAAGTGCATTTGCATATTTTTTTATTAATCGAGTTATCTACTGAATAAGAACGAGATTATTTCTTAACTTTAGTTTAGTTAGACACTCGCTGTGGTTCTAATCTTCAAACATTATCTGCAAATACATATGTACGTGCTTATGGTATGGTATGGAGAAGGAGGAAGTTAAAAATTGGAAAAACAAACAGATTTGAGAAGAAAAAGGGAAAAGCATTGAGGAGAATGAATATAAGCAAGTTTCAGGTGTGTGAATGGAGAAGAATGAGGCTTATTGCACAATTAGATGTAATCAGATGGTAAGGGGAGAAGATTTGAGAATAATAATACCAGAATATTTAAGGGGAAAAAATAAGGGTGGATGTATTGGGAAGATGTAGAAAGGGAAACGAATATAATAGGTGAGAAAGAGGATGTAGGATATGTGATAGGGAAGATGTATAGAAAGTGTAAAATGCATGGAAATGAAAGGGGAGAATGGGAAAAGTCTGATCCTATTAAAAGAATAATAATAAACAATAAACGAAGAAGGGCAGTATTAGGCAGAGGGTGGAGATCCCTTTTGTGCTTTGTTTTTATATGAACGAGATAGAAAGTTGGAAATAAATATTTTCAATTGTATAAATGTTATGAACTAATTTACTCCGCTCGTTCTAACATTTACCCGTTGTTGTTTGTTGTTGTTATACACTATTTGATACATCATAAATTGTCAACTGTGATTGTAATATTGCCAAACGGTCTCGTTTTCTTAATTGACAGTAAAATGAATGGTAAAGCACATTACTTTCTCTACAAGAGTACCTAAAGTAGTGCATTAATTATTTCTTGTTATATTATTAAATGTTAAAGCAACTTAACTTACCAATTGCAAAGGATATGTTTATTAAAATTTATTGCTGGCAATATTTATGGGAACATTGCCGCTTATTGAGATATAACGAGTTACCAAAGAAGGGACATTTTATAGCAATAAAAGCATATTCAATGATAATATATTATTAAATGCTGTATGTACACGTATGTACGTGTATACTTACTTAGTTGAGCCAACGACTTCCTTTACATTTGATGCAAATTAATGCCAACTGTTACGATCCTGAAACCTTCATTTCTAGTAGCCAGAATGTTTGTTATAAGAATACTTATACAATAATAACATTAAATTATATTAGGTCATTAGGTGCACAGTCCGTTGGATAAGGTTCCAGTGCTTAAGTTTTAATATAAGTAACGTAATGTAATGTTATTGCAGTGCAAAGGAAACCATTCATGAAAGGCATAACGTTTTTATGTAAATGTTGTTATACTCAATGGTACCTACTCTAGTTTAAAATCACAGAGGAATGGAAATTTAACAACTGTTGAATATTTAAGCACTATATTGTCTTTGCAATCATTAAATATGTTTTTATGGGTTGTTTCAGGCCGTACCATCGTTCCCATTTACCTTTATTTTTAATGGTAGGTAAGTTATTGACTCTTGAATGTTAACAATTCTTCTTCGCCTTTGTTTTTAAATCAAAGTTAAAGTAAAAATATTACCACCAAATTAATTTTTAAAAACAGACCAAGATTATTTAATTAGCTAAGTATTTTTAATGGATTTTACGCAAGATTTCCGCCTTGGTACACTCGAACACAAATGCTACGTATTATGTTTGCTACGGATTCGCATGAAATATCATAATCCAGTATTGCAGTAAACTGCACTGGATTAAAATAATTTTCGTTAGGTAATATATGCGTCAGATATACATATGTAGGTATATGTTGCTATAAAAAAGTGAAAGTAGGTTAACTATTATGCGGCATAACAAAAATTGTTTACACTCAATGTACTTTGTATGTAAAATAAGGCATTTTAAAATGGAGTATATCACAGAATCTTCCCTAGTGTTTATGTAACACAATATCATAATATCTACGGTACATACATAAGTAACCAAACTGCAATTGTGTAGGTACTTACGATCTTTATTCCAAACCGCATTCACAAGATTCTGCATTTCTTTTCCGTCGATATATTTTACTTCCTATAGATAGATATACGTAGATAGTTGTTGAGAAACATACCATACATTAGGTGTCATTAATTTATTGATTTTACTTTACAAGGATTACGAGCAACGTATCGTCCGGAATATAATTATAATCATCATTTAATAGTTCCATCTATCCTCTCATTGTAAAATAAAATGCATTACGCAATGACGGCACGTTCGAGTTTGCGAATGTTGAAGATTTAATAATATAGATGTTCCCGAAGAGTGTTGCAAGGCTAATTAGTGGTCGTGAATTAGCAGGAAAGAACAAGAGATTATATGCTGTTGATGTTGCCTTCTGCAATTTATCTATTGTAAGATAAAATTTCTGCAGGCCTATAATAAATAGATAATAATTAAGCCGGAAATATACCTAATGGTACATTTTATTGTAGTTTGAATTGGTAGAGGGTTGTTTTGTTACCTTCATTTATTGTGCTGTTGTTTGTAAAAAATTGAATTGGAAACGTCAGTAGGTATTTACTAATTTAATTGCATGCTACTCACAAAAACGACAATGTATTGTATTGGACAGTTGCATTTAGATTTAGAATTTTTATTTCGCATATTCGAGTCTGGCACAAAAAGATAGAACTGTGAAAATGCAGACAGGACAACGTAACGTTGAAACGACAATGAATGATTTAAATTAGAAAAAACGCTTTTGATTCGTTCAACAGTAGCATGCAAGGTAAAATTAACATTTAATCTTTAATTACCTTTCTACTTTTAGTAGCTAATTACTTTCTTACTACAACAACTCAACTGCTACTAGTTAATGTCATTCGCCGTTATTTTCAAGACTTCGACAACTAACTAAAAGACATTTTAGGAGTGTGGTAGAATTTCATTACGTTATTGAAATCATAAAAAAGATTAAATTGATTTTAGAAAGCCAGTCGGCAACAGTGACATTCAGTCTGATTAATTAATTGAGAAGTACGATTGACATCAAGTACTTCACGTTTCTATTAATGTCTTTAAGTAGATTGGTGCCCTTTAGAAGTTCTTTGTTAATCACTAATCACTATTTTATTTGCAACGTTTCGCCAGAATTTTTAAAGGAATCTTCAATAAATGTTACGAGTATAGAGTTATGGTACGCAAAACTAGTTTAGGACTTCGACTAGTGATGGGCACTATCGAATAAAAACTATCGAACTATTCGATAGTTCACTACTATTCGAATTATTCGATAGTTGAAAAGTATTCGAATAAAAAAAGTAATGAATAGTTTGTGGCAAAGCAATATTTTTAATTTTTTGTAAATAGTGTATATTTTATTTCAAATTTATATTTCTTTCTTTTGTAAATATCACTTCAATGAACTTCTTGTCTTGTGCATGCCTTTGTTTCCTTTCTATTGTTCCACTATCGCTATTACTACTTTTACCTAGAATTTCACACTCACCTGTATCTGCATGCACCCCTTACTAATAGCTGGTTTTACCCTTAATTGCTTTCTTCTGAATTCTGTACTTTCCTATCTATTCAATTCTACGTATTTATACAACCAGTGTCATCATCCTTACTCATACTACTTTTCTTTCTATCACATCTATTTTACTAACAACCCTTTTGTATAAATACCCTCTAAATTTCCTTTCTCGAGACAGTCTACGCTTCGCCCCAGTATTAGTAAGTTGCCTACATTGTTTATGTTTATTTTGTTGTCTTTGTTATTATTGTTGTGATTGAAATTTTGTTACTGGTTTTTCTATATCTTTTGCATCTTTCATCTTTGTTATTGTATATATCTGCATTTCATGTTTTGTTCATTTCTGTACATAAATTGTTATTTTTTATTGTTAGTGTTTTCTTCTGTTTGTTAATATTTTTATTATTAACTTTAAAGACGCTAAAAGTTTTAGTAACTGAAAGTAGTTACTGAAAATAGTAGTTCCTCGTAGCAGAGCCGAATAATATAAACAATTCTATAATTATTAGACGTTATCAATACATACATACATACTTTAAAAACATAATTTTCTATGGCACCAATTTATACTAGTTAAATATGAGGCAAAATAAAATGCAAATAAATAATTAATAATTTTTAAATTAGTGTAGTGATGATTTGAGTCATAAATACTTAGGTACTACCATATATGTTTGTACTGCCTACTTATAATTACCCAAAAAAAAAATAATAATAATAAGTGCAGAAACATATAAAAAAAAGTAGTTAAATGTAAAAATAAAAAACTCTTTATTCGTCGCCCTCTAACAAATACCTGGATAAGAACAACAGATGTTTCTAAAACACTTATTTTAGTTCAATAACAATAAAGTACGTATAGCAATAAATAATACAAAAAAAGATCGCTTACCTAAGTAAATAATAATTTTATCAAAGTAATAAGAATTAGAAACCATGTTTCAAGTCGAGGTTATTTATTATTTTCAGCATAGCCTGTTTGTTTTTTATCCATACTAGCATATTAATCGTATATTTGTCTGTTGGTATACACGTTCGTATCAGTATATTTGTATGTTAGTATGGACCGAGCGATTGGATAACCGTCTGCTGCCTGACTATCGTGTAATTGAAAAAAATAGTAATTACTAAATTCATTCGAATGAATTCATTCGATAGTTAAAAGTATTCATTTAGTAATTATTCGATAGTTCAATTTATTCGATAGTGCCCATCACTAACTTCGACCATCAAACCCAAATACCAAAAACTTACTTAAATGATAATATTAAAAATTTACATCGGTTAGACTGGAAGAGCACTATAATACCTACGGGTTAAAAGGACGTGAAAGAGCAATTTCACAAAAAGATTTTCTCATTCATAATTTAGATCTTGATAACATTAATAACTACGTACTAATAACATAAAAAAAAAGAAGAAACGTTAGAAATAACAAAAGCTATAAAAAAATAACATTGTTCTTCTAAAAATATTATTTAAGCACTTAACTGACTTTATGTATTTAGTATCATCTGTACTCGTCTTTTGAGAATGACGTGAAAGCCGAAACCGTATCGTCAAGAGAATAAATACATTTTTGTGAAAGTGTTTTCTTTGTCGTTCAATTTGCCATTAGAATAAAATTTCTCAATCCGGCACTGTCTAATCTAAATTTAATCAACACGAAGTGGTGTGGGTGAATATTTCTGAAACAGGTTCAGATTAATCTACACCGGTATGGTATTCTACAGTAGATACAACCAATTACTTTTATTATATCGTTCCCTTTATTTGATGAAATGTGTGTCAGTGACAATCTAATCGACAGAACGGTTCCTTCGTCGAAGTTCGAATGAATACCTACATAAATAAAATCGCTATCGAGCCCAAACACTCTTTTATAATCCACTACTCGACTGACGCTGCCATTACATTATTATTACGAAACTTAAACAGTATGTAAACTACACGGTATCATTTTAAATAATTTTGTTCATTATGTCGCGACATAGTGGCCGAAATTAATATCTTGCAATATTCATCAGATCAGAAGGGTTTCACTGTACCAACCAGCTTCTTGTCAGCCAACGAACGATATCGCAATAATAACACGTTTCAATTTCGTTATTTTTACCATAGATAAAAATGTTACGCTATCGCAAACAAAAATATTTGTCAACGTACCTACCCTATATAGGGGCCCAGAGGCCCAAATTAATACTTTCAGGACTTTTTTAAAAGTTGATAAATTAAAATTTCCCCCCCCCCTAAAAAGGAAAGAATTAAATAATTTAACAGAATAACTGTGTTATGTAGTCTCATTATGTGTTAACTTTTGTCTAACTAACGACAGTGCCTAATAGGTAGATACGTCGACCATTGTGTGAAAAATTTAAAGCGATAACGTTGCCTGCAGACTTTTGAATACGAAGCTTTTTATTACGCAGCGTATCAGGACGAAGGATGGAACGAGAGAATTATTCCCGTTTTTCTTCAGACGACTCGCTTCTCTTTTTTCTTTGTTTCTGAGCCATTGTTATAGTTTCACGTTTTATCCATAGTTGACACAATTGAAAAAGTTAGTAGGAGCCCCCGTCAAAGCGTGATATGAAAAATTCATAACCGTATTTGCGTTTGCCCATGAGAGACATTCTATATCTAGATAGGCGCTAACTAGATAATCAATAGCAGCCTTTCGCATAAAGATTTTAAAGTTTGTTACAATACATACATAGATACGTACGTACACTCAGAGGACGTTAATTCGTTCCCAATAGTTTTTTTAAATGGCAACGTCGCGCCTTTTCGGTCTGTATGTTGTTGATAATGTAGGAAACAATAATATTGCGAGCAGTATCGCATCTATTGCTCGCTAGTTTCGTGGCTGTTTCAATGTTTACATACTTAATAATATACAGGGTCTTTCAACTTGATGGGCTATTAGTATACGAATTAGTAGAATGAATTCAATTCTGAAACTTGGGCTCATTTGGTTATTGTTTATGCCGCTTCTTTTAAAAATATTTTCAATTTCGATTTGCATCCGGTTATACCGAAAGAAGATGTTAACTTTCTTATTTAAAACGGAATGACATGCTTTTTTTACATTTTCCGATAAAAAATCTGAATTCATGCATATTTTATAGGAGGCACTACCCCAAAAATATTGATGGATTTTGAGTTATTTAATTTTTTGTCCAAATTTTTGACATCTGCACGTTAACATTTAAATAACCGTAATTCAATTAATATTTGAGATTTTGCTTTATAACTCGTAACAATTATTTAGAACTATTCACATTATCGAAAAAAATTGTGGTTTTTAACTAAAATGTACAGGGTGTACAAATTTTGTGGTCAAAGTTGGTCAACTTCAAAGAGGCATAAGTCAACTTTTTTAAATAGAATGATCCATTTTCAGTACATATTCGAATTCCTCATTGAATTTGGCGTCGTTTGATATGGAACTATCGTATAACTTTGCTTATACTTTTTGGGAAAATCTACAATTTGAAGTATGTCATTCCATTTAAAATAAGAAAGTTAACATCTTCTTTCGGTATAACCGGACGCAAATCGAAATTGAAAATATTTTTAAAAGAAGCGGCATAAACAATAACCAAATGAGCCCAAGTTTCAGAATTGAATTCATTCTACTAATTCATATACTAATAGCCCATCAACTTGAAAGACCCTGTATATTAAGTATATTGGTAAACATTGAAACAGCCACGAAACTAGCGAGCAATAGATGCGATTCTGCTCGCAATATTATTGTTTCCTACATTATCAGCAACGTACAGACCGAAAAGGCGCGACGTTACCATTTAAGGAAACTACTGGGAACGAATTAACGTCCTCTCAGTGTACATGCGACTCGAAAACGTGCAAAAAAACAAGAATAAATAAAAAATCGACCTCTACAACAACATCATAATGGTAGAGAATCCTTAATCGATATTATTGAATACAACGTTCCTCAAAAGTGCCACCTATATCGATCGATATATTAATCTTTGTCGTACTTAAGTCGATTAGTTCCTCGAGGCCTCCTCTGGCGAGTACCAAATCTGCAACTGAAATTTAAGGAGCAGATGTACAGAAAGTTTTCGACACTCCACAATCCACATACCTACATACATACGTATAGATAGATAGTTACGACCCCAGTTGGAAACTTTTGACTTGAGATCCATATTATCATCGGATAGAATGGAGAACCAGGTCTGTGTCACTGGTTCGATCTGCGTTAGGTACTTTTACTTTAATTTACATACTATTGTAGCATTGAGCACCAGATGCTCTCCAACAAAGCTCGCGGTTTGTTACGCAAAAGTACTTTGAATAAAATTAATGAGCTGTAGCGTAATCGTCAAAGAATTATTGTGAGATATTCCTTTGTAACACATAACACTAGCTTCGTAACTTAATCCTCTTGTTTGCTCAAGCTAATGTGGAAATGTTGATTTAAATAATTAAGTCTAGATTTACTAATAAATCTACACATATTTGACAAATATTTAGTGTGCTAATAACGAAACGTTTATAATACCTACCTATATACCTTCCTCTACTTCCAGATTTATTATTATCTAATGATGCATCAAAACAATAATTTTAATAATTTAAAGAATGCAAGAAATATTTTACGTGGCACTATTTCCCTAATACATAATGCATTTTTATGCAACTAAATTAAAATGCGGAAGATCATGTAAACAAGTGGCCATGTAGGTTTATCGTTTTTCAAACGTTTATTCTTTTAGGGAAATAACATATTTTATATCTTTCACAATGTCACAGCAATTTTATTGTGAAGGAAATTACCTACTAGTACGAGGTTGTCTACCACATTTACGTCGTTTATTGGAAATTTCCAAAAATTAAATAATTATAAAGTTTCAATGGTTAACAGCTGTGAAAAATTCGCATACATAGGTCCTTTTTTGTCATGGAACAAATTGGTTACCATGTTTGGCATTTGAACAAATAATATAATAATTTGAGCTACACAAGTAGCTGCTATGTAATAAAATTTTAGTTCCTTTTCAATGGTAATTTTTACGATCTTTCCAGTTTAAAAACAAATAAATAAATTAATTGGGTTAATTTTTATACTCCTATGTGACTTTAAAAGGAATTAACCAGTCTTGTATTAATTTGATTTTATTTTTATTTTTATCCTCGTCGGAAAATTCTTGGGCGTTGATAATAAAAGTACGTCAAGGACCTCAATTTTTCACCCCCAACTAATTTTGCTAGGGTCATCGGTCGAATTGAGTTTCAAGAAACGATAGAAATGTTCTAACTCCAAAAAACAAATTGTCTGGACCATTAATTATACTAAAATTAGAGAAATTACGAGGGATAATAAAACTTGGGTCGTATCAAAGTCCAATGGCCTTACGATCATTTTCAATGTCTCTGGTAAATGTAAACATAAAACAATATAAAAAGTTTATCTGCTATTTTGCTTATTAGACAAAAATCACTTACATAAACATCGAAAGAAAGAATTCCTTGAAGGCAAAGATTGGTAATCGTTTTAGGGGTTCCTTTGTGGTGCGTATATGTATGTTTTTACAAAAGCCTTTAATTTGTTTGTCCAAAATTGAGATAATAACAAGAAGTCATAATTCCTCTAGTACTGAATAAAATAAAACCAAAAAGTATAAGGGGGTTGTTCTTAGATTGATGTTCAAAATAAACCATAAGCTTGCAGGTATGTGGAAGTTACTCTAACTATATACTTACTGTAGGTACATGGGTTATGTCTTCAACGTCTAAGTATACGATGTACTTACAACATCGGACCAAGTTTGAAATTTATCACCCAACAATATCTATATGCATATGCATATAGAATTTTGGAATTTTGTTAACGAGTACCTATATCTATGTAGATACTTATTACTAGTAAAACATTGAAGCCTGCAGCTGTTTAAAGCAAAAGTTTGTTCGTCGATTGTAAATATTTTGTGATGTTATCGCTGTTTGTTTCACAATAGAATCCGAAATAAATATTCAAATTAAAATTAGAACGTAAACGTATTTATTTTTTTTTTAATTGCTAGTTAATTATAAAATTCCTAAAAATATTTACATAAAGAGATACCTACCTCTACCCATCACATTAATTGAAAAGGAAACCGATAAAGATAGGGTAAGAGTACCAGTGAATGAACAGTACCAGTAAATGAACAATTCTGAACTAATATACGATTCTTAAGCTTCTGTCGCATTTCTCTAACTTATTGGGATTTCCTATAAATCCCTCTTACTCTGTTTTATTGTTGTCTCAAACAGTATTAAGTTCCATTCCACCGATTGAAGACAAGAGCATTTTTTTGACAACTGTTTTAGCTAACCAAGGTGTTCCCTAAGAGTTAATAAGCGAGCATGTAAGTAACAGCAGTGTATAATAAGAGTACTAGATTTGGTCGCCTCATAATTTTTGATAATTTTAATACACTGTTATATTTCTCGTTATAATAACAGCTAACATAACCTGAAAATACAAATTATCATCGCAAAAACCGGCAAAAGTATTGTTCATTCACTGGGTCGCGTAGTATTCCCAGTAAATGAACAATGTGTTCATTCATTGAAAACTAGTGTGAATACGCGTTTGAGCACATTTTCGTCTTTAAGTAATCGTCTTTTAAGGCGATTCCTTAGTTTTATATTTACATTTACACGCAAAATGTCCTTTATTCGTATTATATTTTCAATTTTTTCAATTGTTCTAATAAATTTTACCATTTACTTTCTTAGTTCATTTATTGGAACAATGGTATTCATTTACTGGTATTGCTTGTTCATTTATTGGGGTTTTATGCAGAATTAAATAGTTATATTCCCTTTCAATTCAAGATTAAACGTAAGTGAATTCTTTAACCGTAATCCTAATCATGATTAAATAAGATGTATGTATAAACTAAGATCATATTTTAATATAACATAATTAATTTATAAAGATTATCCAAATTCATTCACCTGGTGCACTTCCCCTTATATGTACCTACATAAGTGGTTCTAATCGAACTTTGCCATCTCAAACATGAAATTGGTTCATATTGTATTAATATGAAACGTAATCTAAATAGTAAATAGAAAAATCTACGATCTTAATCGGCAAATTCGTTTAAATACATGGCACTCATTTCACTTTCTATATACTTAAATATAGACATATTAATAAGATATTTTCTTGTAACATTGTATCTTATTGACGATAAAGAACCCTGTCAGTCAGTATCCTGTATCCAAAATACATTTCATTTGTAAATAATTTTAATTTGTTCTGATACTATTGCCTGTCAATTCTTTTCGATTTCGTGTTAGACAGATCGATACATTTAACTATCAATAATAATCAGTAAATATTCAAGTATTTACATGAACACATTCACATATGTACCTACATTCTTATGCAAATTTTTACCGTTGTCTGCAATATCATATCTACATTTTAGATGGCAACCACCTACTGAGTGGTCTAATAAACATAATGAATTGTAAACCCAAACATTGTGCCTCTATGATTTTTGACATGAATAAGAGTCCTTGTAAAAATATCCTTTGGGCAACTATCATATTGTATGTAGTAGTTAGTAGTGAAAGAGTAATTTATTTTTAAACAGGTGTACATATACCAATTAATAATCTAATTTATTATAAAAAGACACGTTTATACATAAATTAGTTCTTGAAGCAGTAAAATAACAGGAACTCGCTGATCTGTCGTTTATCACAGACTAGTTAGCAAAAAGGATGACGCGTTTTGTCGACCTTTACATAAAAAATACCATAATTCACTCACCAAAGGCAGACGGTGAAATATTTATATTCCACCTGAATTTTAAGTCCATTACAAATTGCGTCGTAAAACCAGAAATTATACAAATGAATATGTCCAAACGGTTTGGTTTCTCTATTTATAAAATAAATGTTTATAAATCATACAAATAATGTATTCAGGTATTTTTGTTAAACGTGACCAAAAATATTTCTTTCGAATATCTTAGTACGAGTCAATGTCCACACACACAAGTACGATATTGTCAAAGCACATATTCCATTTTGGAACTCGAACCGTGGAGATTTCTTTTGAAGTCTGGTCAAATTAATGTCAGGGAAATAAGATTTCTCGAAAGCAACGAGGAATTTCTTTTCGTTCCTGAACTGAACTCTTCTAAATGTACTTATGACGATTGTTTAAAGCCAACAGAAAGAAGATGCTTTTATGTGCTTACATTCGTTGCCGAGATACAACGTCAAGGGTCTCGACGGAGGATGGAATGTTAGCAGGTTTCATTACGACGGATTTCTATTTTTGTTATTACTTTAAAAGCTATTTCAAAGAACTTGGAAAAATTTAATAGAATATGACGACTTTTATGTTTTTAAAACGACCAGTATTTGCGGAAGAATAACTCAATTCATCTCATAATAACAGAAAACGAACAATTTCAACAGAAAAAAAATGATGATGAAATAGAGTTAAAATTTTCTATAGTCGTCATCATCATTATTATGGAGTCACCTTAGAGTACCTTCCACTGCCCTAAACTCTCAACATTTTGACAAGCAGCCTTCAGGAGTAGCCTTCTCTACCACTAGTATACTTATTTATTTTTATTTTTTTCAGTTACTTACTCCCCTTTTAATTAATGCAAAAGAAAACAGGATTGCATTGTGCAAGCTGCTATAAAATTTATAGCACTCCTTCCTTGCTTGCTTGCTTGCTTGCTTGCAAAGTGGTTAAAAACCTGTCCATGTTTTCCTATTAGATACCTGTTTTGTGCAGCATTTATCTTATGTTGTAACAGTAAGGAAAATTAACGCGAGGCAACGTTTCACGGTGCACCTAATGCAAACATTATTCTTGAAAGAGACGTTCCGCAAATGAGCTTTTGAAGCAAGCCGTGTGCCATCCCATGATTTGCTCATGGTGAACAATAATTTCTTCGAAATAATTTACTAATGCGGTTAGGAGAAGAGGGATATTATGGGTGGTGGGTGGTAGCTCGAAGAAACGCAAATCCATTAATATTTAACAGCTTGAAATTAAAGGATTCACAGGTTCTAATTTCAACACTGATTACTTACCGAGATTTTCATACCTCTAGGGGGCTTCAACGAAACCATGATGCAATTAATTCAAATTCTTTAGTGGAAATCGAGCCATTGGCAAAGCCCTTCGAAATTACTGCTCTCTCACCACCCACCCTTTGAAAGCGATTCTTATTCCTAATGTGAAAAATTTTATTTACCCTGTCGACTTAGTTATACGTAACATAGGTACATACAAGTGACACATTTGCTTGACTTAGGAAATTGTTTGAAACTAATTATTACTCGAGTATCGAGTGTAAACCATAGTGAGGTTTGTCAATAACCCCTAAACATATACACACAAGTTCAAGAAAACGCCTAAGCTTGATTAAGTTTGTGAAGGTAAATTTAATATTAACGACATCAAATTTACTGTTGCAAACTATACTACAAACAAGATGCTAGTCGTAAGGGTTGCTTTTTGATCCTAATCGTCTGTTACTAATTCTCTTATAGTAATAGGCACTAAAAAATAGGGAGAGGTCCAACAAAATCTCATTCAAAGGGAGACACCTTAATGAAAATCTCATATTTTATTTTCTTCTTGTAGTTAAAAAGTCGTCTGGCAAATCTCCCGTGAAAGGGATGGAAAAAGGATCTCATCACATATCTCGTTATAGAAAAGGGGAGGGGGTCCTAGTCCAAATTAACAAAATAACTAATAGTTCATGCAATTAGTACTTATCCCCAAGGGGTATATTTGTCTCAGAAAAAATATTTTAAGTTGATAAGAAACTAAACTGACACATACAGTTCAAATTTTTATCCAGAATAATTAAAAAAACTCTTGCAAAAAAATACTAATCTTTGAGGAATTTGAGAAAATGGACAACTGGGGGGGGAGGGCTGACTTTTATAAAGTGAAGGATAAAAAATCCATCAAATTATATTTTTTACAAGTGTCAAACTCGACTTGATGGATGTTTGTGAATAATTTATTTTCGTGTTTTCTGCTGTAGATGTATTTACAATTTTATGTCAATTTTAATTTGGAGGGAGAGGGGTGAATAGTAATCTCACGTCAATTTTTTAATTCGTATATCAAACAATTGTTATAATTGATTTTATTATTTTTTTTAACTAAAAACAGAAACGTGAAAAGGATGGAAAAATTTCACTTTACAGTTCTTGAAGGGAAAGGGAGTAGTGGTCCTGGTCCAAATAAAAACAATAAAATAATTAATGTGGGCAATTAATAGACGTCCCTGAAACTTCTTAAATTTTATACAGTAATTTCCATGAAAATATATTTTTGTGTTATCCAAAATTCCTTAAAATTTTCACTCATAAGCTTTTTGTTTAAAATATTTTGTTTTTCATTTGTATTTATAAATGATCCATTTTCATTGTTTTCTGCTGTATGTTAAAGTGTTATTTTTATTTTGGCGAGATGTTAACCAAAATACCTTTGAACTGACCTCTAGCTCTGGCTGTGCCTCACATTCGTTAGTATTCGGAGTAAAACGATATTATTCGTAATATTATTAACGATGTCTTATCTGTCCTTTACATGGTCACACGAGTACCATGCTGTAACCGTACAGACTTTTATGTTGTTTCTGTTCGTTTAAAAATACAATTAATAAATAAATAAGGACATTGTTTTGTAAAATAATTTTCGGACGTTAGTTCCAATACGAATTAGTGTCGTGCTGTGCAGTGGTGAGGTTAGAATGAACTTTTATTGGATATTGTGTCACCTACCTACAATACTTTGGCTAGAAAATCCTTTATTCTTTTGGATACATCCACAATGGAGTTTTGATGTGATTTTGGTGAGTTCATTTCTCATTCTTTGCATGTGTTTTGGTAACCAAAAATAGTAAAGAACAATCTCAGTGTTAAAAAGGGTTTAATGTGCATTCAGGTATTTATTTTGCTTTTTACAACTAAAACCAGAGTTTAGTTAATTAACTGGTGTTCAAAACAAATATTTAGGTATTTTTGTAAAAATAAAACGAACCAAATTCAAATTTTGTAATTTCCACTTTATTATTTTACTTGTCTTTACAATTGTTTCGCCCTACAAAGGCATCTTCAGAAGACGTATTACTTTTTGTAGTTTAGTCAGGCTCAGATAGTGACATAGAGTTTATGAAGGGATCAGTCAGGAAGGAAGCAAAATTTTCTGATAGGTGCTGTTACTCTTTTCACCTTTTGATGTTGTTATTACGTGTCTAGATGTCGTCTGTAAAATACTCTCTTTATTTCAAATTCTTTTGAAAGCCTGCGTCATTTCTTTGAAGATGTCATACACAACCTTTGAGGGGTTTCTATCAACAAGAATTCAATATAGGTAGCAGTTGGCGACATGTAAAACGCGAGAACTTATGTTGGTATATAACGGTTCATAAAAATATATTCCGTAGTCACTGACACGGTCATAACTTACTGAGTGTCTGGATTCATGGTTCAAAAGAAGCGATATTGGAATTTCTTTACTTAAATGTCTGAATGTTCTCACTGCCGGAAATACGTAGAGAACATTCAGGCATGTGCTTTTTGATACTGATGCTGTAACATATTCTGCAGTCATACAAATTTGTAGATTTTTTTTCACTACCTTTAATATTTGTTTTGTTTACTTTCTCTCCCAATTTAAATGTTGCACATATATAGGTATGTACCTATTACACACTCAATCTGACAATTGTACAATATACGCATTAGTTGTTATTTCTTTATCTATAGGTATGCATAGGTACATAGGTAAACTATTTCTCGTTTATTTTCCTGACAAACATAGATACCAAAGTGTAGAAGGGGTGTAGGGTGTATAGAATCGTATGTTTTGCGCTCCATTCCTACATATGTATTCAAGTTTATTTCGAGAACGCCAGATATGCTCGTGATTCCTTTGTTTCTTTTTTCCTTTTATTTTCTTCCCTGCAGCCTCATTTTTCAAATTCTATTCCTTATTTTTTCTCTATTATATCAGACATGCATCTGCTGTAGGTACGTATAGTATAAATAATAGCCTCAAAGCTTTTCATATGTAGGTATGTATTGCATATACATATAAGTAAATTTGAAATGTGTGAATTAAAAGCAGTGAATTTTCACTATAAATTGCAATTCCCTCTCGCGCTTGTTTCTTCAATTCCTTTTTTTTTTTTTAATGCGTTGCTTTACTTTCCTAACGAATCCTAGATAATAATCTGTATTCAGTTGTTTGTTCATTTGTCTCTTGAACAACTAGATTTAGTTTTCAATACGCAACCGAACTGGCTGGCGTCTTCAACTTCCTAACAATGAGACTTCCTGAAAGAACGTGATCGCCTACTCTGAAACGTCTTTTGTTTAGCCTGTCACTTAAATAAATTCTCATTGTTCTCGATGATAGTCCCTCTTCTTGACATTTTGTTTTATTAGTGCTGCGTCTTATCGTCAGGATTACTAACTCACAAATTGGACGGATGTCACTGATGAATTCTTTGAAAAAGTTCACAAAGAACATTATCTAATTAAATAAACACTTTACGAACAATTTAACAATTTTCGAAATGGCCAAACACTCGTGTCAAAAAGGAACACCCTGTATGATGGCACAAAATTTTAGAACTACCGTAAGAGACATTAATTTTTTTATACCCTATATTTTCTCTAAAATAATAAATATAAATCAGAAATCTTTGAATTCGATACCACTCTATTCCAAAAAGTTTTAGTCGATTTTTAATATTTAAATAAAAATTTAATTTACCAAGAAATTAACAATGTTATACAATTTTGCCAAGCGTACTATGTGGCCTTTTCTTTTCCTAATAGGTCGTGTGACCTCTCGGTCTCGGCTGATCGCAAACATATAATTATGCTGATATTAAAAATTGTTCATTCTCGTAATTTACTTTTTATATTTCGTATCGTTAGATAAAGCGTTTCTATAAAATATTACAGGTCACAAAGCTGTTTTGCAATTTTTATTTGTATTTAATAACAAACACTATGTTTTAACAGTTTCTAATTAAATTACAAAAAAATCCTTCTACAAATCTCTTCAAATCAGTTTCAGTAAATAGTGTGTGAATGTATTAATGTTATTGTTTATTTCCACGATCTTAAATAATAAAATAAAAGCGAAGCTGTTCACCGTTCGAAGTTTCGTTTGAGTAGTATATAAGCCCGGCTCGATCGTGTAGTCAAGCGGTAATACGGTCGTTGATCGTAGGTTGACCACCTAGGCGTTGAGTGAGGGTACCTTTAGCAGATGCGCTTATGATGGTGGAATAGACCGAACGGGCGACTGTAAGTCTAGCGTTGTATTACCCCCGTATTTTCCATTACTCTAGTCATCAGTTAAACGTCGAGCCCGACTTCTCAGGTCTTCTCATGTACATGTGCATGAGCTGGGAAGGCGGCAACTCGACGTTTAACGGGTGGCTAGGGTGGTGATAAAATGCGGGTTTTTGCACTTTTTAACAGTAAAATTTTATAACGTCTAATTTTTATTTATTTTATTATAGATTCTTCTTATTCTTATAATGAAATTATTACATTATTTATTATTTTGTTAAAATAATTAACCGTCTACAAAAATTTTCCAGTGTTTTCCAAAAACTTTTTATTAAATTAAAAATCAGTAGATTAAAATTAAACAAATTACAATTTTTAATAATATCACAGAGAGATTAGATGTAGTTTGTTAACTTATTGTTCTTAGGGAGTGACACTGAAAATTAATCAATTGTTTTTAAAAAATCTTTGTAGTTAATAACTTCAAAATGATTAGGATAAAATTAAGCAAATTATAGGTAGCCTTTACTAATTTTTAATTATATTATTAAGGGATGGTGGTAGTTCGTTATTTTTATGTTTATTTTAACCATAAAAGTTAATTAACTGACTAAAAATTCTTCATTGCTTCGATGCTACACCATCTCAGAAAGACTTAGTAATTTTTAAGTATTTATATAAAATTGAATTTAGTAATAAATTGATAGTATTATAAAATTTTACCAAGCGTACTACCTGTCCTCTATTTCCGAATACTTTCTCTCTCTAAAGTAATGTGACCACTCGATCTGGGTCGGTCACGGTAGACAGCAAATAATTGTATTCGTTTTAATTAATTACTTGAAAATTATTAGGACAAAATTAAACAAATCTTAGTGAGGTTCCTATATTTTAAATAATATCTCAAAGAGATGGTAGGAGTTCGTGCATGAGCTGGGGAGGCGGCAACTCAGCGTTTAAAGGGTGACTAAGGGTGGTGATAAAATGCGGGTTTTTTGCACTAACAGTAAAATTTTATAACGTCTAATTTTTTTTATTTACTTGCTGCAACATTAAATTTAACGAAAGTATTTTGAATATAAACATTTAATTATCATTAATAAATTTTTTATTGTTTTTCTCCGTAATTACGAATTAATTAACTAGTAATTAATAATTTGTTATAAATAATTATTAATGCATTATTTTTATATAAAATGAATCTATCTACATCTTGCTTTTATAAATAGATTAAATGCATTTATTTTTCTTTTGTTGTCTATGGGGTAATATTGAAAATTAATCAAGTGAAAAAATAAGCCACTCTATTTCAAAAAATCCTAGTAAATTTTTTGTATTTAAATAAAATTAAATTTACCACAAAATTGATAGTTATAAAAAAATCTGCAAAGCGTACTGTCTGCCTCTATTTTCCGAATACTTTTTCATCAATAATCAAATTCAGTAATTTTTTTGAATAGTTCATTATTCACAATATGAGTAAAATAATTTTGATAGACATCCTCCTAGCTTAATGGAAGTTATATGAAATTTATTAAAAAGGATTAATGCTTCATTTTTAAGACCATATTTTCATATTCAGAAAAGGCCTATTATTATCCTTATACGTACGTATCCATATTTTATGGAAGATGTAAAATGAGTCGTTGCAAATAGCATTACGAACAGTTAAGAAATAAGTACCTCGTTATCTCCATTTATTCATCCAGTAACCATTGCCAAGAGAGACTATTTAACTTCCTTTTACAGTACTCTAATTTGATATCGTTTTGAATGCAAGCTTCCCAAAACTACAGACGTCTATTTTTATTTAAACTACCATAAAATACGTTTCGTTGTATTTGCTCAAGAAATTATTTATCATTTAAATTATATATGTATCTATAGGTAAATATTTTGTGGAATAGGTACATTTATAAAATAAGTTTGTTGAACTAAAACATCTTTAATGAGAGTATGAATCCACTCAAACAAGAAAATAAACGTACGTTTGGTTCTGACTATAAAAGCGAAGACACAAAGGCTTAATTAAATAAAATTTATTTTTTGCAGTAACATAATTATATGATGTGTCTTATCAAACACTAGGTAATTAACGTTCCAAGCTTTTTGCTTTGCCACGAGTCGTAACAATTATTTCACTTGTATTTCAGAAAAAAAATCTCGTGCTGTTATATTTAATTGAATTATTGACGAAACTAATAAAAAAAATAATTTTTTGTTAATAAGAGCAACTGCTGCTCTGCTCGTAATACTTTTTTTGGATTTGTTGAAATGTTACCATTACGTTTATCTTCAAAGGGTTGTTTTAAGGGGTTTAAAGTTATTAAAGAATTTTAATGTGGTTCACTAATAGGATTTTAACGACGACTCATCCTGTGCCTTTGATCTTCGTAATTATAACCAGAAATACAGATAAATACATAAAATAGAGTACCTTACAAAAATTCGGATTTTTACTAGTTCATCTTCAATCTTGTCTCTTTTGTTCAAAAATAAGTAACAAACTTAATGGTTGCTTTAGCAAATGACAATGGTAATTATATGGAAGATAGGTATGCGATTTGTTTGAAAAAGGATTCGTCTCATCGATCGCCGTATTCCTTCTTCATGACAGGAAGGAAACCGTGAGTGTTAAGCCGTTTCGTAACATTAGACTGTCGCTTGTTAATAGTTCGTTG
Organism: Agrilus mali; assembly: GCA_029378335.1. Lineage (NCBI taxonomy): Eukaryota > Metazoa > Arthropoda > Insecta > Coleoptera > Buprestidae > Agrilus > Agrilus mali. The sequence goes on along the minus strand of CM055657.1, from coordinate 29,774,252 downwards.
AGAGGAGCGTTTCTGATTGCTGTAGTCACGCAGTGCTTTAAAGGCAGGAGCGCCGGCTATAGGCCAAGTTGTCAGGAATAATTGCCATTTCCATACAGGGTGTGTGTCACAATATACGAGCGAAATGACAGCTCGAACTTTAATCATTTAAAATCAATTGTTTTTTAAATAACAGTTACATTATAATTATGAGGTATTATATTAGGTATATATAAAGGGTTGAAATTGTCACAGTTTGAAATAACGGTCGTAGAAAAATAAAAAATAACCAGACTTGGCTAGGAACTAAGTTGAAAATGATATGTTTCGTCCTATCGCATAGGAGCTCTTTTTCCTAGTGGAAATCTTCTGAAAATGTTGGCCACCTCTTACGGCATTCTCTCAACGTTTCGTCTACTGTCCTAGATGACGTCTTCAGAAGCTCATCTTCTTAGGGTTCCAAGTGAAAATCTTCAAAGCTTTCGACGATTTTGGCTTGCTATCTCAAGAAGGAGGGCATCTGGAGATGCTGATCACGTAAGTCGACGATGGTATTTTCCCAACGTTTCGACGAGAAACTCATTTGCGTAGAGTATTTTGATCTGGCACCTTAGGAAGAAAAGCTCCTGAAGATGTTGACCAAGCTTAAAATGTTCGATGTTGAAATCAAAAATCCAAAATTAGTTCCATTTCTTTTATTCTTATTCTTATATTGGATGATCGCCCTGTAGAGTGTACTTCCACGCCTCATATTTCCCTCGAGGGCCATACCGCAACGACACGTGAAGCAAAGCAAATCGGAACAAAAGGAATGCTTTACATTCAGCTGACATTTCGACCGAGATGATGGAGCTAAGCATGCGGCGCGTTGTGGAATCAGCGACGTGTGACTGTGTCCTTTGCTTCGAAAACGATACTCGCCATTATCACGCGAACTCGACGGCGACGACGGAGAAAACCTTTAATAAGCTTTTTTCTTTTCGCACCCCATTGTTCTACGGTTTTATTGGCGATGATTGATATGTGCGCCTACCGCCGTCTTTTGTCTTCGTAAACAAACGCTGCCGGTGTCGTTATTGTACCTAAAGGTGACGAAGAAAATCCCTACCACTTCAGCATTCTTCACCTAAACTTCCGAACAACCCGAAAACCTTTATTTAAGATCAATTTATTCACACTATTCTTATGTTAAACCAAAAAAACTGTTTTATAGTTAAAATTATAAAGCCTCAAGTAATTAATTTTATACTGAGATACGCTACGCAGATGTGTCTGTATCAGTTATGCATCATACGAACAATTTTAGGAAATGATTATTAGATTAATGTTATTCATCGATTGGAAGACGTAGTAGTAGCATAGAATAGAACAGGGGTAGGTAATAAAGGTGCCATTTCGGTTAGTGGTTTTACTGCCTCAGACTATAACAAGCAAGCAGAGAGTGGGTAGGGTACAAGTATAGGTAGATAGGTAGTTAGGTACTAGGGAACTAAGGGAACGATGAAGAAGCTGATGTCGCACTCGTCGTGGAAGATTATAGGTAGAGAACGACGCCATCGTCGCGACGCGACAGTTTGAAACAGAGACTATACATACACGTAGATGGTTAGGTATAAGTACCTGGGTTGTGCGCGTATTGATCCCGAGGGAGCGTTTTCGTTTCTCTCTGTCGCTCGGTTGCATTTCAAACGGACGGCACAGACATCGACGACCTGCAAGATTATTTGCATTCGAATCATGCCCCGCGCGCATTTATGTGTACGTAGGTACGTACGTACGTGCGATTTATTGTCGTTTACCTGTCTCATTCGGAGCATAGACTTCCTTCAAAAGGACGATTTACGCGGCGTCTCCCCATTCAATTGGCCTATCGTCGGAAAGGACATGGAAATGCTCTAAATGTGGTTTTCGTTAAAGAGTTTCAATTCTCCAAGGGGAAGGGCTTTCGCATTCCTGCCTACGTTCCCGTAATATTTCTTTAAACCGAATACATGTGCCATTTTGCTGATCGTGACGCTACACGCCTTTTAGATTTATTCCGAAACACACTCTTACATCATTTCAATTTTCTGCCAAACAGCTTACACCACACCACCTCCTCAATTCAATTCATATTGTAAAAAGGAATCGGATTTCAACCACTTACTTGCATTATATCAGTCAAAGTTGTGAGGTTCAATTGTCTGGATCTTCTTGGAGTTGTATGAGACTATTTGATTAATCTGAGAACTATTAGTAGGTACCTATTAATAAATTAACTGAGATTGATTATTATTAAGTTTCTGTCGTGATTGGAGGATGGCTTATAAATATTCATCTGAAGTGTATTTGAAACACGTCGTAAAGTCAACGTATCAGTTACATACTAACTCAATCCAAAGTATTCTCAAGGGTACCTACCTACCTACCTACGAGTGAGAATCAGGATTTAAGTCATGCTCGGAACTTTATTGCCTTTTCGCAATCAAAAAAATATGCATATAATAATAATTTTATTCCGGCAATTTATATGGAAATACAGTAGGAATAGTGTCGTAAAAATATTTATATTGAAAACAACTGAAAAATACTGGGATTAAAAATAAAAATTGTATCTAACTGTAAAGCTTTCGTGTTTTGTCGTCAGTTTTATGGCATCGGAATGTAATGAGTGTAACGTAAATGTGGTTTAGTGCAAGTTAACATTTTCCCCTTGGAACAATTCCGATGATGCGCTTTGCTACTATCTATCGCGTTGGAATCGTCTATTTCTACATAGACGACGAACGTGGAATAAAAGGAATAAGAACAAAATCGTGCAAAAGTTGCTGACTCAAGTTATAAAACAACGTCACATCCTACTTGTGAAACTACGCGCGATATAATTGATGCAATAGATTTATTTGTTTATTCTCTTGAAGAAGTTTTCATAAAATAAAATTATATATATCATAAATTAAAATTTCTATTCATAATGGAAAACCATAAAAATACAGCAACTATAAAATGTAATTAACAATCGTTATTGCATATTATAATAAGTACATAACTACGACAGCAATAATAATATAATTATAGAAAATTGTTAACGTTTATGGCACATACTTACATAGGTATTTATTGTTAAGTATAAACCTTGTGCTTTTAATTTTCTTTAAAACCTCCTCCCCTGATAATCATTAATTATTTAATTTTATATTATTCAGGGTTGCCTTAGAAATTGGTTTTGCAGTCATTAATTATTAAATACCGATTATCATAAAACAAGCAATTTAGCCTTTAGAGTAATTATTGTAATCAATTACAACGAATGTTGGTTTAGTGCGAAAAAGTTTTTAGATTTTGTAGCATATTTTGAAAAGTTATCTAATGATAGGACAACGTCACCTTTTAATCGAACTTTAATTACATACAAACTAATCTTGGAGCTTCATTATCGAAACGGCACATCTACAATCATAAAACTAGATTTTATAGACTCTGCAGACTGACATAAAATCCGTCCATGGAGCGTAACTGTGGTTATTTACAGCCAGATGCACTAATTTGCTTCTTTTTATTAAGGAGGATTTTATGATAGATATTTTAGTAGGTACGGTAGGTACGTCTTTAGCATACATACTACAAAATGCGTTTTATTTTATCGTTCAAGAAAATTCTTAAGTAATAAAATTTTAATATGGCTACGTCCTTATCCTTGTTATCCTTGTTTGTTAGGACTTTAATTCAACTTTCTTTTCCGGGTTTTGCAGAAAGATTCTCGTCCGTGTTCTATATTATTTTAGGACAAATAAAGCAAAACAATGTCGAAATAATTTTTAAGTATCTTTCCACTGCCTAATAGACATTGTAGTAGGTACATGTTGTAACTACGAGTAGTATAGATCCTGTGTATGTAAGTTTCCGCAAACGAAAATCGAACAATGGTTTCTCCACATCTGCAATTCAGGAAGCGCATTTTCATGAGAGCCATTCAGCTCCTACTACCTACCAACTGCATGATTCCCGAATGCTTCAATTCTTGCTTACGGTGCACAGGCAGACGGCATTCATCCCTTGCTTGCTTGTCTAACAACTGAAGAGTCGAAAGAATTTTCTATTGTTCGTGTATTTAGCTTCTCCGCCGTAATCCCTTTCTATTGGTCTACAAACATCCCGTTTCTATTTGCAGAACTTATTATTCTTTGTTTGTTGCCTAAAAGAACGAACTTTAGTCGCATGAATGGTGATATAAGTCTTTCTAGTGTTATTTGTACATATACATGATACGTACAAGTGTTTTGATTAATGTGATGAGACCTATATATGTATATTATATGTAGTATGTATATCAAGATGAAACCGTTTCTATATTATAAAAGGAACAAAAATGTATTCCATAGAAAAATTAATTTTGACTTTGTATTGTGCTGTCATCCCTATTAGCTAACATTTTTTATAATTGTATGTATTGGGGAGTCCCAGTACCTTTTGATTTAATATCATCAGAATAGTTACTGAGTTACTGTCAATATTGACGTGGAGCAATCGCAAGGCGCTAACCCTAAAATCCATTAGAGATAATGATTTTGTACTCGTCTAATGAACACGGTATTATATTAGTTGTGCAGGTATTGAAACTTTTGGTAGAGTGATAGGTAGAAGACGAGAAGCGGTTGAAGGGCGTGTAGGTTTACAATATAGGTACCTATTTATAGTAGAAGAGAACAGGGTAAAGGTCGATCTTCCGTTTATACATCGTAATTGCCATGGGTCCGTCAAAGATAAATAGAGCTCAGCCAGTAATACGAGGTTATGTTCGCCTTGACAGCTGACAGCCGCACTCCATTAATTATTATATATCTAATACGGGGGAGAACCCATTACTCACTGGGGCTGCCAGTGATGATACGTCGTCGTACGCCGCCCCAAGCACTGTCTGCAACAACATTCACTGCCATTGCTTATGGCTGATGGTTGATGGCTGATTGTGCTGTTGCTGCGTCTTCTCATCAATCGAAGGATTCGGCAGCGACGTCATCGAGTCCCGAGGTGACGAGAGATAGATAGGGCTTTATCCTCGATAATCATGTCAAACGGTCAAATAATGACGAAGTTTCACTTGCATTTTATACGAGCCTCAACAACTAAACATTTGTTGTCATTTTGGGTTACTTGTAAGTTCAAAGTTTAAAATTTGATTACCTGAATAAATATATAGGTGTATAATTATAATACGTTGCGTACTTGACCTATAATATAATATAATACAAATTGTTTGTGTGTAGGACTTTAATGCCCATTATACATTCAATTAACACTGGTAGAACGCCTTTCCAAAACACAATATTATTTGTTCTTCGACGCACATACATATGTATAAGGTTGTCTTTTTTAACTAGTCCAAATATATTATCAGCCTTCGGACAAGAATTTACACCTGTAACAAACAACGGCGATGAAAAGTGTTCATTTGAATAGATCAGGTCCGATCACATAAAAAACTAAGGCGCCCATAAAGTGGTATACAAGGCATACAAGCACCTATGCCCTTTCACCATTAAATTGTATGTAAATTTACCAATCAAACATTTTCGTAAATTTTGTTAAAAATTTATTAAATTATTTTACCTATGCGATATAGGTAGGTGTTTAAATAATATCGTGTATCTATTCGAAATGATCCTCGGTTAAAATGCAAATTAATGTAATCACGGCGTTATAGAGCGGCCCTAGGTGGCATGTTGAATTATGGCACACATCGATTATAAACCCGACACTGCTAGTTCCTGTTCCAAATTATTTCCTCGCAATTATTCCGAGGGAGGCGACGGATGTGGGAGTTCTGAACCCTATTTGCCTTTCGAAAATGACACTTAATTATGTCTATTATACCGTTGCAGCAGCTCTCATAATAATTCAGGTGTCAGGGAGTTTCTTTGGCCCTCCAAAGGACCACCTTCGGCACTAAAATTAATCGACCTAACTCCTCCGATAACAGAAGTATGTAACATGATTATAACTTTAGCAGCATAAAACTATAATTAAAATGTACCTAAATTTTCGATTATCAAGTCGCCACATTAATCATCCTGCATATATGAAAATTATTGAGTAAAAGTCAAATTCGTTTTGAGTGGAAATTACTACAAAATTGACCCAGTATTATTAACCGCAATGCGAGAAGTTATATCAATTCACACCGGACAAGCCGGTGTACAAATCGGGAACGCCTGTTGGGAATTGTATTGCCTTGAGCATGCAATTCAGCCTAATGGACAGATGTATCCCGAAGTTGAAGTCCACGGTGGTGCCGACTGTTACACTACATTTTTTAGCGATACTGGAGCAGGCAAGCGAGTCCCGAGAGCAATCTTCGTAGACCTGGAGCCTACGGTTATCGACGAAGTTAGAGTAGGAACGTACTCGAAACTATTCCATCCAGATCAGCTCCTAAGTGGCAAGGAAGACGCTTCAAATAATTTCGCTCGTGGACATTTCACTTTGGGGGCAGAAATGCTCGATTTTGTCATGGATCGTATCAGGAAATTAGCAAATTTATGTGAAGGCCTGCAGGGGTTTTTAATATTTCATTCGTTCGGAGGAGGCACAGGCTCTGGATTTGCGTCTTTGTTAATGGAAAGGATATCTGCTGATTATGGAAAAAAATCCAAACTGGAAGTAGCTATTTATCCGTCTCCCCGGATTTCTACCGTTGTTGTGGAACCCTACAATTCTATTTTTACAACACACAGCACCCTGGAGCACTCAGATGCTGCCTTCATGGTCGACAACGAAGCCATTTATGATCTCTGTCAAAGGAATTTAGCAATTAAACGTCCAACGTACACCAATTTAAACAGATTACTTGGACAAGTCGTCTCGTCAATAACGGCGTCGCTTCGTTTCGATGGTGCTTTAAATGTTGACCTGACGGAATTCCAAACTAACTTGGTGCCCTACCCTCGCATCCATTTCCCATTAATTACATATGCACCGATCACAATGGTTGATAAGGCATTTAACGAACAATTAAGCGTTTCTGAAATTACATACAACTGCTTTGAGCCTGTTAATCAGATGGTAAAGTGCGATCCACGAAAGGGAAAGTACATGGCATGTTGTCTGCTTTATCGTGGGGACGTCGTTCCCAAAGATGTCTCTTTTGCTATTGGCGGGATTAAAACTAAACGTAGTGTTCATTTCGTTAATTGGTGTCCGACAGGATTTAAAGTTGGTATTAATTGCGAACCACCCGCCTATGTTCCTGGAGGCGATTTGGCCAGAGTGCAAAGATCAGTCTGTATGTTATCGAACACTACGGCCATCTCTGAAGCTTGGTCGCGTTTAGATAGGAAGTTCGATCTGTTGTATTCCAAGCGTGCGTTCGTCCATTGGTATCTTCGTGAAGGGATGGAACAAAGCGAATTTATGGAAGCTCGGGAAAATTTGGCGGCTTTAGAAAAAGATTTTGAGGAAATCGAATCAGACTATTTAACTGCAGAATCAGAATTGTGTCCAGATGAAATATGAAACATTACTGCTCATATTTTCACGTGTGATTATCTGTTTCGTATATACGTAGCATGTCCGTTTAGATTAGTGAGTCTGTAAACGTTGAGGAGTAATAAATATAAATATTTTATTGTAAAATAATTTTTAAAAAATATTTGGTCAAAGTGGTCGTTTTTTTTTTCGAAAAAATTACTACGGGTCGTTGCTAGGAAATGTTTGTTAGTTATTCTCGAGTCATAGGTTTTCGGGGGTGTTGGATTTTTTTAATTTTTTTAAATTAAATATTTTTGGCTTTCGTTTCGTTCGATAACGGGATGCGCGAAGTAATTTCTGTTCACACTGGGCAAGCTGGGATACAAATCGGGAATGCCTGTTGGGAACTTTATTGTTTGGAACACGGCATCCAGCCCGATGGTCAAATGCCTTCTGACAAGTGTGCTGGAGGAGGTGATGACAGTTTTACAACGTTCTTCAGTGAAACAGGAGCTGGAAAGTTCGTGCCAAGAGCTGTGTATATAGACCTGGAACCTACAGTTGTTGATGAAGTAAGAACAGGAACTTATAGACAATTATTCCATCCGGACCAGTTATTGTCTGGAAAAGAAGACGCTGCAAATAATTACGCTCGAGGACATTACACTATTGGGAAAGAAATAGTCGACTTGGTGCTTGACAGAATTCGAAAAGCGTCTGATCTGTGCACTGGTCTTCAAGGTTTTTTGATATTTCATTCTTTCGGGGGTGGTACAGGATCAGGATTTGCCTCCCTGTTAATGGAGAGATTATCTGTTGATTATGGAAAGAAGTCCAAGTTAGAATTTGCTGTTTATCCAGCTCCACAAATATCAACAGCTGTTGTTGAACCGTACAATGCAGTGTTAACAACTCACACAACCCTTGAACATTCAGATGCTGCTTTTATGGTCGATAACGAAGCTATTTACGACATATGTAGGAGGAATTTGGACATTGAACGACCAACGTACACAAATCTAAACAGACTAATAGGTCAAATTGTGTCGTCTGTAACAGCGTCTCTCCGTTTCGACGGAGCACTCAACGTAGATTTGTTAGGATTCCAAACAAATTTGGTTCCCTATCCTCGCATTCATTTTCCATTGATTACATACGCGCCCGTAATCTCAGCCGAAAAGGCTTATCACGAACAGTTAACGGTCGCCGAAATTACGAACGCTTGTTTCGAACCCGCCAATCAAATGGTCAAGTGCGATCCACGTCACGGAAAATACATGGCATGTTGTATGTTATACCGTGGTGATGTTGTCCCTAAGGATGTGAGTGCAGCCATAGGAGCTATCCGGACAAAACGTACCATCCAGTTTGTCGATTGGTGTCCAACTGGGTTCAAAGTCGGGATCAACTATCAGCCCCCAACTGTTGTTCCTGGAGGCGATTTGGCCAAAGTTCAGAGGGCTGTTTGTATGATGTCTAACACCACAGCCATTGCTGAGGCTTGGGCTCGTTTGGATCACAAATTCGATTTAATGTATGCGAAAAGGGCTTTTGTTCATTGGTATGTGGGCGAAGGGATGGAAGAGGGCGAGTTTACTGAAGCTCGAGAAGATATGGCAGCCCTCGAAAAGGATTTTGAGGAAGTAGGGATGGACTCTGCAGAAGGAGAAGGGGAGGGTGGGGAAGAGTAAAATTTTAGGTGAATTCGACAGGGTGATTTCGTGGTTTATTATAATTTCCTTTTTAGCTAACAATAAATACAGTAAATGTAAACACCAGCAAGAAAAACGATGGGAATCCGAAAAAAGTAGGGATTGGGTATAAAAGAATGCCGCTGATTGTTGTCAGTAATTAGTTTAATAAATTTGGAATTAATCAAAACTACAGATATTGTGATAATAAGCTACATGTACATGTAAATGTTGTCGCAATATCTCTTCTGTTGGCAATAAAAGCATTATGCTGATTCTTGATTATCTGTTAGTTACGAAATATTAGTTCAAACAGCTAAATTTATACAATGTATCTATTTACTTTATTATGGTTTCGCCTTCAGCTTCGTTACTTATAAAAAATAATTTATGATAACATTATAAACACCTAAAAAGAGCTAATCGACCACAAACATCCATAATTCACTACAATATTACTTGGAAGAAGAAATTAAGGCTCCTTACTGTAACGCACCGGCTTGAAAATATCGCTATAAACTACCGTTTTCCTTCATTTTCATGTGAACTCACCGAATTTATGATTGCAATATTACGATCCCTTTTCATATTTCACCGAAAACTTTTCAAAATTCAACATTAATTTTCGAAATTTGTTCAACGTACCTAGTAAGTGTTGCGTTTGTTGATGTTATTAAAACCGTTATTTATTCGACTCTAAACTACTTTTATTGTCCATTAATAATTTTTGTGTCTGTCCCTATTTCCGGAGATTATTTACATTAATATTTAATTATCTTTTTGTGTTTGAATATATTTTATATATTATGGATACTAGGAATTCTTTTCAAAAATCTTGGAACACTGCAGCAGCTAAGTGGTTCCCATTTTAGGGTTGAAAGCTCCTTAAATGAAATGAAATGCTAAACAGCCAATTACGAAGCATCCACCCATTTATTATGCATATTTTGTTACAAAGTACTGATGGGGTAGGTATGCAATTTGTAAATAGCGAAATTTTCCCAAATCAAGTTGTATTAAGTAAGTGCATTTACCAGTGCTTCCTGAAACATGAGCAAGGCAGGGTAGTAAACTATGCAAAACTGTCAAAACATCGCCTCTCAGTATAACAAGTTATGCATCGCCCTTTAAATCCTTGTTATAACTAAGTACTAGGAGGGTTACATTTTCGAGATACACATAACTTTCTGCCACCAATAAACTTATTATAGAACGAGTTTAAATTCCTTAAAGAAACCTTGTACCCTTACATGTTAAAAGATTTCTCTGAACTTTCCTTTTTATACATACGTAGATATTGTTTGTTACAAAATTAAATAATATAAAAAATTATCAACACAAAGACCAAGAACCATTATTAATAGTTTAGATTGTGTACGTTGGTCGTTTGATGTCCAAATTCCACTTAACATATGTCGTAAAATAGCTTCGTTATCGACCATAAAAGCAGCTTCTGAATGTTCAAGGGTTGTGTGAGTCGTTAACACTGCATTGTACGGTTCAACAACAGCTGTTGATATTTGTGGAGCTGGATAAACAGCAAATTCTTACTTGGACTTCTTTCCATAATCAACAGATAATCTCTCCATTAACAGGGAGGCAAATCCTGATCCTGTACCACCCCCGAAAGAATGAAATACCAAAAAACCTTGAAGACCAGTGCACAGATCAGACGCTTTTCGAATTCTGTCAAGCACCAAGTCGACTATTTCTTTCCCAATAGTGTAATGTCCTCAAGCATAATTATTTGCAGCATCTTCTTTTCCAGACAATAACTGGTCCGGATGGAATAATTGTCTATAAGTTCCTGTTCTTACTTCATCAACAACTGTAGGTTCCAGGTCTATATACACAGCTAACTTTCCAGCTACTGTTTCACTGAAGAACGTTATGAAACTATCGTCGCCTTCTCCAGCACATTTGTCAAAAGGCATTTCGATTATCGGGCTGAATCCCGTGTTCGAAACAAAAAAGGCATTCCCGATTTTTATCCCAGCGTGCTCACTGTATATCCTGACTAACTCCTTGCCAAAGAAAAATATAAAAGTTGGTTTCTAACTTTTGATAGTTATTATTAAGTCATAGGTGCTCTGTAGAAAGTTAAAGTTGTCATTTTGTTTATTGGGGATCACTGTCTTCCATTATAGAACACATTCGTTTCGTGCAAGAATGGTCCTCGTTCTCTCCCAGGAGCCAGGTACTAAATCAGACACATTTGGGACAATCATTTTCGAATTTACGAAACTACTGCTGCAAATGTGGTCTTTTTGTGCTAAACGTCTTAGTAAATCAGGCGTGAAAGAAAGAAAAACTCCGGTTAAATTGCCGTGTGATTTCGTTAAATATATTAGGGCTCTCGCTCGGAAATGTCTACCTACCTACCCCTATCGAGGGAGTTCGGCATTCACATCATGACTCCACATCTACAGCTGCGAAAGTTCGACCATTTCTCCAAACGGCGCGCTATTTCGTCAATCTTTATATAAACGGAACAATAGTTTGTAAAAAGAAATTTATTATCTCGCTCTCTTTCGAATGCTGTGACGGGGCGGTAATTAACTGGGGCTTATCGGAACAGGGAAGCGAAATTTTTAGGCATTGTTGAAAAGCTTCGGAACGAGCTCCAAAGGTCTGCGAACCGGGATAATGGCGCGTTTTGTTTCAGCTCAACAAAAAGCGAAACAGTTTTTTTAACGAATGAGGGTTGAAAAACGCTATTTTATTTAATTATTAAAATATTGTGTCACAATCTGTCTATCAGTAATCGTAAGTGTTGCTTTCTTGTTGGGAAACAGTTTTTTTCTTAACTTTCCCTGATTCCTGTTTAAGCTTTAATTTTGATTAAAGAAATATTTCCGCCCAGTGAGTGGTTCGGTAGAAACATTGACGTCAATTTTAGTTTCTGCCCATAATTTTCAACCTTGACTTATGGTCCTAGGTGTTTCGAATATTCAGAAGCGGAAACTGACAGTGCTCTGTCTGTCGACCACTTCCTAATTTCCTTTGTCGTTTTATTAATGCCTCGAATACCGCTGACCTTACCACACAGTTCATGAATAAAGAGTGGTTGATAGGTGTCCATGGAGTGTCAGAATATGAATGATAGCTGTTCCGCATCATGTATTTAAACAGGATTTGTAACATGGCAAATAAAAACTGAAAATTTAAAGTTGGAATTAATGTGAGAGAAAATCTGCGAATTTAAAAACCGTATCACTTCTGAAAACACTTCAAGATAAATAAATATTCTCAGTCGAGTTTATAACAAGATGATAAGTCCCTAATTATCCAACAATTTTGCTAGAAGTTCTATTAATCAGCGGAGATTTGTGATTATCATGCACCATCAAGTAAATGTATCAGGAGATCCCAGTAGACTATTTCTTCTTCAAATTGAGCCTTAGACAAAACGTGCTTACGTATAACCTACAAGCATGTAATCTTCTTAAATCTCTTCAACATATTTGACATTTAAAGATCATTTTATTTATTTACATTGATTGAAAAGTTAAGCTCCTATTATGACTTTGTTACTAAAATCGTAGCATGTATGTTCTTTTAAGGATCACGAACCTTGGCTTTTACGAAAGTATTATTGCCCATTATTTACAATTTCCCTACAATACCGTATGTGTAACAAATATTACAGATTATAAGCCTTGAACCAAAAAAAAATAAAAATGTTCGCATAGTGGATCATTACCTACTAACGTCCATTGCAGTTGCCACCGAATTCGACAGTGATATGAATCTGATTAGTCGCTTTTGACTACCGAATGAAATATTGGACATCTGCAGATGTTATCTGATGTTGAAGGTGATTCTAGTATGCGCAAATGGGTCGATTGTGATTCATATGATCCCCTACTTACCGTTTTAAGTCAATGGGAACAGAAAAAAATAATTGCAGAATTAAAATTCAATTATTTCTATCGATGTTAATGCCAATAATAATAATTAAACCTTTTAGAACTTCTGGGGGCACAAATAAATTAAATACTAACCCACATTACAAACAATGTGTCTGAATTTGGAGGATAATTTTCGTTGTAACCCCGTTTAAATAAACTTATATTAATTTCTCCGAAACGATCTTGTAAATCTGGGAACACACGGAAAGGGTAAACATAAACACACAAACACAGACGTACATGCAAACGTACACTCACTCACCCACACACTTGCATGCCTTTGGTGTTATTGTGTAAATGAAAGCAGCGTAATCCAAATTCCGACAAAATGTATAAGGGGAGAAGAAAGGCTCATTAACAGAAAATTACGGGACATAATAGTTCTACCAGGAATGTTAATTTCATTTTCCCCTAACAGGAACGATGGCTGTTTATACGTCAAGTTACGGAAATTCGCCGCTCTGCCATTTTCAGTGAGAGAGAGAGAGAGTCTGGCAGAATTTAATTTCAGTTGTAACATAGACCTTTTAATATCGAGTTGAATTTGTTTCACGAAGGTATTTGGACTCTCCTAACACCACCGGCATAATTACATTTATGCTTCAAGCTTAAATGACAAATTTATACTCTTAATTTTAATTTAGTCCGTTCCTTTTTCTTCTCTCTTTCTGGTCGAAAAAAATTAGCCGGGCTTCGGCTAGAGGTTTGAGCTTGAAGAGAATTTTAAGTGAAAAAGTGCCGGCATCTAATGAGAAAAGCGAACAGGAATGCTTGTCAGGATGTCACTTAGGTACCGAATTTTTAATGTCAGGAACACTCTTCTCCATAAAAAACTTTTTAAAAAATGTAACGCTTTTGTATACATAAATACAAACGAAAGTAATATACACAATTTTTCTAACAATTAAAAAACCTAAATTTTCTCCTTTAATATATCAGTTTGTGGTTCTTAAGCCGGCCCTGTGTAATTTTTTGGTCCAAAATATTTAGCATTGTTCCAAATTTTTCGTTTTTTTTAAACAGAGTAAGTACATGCTTACCTTGCCACTAAATCCTAATCTTAATGGTACACACGCACCTGCCTCTTTATTCTGCCATCTGTTTGAGTCAGTTTCATTAATTAATCTTCTTGTAAACAATCGGCAATGTAATCTTACGCTTTCTAAGCGAGGTTAACTACCAATTCTTATTATTATTATGATACTTATGCATTAATTCAAAATGACAAATTATTCTATTATGATTAATGCGATAGATACGTGATGTTGGATCTACGTAAAATAGCATTTGTTAAAGGTACACATATTAGGTATTAGGTATGTATCTCGACGGTAGCAGGTATTTAAATTAGACTAATGCACACATGGATTCGGTTTAATAAATACAATCAATTTGAACATGCCTACAGTGAACACTTTTATCTTGAAGTCTCATCTCTGTAGCCTACTTACTACAATGTTTTATTTACGCGAATGGGAATGTCCAATCCTTTATTTGAGAAGGACGAACAGTAGTACCTACTCAAACTTTTCTACAGTTGTCGCAGTTTAATGTGACACACAAATCGAGCAAAACGTTCGTTTGCGTCAGCTCAACATCATCCAATCGGTGTGTTGGATCGTGATGACGTAATAAGCATACGCCAATAGAATTTATGCACCGCCTTCATCTTGATAGTCTCCACCTCAACTGTTCTTCGTTTATTGCTTTTATGCCATGTTAAAGTGCGTCTGATATACCTGTTTGTAGGGTATTGAATGTATACACGTACTTTATGTACATTAGAGTTGAGTTGCTGAACAGAAATGGCAATTTGAACGAACGGATATATAACTGAGCTGCGAATTCCAACGAGATGGGAAGTGCGCCTTATCCAGTCACCTTGAATTACTTTGAAATTGCACCAACATCAGGCAATAAATTACTGTATTTATTAATAAGAATCTTGTTGCATTGAAAATATCAGTTTGCAGTAAACAGCTAGTTAGTCGACATTTAATGTAAAACGATACAATGGGAGCGACAGATCGTGTGTATGGTAAAAAGGTTGAGATCTACTAACCTATTTGTGCTAATATTATCGAATTATTAAATAAGTAATTTTTAGTAAATATTTCAATATCTCATTAGGAATAATGGTCAATACGTCAAGGTTATTCACAACAAATGTATTAATTAGCAACCCCTCACTTAACTTCCCATAATAATTACTCAAGCTTTCGTGTGCAATAATTTAATGAACTCTCAATTTCTATTGTAAGACAACGTTTTCATTTATATAAGGATCCTTTAAAAATAAGATAGAGGTTGAAGTAATAATAAGAACGATCCCATTTCGCCTCGATACATCCTGAAGCACTTTATCTGACGTAAGGAAAGACGCATTATTACTCGTTCCTGAAAGTGAACTTAATGACATTCTGAATATTCAACGACATTTCCAATTGCTATTCAAAATTGTGTGTGTACACGACTCGCAATTAGCATAAGATACATTTCATGAAATATACGATACACACAGAGTTCATGAGTAATTCGATGTCAACGACAGTTACCTCTATTATTATGCACAATATAATAATTTCTGTTCAGTGTATGTAGTGTGGTGGTTGGTTGCATTTGATTTCTTACAACAGCCGACAGTAAATTAGTGTTTATCCAGGACAGGCTTTCAGTTCAAGGCCCCTTTGACATTCAGTTGGTAAAAGATATTAACTAGATAGTGGTCGAGTACAACACCCGCGACTTTTATTTGAAATGTATTTGTGGGCACGTTTCGCAGATCATAGAATCGCACCCATCAGAAATTGTTGTAGGTCAGGCAGTTGGGTAGGACGCCGACAATATGTTGGTTAGTTAAGGGTCTTCGATTACTATTATTATACATATATAATACGTAGCACGATTGGAATTATTATTATTTTATCAAAAGTTTAAATCTGCGAGAAATAGTTTTTGTAGTTGATTTTAGTGGAATAATAATTTTATAGATAGATAAGTGGGTATGTACGTGATCACCTTTAGAACCACATACGAGGAACGTAATAAATAATTGTAGAATATTTTGACGCGATGTCATTATTCTGAAGCCAGAAAAGTACAATAAAAATAAATAAATGGACATCTATTAGGGTAGAAGTATTTTAAACTTTAATGAGCACAAGAGCAGATAGAGGCGGAGTCTATGCTCAAACATTTGGTAAAAAAGAGTGCACAAGAACTAAATATAAAAAATATTTATTTTAAAGGCGCTTTAATACCTATATAATATAATTACTGTTGACAATTGTAGGTAAATTAAATATGTACGATCAAAACCTTGTAAATATATCTATGTAACTACATATCAGTAATGAGTAACGAATAAGCTGAATTTTTATGGTTGATTTTATAACGATTTAATAAATTTAACGAACAAATAATACTTATGAAACAAATAACACTTATAAACTTATTATACAAATATCTTAAAACTACTTGCCTAAATAATTATCAACTAGGGCGTTGATAATGGCAGGGACTCTTAACGGGCATTAGGGTGAGTGATAGCGGTAAACCGCTACACCCCCCTAACCCCTCGGACTCGCTGGCTCGATCTTACTGACTGCTGCTTCTCGTGTTCTTCAAAAACTAATTCTTTTATACTGACCCACATAGTGCTCTTTTACCCCCAAATGGAAATTCGCAAGTTGGTCACGGCACACTTTTGCCGTGCAATCATGTCGCATTTCCGTGTGGCGGTTCCTTGTTGCGTAAAACCATTACGTTGCATTTTCAAATTAGAACAAATGTAATTAATGAAATAAAAAACAATTAAAAAGAAATATAATTTTGGAAAAATATGAGCACTATGTGACACTACGTACTAATTAATTTATTCTACCTTTACACGTTCTACTATCAATTTATTATTTCGATACCTACAAGAAATTTACGAACATAACCTGAACTTGTCACTGGGCGATTAGAAGATATGAGACAAGAAATATTATTACTTACAGGGTGTGACAAATTTATGTACATGTGGTTTGCTGATATGGTTTTTTTATTTCAGTTCGTTAGCTATGCGTCAGATTATTTTTAAATGTTGTTAGGTACTCAAGGTGTGTTTAAACTTCATTAAACAGTTAATATTAGAGATCAGTTTTAATGTTACACAATATATTTATTTTATATTAAATTTTTAGGGACCTTTCTGCTATGATAACGAAGGGTGTTGTTTTTATTTTTTTCGTAATATATTTTTGTTATAATTGGACATAAAAAGCAAAACATTTCTTAATTTTAGAAATTAAGGAACGACGCTATGTACGTCTGTTTTTATTTACCCGGAAATTATAATTAATTGTCGTTAATTGCCTTTACCAAAGTTGCAATAATAAGTAGTTACATACTTAAATCATGTGTTATTTAATGTTAGATTTCTCGTCATTATAAATTGTAATATTTTGTTTAAAAATTCAGGACACTTGGTGTACCTGCAGTCATAAATTTTCGTCTATTGATTATGACAAAGTAGAAACGCGTGGGAAATTTTACGAGAAAATCCAGGAAAAGCTTTCACTTCGGGCCACAACTTGATAACTAGCCTGAGGGCCATGCGGAACGACTCCTGCTTCGAATACATAAAGAAACTTTAATAAATTTTCACCACTGAAATTCATATAAATATTACAGTTTGGAAAACTAAGCAAAAATCGACACATATTACTGATATTGGGCTGAACAGCTTCACCTAACATTTTTTATTGATACTATAAGCTATTTACAAAAACAAACAAAAATGTTATTGTTACTTCATCACTTTGAAACATTGTTGTTCTTGCAATTTGTTACATTATAACTGACACCAATTAAATCATAAAAATAGTTATCACATTATGCTCGAGTTTCCCCAGTAAAAGCCCTTTATCATCGTATTCCTTTACCATATGAGTCTGTAAGTGACATATTAATTTCGTAGCTTTTAAATTAAGCCATCCATCCGTCGAAATAATTGTACGAATGTTGACTGAGAAAATCTTCATTCGCGTCGTAAATTGTCTGAAGTTCCATTCGCGATTTAAACATGTATGTATGTATATCGCGAGACAAATGTTGTGCGAAACGGTAAATTTTACGAACCGCCAGTCACAGCCATGTATACATATATGTATAAATGTAATAATGCCATGAGAAACGTGATTGTGTTTATGTCACCTTCAAAGAATTCGAATCAGGCGAGTCTAATACACGTGCTCGCGTAAATGGGTATGCATGCACGTTCTTTCGAATCGGAAAAAAAAAAAAAAAGAAAAGAAAAACCGCATTCGGTCGAGCCTTCCTTCGGAGTCAACAATCCTTCTTTCAACCTTCATCTTTGCTCATTTTTTTTTTTAAGTTGCCAGTACCAGTACCAGTACCGGTATTAAATACAAACTTGGCCGCACGTGATTCTCGATCTCGTGCCGTGTGTTGCTTTTTACACTCGTGATCCTCTCCACTGTATTTACCTTTTTCAGAGGAAAACCACTACGCCTCCGGAACGCAAACTGCGCGGTCACCGTTTTCGAGTTATCTGCAAATAATATAATATCCAAACAACCATAGAAACTAACTAACCAACTAACTATTCGGTCTACTCCACGATGTTACTGACGTAGGTAATTAATTTATTAACCCATTCTGCGACACTGCATCTGTGCACAAATTTTATTGCATCTTACTATTTATTACTTGGCTAGTTTGTAAAAAACTAAAAAATCGAAGAAGACTAATTAGTTTACAAAATAATTAACAAATTGTAACTTTTTGATATACTTGGTATTTTAAAAACCCAAAATATCAGAAGTTTAATTAAATTAAAAATAAATAATTTTAAAAATTTAAATTTTCCCTGAATCTGTGGCTTTTTAATTTTAAGTTCAATTATGATCTGAAAAACTCACAAGGTGGTAAAACTTCAAATAAGTTAAGTACCTCGGGAATAAATATATGTGAATTAAATAAATTGTTAAGATATCAGTTTTATTTACTTCCAACAATTTGTTTACAAAAGTATTGATATCAATAAAAAAAATTTTAATTAGTTTATTAATGCCGTCTTTTGCTGATGTACTTTCCTCTCTGGAAGAACGATTTTCCGGAATATTTAACTTTAAATATGCAATAAAATAAAATGAAACAAATTGCTTTTAACATAGCATGAAGTACTTACTTAAAAGTACTTGTAAGCTTCACATTTAACTTAGTTAGTACATTTGGGTTAAAACTTTCTAAGCTTTGCCTTTCAATTTGTCAAAATCTTATAATGGACTTTAAGAATTCAATTATTGCAGAATCAATTTAAATATATTTAGTTAGTTAGTCAGATAGTTAGTTTTAAAGGCTGGATGAGCAAAAAGATTACGGTTTCTGACAAATCAAATCAAATTTTCAGGTCATCGTTCGAAACATTTTGGAACAATAATTAATATCTAAATTTAGGATGAACTTATTGTGGTAGATATTATATAAAAATTAAAAAAAAAATCCCACGAAATTACAAGTAAAAATTACACATTGATTCGAATATTAGGTAATTAAAAAATTGACGTATCGACGTTTAAGCTATCGCAGTTTGACTACAATTCTGGAAATTATCGATAAGATAAATTGAGAAGTTGAGTGGTGCAGTTTATTTTTCGATTATGGTAGATTCAACTCAATCTTACACTTTATTTTCCATTAATTATATTAGCATTAATGAATGTTAAACGAGACTCGAACTTTATAAATAAAACATTTATTTGTTAAATCTGCCGGCCTTTTATGAAATGTTGCTCGGACATAATAATCTAATTTTATCTTCCAAAATCCCATTTGGTATCTCATTAAAAGTAAAATAATGGGCTTTTAAATGGGTGACATTTTTATATGTAAAAAACAACTTAGGTAAGGATTCTCGTAAGTCTTACTTTAATTTTTGAGTAGGTAAGCAGTAATTTATACTTCTAATTACTTCCCTCTAAAATTTGATGAATTTTTTATTTGCAATCAGATCCTCTCACTTTTCAGAGTAATTTTCATCAATAGCAAAATGTAATTTACTTATTTAGTTTCATTTTAAAACTCATTTATTTAATAATAAAGTTATCTCGGTTTAACCAGGATAATGCAATATAAATATCTTTAATATTAATGTCATCGTGATGTACCTAGTAAAGTAGCACTCAGCATCACTCATTATTATTTCAAAACCATAGATTTTCAGTTATATACTATAAATATTTTATCCAACCCCTACTTTGTCTTTCACAACGTAAAATTTCCTCTTTTTATTTAAAATATTTTACTTCTTAACGTTCTTCTCGACTGTATTATAATACTATTTTTAAACTCCCAGATGAAAGAAAATATCGTTCGATAAAAATCCCCACACGTACAGAAGGGAAGCAAGAAATGATAAAACAAAATTGTTAAAAACAGCCTTGTTAAGTTTCATTTTTGCTAAGTAGGAAAAAATGGAGAAATCCAATTTATTTGGCAGTTATGAAGATATTTATTGACGTTATATTAGTTCTTAGTTCTTTACCTTCATCATTCAAACGTGACAATATTTTCTCAAAGTAACTTTTAAGTTTAGTGGTTTCTTTTATTTTCGCCTAATCTTCAATTTCTAAATATTGAATGATACAAAGTAGGAAAACAACTTGGAAAATTCTTGCATAATTGCATATCGTACATTAGCAAAGTACTTACGACTTCTTATCGAGGAAGCACCTGCGTTAAACCCAAATTTTTTTCGAAAATTTTTCACTTACACATACATTTATATCATAATGTAACGTCTATGTATGTACTTGTTCCGGTAAAAGTAATTTCTTGTTTGTAAATCTGCTAATACGGACACTGTTAATTATCATAATTTACATCTATTTAACTCTGGATCTTTAGTTACTATGTTTATGCTTGAAAGCGTTTATGTATTACAAGCCTACATCTAATTGGACACTAACTAAAACAGTAAAAATAATTTCTCTACATTTCCTCAACTATTTTCTCTCATTTATTTTATTACCTACTGCAAACACCTTTGTGCAAAAGCAAAACTTGTTCTTCTGTACGGACCTCCTCCAGACTTTAATTAGGTAGATTTTTTGTGGTTTTTTCAAACCAAAATCCCTCAGGATAATTTTTATCAAATACCATACATAATAAGTTCAGCTTAAATTTAGTTATTAGTAATTATTGTGCCAAAATGTTTCGAACGATAACCTGAAAATTTGATTTGGCAGAAACCGTCATCGTTTTGCTAATCCACCCTTCAAAACTATCTGACTAACTAACTAAAAAAATTTAAATTGCTTCTGCAATAACTGAATTCTGAAAGTCCATTATAAGATCTTAACAAATTGAAAGGCAAAGGTTAGAAAGCTTTAACCCAAATGCAAAACTAAGTTAAATGTGAAGCTTAAAAATACTTCATGCTATGTTAAAAGGAATTACTTTCATTTTATTTTATTGCATATTTAAAGTTAAATATTTTGGAAAATAATTCTTCCAATTCACTGGCCGGAGAGGAAACGACATCAGCAAAAGGCGGCATTAATAAACTAATGAAAAATTTTTTTATTGATATCAAACTTTTGTAAACAAATTATTAGAAGTAAATGAAACTGTTATCTTAACAATTTATTTAATTCACATATATTTATTACCAGGTACTTAACTTATTTCAAGTTTTACCACCTTGTCAGTTCTTCAGATCATAATTGAACTCTAAATTAAAAAGCAACAGAATCATGGAAATTAATTTGTCAATATTAAGAAATTAATTAATAGTTTCTTTTATTTCAACAAACTGAATAAAGTAGCGTAGGTATGTCAAGGTAGTTCAGGTTTAATAAATTAATAGTTAGACGTGTTAAATATTTTGTATTCGCATCAATAAGTGATTTACGCACATTTTTCTTTGTGAACTTAATTTATTATTCTCGTGTTTACATGTAAAATAAAAAAGTGAAATCGTTTTCCTCGATAAACGTATGGAAGTAGAGGTGGTTCAGTATTTCATGAACCATATCGACCAAAATTATTCACTATTATAATTTATTGATACATAAGTTGATCAGTTTATAAGTTACCTACATAATTTAAACAAAGAGTAACACCCTTCAATATTTTAAACCACTTTTATTGGACTGTAGGTACCTCACAGGTTAGTAGGTCCTCTCATGTATATATTGTATACAGGGTTTTTCAAGTTGATGGGCTATTAGAAGTATATGAATTAGTAGAAGGAATTCAATTCTGAAACTTGGGCTCATTTGGTTATTGTTTATGCCGCTTCTTTTAAAAATATTTTCAAGTTCGATTTACATCCGGTTATACCGGAAGTCGATACCAACTTTGTTATTTTAAATGGAATAGTATATTTTTTACGCTGAATTCGAATAAAACGTGTAATTTTAAGGTAAGTTTGATAACCAACTTGTACACCTATGACGATCGGTTTCTGAGTTAATTTAATTTATAGAAAAAAATATTGTGATCGCAACCCAAATTATAAAAAATCATAACTTCCACAAAATACGACTAAAGAGTGTTGAAATTTTTACTAGTAATAGCTGAATATTAGTGCTAACGCCTTGACAAAATTGAATTAAATAATTTATACAGGGCGTTCAAAATAAAATTCTAAAATAGAAAAACTTCAAACACGAATTACCTCGTTTTTTCAAATGGCACCTACTATTTTTTATTTTTTCAATCGATTCCTTTTTTTATCCTCTTTCGATCTATATAGATACTTCCTATTTCATCTGAAAATTTTGGAATAATTTTGAATTATTACTTAAAATAGGAAGTATCCATATAGATCGAAAGAGGATAAAAAAAGGAATCGATTGAAAAAATAAAAAATAGTAGGTGCCATTTGAAAAAACGAGGTAATTCGTGTTTGAAGTTTTTCTATTTTAGAATTTTATTTTGAACGCCCTGTATAAATTATTTAATTCAATTTTGTCAAGGCGTTAGCACTAATATTCAGCTATTACTAGTAAAAATTTCAACACTCTTAGTCGTATTTTGTGGAAGTTATGATTTTTTATAATTTGAGTTGCGGTAGCGATTTTTTTTCTATAAATTAAGTTAACTCAGAAACCGATCGTCATAGGTGTACAAGTTGGTTATCAAACTTACCTTAGAATTACACGTTTTATTCGAATTCAGCGTAAAAAATATACCATTCCATTTAAAAAAAGAAAGTTGGTATCGACTTCCGGTATAACCGGATGTAAATCGAACTTGAAAATATTTTTAAAAGAAGCGGCATAAACAATAACCAAATGAGCCCAAGTTTCAGAATTGAATTCCTTCTATTAATTCATATACTTCTAATAGCCCATCAACTTGAAAAACCCTGTATATTATCAAGCCAGTCATTCTGGATATTGCTAATAATAATACATAATTCAAATGCCACCTATCTATCTATACATATAATACATAGATAAAATGAATACGTTTAGATAAAAATACGTGTGCAGGTATGTATCTTACTTGATGAATCACTTAGGTAGTTTATCTACGCATTCTGGTAAAATTGCAATGTTAACATTGTTTTAAGCAACTTACAGACCACAAATCCATCACTCACTTTAAATGTCATACCAAGCACTGTAGTTCGTGATCTGCCTAATATTATTTTGGCTTCTGTTATAACTGCGAAAAAAAAATGATACATAATACTGATAAAATAAGACGTGAGTAGGACCTTGACTATTTTTGTACATCGTGCAGGATGTTCCTTCTCATAATTATAAAAATACAGGAAGGAGTTGAGAATTGAAAAATACAACAATGACGCGTGACGCTTACATTTGTTTTTTGTGGTCTGATGGGCACTAATCATCCGTATAGAAGCTTTTTTCATTTCTATTTCAATGTACAATTAAAACCTTTACAGTCACGTCCAAATATTTTTCTCAAAGCTAATGGTAATGTTTGTCATTTTTAAGCGAGTAGGTGCGCATTTTTTTGTCTAAAACGGTGACCTAAACGTTGTTGTTCTCTTAATTAATGAAATATTCAAAACCATTCATCAACTTCACCAGAAAAATAATGTGTCGATTAGGATCACGGACGATAGATACAATCTCCTGTTCACACTTTGTTGGATACAACAACTACAACTATAACTACATGCATATTTAGATAATAGTATTGTCCTCTTACTTTTTTTCGGCGTTGTCGAAAAGTCGAAATATATTACTAATTTATGCAATTGGCGAGTATGTTGAAAACTTCGTTACCTTTTAATAAGTTTTCCGCCGTGCCTCATTGAAATTAACAGCTGAATAGAGATGAAGGTTAAATGGCGAAATGTCGGTTGAATTAGAGGCATCAGGCACCTCCGCACTTAATTACCAATTAACATAATTACAAAATTCGCCGTGGGCCTTGAAGCGACCGAACCATCGACAAAACTAAATGAGGAATTGTATTGTCGAGTCACCCATCGCATCCATCCATCGTTCTTATTTTATTAGATTCGTGATGTGATCAACTTTTTCAGTCCTGTATGCGATTGATTATTAAACTAGTTTATAAATAATAAATTTAATTAAATCTGTTGATTTTGAAAGAGGTAAATGAAACAAATAAGTATCAAAGTTCTTCATTAAAAAGAAACGTCGTAGTTTTATCGACTCCTTAACTCACAATCGTCTCTCATAACTATTAGATCTGATGATTTCATTTGAATTTCAACTATCAACCGGATTTAATCAGCAAACATCGTACAAACGGTAATAAAATAGAACTGCGACGTGCATATAAAAGGGTTAATTTATTTTTATGCTCTACACTCACTCTACATACATAGGTATTACTGCTACGTCGTTCGCGTTTTTTACAATTGCCGTTTTGACTTGTTGTTGTTTTGTAGATACCACTGAAATAATATATGCAGAACAATTTGTGTGTGGAAAATGTTTAATTTATTGTGAATTTCCATTTAAATTTAAATTCGATTGAGACGAATTTGTAAGGTTGGTAATTACATATGCACATTAAACATTGATCCGTACATACATACATAAATAATATGCAGATGAGCGTATTTATAGGAACGACTGGGGGGAAGCTTAATGTAGTCATTTTACTGCAAAGCGATTATCTTCTGTATTAACGTTTAATATTCCGGCACACATTTACATATAATTGAGAATGATACATGTATGTGCAGGAGAGACGGGGGGTTAAAAAGCGGTAATCACCATTAATGTAAATATGCTTTAAACCGGCTTTAATAAGTTCCATATACTGGATTAAATGGTCTTATAGAATTCTACGTATAGTACCTACCATACAATAGGAAATTATTCCCTCTGCTTCAAACGACGGATTACTAACTACTCTAATAATATAATAGCTACCACCGACAAAGAACATTATGTCTTGAAAGTAAAGAGAACGGGCATAGAGTCACATCACATTAATTTTCATGAAACCGATACATATTACTAATAGGAATAGAAATAGTAAAAGACAATGAAACTTACTTACAATAAAACCAAAAGGGAATGCAATTTATGACCCAAGCACTCGGTGAAGGGTAGTTGAATCTTTTGAATCTTTGGCTAGGCATTATAACTCATCAGCCTAAAATGTTTTGCCCATTATCATTCGATACTACCTACCATCGCACCGGTGGAAGTTAATGCATGCTGTTTCATTTATGTATTAAGCGACGCGACGGTGTGCAGTAATGCGAACTGCGAACATTATTTAGAGGCAAAAGGTCAAGAGATAATGTAGACGTTAGGTATCGTTCCAGTGCGATGTCCCTTGTGTCGACAATTTCACATTTATGGAGCACTTCGGTTCGTTTGAATTGAAGCAGCATCTGTTTGTAACCATAATAACGTTTGCTATTGTGCAACTTTGTTTCACGTTTCTTATTGTCGCATCGCAAAATTATGATAAGAATATCTCACACGTTTGATGGAACTTTCTAGAATATTCGCGAATTTAGAACTATCCAAAATATCCCATAATGATTCAAAACATTCTCTAACTTTTTTTAACATTCTTGAATGATCTTCAAGATTCTGGAACATTCTTGAACATTGACAAATCATTCTGAAATGTTATAATAAAATAAAACATTCCTTTTACTTCTTAGAACATATTTGAACTCCCTGTAGGTAATATTATAAAAATATCTGCTTTATTCTCATCCCCACTCAATGCTGTTTGCTGGGTGAGTAGTGAGTGACATCAGTAGACGCCTGGCGGGGATGACTAATCGATTGATAATAATTGATCAGTTATCGACCACTGAGAGTTGAACATTATTACAGTAGGTACTAATATCGCTATTAAAAAATGGGGGTTGGTGGTAGAAGGGTGAAAAGTTAGGGTTGTATGTATTTTTTAATGCCACATTATAAAAAAAATAAAAATAAAAATTTTGTTAAAAAAACAGTTAGGGGTGGACAACTCCTATCATTTAGGGATATGAAAAATAGGTAGTAGCCGATTCTCAGACCTACTGAATATGCATATAAAATTTCATAAAAATCAGTCAAACGTAGTTGTACACATTTTGAAACTTTCTAGATCATTCAAGAAATTTTTAGAACTTTCTCGAACATTCTAAGTCGATAATAACAGTTTGCGCTCGTTTTAGAATTTTTTAGATCATTTCAGAAATTTTGAGATCTTTCGGGAAGTCCTATATGACTTAAAAAAGGACAGAAATATTTCTTTTCACCTTTCTGCCACCTACAACCACCCACCCCAACAGGAAGTTGATTGGAATAGGTAGAGATAGAGAAAACCCTGTCTTTACGTACGAACATTAGCATTTTATATATATATTATAGATTTAGATATTTAGATTTAGATTAGTATTTTTGACATGCCTGATTTAAGGTTTTGGGTGTTTGAGTTTCAGTAAAGTTTGGGTACCGTTCTGGAATGCTATGATGTAAATTCCTAAAGACGACAAATAATAACAGTCAAACTTTAAATTATTTTCTATGAGACGACTCGTCGTTTTAATATAAGTACCTATATTATAGATAATAATGAGCCCCGGTAGTTTTATAACCCCCGACCCCATCATAGATATTAAATTCTTCGGCCAGGAGTGATATATGGTAATAATTAGAGGCATTCGCTATCCAAACGCGCGGAACGTAGCGTCATTTGTTATGAAGGAAATTCTCGCCTCAGAAATATTACACCCTGCCATTCTTTTTGACCGGGCGAGCTCTCCTTTCTTTGTTGCCGTGTTTTCAATTTCCACTTGGATATATACGTGTGGTAGATTAATACGGACCATATCGATTTCAACCGACTAAACTGACCTATCTGTTACCGAGACCAAGTTCTAGCCGTTACCGCGAAATTGACACATTTATTTCAAAACGTTCCATGCATTGGACAGCATCTCTAAAACTTTATCTTTTGTGCTTTGGCTCAGCTTGAATCACAATGATAAACAACAACCACTAATTTTCCCAGAGGATGGCAACTGAGTGCCCTTTTTTATTACTTAAATGAATAGTGAGTGGAAGCTGTAATGATCTGTAACGAATACTATTTACAATAGTTTTGTTCAATGACCTTTTTTCTTGTAGGTACAATTTAGCAGTCTAAAAATGGACAAAAAACCTGACATAAATTTTCACGTAAATAAATCTCTTTAAACAAAGGGTGAAAGGTAGGTTAGTTAAATATGCTCAAGACATAACTTGTTTTCTCGTCTCGTACGACTAAACATTCAGAAAGATTGTCTCCTCTCGTAGCGTACAAATCTTGCAATTTAAAATAAAATCCTTAAAGATAGGAAATATGTACCTATGTAGTAGCTCTCGAAGAATAAACGAATCTCGAATATTTACATTTAAAGGAAATGTCAAGCTACACTTCATATTTACAATATCCAACAACGTACGTACCTACCTAAAACGTAATCTATTTTGGGTTCGATTTAAACGTTTATGTTCAGTGGATTGCAATATTAATGAATTCGGAACAGAATATTCTCTTGGAGAAAGTAAATTTGCATGACCGATTCTTGACAAACTTCAAAAGCATTTTGCAAAGAAGGGTAGGATAGATACCCCACTAACTTTTTAAAATGGGCTACGACGTCGTTTCAAAGGTCTTTTGATAAATTTGTCACACCCTAAAGCCTTTGAAATACGATTGGTCTGATTTATTCCGAAGATTTTTTTTAGCAGAATTTCCCCATCAATTGTGAAACGATATCGATAAAATTGAAAGGTGTAATTTAAAGGAGATACATTTGTATTTTAAGCTTCTACAGTTGTCACTTTCACCTAAAATTTATTGATAAAGTCACATATGGTATTTCCCTGTTTACTGAAAAAAATTACAATTTCTTGCGATTAAAATTGTGATTTACAATTTTTCCATTATAGTGTGCTTTTTAATGACTTGCTGTTCCAATGAATTTATTTAATAATATTTGCAGCGGTGAAATATGAAGCTACCAGCCATTTTTATAATTAAAAGTTGCCACGTACTCGTATATTCTCATTAAGGATTAAAATAAAGTAACGTTCCTTCATAAGTTGCAAATTTAATAATAAGGCAAGATGTGCAATATATTTCCGGTAATATAAACAGAGTTCTCGTGCATTATGTAGTCATCGGGGTGGTGGCCCCGTTCCTGCCACCATCGCCACTACGAGTTACAATAACCGGCAGGCAGCTATGTGCCCTAATAGTCGGGCCATGTGTTACCGTGGGCAAAAGTCAGCCAGGTAATGAACGACACTTTGTTCAGACTTAGTACATAACTACAAAGTTAGATAAAATGGCGTCCTGGTGTTCGGAGTCATGTCGCGTTTCACCCCCACAACCCTCCCTCCTACGCAGATAACATTGACGACGTACGGTACGGTACACCACAACTTCCACAATCATCCCATCGAAAATAATTTTAGGTGTAGATACTTTTTAAGGTGAGACGTGACTATGTCGCAAATGAAATTTTTGACACGACTGTCCGTCTGGAATATTTTTATTGATATCGTCACAAATTTTAACGCATTTGACCTTATCATTTTACACCAGCATCTACGTTGTTGTTCCGGGTGTAGCTAGCAGGGTGGGGTAGTTAGCCCTCCAAATATTATAACTTACTCTCATTCTTAAGGGTTGAGTTTTTTCAAAAAATTCTTGTAACATATCGTAATTTGAGGAGGATTTAATGGATTGAGAGTTAGCTTTTGCATTATAATTTGAGCACTTAGGTAATAAAGTCCTGAAAAACTACGATGATGAGCCCGAAACCTGTAGGGCGTAAAAGTTGAAAAGATATTAATCATTGTTCGAGTTGTGCTTGTGAAAAGCTCCAACTTTATCTCCTTCATTCCCGACTGCACTTTAATACGATTACCATTAACCTTTTAGAGTATCTTAATTAAACTCCACAAAAATTTGAAGGAAATCTTCAGAATGCGTTATATAAAGTAACTTTTCTTCAAGTTTTAATGAATCCCGAAGCGCAAAGACTTCTAATCTGAATTAAGTAGCATTTATACATAATTTCAACTTTAACAGTTGCCCCTAATGAATTTTCCGTGTATCTTTGCTTCTATGAAATTAAAATTTCGGAAAATTATATTTGATTTCCACAAAAATGGCCATTAAATTTTAACTGTAAAATTTAGGTACATTAGTACATATATAAAAGTAGAATAACATAAATGTAATAAATTAGGCCTCTTGAATTCTACAATATATATCTACATACTTGTCCATTCGAATTTCAGATGCGCAGAATTGATCAATGAAAGGCAAATAAACGAAATTGGTAACTTTGTCAATTACCACTCTAAAATGATAAACAAACTAGAGGGTAACATCAACATTCAAAAATACACAACGGAAAATTAAAACATAGCATTTCAATTGGGTATCTAATATTGATATTTATTTATGACGTTTGGGACCAAATAAAATAATTTTCCTTAACTTAAAATTATAATTACAACCCTCTTAATACATCAAAAAATTAACTTTTTCCTACCAGACATCAGACGTATTTCCGGAATACCAACGAATCAAATTTAAACGTTTTGTTCAAAAAAGGGTGAGAGATTTAGACATTTCACCTTTGCCTTTATTATTAGAATGTTTCGCTATCATTTCTCACCCCCGTCCATTCCATGGAAACTGCTGGCGTAATAATACGTTCTCATCAGGGGAGGGTTTCCATGCAGTCACGTGAGCACTTACTCATTAGTCAACAGTGCTGAAATTATTGCACACAAAAGTGAGTTTAGTTGCTTGTACTGCTGTTTTAAGCGGACAGAGACGAGACGTCGTATCGTAACGAACGAATGTAATAAATGAAATAGCAGCTACGTGCATTTAAACTGTCACCAAAGCGTTTGACACCGGATATAATAACCACGGTGCTTTCAACCCCAACTCACCTCTCCATAGACTGCATGAGCTTCGTTCCTCATGGTTTTATTTTTCAAATCAATAGCTACTAATTGAACACTTAAATTTAACTCGTGCTTTAAAAAATATTAAAGGTCATTTTTTGTGGCAATGTAAACTCCCACTCCGAATTTTGTATTGTTTTTTTTAATTGAACTCAATTTCTATTTTTAATTGCATTTTTTGAATATCTGGGTAAATACTGAATTCAGCTTTAAAAAATGACAATGTTTAAAAGCTTGTGAGGGACAATTTATTCCGTTTTTAACTCGATCCTGTTGATCAAACGGCGTTCCAATTACAATTGGCATAGTAGTTTGTGTAATTTTGGGATCACAATTACATTTTTGTGAGCCAGTAGCTACGCTACATTGTCTTAATGACAAACTACTTTTTCCAAACGCTCTCGTTTTTGCATCATTTCATTATTTAATCGATTGATACTGCAACAATGTTTTTTTTGTCTTTTTGAAACAGTCAATAAATATTGTCCTCATAATTATGCACTTTATGAAATAATATGGTGGTCTTGCGGATCGAATGTAACATCTTCGACTTCTTTACAATTATTACGACTTTGTATTTCATTGTGAAGGGAGTGTTATCATGAATAATCCATACTAATTCGATCTGAACACGATGTCCACATTATACTGTAGCTGCTCACAAGAGTTTTGAGATCAATAATCGATATTATCATTGGTATGGTTTCAATACTAATCTCACATTGATTTTACAGTCAAACTTTGATAACCCGAATGGCGATAAGTTGAAGTCTCGCTTTTTTACGTCACACGGTGATTCGAGTTATTGAATTCTACATTTTTCAAAGATTACCACAGCACTAAGTAAATGCAAGACTGACTCGCTTTTTTATAATCAATTCAAGTGAAAAGAAGGGTGGACGTTGAAACGTATAATGTTATTATATAATCATTTGGTTATTGTTTATGCCGCTTCTTTTAAAAATATTTTTAAGTTCGATTTACATCCGGTTATACCGGAAGTCGATACCAACTTTGTTATTTTAAATGGAATGGTATATTTTTTACGCTGAATTCGAATAAAACGTGTAATTCTAAGGTAAGTTTGATAACCAACTTGTACACCTATGACGATCGGTTTCTGAGTTAATTTAATTTATAGAAAAAAAATCGCTACCGCAACCCAAATTATAAAAAATCATAACTTCCACAAAATACGACTTAGAGTGTTGAAATTTTTACTAGTAATAGCTGAATATTAGTGCTAACGCCTTGACAAAATTGAATTAAATAATTTATACAGGGCGTTCAAAATAAAATTCTAAAATTGAAAAACTTCAAACACGAATTACCTCGTTTTTTCAAATGGCACCTACTATTTTTTATTTTTTCAATCGATTCCTTTTTTTATCCTCTTTCGATCTATATGGATACTTCCTATTTTAAGTAATAATTCAAAATTATTCCAAAATTTTCAAATAAAATAGGAAGTATTCATATAAATCGAAAGAGGATAAAAAAGGAAACGATTAAAAAAATAAAAAATAGTAGGTGCCATTTGAAAAAACGAAGTAATTCGTGTTTGAAGTTTTTCAATTTTAGAATTTTATTTTGAACGCCCTGTATAAATTATTTAATTCAATTTTGTCAAGGCGTTAGCACTAATATTCAGCTATTACTACTAAAAATTTCAACACTGTTAGTCGTATTTTGTGGAAGTTATGATTTTTTATAATTTGGGTTGCGGAAGCGATTTTTTTTCTGTAAATTAAATTAACTCAGAAACCGATCGTCATAGGTGTACAAGTTGGTTATCAAACTTACCTTAGAATTACACGTTTTATTCGAATTCAGCGTGAAAAATATACCATTCCATTTAAAATAAGAAAGTTGGTATCGATTTCCGGTATAACCGGATGTAAATCGAACTTGAAAATATTTTTAAAAGAAGCGGGCGGCATAAACAATAACCAAATGAGCCCAAGTTTCAGAATTGAATTCCTTCTACTAATTCATATACTTCTAATAGCCCATCAACTTGAAAAACCCTGTATATGAAAAGAGTTGAGCAGGCAGATGGCACGATAAGTTGTAGCAATTGAAGATCGTGAGTTGCACCTCGTTTACGCCATTTTCTATTGTTGACAGTCGCATCATTAAATAACGAAAGGACACTGTTAACAAAGCGACGGGTTTAGAGGCATCGCGGCTTGTTTATTTTCGATAAAGTCGCGTTCGTGCTGCACGGGTGACAAACGCAAACCAAACACACACACAAGACCCGATATATCTGCACTGAAAAGAAAAGAAATAAATAGAACGTGCATCGTGTTAAAAATGTACCACTTCAACAGTCACTCAGGCACATACTAGCTAGAATACGTAGATAGATATCTGTATCTTACAAATAAAAGAGGATCTCTGTATCTCTTCCTGTTTTTGTTACCTACAGGACTCGTGCAAAATGAAACGAAATAGTAAATTTTTCAAACAGAAGTAACACGGAAATAGATGCCCAAAAGGAAAGGAAAGTGTGCTAGGAACGAACTTTGCTGAACTGTATCTAAAATAATTATCACGAAAATTAATAAACTTCTTCATTAATAGTCAGTACCTTACGTAGGATAAATTTAATTTATTTTTCTGTAGAAATCTGATTTCTTAAATGTTTCCCAACACAATAATACCTGATGCCTATACATACTAGGTAGGTAGAATAATGAACATCAGTGATTACTATCCTTAAATAGTATTACAATTAGACGACATGGATTCGTTTTTAAATGAACTACGAAATGTCACGATTTTCTTCTTTAACCTTTCAGTGCTACAACACTAATATTCTAGTCATGGTAATTAATCGATGTTTCGCCTAGATACGTTCATAAAATAGACATTCTATTTGATACGCACAAGGTCAGGTCAAGTCAAAAAATTATTTTATTCCATCAATCATAAAAGAACAACGATTTTTGTTCACTTTTGCGCCCCATTTTCTTTTATGGTAGATATATTAAGGAATAATGAACAAAAATTTTATATTTTTGATCATTAGAAACGTCGCAGGATATTTTAGAACTGATTTCATTCGGAAACATTTTCACGTTATTATACATCACTGCTACATATTTTTAGTAGGTACCTAATACATAAGTAGAAATGGTACGGTGGAATTGGATTAAGACTTTGAAATATTGAACAAGTTCTACTCACGACAAATTTCCACAACAGGATTGAAAGAGCTTTCATAACACAGTTGAGTTGTTACCAATTTTTCGAAGTGCACCTTGTTCCGCTTCGATTTTTCACCAGGTCATGCGAAATAAGTCCAAACGGTTCACTAGATTCCATTAATAAATATCATCTTGTAATTGATTTTATGCGAAACGTCTCATGAATGAATTAAAATGAATTATTCATAGTTAGACAGATTATGTAGCTAAAGTTTAAATATATTTCATTAAGGGATGAAATTGTGGCTACAAAAAGGATTAATTTGCAGGATTGGTCAAAGCGATTTTGTTAGCAGTTGTTGTCCGACATTTCATCAAGCGAATTTTTTTCAATTAAACATTAAAAACGCTACCCCGTCTATAAACGAAATATGCTAAAAAGCAGGGCTGAAAAATACATTTCGAACAGCTGTTCTTTTAATCCGAAATACGAGAGAACACCCCTCGTTCCTCCTTACTTTGCCATAATCACAAACATTAGTTATGTTGACCTATTAGCTAAATGCTCTTTTTTCCGAAATTAATTTCGGGCATAGCGGATATTAAAACGCGTTTATAAACAAGGGAATAAATTGCATCCCTTTAATTAGATTTCGCTTACATTGGTTGCATTTTTATGGTACATAATTAAAGCGCCCATTCATTTATTTTTCATTTTTGCCTCTAATTCACATTTTACAACTAGAACTTTTACAAATGCCTCTCTAATATTAAAATACTTCTGTAATCACACTAATATTATAAAACCGAAAGTTTGTGAGTGGGTGAGTGTATATGTTTGTTACTTCTTCACGTCTAAACGGCTGGAGCGGTTTTAATAAAATTTGGTATGGAGTTAGCTGACACCCTGTATTAACACATAGGCTACGTTTTACTGCGGGAAAATATCTTATTCCCATGGGAAAATCGATGAAAATGAATTCGCGGAATATTATAAATGCGAAAGTAACTCTGTCTGTATACTACACAATCTCGCCTAAAATTTACTGAACCGATTTAAATGAAATTTGGTACAGAGATAGTCTAGAGCCTGAGAAAGGACATAGGCTACTTTTTAATGCGAAAAAAGGGTTGTAAGGGGTTGAAATAGGAAAGTTTGTGCGGAAATTCCGTAATTTTTAAAGATAGAAGTTTGAAACTTATTTTTTAGGCTTTTGATTAGATATAAATAAATACGACATTCAATGTTTGTAAAAATTTTACCCTAAAGGGGATAAAATTAGCCGATGAAAGTTTTTGTGTAATGACGTCCCTTACGGCCCAGAAAATTAAAATATTAAGTGTAAAAAGTTATAGAGGTTTTGTTTATTTGGATCAATAAAAGTAGTTGAATACTAAGCTATATAAACTATTTTAAACTATAATTAAACTATATTAATCTATAATATTATAAATGCGAAAGTAACTCTGTCTGTCTGTGTGTTACGCAATCACGCCCAAACTACTGAACCGATTTAAATAAGAATTTGGTACAGAGATAGATAAGTAGATATAAAGCTAGAGGCTTGAAACTTATTTTTTAGGCTTTTGATTAGATATAAATACGACATTTAAAGTTTGTAAGAATTTTACCCTAAAGGGGGCAAAAATAAGGAATGAAAGCTTTTGTTTAATGACGTCGGCAAAAAGTCTTACGGCCCAGAAAATAAAAATATAGAAGAAAAAATAATATGACAATTTTAGAACGTTGTTGCATAATTCTGAAGACACCTACATCCTAATATAAACAGATTAAAAAATGGGAGTAAGTTAATGAATGGGATAGGCTAAATCAAGATAACAAATACTAAATACATTAGGATGATTAATGCAAACATTAAAATTGGCTTTTCTGTTATATCTGATCTGATGGCAGTGCAGTGAGTGGTGGAGCTTTTTCACTATTTAGTTTTGTTAAATTGGAACAGAAATTTTGACAACCAAGCCTGAGATTAACTTCATAATTAATTCTGCAATATACGTACGTAATGGAGTAACACATGTTAATAATAAATTTCAGTCGAGTACAGTACAGCCAGGAAATACGTATAGAATTATACCAAATTGTATATGTGACAACACAATTAGTTATAAAACATTGGTGTACAATATTAACTACCCATTGTTGGATTAAAAGCTCACATTAGTCGAAAGCTTGTAGAATGTAAGGAGTAATTAGGAAGTCTTTAGGCATTAACTACACACAAAGTGCGGAAGAAATTTGCTATACGACAACTTTAATGAAATTATTTTTTAATATTACCATAAATTAATTAAAAGTTACAATAGGTACATTCGTTTATTAGTTCGTATTCATATGTTGATTTGAAAAGATTCTTCATCCTTAGGTACCTATTCAATAAAGAGCAATTTGAGTTCAAGTAAAATTATTTATTGGGGTTTTGTTAATTAGTACCTATACCTACTTATCTAGTAAAATAATATAAATTGCTTTAAGTATTTAGACACATTTTAGACGAAACTTTCAACATAATATAAATAGCACGCATCAACATAACATGGTAGGAACGTGTTTCCTTATTGTGTTACATATATTATTAGACAAAGCAGCTTATTCCACAAATTTAATTATCCTGGGTTAATAGGATGTGCAACGTACCTACCCCATGTACGACAGAACATTGCAACCATAGTTAATTAACTCCATTTGAGAGGAACTTAACGCATGTGCATATACAAATACGAAGAATTGTTCTTATGAACTGCAGTTTATTCATCTTCATTTTAGAACTATTTGTGAAACTGAATACAGGTCCTGACTTATTCAATATATTTGTACCTAATACTGTAATATTTATCCTGTATACCTACAGGGCTTTTCAAGTTGATGGGCTATTAGAAGTATATGAATTAGTAGAAGGAATTCAATTCTGAAACTTGGGCTCATTTGGTTATTGTTTATGCCGCTTCTTTTAAAAATATTTTCAAGTTCGATTTACATCCGGTTATACCGGAAGTCGATACCAACTTTGTTATTTTAAATGGAATGGTATATTTTTTACGCTGAATTCGAATAAAACGTGTAATTCTAAGGTAAGTTTGATAACCAACTTGTACACCTATGACGATCGGTTTCTGAGTTAATTTAATTTATAGAAAAAAAATCGCTACCGCAACCCAAATTATAAAAAATCATAACTTCCACAAAATACGACTTAGAGTGTTGAAATTTTTACTAGTAATAGCTGAATATTAGTGCTAACGCCTTGACAAAATTGAATTAAATAATTTATACAGGGCGTTCAAAATAAAATTCTAAAATAGAAAAACTTTAAACACGAATTACCTCGTTTTTTCAAATGGCACCTACTATTTTTTATTTTTTTAATCGATTAATTTTTTTATCCTCTTTCGATCTATATGGATACATCCTATTTTAAGTAATAATTCAAAATTATTCCAAAATTTTCAAATGAAATAGGAAGTATCCATATAGATTGAAAGAGGATAAAAAAGGAATCGATTGAAAAAATAAAAAATAGTAGGTGCCATTTGAAAAAACGAAGTAATTCGTGTTTAAAGTTTTTCAATTTTAGAATTTTATTTTGAACGCCCTGTATAAATTATTTAATTCAATTTTGTCAAGGCGTTAGCACTAATATTCAGCTATTACTAGTAAAAATTTCAACACTCTAAGTCGTATTTTGTGGAAGTTATGATTTTTTATAATTTGGGTTGCGGTACAATTTTTTTTCTATAAATTAAATTAACTCAGAAACCGATCGTCATAGGTGTACAAAGTTGGTTATCAAACTTACCTTAGAATTACACGTTTTATTCGAATTCAGCGTAAAAAATATACCATTCCATTTAAAATAACAAAGTTGGTAT
The DNA here is from genome assembly GCA_029378335.1 of Agrilus mali. Taxonomy (NCBI): domain Eukaryota; kingdom Metazoa; phylum Arthropoda; class Insecta; order Coleoptera; family Buprestidae; genus Agrilus; species Agrilus mali. The sequence goes on along the minus strand of CM055657.1, from coordinate 29,736,726 downwards.
CGACTTCCGGTATAACCGGATGTAAATCGAACTTGAAAATATTTTTAAAAGAAGCGGCATAAACAATAACCAAATGAGCCCAAGTTTCAGAATTGAATTCCTTCTACTAATTCATATACTTCTAATAGCCCATCAACTTGAAAAACCCTGTATATATATTATGTTTGCAATATTAAACAGAATTCTCTACAATTATTCTATAAACCGAATTTGTCCGCCCCCTGAAATATTAAAGGGTAGCTACTACGTGATGATTAAATATTTGACCATAGCTAGCCAGCTACTGCAGTCAGTCGTATTAGGTACAATAGTTCAACCAAACCAATGTCCACAAATATTTTATTTAAACGGTTGTAAACGCCATGATAAAGCCATCATTCAGTGATCATGCTGTACATCTTGAGTTAATAATAGAAATGTACCTAAATAAGAAATAAATATCAAGATTTGTTATCCCATAAAATATTTTTATTACATAATCGATTCGAACTCGTTTAACAAACCTTTAAAAATTGAGGTCTTCTTAATTTAAAATAAGTTGTTTTTTCAACCCATGTAAACTACATGTAAGTAACATACAAAACACGTAATTACAATTAATTTACTTTCAAAATTCTGCAACCCCACTGTTTACAGAAAAAATCCCATCCCTCCACATGATTATTTTCGTTCTATAGTCGCTCATTAGGTACTACTGCCATGAGGCGGATATAAAGAGTCGCACACACTTCATACCATTTCCTGCTTCCTTTCCACCACCATCCCTAACAACTCCCGACTTACATTAATTTGCTATTCGTCCGTAACGATGGCATTTACATGGAAATGGTGTGAAGTGTTGTATACATTAGCAGTCGCTTCACAACCAGTAATTATTTTCATACATCCCACGTACATTTTACGAACACTTACTGTATGTGGGGGGGGGGGTGGACTAAAGAGAATTGGGAGCAAATTAGTAAATTACATGCCTATAGACAACCAAAGGGGTTGATGAATATGTCTAAATTACCACCAATAGATACATAATTATTTTACACTTCAAAATTTAGAAAAACTACATAATTATATTTCAATATCACTTATACCAACCCTCGACGGTTTATTATTGTCAGTTTAAATTGAATTAATTTAATCAAATCGTTTATATTTTCTGTTGTCTTTCACCATGGGTAGATATGCACGTAGGTACACAATATCGTGATGAAATTACGTTAGTTATTTAGGTACCTAGGTAATTGTTGTTACGTAATAATATTGTTTGAATAATTAGGTGTCAAGTGGTTTATTGAAAATTACCAGAGGATGGCATATTAAACAACCCCTTGGTCGATCAACGGTCTGTTTTAGATATGTACGTATGTACGTATAATATCGATTAGTTTAAATGAAATTATTTTAAAGCAACTTATTGTTTAATTAAACACATGTTGTTCTGACAAAACAGACCCGATTACATATTGTCACTTAAAGTCAATACAAAAAAATTTATTCCCACAAAATACCTGTTTGTACCTTGTTAGAATGAAAATTTGATCTTAGGAAACAAACAAACAAATACCTGACCCTATATTGACCCGTAGGTGTTTAAATAGTTGAACAATAAGGGTGGTTGATGGTCAGAATCAATTAAATTTAAGACTGGGGAATTTTTACATTCTATTCGTTCGTTAAGTGTAATACCTATCTATTTTTTTTATGTTTATTTATTTCTAAATTTTCTAGTAATGTTGCAACTCTACTTTTTTGCAGAATTGTTTTAAATAAACCGAATCGCATACCTTTTCTTGTATAAAATATAATAAAGAAGTAACTTATATGGATTGTATTATGAGATGAACAGAATCTACTTCTGAGATTCAAATCTAAATTTCATCTTATGGACTTTTTTAAGTTAAATTAAGATCGTGTAAAATGTTAATGGTTGAAAATTGGCTGGTTTATTGCAGGCGATATAAAATTATTTTTCGCATTTGCAGCAATTTCCGTAGCATCGCGTATATTCTGCCACTTCTTATAGAATTTTTCTTCCCCTGTAAACTGAGTAATTTCCTGTTTTCGTTTCACGCTACGTTTCACTTTTCTATCACTGCTATGGAATCATTTTGTTACTGTCAAAAGCAGACATTAAGAAAATGCAGCGAGGATGTTGATTTTCATTTATAGCCAATTTTGAAGAAGTATCATTTTTATTTTTGTTTTAAAATTACTTTACAGATTGGATTACTTAATTCCAAATTTATGTTTATGTTAGTTGGCCCCAATATAACTTTTATTTCAGGCAAATTTTGTAAATTTTAATCCCCTGAGACATATTTAGCACATTAATGTAAATTTGGTCCAAGATTAGCTAATAATAAGGGATTCGTGTTTTTGTTACAATAGACTCTTTCACCGATTAATTTACACAGCTTCGAAAAAAAGGTGCTTCAGTACATTCGCGTTAGTGAGGTCTTTTTGTTTTTAATTAGTCTGGCGTACCTACCTGCCTCCTAATTTTGAGAAGATATTGGGGTTTTGTGAAGGAAAAGAAGGGTTAATTTAAACTTAAGTAAACTTATCTAAGGAGCTTATTAAAACCAGTTGAGCGTAAAAGTAAACGACAATAGTCGAGTGATAGGTACTTCACGTTCAAATAATGTATAAAACAAATTTCACTACCTTATACCAGGTTTATTAGGTGCCTTTAAACGAACACAATCGCTTTAATTTCCTCAAAATTTTCGTACCCTATCATTACGAAAACTTACCCCTTCTGGTTAATACGTATATGTATTTGACTTTTTTACCCTAGTTTAGAACGTCTCTAATACTTATCTATGAATGGTCAGTAGATTGTTTTATGGAATAGGAGATTGATTAGGAGCATTTACACCGTTGCAATGTCGTCCGTTACCGAAAATGATTAATAAACAGTAGTTTAACACGTAACCGATAGGTCTATCTTTCGCAAATTCATGTCATACAATAGTTGACATTATCTTTGGCAAGAGAGTTAACATGCACACGTGGTCCACGTTTGTCGTGTTACCAAAAGGGACAAGTTTATCATTTTAAAATTCGCCATTAATTGGTCACAGATATCCGGGCGAGACAGCTGTCAATCGAACATGTATTCGAATACTGATAACATTCTAATCACTCTGCTAGCAGGCGTGCTGGTACGTGAACGGGAATATGTTTGATTCTGATTATGCTCAACACCGCAACCGTCATTAATTTAACATGAATTACTGCCTACATGTGAAGGAAAAATTCAAACACCCCTCGCCTTTAAATAAATGTGCATAGGATAATTACCAAAACATTTCATGACTGACACTCATTCGTGCCAGGAAATCTTTTTCGATTTTCTAAAATACTCTTATATTTTACTATTTTTTCACATGGAACTTTTCCTGAAGATAAGAAACTAATTGATAATTTAATTTTCTAGTCTTGAATGTACGTTTGTTAGATTTTTTAGCTGTTGGAACCTAGAACCGTAAATAAAGTTTTCTTTTTGGGCTGGTCAATTTCGAAATATTTAATAAAAGTGAGCTCAGCTGAGCTCTGTTTGTGGATTGGCAAAATGGCATAAACGTGTGCGTCGGCTTTTATGACGCGTGGAATTTCCCGGTACACGTTCGTTCATTAATAAAAATAAATTTATGCCGTACTTATAAACATGCATTTATCAAAGTTTATGGGTCAAAGCGGCGTTAAGTGCTTTTACGGTTATGGTTTAGTTAGTGGCATGTTGATTAAACTTTATTTTATAAATCATCAAAGTTACCAGCGTTGGTGCATTGGGTCGGCGGCCTTTCTGATTACTCTTATTTTTTTAATAAAATCTGCATACGTTTATCAAGATAAACTGTCCACAAACAAGCACTCAACCATGATCTGCGAAGGAAAATTCGAAAAATTAACTACAGGAACATTTTTTCCCTAAGAGACGAAAACTAATCATATAATGTATACAAATTTTTATTGTTTGGGCTTAAACATTTAAGTCAACAATACGTGTGAAAGTTAAATCAACTCTTAACAATTTTTTCTTTTTGTTACAGTAGCTGTGGGATACATTTTCTTCCATCAACGCCATAAGACTCGAAGAATTGCCGTATGCAAGACAACTATCATCCCTTCAGTAACATATATCTACCACTCACTTCTTTTACTCCTTGGAAGACCCCAGGAATTGCAATAACATCGCCAGAAAACCAAGTGGTTACAACTATCATTAATGATGACCTTATGGTACTTTATCCCCAAGGGTGAGTTTACTTAAATACTTCACCCATAATTATTTTTAATTACCTAAATTTATAATTTTTTTACTCCTATAAATGAGAAGATTAAATTTGAGTATGCCTAATAGATTTATGTTTTTTGTTGTTGTTACAGGAAGACTATCACCAAAACCATCATCAAGACTACTTTGCGTCATGGGGGTTATTAACTATTTCTGGCTGCATCCATGAAGGTGGGTTTGTATTATTTTTTCAATCCTCCTCTCTATTCTGTCACAGTTTTTTTTTTGTAAAAAGTAGGAGGACCATCATCAGGACCATTAACAGAACCCTCATCTGTACTATAAGCGTCGTAGGGATGATAATAAATTCAGCCCCATTTATGAAGGTGAGTGTAAAATTTTTTCAATCCTTCTCTCTATTCTTTAACACAGTTTTTTTTTTGTAAAAAGTAGGAGGAACATCATCAGGACCATTAACAGAACCCTTATCTGTACTATAAGCGTCGTAGTGATAATAATTAATTCAGCCCCATTTATGAAGGTAAATTTGCATATTTTTGTTTTCTCAAATCTTTGTTAACATATTTATCCCTAATTAGTTATTCTTTGTATTTTTGCCTAAAATTATTAATAATTATAGGACAGAATTAACATCGAGACCATTATCAGAACCATCATCAGGACTTTGCTACATCGTGGAGGTGAGCAACCCATTCAGCCAGGAATATCCACGAAGGTAAGTTTAGTTTACCTATTTATTTTTTATTTTTTCGTTATTTATTCAATATATCAAATAGTACAACACAGCGGTTTTTTTGTTACAGGAAGACCATCACAAAGACCATCAAAAGGACCATGCTGTGCCCTAGGACTATCAACTATTTTAACTGCATCCACAAAGGTGAATTTTCTTTTTATTCTTTTTTAATGTGTTTTTGTATTTTATCTTTTAATTTAAAACAACTTAATAACATATACGTAGCTCTAATTATTCACTGCCTATTCGTATTTTAACATTAGATTTAGACTTTTGTATTTTTATATTAAAAAAAATAACGTGGTTATTATTTTGTTACAGGAAGATAATTTAACAGGACCAACATCACGACCATTCTGCATCGTAGAGTGATCAAATGATTCTGCTGCCTTCACGAAGGTGAGTTAGTTTAATTTTTTTTATTAAAAGTTATATCATAAATTATTTAAAATAACTGGATAACATTTATTTTTTATTCTATATTTAACTTTAATTTAAATCTTTATTCAATATTTATTTAAAATTTTGTTACAGGAGGAGCATCAACGAGACCATCCTGATCATCATCAGGACCATCAACAGGATCAACAAATCAGTTGGATTCACAAAGGTGAGTTTATTTCTCTTTTTTTATTAATTATCTTTAAAAATAACATTAATTTATTAAAAACAACTGAATACTATTTACCATCTTTATTTTATCTGTAACTTTACACTTCTTATTCAATACTTATTTAAAATTATGTTACAGAAGGACCATCAACAAGACCATCCTATCATCATCAGGACCATCTACAGGATAAACAAATCAGTTGGATCCACGAAGGTGAGTTTGGTTCTTTTTTTATTAAAGAACATTAATTTATTAAAAACAACTGAATAATATTTACCATCTTTATTTTATCTTTAACTTTACACTTCTTATTCAATTCTTATTTAAACTTATGTTACAGGAGGACCATCAACAAGACCGTCCTTAGGATCATCATCAGGACAATCAACAGGATAAACAAATCAGTTGGATCCACGAAGGTGAGTTTGGTTCTTTTTTTATTAAAGAACATTAATTTATTAAAAACAACTGAATAATATTTACCTTCATTTTATCTTTAAATTTACACTTTTTTTTACATATTTATTTGAAATATAATAACACAATTATTTTTTTGTTACAGGAGGACTATCATTAGGATTTTCATTGGTACCATCATCATTGGCATCCCTAGTGCAGCGACTCTATCCATGAGGGTGAGTTTACTTTAATTATACACATTGATCCCTTTCAACACTTTTTTCTTTCATTATTTTCTTTTAACAATTATTTTAATTTAGAATAACTTGATAACACTTTACTTTAAATTTCATTACCTCTAACTATATTTTTTAAATTTTATTTAATATATAACTTAACTTAATATATTTTTTTTTTTCAGGAGGGTCACAATCAGGACCATGCTGCATCGTGGGACTTCTTTCGGGAGGGGGTCCCCGTCGGGAGTGCTCGGGAGCTCCCCACTTCGATCTTCGATGTCTCCAACCCCCGGAATCTCGGGATTTTCGGGACTCAAACTCCTGGAAGCCTCGGAATTCGAATTTCAACGACTCCAAAACAATATCTCTTACAGATTGGAGTTCTTGGAATTCGAATTTTAAGGTTTCTGGGACTTGGAGTCCCGGATCTCCCGAATTTCGTGTCTTGGGGACTTCGTTAATCGAAGTGGGGGGTCCGGATATCGAGTGCGGTCCCGGTCGGTCTTCGAATAACAAAAACGTTCAGGCGAAACCTGGTAGGCGTGAAAAATTTGTTTTTATTTTTCAATAAAACACATAAAATTATTATATTCTGTTTTATTTGACATGCCCCCTCCCCCTCTGTGTCCTCCCCCCCGGATTGTCCTCCCCTCCTGGAGGGGAGGACACATTCACACCCCCGATTGTCCTCCCCTCCTGGAGGGGAGAACACATTCACACCCCCGCCCCGTTCCACGATGGGGATGAGAATGTTCGCAAGAAAGGGTGTATACATGAGGAAGGATACAAATATTCGCACCAGGGTACGAATATTTGTACCCTCTCTTACGCACACCCCCTCTCTTACACACACTCTCACCCCCACCGTGCACATTCACTCTGAGGGTCCGATGAGGAAGTTATTGTATGCTAAAGAGGGTGTATGTGTGGGAAAAGGAAATGGGGTTCTGAATCAGGCCCATTCCCTATCTCTCACATATACACCCACTTTTGCACACATTTACCCCCTCATCGCACCATCCTAGTATGCTAGGAAGTGTGTGTGTGAAATAAAAGATGCTGATTAATAGCAGGCTGTTAATTTGCACCCTCTATTTCACTCACACACTCCCTAGCATACTTATTCACTCACCACTTTTATTCTCTCAGTCTCCCCCGTGCACATCAGCGCTCAAACTACATCCATACCTTCAGTCTTCACGTTCACACACATTTTCATCCTCACTACTTTAATATTTTCACTCATACACACATTCATCCTCCTGCACGTTTATTCTCATTCGTTTTTACCCTCGTTCCTTTCATATTGTCACTTTTACCCCCTCTCAGCATCTCATTCTTTCCCGTGCACATACAAGTTCACTTGTCACCACCCTAACTACTTTCATACAGTCAATCCCCCTTTCGTTCAAGTTCTCGTTCATTTCCACCCTCATTACTTTCATACTCCCAGTTTCACAATCTCATACAACATTCTCTCCCATGCACATACATTCTCATTCATTTCCACCCTCATTACTTTCATACTCCCAGTTTCACGGACTCCATACAATCATTCTCTTCCATGCACATACATTCTCGTTCATTTCCACCCTCATTACTTTCAAACACACAGTTTCACAATCTCTCCCCCTTGCACATACATTCTCATTCATTTCCACCCTCAATTTCTTTCATACTCACAGTTTCACAATCTCATACAATCATTCTCTCCCATGGACATACATTCTCATTCATTTCCACCCTCATTACTTTCATACTACCAGTTTCACAGTCTCATACAATCTTGTTCTTCCCCATGCACATACATTCTCATTCATTTCCACCTTCATTACTTTCATACTCACAGTTTCACAATCTCATACAGTCTTATTCTCCATCATGCACGTACATTCTCATTTATTTCCACCCTCATTACTTTCATACTCCCAGTTTCACACTCTCATACAGTCTTGTTCTTCCCCATGCACATACATTCTCACTCATCACCACCCTAACTGCTTTCATGCATTCGCTCTTCCTCACATTTTCACTCATAGTCACTTCCACATCTTCATTGTACCCACTCTCATACACATTTTCACTCATTTTATCCCTCAGTACTTCCATACTGTCACTTTTACCCCCTCACATCATCTTTTTCTTTCCCATGCACAAACAAGTTCACTTATATCCACCCTAACTACTTTCATACTTCCACTCTCCCCTTTTCGTACAACTCATCACCTCTCTAACATCTTCACTTTCCCCCTTGCATATACTTTCTCACTCAGTTTCAGCCCAATTACTTTCATACCCTCACTTTTACTCTCTCACATAATCTCATTCTCCCCCATGCACATGCACTCTCTTACTCTCTCCTACTGTCATTCTCACCCCACAGTGAAGATCCCAATTTTCCCCTGTATATTATTACATAATTTTTACAATGCCATCTTATATCTAACAATAAAATTATAAATATGAAAATATTACAACAAATAATTAAGTATTAATAAGGCTAATAATAGAATAAATGTTTCTCGTCGATTTATACAATTCAAAATGTAATATAATTTAGATACAATTCAAATTAATATTTTATGTTAACATAAGTGCAATAAATTAATTTAAAGTATTGTATTTTTCAAAACATTGAATAATACGACTAAATATAAATAATTATTTACATGAGAGTTTTATTTCATAAACATTCTAAGTGGGTTTTTATTTTTAAAATGGATTATTTAAAAAAATATTAAAGTTTAAACTAGTTTTAGTGAATATTGTTTTCTATAAATTTAATGAAATGTTTAAAAATTCTATTAAATTATATGAAGGAGCTGGGAATTGATTAATTATTTAAAAATTGACTTGAATTAAAATTACAAAACAAACAAAAAATAGAAAACAAAAACCATTATGTGAATGTGAAAGTTTACATCAACTAAAAAAATAAACTATTAAACACTAACGTAAGTCAACGAAAATCTTTTATACTGAAATAATTAAATTATAATTTGAATTATAAGAAATGGAGTAATTGGAATTTAAAATATTTACTTCTGGTAATTGTGATTGACTAAATGCTTAGATAAATTTAATTTTAAATATGAAATTGTTTAAAAATAGGAAAAAAAGAAACAACTGCAACTCCTTCAGTTAAAAAATCTTTGAAACCTACATAACAAATTTTTTTGTGGCAAGTTAAAAAGGGGAACTACTTAAGAAAATAATCTGCATTTACATCCATCAGTAACAGACGACAGAACTCCATCATGGTCAAAGAACACCCTTATTCTTTTCCTTCACATCCATCACCAGAAGACCACAGAATGCCGTATGATCCAAGAACACCCACCAAATCTAACTGCAAAAATAATAAATGTAACCCCTTGCATATTTACATACTTGAAGGGATAATATCTAATAATTACGATAACTTACCCTCTATCCATGTTTGGCAATTCAAATGATCCTATAAAAATGATGTTTCCTTTAAATCCATCACCACGAGACCATAGTGTTTAATAATGATCCAAGAACACCCTCCAAATCTAACTGCAAAAAGTATAAAATTTAACCACTTGCACATTTACATACTTAAAGGCATAATATCTAATAATTATAATCACTTACCCTAGCTCCATGTTTGGAAATTGAAATTATTCCATAAAAATGTCCTTTTCCCTTAAATCTATCACCAGAAGAGCACAGAACGCCATAATGATTCAAAAACACCCTCCAAATTTAGCTGCAAAAATAATAAAATGTAACCACTTGCATATTTACATACTTAAAGGGATAATATCTAATAATTACAATAACTTACCCTCTATCCATGTTTGGAAATTCAAATGATCCAATAAAAATGACCTTTTCCCATAAATCCATCACCAGAAGACCATAGAACTCCATAATGATCCAAGAACACCCTCCAAATCTAACTGCAAAAATAATAAAATTTAACCACTTGCATATTTACATACTTAAAGGGATAATATCTAATAATTACAATAACTTACCCTCTATCCATGTTTGGAAATTCAAATGATCCAATAAAAATGACCTTTTCCCATAAATCCATCACCAGAAGACCATAGAACTCCATAACGATCCAAGAACACCCTCCAAATCTAACTGCAAAAATAATAAAATGTAACCACTTGCATATTTACATACTTAAAGGGATAATATCTAATAATTACAATAACTTACCCTCTATCCATGTTTGGAAATTCAAATGATCCAATAAAAATGACCTTTTCCCATAAATCCATCACCAGAAGACCATAGAACTCCATAACGATCCAAGAACACCCTCCAAATCTAACTGCAAAAATAATAAAATTTAACCACTTGCATATTTACATACTTAAAGGGATAATATCTAATAATTACAATAACTTACCCTCTATCCATGTTTGGAAATTCAAATGACCTCATAAAAATGATTTTTCCTTTAAATCCATCACCAGGTGACTATAGAGCCCCATAATGATCCAAGAACACCCTCCAAACCTAATTACAAAAATAATAAAATTTAACCACTTGCATATTTATATACTTAAAGGGATAATATCTAATGATTATAATCACTTACCCTCTCTCCTTGTTTGGAAATTCCAATGATCCCAAAAAAATGATTTTTCCCTTACATCCATCACTAGAAGACAATAGAACATATCGTGGTTCATTAGCACCCTTCAAATGTAACATGTAATAGTTATCATGGATGCTGCAAGAAAAAAAAATATCACTTTTACATTTGAAAGAGGTTTCTTTTCTTTCTTACCCTTTTTTCACGTTTGGAAATTTAAATATCCTTTTGGAAATAATTATTTGCCCTTAAATCCATCAGCTGGAGATATTAAAATCCCTTTATGGTCAAAATCAGCAATAAAGAAAAATTCAACCACTTGAACACTTGCATGATTGATGGAAGGGATGTCTACTATTACGTTTTTTTCTGCGTATATAAACATAAATTCTTCCATTGGCAAGAGAACCAATAACACACGAAAATCTGAAAAAAAAAGGATCTTATTTATTTCAAGGCAATCAAAATTTATTTAAACAAATTGTCTGTAATCCCCATTAAAATTAAATTGATTTGAATCAAAAATTTCACCTAAACATAGTTAAATATATTTTCCTATGACTGCTACGTATTTATTTATTAATTTAAAAATTCTGATAGTTATTCGAAACCCTTAACCCTTTGTAACAATCAATCCACAGGAAAATTTGATATGAAAACGCCTACCTTCATAATGGAAATTTTCCTTGTAATCTACAAATACATTCCACTCAGTTTTGGGCAAAACATTACCACGTATTATTACTTAAAACTCAAAAAGCAGTGCACTTCTTATAATGCACTCCTAACCATTTCACTTCTGATAAGGACTAAATTGTACCTTTAGTAACAATTATTATTTACTGTACAATTTACACAAGGAAAAGTCAAAATAGTATTTTACGACAATAAGGCACGAACTGGCACGACCAAAGGCATTGCCAAGGACGTATGAAGGTACGTGATAGTACGAGGATCAAAATAAAATTTATTTACAAAAATGACAAAAGAAATTTTGAATAAATATTTTTAAAAATTTTTTCTACTAAATAATAATGAATAGGTAAGTATCTACATATTTTTAGCAGAGATCACAGAAAATAATTAAACCACCTGAAATTATTAATATAAAAATGGTTAAATTTATATATTTGCAGAACGCAAAACATTTTAACAATAATTTAATGATTTTATCTATAAGTAATAATTAACCCTTGTAAAGGTCTACAAACTTAATTCGCTTTTTCACGTTATGTTTCAAAGTGCTTCACAAATTTTCATTTACAAATATGTTTCATAAATATTTACAACTTACTAAATTAGATTTAAAAAACTTGGAAAACGACATTGGGGAATCCCAAAATATTGTATTAAGCTCAAAGGTGTACTCCAGTAACCTATCCAAACGATTTGATATTAATTATTTATTTTAGCAACCAATTTTTGTGTCAAATAATATATTCTAGGGCCATGTTAATATGCAATACAACCATTAACTTATTATATTATTTATTTACTTTTTTATCAAATACTGTAAAGTACTGTAAACTTTTTGATTGGACCACGTACATTACAACATTTTAAATTTTATACTATTTTATAAGGCATCGTCCAATTCGTTCCACTCGGATGAGCAGGATGTTTGTTTATCACCTATTTTTTGCTGGCTGCTTGTTGATAATATCTTTGCGACTGTATAAATTCTTTCTTTGTATTTATTTCAGGTTGAAATAGTCGACACTATATAATCAAGATTTAATTTAATTTTTCATTAATTTAATATTATCTATTTGTCAACTAACTATCTACCTATGGTTCTAAGTAAATTAAAACAAATAATGATTGCATTATATTATATAAACACTGTTTTGTATGTAGGTATGTATGTACGTAGTATCGACTGTAGGTACAATGATTGGTCTTTAATATTTGACTAGAATTAATGTATTGTATCTACGTATATTAGTTTAATAACTAGCATCATTAATATGTGGGACAAATAATAACAAATAGCACAAGATGGTACCAGCAAAATTTTTTTTAACCACAAATGTGTTTGGAAAACACGAGCAGATGAGCCGTCGGATGGTGCGAAGGTTTTTTTTCGATTAGAAGATGAACTAATAAATGTCCTATTAAGGAAAGGTGCATTTTACCGTATCAGCAGGACCGCGTTTGATAATTAATAACTTAGGAACAGTAAGTCCTACAGGAACGAACCATAGCTCAATATAACACTAAAAGAAGTGGCAAGTGTTTGGTGAAACTGCACTCTAATGGGACAGCCCAAACCTGAGCAGCTTCAGGCTTCCCAGTTTGTAGCGCCAACCCTATCTTTCAAAATTGCGTTTTTCAAACTCACACAATTTCCGATAACTTCAGAACGGATGGTTCAATTCAATTCAATTAAAAATTTCTTCTCAAAACCACTCATCTGTAACGCACCGTTCTGGAGTAATGGCTGCCGAATTTGTTTTTCAGGGTGTTATAATTCAAAAACACGAATTTCACCAGCAGTCGCGCCGTATCTTTTTCATCCCGATAAAATAAAATTTTGAATTTTCTATAACGACCAAATTCAATCGGAGATGTACAAAGATGGTGCAAAGCTTTCCCCAAACGGACTTGCCGTCTTCAAGTTGTGATTTCATAAAATGCCCTTTAAGCTAAGGGTCGCATTTAAAAATTCATAGCTCGGCAACCGTAAGTCCTACGGGCACCGTTCTAGGCGCAGTCAAAACTAAAAGGACACGGTGAGTTTTTGGCGAAAACCGCACTCAATTCGGACAGTACGGACCTGATCTACAGGCCTCCCCATTCGAAGCTCCAATCCTAACGTTCAAACAGTCGTTTTTCAATGTTCATATCTAGAATCTCCTGTAACTCCGGACTGGAAGGTCCAATTCGCGCGAGGGTGACATCAAAATTTTTTAGAGACACCCCTGGTTAAAATGAACCCAAATGACGTACCGTTTCAGAATAATTACTGTCGAAAATATTGGCAAGATGTTATAATTGTGGGGACACTATTCAAACACATGTTAAAGAGTATATCTAGAGAACCATTAAAAGTAGCACAAAAAATCTTTTACCAGCAATCGAGCCGTGTCTTTTTCATGAGGTTTTCGACGAAAATAATTTTTAGAAATTTTGGACAGTTCAGAACGAATGAACCTCTAATATGTAAATAAAAGCTACACTGATCGTAGTTTTTCGACTGTGAAGTTTTTGTTTACTAAAAAATGACATTGTAAAGTTTATATTTACAAAAAAATAGCAGATGCAATTAAAATTTACAACTTTTAATCTAAATTTCTGTTATATTCACAGTTTTTAGTAGTACTTAGTTACCTACCACTACTGTACACTAAGTTCTTGTTTTTATTTTCGATTATAACTCTGGTGTTCAGAAAAGTTTACATGGATATATAAAAAAAAGTTTATTAGCTATTTAACTCGCTTATAGGTATATTCCCCTAGCAGCCGAAGTCATAAATTACAAACTCGCTTCAATTAAGAATTAAGAGACTCCTAATTAATGATATTCTCTATGTTTATATGTGGCAGAAAATTTAACCCTTAAAGGAAACTGCAATTATTTTTTTTCACTTACTTTTATATTTTATTTATTCTCACCATTTTTATTGTGGCAGTGAGCAAAAGCAAGACAAATATTTAGTAAACCTAGACTTGGTCTTTGTCTTACTTTTTAGAAGTGCATCTTGGTCTTAGTCTTGTTTCAGATTTCACACAACCTACAGTACAGGGACTCTGGACTATCTGGTTTCTTATCAATCATAATTTGTCATTATTACTGTCACTTTCTACATATTGTGTTTTGTATAATACAAGTGACCAAAATAGCAAAAACGAGGAGTCGTTGTGAGATCAAAAGAAGAAAATGTCCTTGATTGATAACAAGTACATTATTTTGTACCACGTCACCTGAACTTAACTTAATCTGCCTGTAGACAGAAATTTCAATTCCAATCGTTCATTTTTGATGACACGGATAATCGTGACCAGGACGACTGGACTTACCTAAATCCAAAAATAAAGGCACATAAATCCCTCAACCGCCGGACAAATTGCTTCGGCTCAATTTTACGGCAGTACAGCAACACTGATTGCCTCTTCCGAATTGAAGTGCACGGCTCGCCAATCCGATTATCTGTCTAACAACGTGTGTAGCGTAGTATTTACCTACACCCATTTCAAACGTAGGTACGTAATAACGTACACAGAAACAGAATGCAAATTTTCATCGCTTCCGGCTTTCGTATTATCACCATACATATGTACGTTATTACGTATATTTACGCGAGGTTCTTCTTCGACTTTAACGATGGCTAGCTACACAGCCGCCATGCGGCCTGTTCAAACAAATAACGCGTATAATAAAAGCCCGGTCCTGCTTGCCCGCATAACTTCATTAGCAAACGCCCTCTAGTGAGGAGTGGTTTCACAGGAGACATCCTCGGTACGAGCCGGGATAACCTCAAATGCCGCAGGCCCAATTCAGGACTTGGCTGCGTTGTTCCTGAATTTTACTAGCTCATTAGAGCTACGAACAGGACGATGAGGATGACGCCAAAACCGGTTGGTTGGTTGGTTATCTTCTACGCAGACGAGGACCGTCGTCGTCAGTAAAACTTTACCTGACGTAATCAGGCAAGAAATTGTTATGTAAATTGATGACAAAAAAAAGAAATTCAGAAAACAAACACCTAAATACATTTAAATATAATGTGTAGTATGTAGATACAGTCTCAGAAATAAAAGTAGGTATACCTACATACGTATTAAGCAGCTTTCTGATGTTGATTATTAACCAATCAAATATCTTGCTACCTTTATTACTCTATAAATATTGATAGTTAAGGATAAATTAAAACCAATTTATAATCGATCAAAAGCTCACGCATTGATCACATTTGGGCAAATCATAGATCTAAAGTGATATGCATCAAGCAAGCCATCGGAGGTAGCTTTATTAAATTGAGCTACTATTTTAATAATGCACGTAAGTCCCATAAATTTGACCTTTTCTTGGTCAAAATAAATAAAACTTATTTAATCTAGTTGTGATAAATTAAATTTTGGAAATGTTTTAGTTCAAAATGTGACTCGAATGTGCGGTAGAGTTTATTCTGAAAGTGGGGATCCTGTGACTAAGGGTTGTTACAGTCAAGTGGTAAATGGATATACAGTAGAATTTTGCGTATGTGAATCTTCGGCAGGGGGATTAAAACCTTGCAATATTGCTAATAAAATTGGTGGTTTAACGATAGGACTCACTCTTACATACGCCCTTTTATTTTGTTATTATGCGTTAGGTTATTCTTAACATTTAATTGTGATAAAATACAATATAATAGACACTTAAAGTTATTTTAGTTTTAATCGTTTTTATACATATTTCATAAATAATTGCATATTTACTGATTTATGTGTAATCATAAAGTAAATAATAAGCCTTTGTATTATTTTCTTCTTTATTTAAGTTGAATGATTATTTATTGCTTAAAAACAATTTTCGAAAACATTGTTTTCTATAGATTTCAAAAAGACATGTCTGGTTTTATAGTACTATACATAGTTTCATAATTTGTTATTAAATATAAAATTCGTTTGAACAGCTAGAAAAGGCGCTCCTTGAAGTTTAGGATGTAAAAGAAAATTTTTTTTATTCAGTTACTAAGCTGACGAATCGTAAATTCATTCTTCACCTATTTTAGAGGAACATTTTACCAAATAATTGATAAAAAAGAGGGAAGTATAATCTTTCAACTTTCGTTTCTCTTTAAGAATTTAAATTACCCTCCTCACTTTTTTATTTCCCGTTTAAAAAGCTGACATAGCCGTCTTTCGATATCGGTTCTTGATTTTAAGTTGTAAGCCTCTTTTAAATTACTTTAATGCTACCTACTTAAAATTCAACAAATAATCCTTCAGAAAACTAGAACAGAATCTAAATTTACTTAGTCATAAAGTATCCACTGCGATTAATCTTTTTTTTTTGTTGGAATTAAAAGTAAAAGCAAAATAGTCGATGTATGGGTAAATAATTTTTTACTTAATAAGTAAGGCGTGTTTTATAATTGTTTGGGGGTAGTAATCACACTAATATGTATGTTTGTAACTTCTTCACGCCTAAACGGCTGGAGCGATTTTAAAAAAATTTGGTATGGAGTTAGCTGACACCCTGGATTATCACATAGGCTACGTTTTACTGCGGGAAAATATCTTATTCTCATGGGAAAATCGATGAAAATGAATTCGCGGAATATTATAAATGCGAAAGTAACTCTGTCTCTATGCTACACAATCTCGACTAAAATTTACTGAACCGATTTAAATTAAATTTGGTACATATATAGTCTAGAGCCTGAGAAAGGACATAGGCTACTTTTTAATGCGAAAAAAGGGTTGTAAGGGGTTTAAATAGGAAAGTTTGTACGGAAATTCCGTATTTTTTAAAGATTTTTTAGGCTTTTGATTAGATATAAATAAATACGACATTCAATGTTGATAAACATTTTACCCTAAAGGGGATAAAATTAGCCGATGAAAGTTTTTGTGTAATGACGTCGTCCAAAAAGCTTACGGCCCAGAAAATTAAAATATTAAGTGTAAAAAGTTATAGAGATTTTGTTTATTTAGATCAATAAAAGTAGTTGAATACTAAGCTATTATAAACTATTTTAAACTATAATTAAATTATATTAATCTATAATATTATAAATGCGAAAGTAACTCTGTCTGTCTGTGTGTTACGCAATTACGCCCAAACTACTGAACCGATTTAAATGAGAATTTGGTACAGAGAAAGATAAGTAGATATAAAGCTAGAGGCTTGAAACTTATTTTTTAGGCTTTTGATTAGATATAAATACGACATTTAAAGTTTGTAAGAATTTTACCCTATAGGAGGCAAAAATAAGGAATGAAAGCTTTTGTTTAATGACGTCGGCAAAAAGTCTTACGGCCCAGAAAATAAAAATATAGAAGAAAAAAATTTTAAATATTGCCGAAAGTCACTATTCCACTCGGACGAAGTCGCGGGCATAGCTAGTTAATTATAAACTTTTTTTTTTTTAAAAAACTCTATAGTTTTGGTTTCAACTTTGTGACAGTCCATGATTACGGGATGAATTTCAAATAAAACACACTTTGCAATGTCACTTAATTTTATTTCTTACCACTGGACCGGTTTCGACTTACAAAGTCATTATCAACAGTGGTGAGAAATAAAATTAAGTGACATTGCAAAGTGTGTTTTATTTGAAATTCATCCCGTAATTATAAACTTGTTCCTGATTTTAACTCTTGAATCCTTTAGGGACAAAATTGGACCTTGTCCGAAAGAGTACCTAATAACAATAACTCAATTTGTTGTAAGTACCTACCCTACCTACCTATTGGATGAGTTGTTGAACAAACTTTCTGACATTATGTCTTGATGGCATCAAGTTTCTAGAGGAAGTTTCATTTTCGATAAAATATCGTGTAAATTATACGCCTTTTGCCACTTGGAGCCGCTTTATACCCATTCCGAGTGATATCTCTGGGGCGTATTTACAACTAAACGCGCTTATGGTTAGTCACTTCGGCTTCTTTAGATTATACGTTGTACGTACGGAAACATTTATTTCCCTTGACGACAAGTCTTCCGCTACAAGTGTCATGTTGAATCATAAATGATTTCCGATGAGGTTTCTTGTCAAATTGAAAGAGTACTTAATTTATGTTGGAAACAAGAAAATGGATTTAACCGCTCCTACTCTCTTCTTTCTACCGATCTCCTTGGAGGATAATAAAGAATGAAATTATTTTTAGGACGTGACATGCCTATATATTCTTACATTTAAAACTTTTCAGTAACTTCTAGCAAATAATATCAAGTACATAATTGCAACTGACTATATAAGAAGTACATACATAATAAACGAGTAGTCCCAGTAAATTTTAGAGGACCTTTTGTGCCAGTTACCGAAATATCTCACGCGATATTTTTCTTTTTTTTTTTGTATTAAATAATGTTACAGTTTATGACAAATTTTCTTAACTGTCCCGCTACATAAAAAGGTCGTTTTGTAATAATTGTGGTTCACGCAAGAACAGGATTAAAAGGGAAGAAAAATGAGAAAGGCCTTTTAGAAAAGTCGCTCGCATCCACAAAGAGTTTAACAATAGATTAGAGTTTGTGGCAGGAGTGTGTGTGTATGACATATCAAAGCGTGTTATGTAACAAA
Source organism: Agrilus mali (assembly GCA_029378335.1). Lineage (NCBI taxonomy): Eukaryota > Metazoa > Arthropoda > Insecta > Coleoptera > Buprestidae > Agrilus > Agrilus mali. The sequence goes on along the minus strand of CM055657.1, from coordinate 29,717,668 downwards.
AAGGAATTTTGCGAGAAACGTTTGTCTGAAGTCGTGGTTTTCCTGTAGGAAATTTCTCTTTTAATAACGCATAAAATGGTAGGTAGTAATTTCTCAGACAACTTATCTTTAAGTGTCGTTATCTTATCATTTATTATCAGGTACAGTAACATTAGAAAATATATCCACGGGCAGAGTCGTTTCAAGTTTTGATAAAGTGCGTTATTTTGAAAACAAAAATATGCTAAGTGCCGGATTTATCTAAGAACATTTCGAGGCCATCGCAAAAAAGGGACCCCCACAAAATTTTATTTAGACATATTTTTCCTACTATCGTTACAGATTAGTAAAAACAATTCATATAGGTATACAAATTTAGCTGATGTAAGGCACAATTTACACTCCAAGGCAAAAGGCGTATAATTTACACGATATTTTATTAAAAATCAAACTCCTTCCGAATCTTGATTCTATCTAGATATAATGTAAAAAAGTTTGCTCAACTACTCACCCAATAGGTACCTACTTACAACACACAACATATTGAATTCTTTCGGATCTAGTCCAATTTTGTCCCTAAAGGATTCAAGAGAAAAAAAAAAAGGAACAGCATTGTAATTTATTACAACCCTAAAAAGAATATAAAATACACCCTAACATATTAAGATTTATATTCATTAAAAAAATTATTTACCTATACATCGACTATTTTGCTTTTACTTTTAATTCCAACAAAAAAAAAAGATTAATCGCAGTGGATACTTTATGACTAAGTAAATTTAGATTCTGTTCTAGTTTTCTGAAGGATTATTTGTTGAATTTTAAGTAGGTAGCGTTAAAGTAATTTAAAAGAGGCTTACAACTTAAAATCAAGAACCGATATCGAAAGACGGCTATGTCAGCTTTTTAAACGGGAAATAAAAAAGTGAGGAGGGTAATTTAAATTCTTCAAGAGAAACGAAAGTTGAAAGATTATACTCCCCTCTTTTTTATCAATTATTTGGTAAAATATTCCTCTAAAATAGGTGAAGAATGAATTTACGATTCGTCAGCTTAGTAACTGAATAAAAAAAATTTTCTTTTACATCCTAAACTTCAAGGAGCGCCTTTTCTAGCTGTTCAAATGAATTTTAAATTTAATAACAAATTATGAAACTATGTATAGTACTATAAAACCAGACATGTCTTTTTGAAATCTATAGAAAACAATGTTTTCGAAAATTGTTTTTAAGCAATAAATAATCATTCAACTTAAATAAAGAAGAAAATAATACAAAGGCTTATTATTTACTTTATGATTACACATAAATCAGTAAATATGCAATTATTTATGAAATATGTATAAAAACGATTAAAACTAAAATAACTTTAAGTGTCTATTATATTGTATTTTATCACAATTAAATGTTAAGAATAACCTAACGCATAATAACAAAATAAAAGGGCGTATGTAAGAGTGAGTCCTATCGTTAAACCACCAATTTTATTAGCACTATTGCAAGGTTTTAATCCCCCTGCCGAAGATTCACATACGCAAAATTCTACTGTATATCCATTTACCACTTGACTGTAACAACCCTTAGTCACAGGATCCCCACTTTCAGAATAAACTCTACCGCACATTCGAGTCACATTTTGAACTAAAACATTTCCAAATTTTAATTTATCCCAATTAGATTAAATAAGTTTCATTTATTTTGACCAAGAAAAGGTCAAATTTATGGGACTTACGTGCATTATTAAAATAGTAGCTCCATTTGATACAGCTATCTCCGACGGCTTGTCTGCACACAATGTTAGCTCTGTGATTAGCCCACATGTAATCAATGTTTGGCAAAGAACCATCATCTTAAAATACAATTACAATTTTTAATGGATTCGACCCTTAATTGCAAATAAAATAATAAATCTTTATAAAATAGCTACTACAAAGTTTGAAATTCTTGAAAAACTATTTTCGTATTTGACATAACCCTTTTTAAAAAATCGCCTTATTTATTTTGTGTAATCCTTGTGAAAACTGATTCGCCACCACTTACAAGTTATGACAAAAGGGTCAGCACATGGTATGCCAGTTGTGGGATTTTCACTTTTCCATTCAGTACAACTACCATTATAAGTGGACGAATTATCGTATCTAGGTCCTAGCCATGTAAAATTGAAACAATAGGGAACATTAATATTAAAACCGTCATCCACATCATCATCCCCTTCTACCACCGTAGTTGCTGAAACCGTAGTACTCTCTGTTTCCGTATCATTACTTTGTGCATTTACAAAATCATCTAAAAAACGTTTCATTATTACTTAATTTACCAACCAACCTTTTTCAATTTTTTTCATACTAGTCAAAACACACAGGAAATATAAAACAACTACGAAACCTTTCACCGACTTCATCTTCCTATTATCTACATTAAATTAAATTAAAAAGCTACAATGAAAACTTATTATTCGTGAAAGTAACTAATTAATTTTAGATATTGCACCGTTCAAGATAAGTTGGTGATAAAAATTGATAAGTCTGAAATCTCAGTTTTCTTAAAATATTCTCTATCATATCCAAACGCACCTACTGATTGCTATTGACAATGAAATGTGCTTGATAACAACCTCATTGCGCAATAATAAAGTCGTTTATTTTGTATTGTAAACACGCGCAACCAAAATAGTGTTATTTAAAAAAAGATTAAACAAAACAATATTAAAATTTCCTAATCGATCTATTGGATTAAATTTGATTAAAATCAATTTTTTTGTAACCAATAAGTTGGAAGTTTTCAAGCGGTAGGTACCTTTGATAAAAAATTATATTACAAATCTAATTAAAAAAATATTTCTACTGGATCTTTTTTATAGAACACGATTAAATAGGAGAAACATTTATACGAATTGTTAACCCTATTTTTGATAGTATCAAAAATATTATAAAAAAGCAAACACTAAACGTTCTTTAGTTTATCATATTTTTATATTCAAAAGAATGGTTCTATTTCTTTTGAAAAGCCCTCGTATAATTACTTGTTAAATACTGTGTTGATTAGGGCACATGGAGACATCTAATGGTGAATAGCATGAACGAGAAAGCTTACAGTATATTTACTTGAGTCATTTTCTTTGCCTACACGACCTCTAGCTTTAAAAATTGGCTATAATACAACTTACAACACGGCCATGAGCCACAGAACACAGTGTCGTAACATAAAAATTTTATGTTTCAATTTACAAAATCTTTTTATGATTACATAACAGTTAGCAAATTAAATATGGCTAAAGACAAGCAAGTCATAATTAATTGACAAGTTGTGTCAAAATTTTTGTGTTCCATAACAAAATTAAAATTACAAATATAATAGTATAAAAATATGTCTCGCCTCCCCTTGAAAACTTTTTTTGGTGTTTTTAAACAAATCTTTGGTACTACAAAGTACACCCTAAATCAGCATTATAATTACTCAAAACCATCAGCTAAATCTGGTCTCACAAAAAGTGTCCAATGGAGCCAAAACCACTGCACTGCCAACGCACCTGAAAATATTTCCAAATGTCCTAAAAAAGATAACGATGAGTTCGTCCTACCAAATTCATCAAAATATCCTAACGTCGAAGAATTAGAATGTGGTTTACACCCTCTTGAGACCCAAAGGGAAAAGAAACGTTCAACAACTGATTGTTTGAAACCAAAACCGGTCGAAACTTACATGGGGTATCCTGTTACAAAATGTTCCCAGGGTAGACACGATGGGTGTGTACCAACAGCTACACTTAAACCAAAATATCCAAAGGTCAAACGAAAGGATTGCTCAAATTTGCGTCGTAAAAGATATAAAATGCACGTCGATTGTCGACATCGTGTAGAAGACGAATGTGTGTATAGTTGCCAAGCGCAAATGTGTAAAATTTACCCTGCCAATACGGAAATTGAAACTAAAAAGAAGGACCCGTGCGACTAATAAATAAAATAATGAAAAATAGTAGTACCATTTGGTATAATAAAAACGATAAACACAGTAACATTTAACAGGAAAAAGAAAAACAATATAGCGTTTTGTACCTATAAAGTCAAACTTTATTATATTTACAATAAACATAGAAATATTTAGATTTCTTACAATATATTAAGTGATCAATTTTGAGCCTTACTTTCTGAAAATTATTGTTAACATTAACTTCCAAAAGTATTTTTTTATATAGTATAAGAATCTTTTAAATAGTAATTAAATAACTTTTTAATAATAATAATAATAAAAATAAATATGAACTTTATTTAGCATTTATAGCTATACAATCGCTCAATACAGCTTAATAATACTTAATCTATTGGATAATATAACAAAATACAACAAAACAGTACAACTAAAAACGAAACCAATAACAATATAATTAATATAATTAATAACACTACTAAGAGAACTAACATCTATTGCGATTTATTTAGGTAGCTCAATTTAAGCTCTCTTTTAAATTTTACCAATTCTTGTTCCTTCAATTGGTTGTTTAGATCATTATATTTTTTTATTCCTTTAAAAAATATTGTGTTTTTTGCATTTTTACTATTCACCTGCGGTAATATAAAGTTTTCTTTATTTCTGGTATTGTGTTCATGAGTGTCCACAAATTTCACCAATATGTTTTCAAAATAAGTTGGCATTAACTTTAGTTTTATTTTATGCAAAAAGACTAATGTAAGATATTCTGAGTGATCTTGGATATTCAACCATCCTAATTCGTTAATCATTGCATTTACTCTTGTATACCTATTACAATTAAGTATCACTCTCATAGCTCTGTTTTGTAGTTTTTGCAATGTCTGCATTCCCCTGCTGTTACTTAAGTACAGTATTGTTCCTGCAAAATAGAAATGTGGCAATACAATCGTATTGTATACTGTCAGCCTCGCCCATTGGGATAGATAGTTGCTGCATCTCCTCAGTACACCAATTTTCTTTGCAATTTTTTTGCTAATGTAGTCTATGTGTTCATTGAATTTTAAATTTTCGTCGACCAGTATTCCTAAATATTTAGTTTTATTCACTATTTCTATGTTGGTATTTTCAACATTTATTACAAGTTTGCTTTTCCATTCGTTCTTTTTGGGTCCTAATATCATTGCTTTAGTTTTTTGAATGTTAAGCTTTAACTTATTTGTAGCGAGCCAATCGCTAATATTAATCATTTCGTTATTAACTACATTCTGTGCTTTCATTAAGTTGTTGCTTGCGTAGTAGATATTTAGTTTATATTTCTTATTAATTACCAACGAAACTGCCTTGTTTTAAGTAACAAACTAATTAAACATGATTTTTACGTAATTATAACCTAACACCTGACGCAGCGATGTACACCCCACCATAGCATCGAGGGTTACTGATCTATGAATGAAAGTTTCATTGTATTTAATGTGTCTGGCACTTGTGATTGGCTGACGCGTCAGCGGCCATCTTGACCCACTTAAAAGTAGGTCAAATTCAGTCACTAATTTTATGGATCAAATACAAATGTAAACAAAGGAAGTGTAATTAAAAAATTGATCAATTTGCTTATTTTTAACCGATTTAGATGCGGTTTTTACTAAAATTTATGAAATTCAATTCTACCTAAGTATAATATAATAAATATGTGACGCCGCTGATTAATTCAGCGTTTGCTTTATTCTATGATACAAATGAAAATAATGAAAGGTAAGAAACAGCTGAGCTGTCGAGTCGAGATGTCTATAACGTCAACGTCAAATAATATTGTCTTAATAACGAAAGAAATAATTAATAAATTCAGTTGAGTGCACTTAATGTGTTAAATCTAATATAATGCAGTCTATTTATTACCACATAAACGTTAATGTTCGTAATTAATATCTCATTTGTATAAAAATGGGCCAAAATGTTACTACTCAGATTCAGGAATTCATTCCATCTTTTTTAGAAGAATTCAGAAAGGAAGAGTGCACTGGCACCCTTTTATCAGCCGAAATAAGGAACTTAACGTATGAAGAGTTTATGAAAGATATCAGAGAGTTGAATGTTTTGTAAATTTCAAATTACAATTTTCGTTACCTACTTACAGTTTGTGTGGTTTTAGATCTAAAAAGTATGAAGATTCAAATGGCAAACGTCTAGTTTTTGCAGTTAAACAAAATACAGACACATCTATATTTTGGAAAGCAACAGTTCAGATAGCTTGTGTTAAACTTGATGCTAAATGTAGTCAAGTAGAAAGTTTTCGATTGATGAATTTACCAGAATTCATTAAGGTCTTTAAGACTCTTAAGTGTCAATATTTAACAGAGGCAGAAAGCAAAAAGTATATTTTGTATCTTTTAAATTATTTTATGCTTTGGTTGTTATTTAATAGGTTGCAAGATAACTTACAAGCATCAGCCCTTTTCTCAAATATTGATGAAGCAATGAAGCAAAATAAGGGCAAAAGTAGTTTAGAGAATCAAAATGAGTGTTGTATTTGTTTAGAAAGAGTTCCTGAGACATTATTACCATGCACCCATTCGTATTGTTCAAAATGTATTGAGGAATGGTAACAATAATAATCAATTAAGCTTTAAGGAAAACATTTGGTACTAATAGTAGGTATTTTAGGAGTGATGCTCATGACACTTGCCCAATTTGTCGTGAAAAACTAAAAAGTTCTGATGATACTTGGGTTCTTTCTGAAGTACCAAAAGCTGAGGAAATTGGTGAAGAAATTCGTTCTAATCTTATGAGTTTGACAGAAGACAGGCCCAGTTCTTGTTTATTTTCATAAAATCGTATAGTTGTTTTTTATAGTTTTTAATAAAATACTCATCCTACTACTGTTAAATGTTTGTTATTATACAGTATTTAATGTATATTATTTTAATAAACTTAATTGTAAAAATATTTTTTATTTTAGTAGTAGGTAATTAATACTATTTATAAGAAATTATTAATTTTTAGGCGTTTTATGGCATTACTTGTTGTTTAAATAGTGTTATTGAAAATAATAATTAATTATTTATAGGTTTTTACGTAATTATAACCTAACATTTGACGGAGCGACGTACACTCCACCACAGCATCGAGGGTTACTAACCGAATGAGTACAACAACGTCGATATAAACCCGTTAGACGCATCTGATTGGCTGCTGCGGTGGCAACCATCTTTGTGTAGGCCTAAGTAGGTCAAGTTCATTGCACCTGTTGCATTGGAATGCCGATATAAACAAAGCTAGGCGCCACCTAAACACGGAACTAAAATACCGCACATTTAAAAATTAATAACTCCGTTATTTATTAACCGATTTAGATGCGGTTTTTACTAAAATAAGGAGGATTTAATACTGTTTAATGCCATTAAAAAATAAATCATTTTAATTAACAAATGCTCAGTTTAAAAAACAGTTTTATATCTTAATTCACATTTTTATTTAGTAAATATTAATAAATATAACTTTAAGGGGTATTTCTATGCTATATAAACGCTCACAACTCCTCTCATCAACCCATCCGTTAACTAACTTTTTTAAATAAATTAATATAAATTAAAGTTTTTCGATTACCATATAATATCTAAACTTCAATTTTTATAAAATATATTTCTCTTACTTAATATTTTTATTATCCTCAACTGCCAATTAGGGTTACCTTTACAAATAAGTAATCAATTTTTTTATTATTAATTTATAGAGCAAATAATTTTTATGATGATGAATCAAGTATCAATTTAATAAAAACAAAAAAGTAACTTAATTTCCAAACGTCAGTTTTTTAATATTCACCTATCAAATATCAAATTTGTGAGTACAGTATTGAACAATGGACGACCCAGAGAAAACATTCAAAGAACTCCGTGAGATTTTTGAGAATCTCGATAAATCTCCTCCTGGTAATTCAAGCGAAAATTCGAATACCCCAAAAAGCAGTTTTGATATCACAAACGATAATGGACAACTTGCCTCTCTAATCGAAAAACTTGACACTTTACTGGCTACTGTTAACGACGAAAATGAATATCATAAGAAAATTCTTACAATGAAAGCTTCTTTATATTACGAACAAGCAAAATTAATGGCAGCAGTCGGGGATACAAAAAAAGCCAACGAATTACTAGAGAAAGCTTTAGAAATCGTTTCCGAGCATAAAGATCACAACCAAGTGAAATTTCTTTATCTAAGATTAATCAACCATTTGTCGTATCTCATTTCTAAAGCAGATAATCTTCAAAAGTCCCGGGAACTTTTAGAAAGCATTGCCGATTTTGAAGTCAACACGGATATTGCAGTTTACAGGTCCTCAAAAATATTTCTTTTTTTAATTTTATTATAAAAACAGTTTACTTTCAGTACTGAAGAATTATTTTCGGGAAAAGTCCTCGATCAAAATCAAAGGCGCGTAAAACTAAACAAATTGTTAGCAAATAATTTACAGATGTTGGGCTGGGTTTATGGAAGGCTCGGTATGCACGACGAACACGCTTTTAAGCAACATAAGGCTTTAGAGAAGCAGTTAGAAACTGGAGATATCGACCCTACCGATTGGGCTTCGAGGTGTACCAGATTAGCCGCAGTTCTTATCACCAGACAAAAATGGGTACCAGCAAGGTAATTAAAAATTTAAATTTATTTAAATTAGTAAAACTAATTTAATTTTTCAAGATATCACTTGTCAGCTGCAACGACAGTCTTAAATCGCTTAGAACGCGAGTTGGTGCCCCATCCAGAGCTTTCCAGGACCCAAGCAGATATGGCAAGGGGGTGGGTTCATTACGGACTTCAATTATTTAACGCCAGTACTATTTACTTAACTCAAAAGCTTGCAGGTAAGAAGTAAAGTGACAAAAAATTATTTTACGTAATCTAATACATAATTGTAAATGTTAGGAAATCCCACTTATTCACAAGAAGAGCCAATTGATCCAAATTTAGTGTTTGGTAATTTGGAATTTGCTGTCGAAAGTGTTCCAGCAACCCCTGTGGTCACAACAGAACAAGCAAGATTGCTATTTTTACACACGCACACGTGGCTGAAACGGGTTAGACTTTATTACACCCTAAGAGACTTCCCCTTGCAGTATGTCAATGGGGTGTTAGATTTGAGCGAACTTTATCGCTATTTGGCCTTTTATGAACCCGATTTAGAGTCGATGTACAACGTGCAGAAACGAAGAGCTGATGCATTGGAAACTTTAAGTGGGATATTGAAGGAAGTTAGGCCACAGTGTTATCTAGCAGTCAATATCGAAATTATTCGAGAACTAGCAGAAGTTCAAATTGAATTGCTTTCGCTAAATTTGAAGAAACTATATGCCAGTCAAGGTAACATCCCCTACCCTCAGAAACAATCATAAACGGGATAATATTTATTTGGTAAAGTAAAATTCATCTTTTTAGATACCAAACAACAAGAAGGGGAAGACGTAATCAAACGCAAAATCGATGCAGTGTCCGATATTCATCAGAGATTAGGAAGTGTGGAAACGTATTTCTATTCGCGACCTAAAGCAGCAGAGAGGGCAGTTGATGGGGAACCTTCGGATAATGAGGTGATGACAGGATTTGACACTGAAGGGGATGCTGCAGCCGTGGATGTACCAGTAAGAGATGTAATCAATGCAGAACAGGAAGAAAAAGACCTTAGTGGTGAAGCAGTGGGGGAAGTGATTGAAGACAATTGTTGTGAAAACTTGAAAAGCGAAACAACAATTTCGTAAATGAAATAGTTACCTACTTGCAGAAACATTTTTGAAAATATATTTTGTTTATAAGAATTTATTTTATTATCTATTTACTTATAATGTATATATTATATACAAAAGGATTTTAGTACATAATTGCAATTAGAAAATAACAAAACTCTATTACCTAAGATATTTATTAATTTAAAGGGTTTTTGTGTTCAGCTCAGGGGTTGGTTTCGAATATGTGTGGAGTACTATTTTACAGAAGGTTGTTATTGAAAGTTTTGAGGGTGTTCTAGAATTTCCCATAAGGTTCAAAGTGTCATAGAAATTTCCAGAAGGTTCTATAATTGTCCAGAAGATTTTTGAATTATCTAAAAGGTTTGAAAATGTTCCAGAATTTTTAAGAAGTTTCTAGAGTGCTCTAAAATGTTATAGATGATAATGTTTTAGGATTTTCCAAAAGGTTCTAGAGCATTCTAGAATTTTATTGAAGGTTTTAGAATTATCTCCAAGATTCTTGAATTATCAAGACCGTTCGAAAATGTTCTAGAATTTTAAGAAAGGGTCGAATGTTTTAGAATATTATAAAATCCTAACTTTGGGAAATTTAAAGGAAATATTTCCATGTAAACGAACCATTTGTCAAAAACAAAATTTTTAGGTTGAAAACTCCAAATTTTCAGTGCATATAAAATGCGTTTATTTACAATTATCGTTTTCATATTTTGTTTTTTTCAAACATTAAATAATTGTAGCGCAGTTTACACCATTCCTGTATACAAAGAACATGGTAAGTTTCTCATAATTAATTTTTAATTAAAAATTTTGTATACGTATAATGGCGATAATTATCATAATCTACCCCCGATTTAAAACATTTTTCCTTTAGATAACGTATGCTTCGATAAAATATACAAATTCATAGACGACGAACAAAATTTCCTTTGTAAAAAGTACAAAATATGCAAACTATTCGTTTGTGTTGGCGATATGGTGTTTGGTTGGTTTGTAAATGGGGCGAAAAAGATTTTTGACTGTTTAAAAGAAGACGAAGCAATGAAACAAATGCACATTAATGAGTTCGTCCCTTCAAAAGAGATAGAAAATGAAATAAAATCAGATCAGCATCAACATCAACAAAATTTAGAAGTTCAAAAAAAGAATGTTATCAAAAAAAGGAGACCAATTACTAATAACAGAAAGATAAGGGTAATAAATAAGAAAGAGTTTATAGAGCAACCACCATTTGTAGCTACCATCCCAAAAATTCCATCCCCCAAAGAAAAACATGTACTTGTTGATAATATAAATGTGCCAGCAGAAAAAGTTGCAAACAAGATTAGTTTTCGCAACGTGGACTTAAGAAAATGCTACAATTTATTTTTAGGGGCTCATTTGATGACCATTTTTATAGCATCATATGTGAGTTTTTTTTATTATCTCTTTATTGGTGATTACTAAAAATTTTTTTTTTAAGAAATTCGTCAGATCGTTCTACAGATGGGCGCCATTAAATTTATATGATATTACTTTAAGAAACTTAACATCTAACGTTGATAACCGAAGGGTTGATGTTGCCACCGAAGCAAACGATACCGATAGCGAAGAAACTGACACAGAGGACGTGAGTAAGAGTGTTATCGAATTATTTTCTTTCAAAATACATTGATAGATATATATATTACAGTTGTAGTGAAATATAACAGAAGATTAAAACCTACTTGGAAAATTATTGCTTAAACTATTACCTACTGGACTTAAGATTAATAATAATAAGACGAAAATGCCATGTAATACGTATTTTAATGAAAAATTATTTTATACTTAGTTAATAATAATTTTGAAATAAATATTCCTGTGTTATAAACATTTATCTCCAACAGATCTCGTCATTGTCCATCAATAAAAAATATTTTTTTAAGCTGTGTCAGAAAAGGTTAATTAAGTGGGCCAATAAAGTTGTTACATTCTGACACTTTTTTTTTATAAAGGTGGGTCAGTTTGACTTGCAAAAAGTCAAATTTTATGTCATTTTAATTATTTATACATACGCCGTTATGCGTTTAAGTTTAATTTTGTGTTTATTATTTTATGTTTTGGAAAAATATTCAAATGGTGCTAACGCTTACATTGCCCCAGTCTGCGGAGAAAAGGGTACCTTTCTCTTTATAAAAATCTCAATTTATAAATTAATTAATTTCAATTGTAGGAATTGTATGTGAAGCAAAGGTAATTCACGTCTACACAAAATGCGACAAACCAGCGTGCAATGGATATAAAATATGTAAACTAATTTATGCACTTCGAAATATTTTTTTGAGTCAGTACATATCGGTGCTGGAGCAGATTTTTGAGAGCCTCTCAGACGATGGTGACGGAAGATATTTGACCTCAAAACCTATTTGCAAGACGAAGGATCTAACACTGGTCCAAAAAACAGTAAGCCACCAATTATTTTAAACAATTTAACAAAATATATTGAATATAAATTATCTCTATATATTTAATTAATGTTAAAGATTGGTTATTGGCTTGGAGACCGAAAATTTGCGAGACAAAAGTTATGCAAAAAAGATGCCCCTGTACCCCCCAATATGGCCGATAAATTCAAGAAGCCATCAGGGCAGTACAAGTGCTTACTTGCTGCAAATTATACTGCAATTGCATATTCATTATACGTAAGTATATTAATCTAATTGTAAGTTCTTGTGAGTTCTGTAATTTATTGTTTTAGACATTTATATGTTCCTTCTATAAGAGAATCTGCCCAGATTGTGTACCACCTGCTTGGGTGACGTTTGAAAGTACAATTGTGAACCAATTGTCATGTTGGGTGAACCAGTTTTTATTAATTTTACACCTGAAAGGTAATGAAGAAGAGGAATGTTCATGTGACGACGATAGTAACGAAAATGAAGGGGAGGAGTGTGAGTGTGACCAGGAAGGGGGTTTTGTGTCGAAATTGTTGGACTTTCTCAAAAGCGTCGTCTCCAACCCTACACCAGCAGTTCCAGCCAACACCCAATAATGTAATCTGTCGGTTTAGCAATAAATTGTTCGTGAAAAAATGAGTATACCCTTTTTTTATAGCAGTTTCTTATTAATACATTATTTAACTGTAAATAATAATTTTGGATAAGGGACGTAACATGAGCTTTAAGACAATAAAGGTCCCTGGGAATGTATGAAATTTAAAAAAATATTTTTAGGCTCAACTTTATTTAAATGTTAATTTTAAAGAGTTAGTAACACTTTTGTTGTTATAATATTCCATTACTGAATTAATTGTAGGTAAAATTGAATACATTAAAGCACAAACATTTTGTAGTAAAAATTAGGCAGATTTAACATAATTGTTTTTTTAATTAGTCTGCCTTTTTCTTTTCAGGCTTTTTCAAATCCTTACTGTCAATTTTTCCACAGTATTTCTCAGGATCCAAGGAGTTAAGCTTAAACTCCTTAAACAAAAACAGAATTTACACAAAAAAAGACCTTAAAACTGTGTCACTCACCTTCTCGTTTTTATTAATGCACTTAATATACGGTCGTTTGTAAAAATTGTTCCTTGTGGCAATAAAACAAGGGTGGGAAATGTTATATGGTATTTCAATAGGGTCTGGAGTATATTGGTAAGCTTGTGTAGTGTTCTTGGGGCAAAGACCATTAACGACCAAAAGTATTAGGTTGCTTTTAGGAATAGGTTGGGCCATATAAGGCCTACAAAACAACATATTAGTAGTTTTTTTTAATTAATAAATTTTTGAAATTATTTTACCATTTGCATTCTTTGTTCAAGAAAATGTCTGGTTCAGTGTCAGTGTAGCTTGTCCTGTTTAAAGTGAACAACCAAAATTGGTGATCGCAAGGTGTAGGTACTGTTTTGTTTAACTGAAGTCTATTGTAGCCTAATGTGTAGGATTTTACGCTTTGGTACATTTTCTTTTTGCCAAGAATTACTTGTGCAAAGTACATTATTGTTGTCATGAACCAATTTAATATTCCGCTTAAATTGTCAATAAACTAAAAAAATCTTCAACTAAATCTAACAAACAACAATATTATAAACCTCAAAGTTATTTATCAATAACAGTTCAAAAGTTTTGGACGAATTAAATCAATGTGATCCAAATAATCCAAAAAAAAAATGTTTTTAATGCTTCAGAAGATTCCCAAAAGTATTTATTCTTAATGTTTCTTATTTTTTTTAGGTCACTACTTTTTATTGGCTATGATTGGAATTAAGATTTTTCACGCTGGACTATACAATAATTTGTGTTCCTTCAGGTAAATGTTAAATTAACTTGTTCCCGAATATTTTAATATTTTTGTTACCTTTCCAAATCGTGTTGCTGCTGATGGCGGCTCGGTAGCCTTCTTTTTATCAATATAACAAATAGCTTGATAATCAAAAATCTGTGTTTTCTTAAATATACCGTCAGTAACTAATTCGTGCATGATATCTGGTCGTACATCCCCAAAAAAATTACCAGCATCTTCTAAATCGTCGCTAACCACAATGTAAGCATTATTGTCGAGAACGAAGCAGTTCAGTTCCTCCGAACCGCAGGTCACCTTGCAACGATGACCTTGACACTGATGGAGAAACGAGGTTCGTAATAAGTTGTTTATGCCCAGAGGCTTTTATATTAATGTTATTACGTACCATTCTCGTTATCTCGACAAACAAGTCGTAAAAGGCGCTGTGGTAAAACTGATAGCCAACGACCGAAACAGGGGCCTGTTTTGACTGTTCTTCTCTGAATATGGCAGAAGCTGCTGTTACAGGGGTTGTGTTATCAAAACCTATTAATTTTTTGAAACAAATAATGTGTCAAAGATATTTACAAATCTTATCAATATACAAAGTTAGAAGTTTCTTCAAGATGTGGTATCAAAAAAGAGGTAGGAAGGTAGGTAAGACGTTTTCTGAAATTTGCAGGACATATTAGAAGCAATAATAGGAGTATAGAATAATTTGTTTATAGTCAAATAACTTGGCAAAATAAAAAACGTTAGAAATTTCTTGAAGGTATACGTATATAAAAAGAAGATGAGATATTAGGTAGTCTTCTAAGGAGATGAAGGACTATTTGGATACATATTAGTAACAGAAACAGGACTAAAAAAGAGCTTAATTTCCAGCTGCTCAAATAACTTCACAAAACAAAAAATGTCACAATGCTTTTTAAAATGTGGTCTCAGTGAAGGTATGATATGGTGGGACAACTTTTGAAGAACTTATCACACTAATATTATAAAGGCGAAAGTTTGTGAGTGTGTGAGTGTGTATGTTTGTTACTTCTTCACGTCTAAACGGCTGGAGCGATTTTAATAAAATTTTTTATGGAGTTACCTGACACCCTGGATTAACACATAGGCATTTTACTGCGGGAAAATATCTTATTTTCATGGGAAAATCGATGAAAATGAATTGGTGGAATATTATAAATGCGAAAGTAACTCTGTCTGTATGTTACACAATCTCGCCTAAAATTTACTGAACCGATTTAAATGAAATTTGGTACAGAGATAGTCTAGAGCCTGAGAAAGGACATAGGCTACTTTTTAATGCGAAAAAAGGGTTGTAAGGGGTTGAAATAGGAAAGTTTGTGCGGAAATTCCGTAATTTTTAAAGATAGAAGCTTGAAGTTTATTTTTTAGGCTTTTGATTAGATATAAATAAATACGACATTCAATGTTTGTAAAAATTTTACCCTAAAGGGGATAAAATTAGCCAATGAAAGTTTTTGTGTAATGACGTCGTCCAAAAAGCTTACGGCCCAAAAAATTAAAATATTAAGTGTGAAAAGTTATAGAGGTTTTGTTTATTTGGATCAATAAAAGTAGTTGAATACTAAGCTATATTTAAACTATTTTAAACTATAATTAAACTATATTAATCTATAATATTATAAATGCGAAAGTAACTCTGTCTGTCTGTGTGTTACGCAATCACGCCCAAACTACTGAACCGATTTAAATGAGAATTTGGTACAGAGATAGATAAGTAGATAAAAAGCTAGAGGCTTGAAACTGATTTTTTACGCTTTTGATTAGATATAAATACGACATTTAAAGTTTGTAAAAAATTTACCCTGAAGGGGGCAAAAATAAGGATTGAAAGTTTTTGTGTAATGACGTCGGCAAAAAGGTTACGGCCCAGAAAATAAAAATATAAAAGAAAAAAAATTACGGACGAAGTCGCGGGCATAGAGCTAGTTCAGGATTTATTAGAAGTAAAAATGGAAGTATGTAGGAGTGAAGGAAACTTATTAATTTTTGTAACGAAAAGGTAGAGTCTCTTGACAATTTGATGTCGAAGTGGAGATAGGAAAGTGGGACATTTTCTAAAGTCATAAATAACTATTTCAAAACGTAATAGAAGCACAAATAGGAGCTGATGAATTCCTGTTTGTTAATCAAGAATAAATATTAAAGTGATCCAACTTAAGGTCAATAATTATATTATTAATAACTAACCGAGTGATTCAAAAGGAACCGAGTACACAAAATTGGGACCACCCACGTAATAATAATCCACAGCCCTTTTGTACCACACCTCATCGATTGCCTTATTGTGTATTTTATGAAATGGCCTGAAAAGTTATTAAAAAAGTTAGAAATAGATTAACAAAAATATTTCTTATTTTCTTTCATACGGGTAGTCAGGTTTTATTTCTTTCCACCGAGTTAAACCAGAATGCGTTGCTAAAAATATAACCGTTATCGAGTGGTTTTTTAACAATTCTACCCTAAAAGAAAATATTTTACACTGCCTACAGAAAAACTGTCGCAAATTAATAAATTGTTAATTACTCATTGCTATAAAATGGGTAATCTTCAAACCACTGAGTCACTTTAGCGTCGTTTATGAGAAGGTTCATTAACGTTTCGTCACCTAAAATGAATCATTTTAGATGATATTTAATGAGACACATTTTTATAAAGTTGATAATACAAGTGGAGGGCCATTTCCATCCAGGTTTCCTAATATTTCGAATTACTGATAACAGTTCTTCTTCTGAATTTTCAAAAACTACTGTGTCACTGTAGCTTTTGCAATATAACCTTTGATAAAAAAATGAACTTGAAAAAATTGTGCAAATCAGCCCATTCGAAAACGTACCATTCAGGATGTATCGTCCAGTTGGTCGTTGCAGATAATCCTGTGATTTTTTTCTCGATATTATGCAAAACATTTTCTTTGTATTCGATTCTATTAAGCCCATATTTGTCTGGTATAGCAACAACAACGCTGAAAGGACCTACCCCAGTGTAAAAATAATGACGTGTGCTAAATATAACCCTTTTCTAAAACGAATAAAAAAGTGGGAACGAATTTTTGAAGATGGTATTAATAAACAGTTTAGTTTTATTTTACCATTTCGTCAATGTGTGTCTTAACGTCTAGAGTGGTGTAGCCTTCGTTTCTCATAACGATATTTTTTCGTAACTATAAGGGTGAAATTTTTGTAATAGAGTGACTCTGGGTATGTACATACACTGTAATAAGATATACCTCTAATAATTCGTAATGAAAATCCCTTGGGTCCCTTTGGTCGTCCATTAACTCGACCTCTGTAATATCTACTCTGTTATACGTTGGTTTGGGGATGTTTTGAAACTATAATAATAATAATTTATTGTTCCACTTAAGGGATTAGATTATAAATTCAAGAAGGAGAAAATTTTGAATTAATAACTTTGACTCTCTATGGAATGATCCTAAGGAAAAATAAAGATGCAATACCTCTGTTCGATGGTCAGGGTGGACCATTATAAGCCCATTATTGGTGACAATAAAGGCGTAACCATTAACACCAATCTGTACAAATTAGTAATAATATAATAGTTTAGATACTAGATTAATGTTCTAGTAAAAATCAAACTACTGGAACAGTACTTTAGTAGATATCTTACCCTGTACGACATAAGGTTTGCTTTTATATAACTAATGGGGATGTCGACAGCTGCAGCCCCTAACACTTTTGACTACAAAATCACCAACAATAATACAAATTCTCATTTATTATTAATCTAACTTACTCTGTTGGGTCTTAAATCATAAACAGGTAAAGAAACTGTCGTCACGTAAGTGTAATTTCTTTTAGTCCTGTATATTTCATAGTCATGATCTTTTTTGAGTAAAATATTATCTTCCCAAGTATACATGTACTCTTCCCTTTCAATCATTCTCTTTGTATAGTCCAAAAATATGTTTCTCTGTCTGTTTCCTTCAACTTTTGTCCAAAGCCAATTTGCAAGCCTTCTGTCGGCCAGATCAATGTAAGTTCCGGTCCAGACCGGATCTGGTTTTGCTATTTTGTTTAAATTCAAAGGACGAGAAAATACGTCAACGTATTTTAGGACCTTTTCTCGAATATCTGATGGAGTGTTGATGTTAACATAGTAACCTTGAAGATAATTAATTATAAAAATATTTAATTTATATATTCGTAAATAGGTAATCAATATTCTGAAGAAACATTTAAATTTTAAAAATGAAAATTCCAGTAACATATGTGCAGAGCTGGGCAATGTTTTGATTAGAGCTTCCACTTTTATTTTATAAAAACACTGCACATTTCATGAAAAAATGTCTTGGGCTTTGTATTTGAATTTCAAAAAAAGGTTTGAAGGTCTGTTAAAGAGTTTAAAGATCTTTTAGAGAGCTTTGAGCTTTTCCAAAGGGCTTGAAGTTCGTTTAAAGCAATCGAAGCTTTTTAAAGACATTTGGGGCTCTGTTATTGGGTTTAAAATACTTTTAAAAAGTTGAAAGTTTTTTAAAAGGGGTTTGAATTACATTTAGAAGGTTTGAAGATGTTTTAAACAATTTTGAATTCATTTGAAAGTTTTGTGTTCTTTTAAAAAAGTTTGAAGGTTTTTTAGATAGTCTGAAGTTCTTTAAAAGGGATTGAAGTTCTTTTAAAAGGTTTGAAGTTATTTAAAAAACGTTTAAATAACATTTAAATGATTTAAAGCTCTTTTAAGGGGTTTTTAAGTTTTTAAAAAAAGATGTGACGTTCATTTAAAGTATTCGATTTTTTTAAGAGACGGAGCTCTTTTAGTGGGTTTAAAATTATTTGAAAAAGTCGAAAGTTCTTTAAAAATGCTTTAAATTATATTTCGAAGGTTTGAAAATGTTTTAAACGATTTTGAGTTCATTTGAAGGTTTTGTGTTCTTTCAAAAGGTCTGAATCCTTTAAAAAAAGTTTGAAAGTTTTTTAGATAGTCTGAAGTTCTTTAAAAGGGATTGAAGTTCTTTCAAAAGGTTTAAAGTTATTTAAAAAACGTTTAAATATCATTTAAATGATTTAAAGCTCTTTTAAGGGGTTTGAAGTTTTTTAAAAAAGATGTGACGTTCATTTAAAGTATTCGAATTGTTTTAAGAGACTTGGAACTCTTTTAGTAGTTTTAAAATTATTTGAAAAAGTTGGAAGTTATTTAAATGGGATTTGTCCTTCATTTAGAAAGTTTGAAGACGATTTAAAGGATTTGGAGTTTATTTAAACGTTTTGAAGTTTTTTAGAGGTTTTAAAGTTCTTTCAGAAGGTTTCAAGCTCTTTAAAAAACGTTTAAGGGCCATTTAAATGATTTGAAGGCTTGTGGTACATTAAAAAAAGGTTTGAAGTTCTTTTAATGAGTTTTAAATTAATTTAAGGATTTGAAGTTCTTTAAAAGGGCTTGATATTACTTTTCGAATTCCTTAGATTTTAAAGTCGAAAGCACTTTATGCAAGCGGTTTTGGGGCTCTTTTGATGAAGACTTTTCCCAGCTCTGCCTCTACAAACATCAAACAATGATTTGTCCAAATTTTACCCATATTAGAGCAAGCAATCCATTGCAATTCTCTTGCATCATTCTGCTCAGTCCCAATCAAATAAGTAAAGACCCTAACAGGCCTGTAATATTCGTTAGGCCTTAAATTATTGTACCTTCCAAATAATTCAGGTTTGTAATCGTAATCAATTCCCTCAGTAATCAACATTATAGCTTGATTACAGTTGGTTCCAACTAAAAAGTTAGTAGTAATATGTAGTAATAATATGTAGTAAACTACAGTACCGGAATTCTCTGCATAGCGTTTCTCTCTGTACTTTTCCAAAACACTGAAAGCTCTTTCAAAAGCTATTGTCATATTTCCAGCTAGTTTTGTTTCATACTTTCCTAGGCTTTCCCTGAGGAGTCTTAGATTTTCTTCGTGAGCCTAATTAATGATTGCTTATGTTAGAATTTTAGGAAGCTGAATTTTAATATTTAGAATCCAAATTACAAAAGAACTTGTTGGCCCTAAGGGTGACTTTGTTCTTATCCCCATATTGCCATCAAGCATCTTTATTTGGCTTTAACTCTCATTGTCAGATGTAAAAATTTTTTAAATATACCTGCATCAATGTGTCATTAAAACAGTCAACTAGTGGATCAGTAAATTTTGTAAATGTGTAAATATTAACATAGTCGTTATCAGCAAGGGTGTCTAAAATATTGTTTATAATGTGTTTTGCCATTGCCCTACGTACACCAAGCATTGACCCTGATTTGTCTAAAAGGATGACGATGTCTTTTGGGGACGTAATAGCTTCAGTGTACCAATTTCTTAATCTGTAGTCGTAGGTTTGATCGTACTGTTCTTCAGACCATTTCACAGCTAAAATTTGTTGAACTTGGTAAATTTTTCCAAAAATAATTATTAATATAGAATACCTGGATATAATCTCATAAAACCAGTCGTGCTGGCAAAATATTGCCAAATTAACGTAGGATCCTTTTTATAATTCTCCTGAAATGTTAGATCTAATGGTTCAGACCAAAGTACATCATTAAGAACGTCGTTTTCTAAAATTATTATTTTTTTTAACATCGTCAATGTGGCATTCAACAAAACGTACCTCTGTAATATATACTCTTTGAAACCCTTATTATACTGTAATTTAAATTGACTGGGTCTTCGAATCTGGGATGCTTTACCATGGGAAGTCTTCTGAAATGATCTTCCGGATGTTCGATAAATTCTGAATCTTTGTACTGCCAATGTCGCTTTGTCTTTGAAGAAATACAATCAATTTTAATTTTTAAATATAATATAATTATATAATTTTTATAGTAGGTAGTTATGTCTACCTTGGCACGTATTTCATTAAGTTCTTGTTCTAACGTAGCGTTTGGTTCAGTATTTGTTAAGTTATCAGCATTATAATAATCGTACGAACTTGAGGAATCTATGGGGGGTTGTCGATTGAGAGATAAAGCTTCTGCAGCTTCCATTATTCTCTAAAAAATTAAATAGTCGTATCTAATTTGAATGTAAAAAAGAAAACTTAAAAATATACTCGGACAGGGTCGTTCTTTTTCGTCCATCATTTTCCTCATATTCAATGCAATCCCTCTTAAAATGTTTATACCTTCCTCTTCGACAAAATTTGTACCCTCAAAACTCTAAAAAATATTCCTTTGAATATCTTCGTTTGGTGTCTATTTACCTATTGAAATTTACTTTACATCTTGTACCATTTTTCTTTTGGTTATTTTCATCCCCATGCTAAATAACCTTTCACCCAATGTTTCTGCCCACCATTTAAATCTACGAAAGTTTTTTATCAGATTTATTAAAAGCTTCATTTTTTTTTATTTTGTATCTACCTACTTCTAATTTTATTTAAATTTAAAAAATGTTGCACAATTGTTTTAATAATGTTTACAATTTTATGATATCTACTGTATGTATAAAAAAAGTTAATAACAATTGTTTCATTTTTTATGAACAAACTAAATATTATTTCAAAACTAATTTAAGAATCAATTTTCACTTTTTTAGTTTTTTTTATTCGGTTTTATTAATTGTTATTTATATGAAACTACTGTTAATTAAAAAAATACTCATTTCTCAAAATGTTACCCTTATTGCTGAGGCAAAGTCCTAAGATGAATTCAGAAATCAATAGTAAACAGACTCTGAGGCGCCAGAATACAGCATCCAAAAACTATAGCTGTATATCAACCACGAATTTAAAACAAATAAAACTAAAAATATTACCTACAGAAAACAGTAGATATTATAAAAATAGACTTTTTTGAAAAATTAATTTATTTATTTATTTGATAAAGTTGATATTGTGTAAATAGTTACTTACGTGCTTCTAAGTTCCGCATGTGTCAAGTCATAATTATAACATTTTTGTAACAAAACACCAAAACATAAAACAAATAGAAAAAGCCGAATTTTCATTATATAATAGTTATTAAAAGCTTTCTGTGAAACACATGGAGAACGATTTCGAATTTACGTATTTGGGTCTTATTCGTAAACCCCTCAAATCGCTGGAGTTTGCGCAAATTTAATGAGGAAAATGAGGTAATCAAATGAATTTTCTTTTAATTTTTCGTCATGTAAATACAATTATAATACTTATACTTATCTTTCTCTGTACCAAATTCTCATTTAAATCGGTTCAGTAGTTTGGGCGTGATTGCGTAATACACAGACAGACAGAGTTACTTTCGCATTTATAATATTATAGATTAATATAGTTTAATTATAGTTTAAAATAGTTTATACTCGTAGCTTAGTATTCAACTACTTTTATTGATCCAAATAAACAAAACCTCTATAACTTTTTATACTTAATATTTTAATTTTCTGGGCCGTAAGCTTTTTGGACGACGTCATTACACAAAAACTTTCATCGGCTAATTTTATCCCCTTAAGGGTAAAATTTTTACAAACATTGAATGTCGTATTTATTTATATCTAATCAAAGGCCTAAAAAAAAATTTCAAGCTTGCATCTTTAAAAATTACGGGATTTCCGCACAAACTTTCCTTTTTCAGCCCCTTACAACCATTTTTTCGCATTAAAAAGTGGCCTATGTCCTTTCTCAGGCTCTAGACTATCTCTGTACCAAATTTCATTTAAATCGGTTCAGTAAATTTTAGGCGAGATTGTGTAACATACAGACAGAGTTACTTTCGCATTTATAATATTCCGCGAATTCATTTTCATCGATTTTCCCATGGGAATGAGATATCTTCCCGCAGTAAAACGTAACGTATGTGTTAATCCAGGGTGTCAGCTAACTCCATACCAAATTTGTTTAAAATCTCTCCAGCCGTTTAGACGTAAAGAAGTAACAAACATACACACTCACAAACTTTCGCCTTTATAATATTAGTGTGATAGTGTGATAATTAAGTTTTAAGATTTTCCGTCAACATGATACAATCTTAACGTTAACAGTTAATTAATTAAAAACAAAGAAAATAACAACTAAATAGGTACATATAAATAAATAATTGTGGCATATGTGGCTGACAAACTAAATTCAATTTTCATAAATATATGCACTTTGTATTACAATTAAGAAGGTAAAAGTTGACCAAAATAGTGGAAGGGTGAGTGATTTATAAATTTAAAAATCAATCCCTAAATTGTGGTGAATTTTTTTTTTGCAAATTGATTATTTTATTTATTTGATTCGACGTCCATTTATTTATTATTTAAAGTGTATTTTATGTAAATTATAGGAAATTATAATAAATAGATAATTGTTTGAGTTAAGGGGTTGACATGGATTATCAGTAACTCTCTCCCTTAAATGAAATTTTATGGGATTTTTCTGAGTCCCTTCCTCTCACGTAATTAATTCTTTCAGTCAGGTAATTACCTGGTGTAGGAATAATAAAAATTTGTGTTTATTCTTTTAACCATCGTTTTGGTCCCTTACGTTTTCCTACAATTGTTACGCCACTGTATAAAACTTTTTACCTCTAATTTTAAAAATAATTCTGTAATGTTAGATAAGTAATTCCATAACTGCTTTATGGTTTTATATTAGTCACAATATTTAAGCAGTCTCTTACCAAATTTATTGTTTAGCTCAAAAAATTGATATAATACAATAAAATGTAAAAAATTCAAAGAAATCATGAATAATAAAAAAACGTCCACAAAATTCGAGTGTTCAAAATTTAGTTATTACTTGTTATACATTGAATTTAAAAAGGTTGCCTAATGAAATTGAAAAGATTTTCGTACGATGTAGCAATAATTTATTACACAATCAAAATGATAAGTCATTTTTTGTAAATATATATTTTTTTGTATCACAAAGTATTAAAATACTTTAAGCAATTATTTTGTAGAAAATGGAAAACACATTTTATCGTCAGCAGTTAGTTTATCGACCTTGAACCATGTGATCTTTTATCGTGTAGTGTACGTATTATGTATGTCTGTATATGTAGGTATAAATAAGTATTTGTTAATTCATTACACAAATGCATCTCAAGCTGTTTTCAAATATCCGCTTACAGAGCATTTATTATTAATAAAGTAGCGCATTTTTTTTTTGCTTAATTCTCGGTAAAGAGTCAAGTTTTGTGTGAAGTTAATTTCATCAATCAACACAATGTCGAGTGACGAAATTCAAAATATTTGGCGCCAAGCTGATGCCGTGTGTTTTGACGTAGATTCCACCGTGATCCAAGAAGAAGGAATCGACGAACTGGCAGGATTTTTAGGAAAAGGAAATGAAATAACTCGACTGTGAGTTTATTTGTTAAATAAAGTCACCTTAAAATTAATTAAAAAAATACCAAGTTTACTATTTTACTTAAAAAATCATTTTGGGAATGTTAAAGATTTCAAAATTTCAATATTAAGGCACAAGTTAAAAAATTACGAAGTTAATAAACAACAAACGTTATTAGCGATAAAAGTTACTTAACTAATGATTTCCAGTGGCGTATCATTAGATATAAGCCAAGGTTTTTTCTAATTGTAGTGAAATACCGAATTATTTAAACAAAAGTACTTATTTGCATTAAATACTTTTATTTAAAGATTCTCATTGTTAATGTCGTCAACCATTTGTTTTTTTTATTGTTGCCATTGTCAGCCATTATGGTTTTCAGTTGTTGCCATTGTCGGCCATCATGCTTTTCCATTGTTCCGTTGTCAGCCATTATTCTGTTTTAACTGTTACATTTTTTGTTTATTGTACTTAATTAATTTTGTTAATTTTACAGAACCAGAGAGGCAATGTCTGGAGACATGACTTTTCGTCAATCTTTACATTTAAGGCTAAACATTCTTCAGCCAACCTTAGTACAAGTGAGAGATTTTGTTAGAACAAAACCACCCACTATAACGCCAGGAATAAAGTACGCTCACATTAACATATACATATTAATAAACGAACAAAAAAACTAAGGCAAAGCTCTTTCAGAAAATTAGTTGACGTCCTTCATTCCCGAAATGTTCCCGTATTTTTAGTTTCCGGTGGTTTTAAATGCATAATATCCCCAATTGCTTCTAAGCTCAATATTCCAATAGAAAACGTGTTTTGCAACCGACTGAAATTCTATTATACAGGTAGAATGAATTAATTAATTTTTATTTTCCTACCCTGCAGTTAACATTATTTATTATCATTTACATTATGTAATGTTATTTAGTTTTATCAGCTTCACTCAGTACTAATTTATTCTACAATTCGATTCCTTATTAAAGGACAATATGCAGGGTTTGATGAAAATGCATTCACATCCGAGAGTGGTGGAAAAGGGTTGGTAGCTAATTACCTTAAACAAACTTTTGGATTTAAAAAGCTTGTTATTATCGGGGATGGAATGACCGACTTGGAAGCTGCACCCCCTGCTGATGCATTTATAGGTAAATTAATTAGGAATGTTTGCAATATCAGAATATGCAATTTTTTTCTTATTATAGGCTATGGGGGTAATATTATTAGGGAAAAAGTTAAAGCCAAATCAAAATGGTATGTGACGGATTTTAATGAATTGATAGCTCTTCTAACAGAAAAGTAAATTTTGTAGATAATTTTTAATGGTGTAGGTGTAGGTCATTGAAATACGTTGTTATAATATTTTGTTAAATAAATATTTTAAAATTTGGTCGTCTTATTTTTTTTATAATTTAATAATTTTAATTGTTGACGCATTGTTGGTGTGGCGGCCATCATTATTTTTCATTGTTGTCGGCGGCGGCCATTTTGATTTTAATTTTTGGGTCCCATTGTTGCTATGGCGGCCATCATTCTTTTTCATTGTTGTTGGCGGCGGCCATTTTGGTTTTTAATTGTTGGCGTTGTCGGCCATTACGATTTCTAATACTTATATATTGTACATACTTGTAATATTCTGTGGTTGTCAACAACCATAGATAAGGTCAACAACTGTGTCAGCTGTTCAATCAGCTGTGTTTATAATATAATTGTCACTATTATTATCAATTCTACTGTATTTTCCGTATTTTTTATTGCAAATATTTTTATGATCACGAAAGCATTTTCGTTTGTGTTGTGCTTTTATCAATTTATGGCTTGGAGAGCGCACGGAGCCAACAATGAAGATTTGGTCAGGCAATTGAGATGTAAGTTATTATTTTTTATAAAAGAAGAATAGTTGTTCATCAGGAATGTCTATTTTACAGCATATAACATCATAAAGAGTGATGTGGTAGAAGAAACTATGTTGAAAGTTGACAGGGGTCATTATTGTAAACATAATCCGTACATTGATGAGCCCCGAAGCATTGGCTATGGAGTGACCATAAGTGCTCCTCACATGCATGCCCATGCTTTAGAATTGCTTAAAGACAAGCTAACACCTGGTGAAAGGGCTTTAGATGTGGGTTCAGGAAGTGGATATTTAACTGCGTGCATGGCCATAATGTTAGGAAAAGATGGGTAAGTCGAAACTAACATTTCATCTATCAAAATTACCTAAAAATACAAGTGAATTACATATGTTTATATCTATAATATATTTAATGATCCTGAAATGTGTAATTTTGTTTACTATTTATTACTAACATATACACTTTCAGATTTCTTCATAATAACTTCATTCATGTGTTAAACTATTAAAACTACAATTTAAACTGCTTATTGATGTTTAAAATACCTATAATACTTAAATTTATTTAAGATGTGTAACTTTTTTAACTAGAGTAGCCGTGGGAATTGACCATATAAATGAATTGGTTGAAATGTCTAAAGAAAATATGAAGAATGGAAATCCAGATTTACTGGAGTCTGGAAGAGTTAAATTGATGGTAGGAGATGGACGTAAAGGTGTATCAGAATTTGCCCCATTTAATGCTATTCATGTTGGTGCAGCAGCCCCTAAAGTACCAGAAGCTTTAATAGAACAATTAAAGGTCCATTGTAATTAACTCACTTCAGATAATTATTTTCATAAGTTTGTAAAGTGTTAGAGCTGGACAAAGACTTCATACTCCAAATCCAAAGCATTTTAGTTTTCTTTTTAATATTACAATTTCATGATTTTAAATTACCAATTGTTTTAGAAGATTTCAGGCACTTTGAAAAGTTTGAGATCCTTTTTGTACTGCTAAGCTCTGAAGAGGCACAAAGCTTTGCTCAGCTCTTTTGATTAAAATAGTTAAAGGCAAGTTATTGATTGTTTTTATTTCAAGGTGGGAGGTCGTCTAATAATTCCTGTAGGCCCATCTCCAGGTTACCAGCAGCTGGAACAAATTGATAAATTGGAAGATGGTACAGTACAACGTACACCCCTAATGGATGTTATTTATGTACCCCTTACTGATGAAGCCAGTCAATGGCCGAAACGTCAGTGACTAAAAATTTTGGGGCTTGGAGCCATTGCCCTTGTAGCATTGATTATTAGTTCAAAGTTATTTTCACTAGTATAATATTTATTTTTTCAAACCTGTATGGTATTTTAACTGTTAATTTATTTATTTTAATTTATTTCTATTTTAATTTAATAAGAAAACTAAATTAATTGTTTGTTAAGATAAGTCAGCACAAAAATATCTTTAATTTACCAAATTTAATTTAGTATTTCTTTAGAAAACAAAGGATTGTTTTTGATAATTTGCACCTAAATGCTAACCACTTGTTTACTAATTAACGTAATAGAGAAATGTATCCATGAAATACTTCCGTGTTAATTACCTTATAATACTAATAATTTTTTGTCTTCTTAATTTAAGTAACCCATTATCGAAAGTGTTTATAAATATTTTTGCTGACACATTTTCTAGTCATTGTGTGCTTTAAGACGATATAATTCTTTTTTGTGATTAGTAACAGTATTCATATTTGTTTTAGTTTGCATATTTTTGATAAAAAATTTTTACAAAATACAGTCTGATTAAAAAACTGTTTTGCTTGCAAATATAATCAATTCAAATGTATTATTTTTAGTCTAAGCACACCTATTTTACTGACTGACTTAAGTGGTATTATTCTCTTTGTAAAATTATCGATTTGTATTCATTCTTTTTTTGCTTTGTCAACACCATTAACACTAATTAAAACACGACGCCTGCTAAATAATAATTAAGAAAATGCAAATATAATGAGTAATTGTTTGTGTCCTTGTATGAACTTAAAATTAGTTGCATTGGTCTGGCCTTAAAATTATTATTAATAGTGTTAAAACTTTTTAGGCTGACTAATCCAACACCCTGTATATTTCGGTATTACCTAATTAACTAATAAATAATATGAAATTTATAAATAATTGGTATTTTGAATTAGTCAAGTAAATTTGAACATACAAAAATTACCCAATTTCTCTGTTCATTTATTTTTATAAAACTGAGAAATAACTACATTAAATCGATTAATAATTTAAATATACATAATAATCAACAAAATCAAACAGTAAAGTACATTAGAAAAAGATTAAAAGACTTTAAGACTTTTTCTGCAAAAACCAAAGAATTTGAAAGATTTGGTATTACATACAACACTTTTCGTAGTTTAATCGGTTTAAAACAATTAATATTGCATAATTTTGATCAAATGAGTAATATAATGAATTAAATAACATAAAAATATGAATACAATTTGAATTAATCGAATATAAGAGCAAATTCAGTGTTTCATAGTCCAGGACCTATGCCTGTAAGCCATATTTTAGTTATTTAAAATTTTATTTGGGCATTTTAAATTGTAAAAGATCATTTAGATTTTCTGTTTGCATACATTTACAAGCTCCTATTGCGATATTTTATTCTAAAATCAATTTTAATTAACATAATTCAAGAATTTTCGAAAATGAGGTTAAGGTTTTGACAATTAAGTAAACAAACACCGTCATATTTTTCCCGCCAATTTTCCAGCCTCTTTATGAATGAAATAGTTTACGTTTTCATTCATAGTTTACGTCATAGTACTACGAACTGCACGTGCTTTTCCATTGATGAAAATACAGAGGTCATTGAACCCCATAATATAAGTTAAAATAATGTTATAATCCAGTTGATATAAGCAAAAAAATCGAATTATACAAAATAATTCATGACTGCTTTACAGCAATTTATCTGTGAAGATAACATATCGGTTTTGTGGATTGTAGACAGAATTATATCGATGTTGACACGTACTTTAACGGTCAAAACACATAAAAATATCAAAGACCTACACAAGTGATTCTCAAATAATTTGTTTAAAAGGTCAAACTTAATAGTTAAACTATTATTAGTTATTGTTTAAAAGAGAAAACAAATGAACTGCAAGAGGGGGAAATGAAATGGTGATATTATTATCAAGCAAAATGTTCGTTTCATTGCATGTTTTATTTTCCATTGTTAATAGCAAGTTAAGCAGAGTTAAACTACCACATAAAACATTACATGGGCATACATATAGCATATAACTACTAGGACCATGGAAAGGACTGGGTGTCTGTACATGAAAATGTAATCAACAACAAGAAAGTGATTTTATTATACCTAGTTACAACTTAATTTTTAAAATGGTGCAGATTCAGTGGAGGGAACTCTTTCCGAACAAAGTCAGTGTTTTGGTATTTATATTTTATATAGTGCTTTTTGTGAATCAAGGTAATTATATATACATTAGTATTGGTTGCATTTCCACAAGTAATAATTAAATTTTCCAGGTATCCTGGTCACAGCTTCCCAAGGTTTAGATAATAATTACAAATATGATATAGCTGCAGTTGTTCTTTTTACAGAAGCCCTCAAATTATGCATTTCTACCTTCTTATATTGCAAGGAGTAAGTTTTTACAATTAATTTATGTGTAATTATATAATTATTGTTTCTTTTTCTAGCAATTCACTTTCAAGGCTTCTTCATGATGTAGTTAAAAGTAGGAAAGTTATGGTATTGTATTTTATTCCTGCATTTTTATATTGTTTGTACAATAACTTATCGTTCATAAACTTGGCTGCATTTGATCCAACTACCTATTATTTAATGCTTCAATTACGAGTTGTCGTTACTGCTGTATTATTTCAGGTAATTTCATATACATACTTATTATTTATGTGGTCATAACATTTTTTAAATTAGAAATTGCAATGTACGTAAATAACATTTATTCATTAGTTGTTATCAATTGTGTATGTAAATATAAGTTATCAAATGTGGACTGCCTACTGAAGTGTGATAACTAGGTTTTTATTACATCACCAAGAGGATATCCTTAGATTAGCATATAAGCTTCTTTTTAAGTAATAAACTGACATATGTGTATTATATTACTAATGTAATATGACACTATCAGGTTGTAAAGGACAAGTTTATTATTAGCTTCTGTTTAAATGGTTTTATTACTTTTTGTCCTTGTGGAATGAAACTACTAAATCCCAATACTTTACTAAATTTCTATTAAGAATAAGACTTTGCTCAAGCCCTTGTGTAATAAAATATTTTTTTTTTCAGCTAATATTTAGGAAAAGGCTTACAACATTACAGTGGATATCACTGCTGTTATTAACTTGTGGGTGCATGCTTAAGCAAGTAAATATTTTTAGTTCGGAGGCTGGGGACACCACAAATGAAAACAAAAAGTCATTTCATTTAAATTTCGATCTGTACACAATTTACATTCTAGTCCAAGTTTTTTGTTCATGTCTAGCTGGGGTTTACAACGAATATTTGCTTAAAGAACCCGGAGCTACAGTTGACATCTTCATACAAAACATTTTTATGTATTTGGACTCAATTGTTTGTAATAGTCTCTTATTACTTTTCGAAGGCAATATATTGAAAGTATTGTCGTGGGAGAGTTTAAAAATTATCTTTGAGTACAAGGTGGTTCTTGTAATGATAAATAATGCTGCGATAGGAATAATTACGAGCTTCTTTTTGAAGAATCTGAACTCGATTTTAAAGACTTTTGCCAGTGCATTAGAACTAATCTTAACGGCTGTTTTTTGTTACGTTTTATTCGGTATTCCTATTTATGTAAATACTATTTTGTCCATTTTAGTTGTAATGATAGCAATTGTGTTGTATTCCCAAAATCCAGTGTCAAATGTACCAATAAAAAATAACAAAGAAGATGATGAAGAACTACTCATGGAAAAAGTTATTGTAAAACTATAGGAACCTATTCTTTTACTTTCTACTTAAATGTTCTTTATCATCAACCATACAGCCTAGTCGAACATTGTGGACAAAACTATTGCAAGTAGATCAAACATTTTTTTCCATTAGTATCAAATATTAATTAGTCACCCTCTGAAATTATTTAAATTAAATGTTAGATATTTATTGAATAATTAAATCCAATGAATCTTTCTAATTGTGATAACAAACACATTTAATTACATATTTATTCTGTGTATGATTCACATAGCCTGAAGTAAAATTAATAGAATCAATGTTAAGAATGTCTTTGTAAGCCATGATTTTTTTCTTCAAGAGTAAAATTAAAATAGAGTTAGTAATATTTATTTAGTGAAAGTCTATGATTCAATTACCTTGTAAAAAAAATGTGTTAATTTATTAAAAGAAAAAAATTATTTATTTATTTACATGGACCGTAAACTTTAGGAAAGTGTTTTTAATAATTATTTGCATATAAATAATGGCTGTGACAATTTATAAAGACACACACCAAAAGTAATTAATTGTACCTAATAGTTAGTTGTAATATGAAGAACAGTCAAATTTAATTGTATTATTTTAACCCAACAACGAATGTTTTATGTATTAAGTACATAAAGATGTTTTTCTCGTGTTGAATTTTTTTTTATAAATGTTAACGCTTAAAAATTGTATTATTTTAATAAATTTTTTATTTGTGCAACCAAAGAACAAAGGTACTTATAAAGTTTCACATAATTACTTTTTGGTTTGTTTCATTAATTAATTTATAATTAAAATTGTTTATCTATCTTTAGCTATAATCAGATTAGGTTATAAAAATTATTTCTTAATTGCATTTTTTATGTTTCATATATAAAAATAATTAGGTACTGCTAATTATGAGCAATTTCACATATTTTAGATTATTGTTACAATTTTTAGTTGTTTAATACAATTAACTATATCTACAATACTTATATCTAATCGTTTGAAATGATATGTTATTACTCATTTCTCCACAAAAAAAAAGTTGTTAAAATTACGTGGCGAATTTTTAATATACTAAGTTGTTGACAAAAAAGAAATAAGTTCAGCAGTCAGTAAACGTTGACTTTGCTAGAGTTCAAATGCAAATGTAGGCTATATAATACATAACTTGTTATGTTCATGGTCACAATGCAGATGAGCTGATTGACCCAGAGTAGAACAACAGAAAAAGTAAGTTCTTTTATTATTTTTTTTAGTAGTGGCACCTTTAATGGATATTACAACAAAAATGAATAATTTTGTTGATATTCGAAATTTAGTCTGTTTATAAAATTTATTAATAAAATGATATTTAAAAATATTATTTTATTATATAAAAACTTTTTTGTAGTTTTACCCTTAGAGTTAAGAACTTTTAATAATTTTCTACTTTGAATTCCGACATTTGCCATAATAACTAAATTATTTTTATTTATTTATTTTTAGACAGTCTACTTCTTTTTCCCATTCAATTTACATTAATTTATATTTGGTTACCTTAGTTATTACTTCATTAGTTACGCACTTTTTATTTTTGGGTGACTCATCTGTACCTAAACATGCACTCATAACCGTATAAAATATTGTAATATTGACTCGTGATAACAATACAAATTACACATACGCTTGCCATATGTTGAAATAATTATCAGTATTTATTCTGTGAAAGTACCTAAGTTTTTGGGTTTCATTATTTATCTATAAATAGGTAGTTAATCACTAGCACATTAAAAAAATCCAAAACTATTTAAAATACAAATCCAAAAGAAATTAGTAATTACTTAGGTAATTGTTATGAAATAAGAATCTGATATTTAATTTTTAATTAATCAAGTAATTTTAACTGATTAATTATATAATGGCGGTGCATTATATTTTGAACAGTAGAGGCTGATACTTGTTGAAACTCCATTTTTAATTACTATAAAATAAAATAAAGTACACACTTTTTTGAGTTTCAAATTTTATTTACTAAAGTACTAACATTTTTCCATTTACCTAATGAAGCCACTGTGTGGCGAAATTATAGTCGTGGAACTAGTAAATGAAATTTGAAACTCAAAAAAGTGTGTACTTTATTTTATTTTAGTGTATTATATTTATTTTAAGATAGTTTCATAAACATTCGATCAAATAAATTAATACATAATTAATCGATCAACCGATGGATCCAGTCATTTTCAAGATTAATAAATTTATAAATATTGAAACCAAAATTCATATCAATTATTATTATATTCTCACGTCTAAATAAATTCCTTTTCAGAACATCCCCAAAAGGAGTGAATTGAAGCTGAGAAAATATAAAGACAAATAGCTACATAGAAATGGCTTCGAAATCCAGAAAACTTATCGGAGGTTGGAGCCAGGCTCTTACACAAAAACCATTAGAAGAATTCAGTGTGAACATGTACGGAATGGTCACTAATTTGGACACTCTTACAACAGGAGGTGGCTGGAGTCCTAAGAAAAGTCCTGCTCCGAGATTCGAAGGCTTTGAAGCTGTTAAAATTCTTTGGACCTACGGTGGGGGTGGCTGTTCACCTTTGTCAAGACCAGCAACCTCCGATGAAGTTGATAGGATCGTTCAAGTAACTCAAAAAAGCAATTGGGATGGAGTAGATTTTGACGATGAGTGTAACATGAACATTGATAACATAATAGAAGCCATGAAAGGTCTTAAAAATGAAGGGAAAGAAACGAGTTACGGATTCATCGGTGGTTGGTCTTACAACAATCCAACGGATAGTTCAGACGGAAAAAAGCTAAATGAGAATGTTCAAAAATTAGCTTCTTCTGGAGTTTGCGATAGAGTCATCCTTTATTGTTACGCAAATGCCATGTGGTCGGATGAAGACATTAAAAACAACGTTAGACAAGCCATCGAAAGAAGCATTAATAATGGAATGCCAAAAGAAAAAGTGATTTTAGCTTTAACATCGGCAGGATTGACCGATACAAATTTAAACTATTTTCTTGACGCGGTAGTTGATCTTGATGTTGGCGGTCTTTTTATTTGGGCTTATGATAATTTAAACAAACAGCAGAGAAAAGCAATACTTCAGAAATTGCCTCAGTAATAGCAAAAAAGTGAAAAAAATATTCCTAATATAAGTACCCTTTTGTAATATAATTTTTATATCGATAGGGATAGAGATATAAATACCAATATTTTTATGTTATTTGCTCAATCTACTGTATTTCACATAAAAATATATGCATTTAGTCCTTATTTTGTTTGTTTATGTGATAAAACTAAATAAATTAAAAAAATCTTTAAAATGAAAATCTTGTTAGGCAACCATTCATACACATCAGTACGTGTGGAAATCGCACTCGTGTCTTCGTATTTATCAATGAATATGTCAATGAGTGGTTAATTAATTTAGGTTATGTTATAAACAAAGAATAATTACGTTAAAAGTTTTTAAAAATTAAAATGAAATCATAATTATTTAAATAGTTTAACTTTTCACTAAATAAAGCAAGTATGGGAACTGCTGTTTTAAGTGAAGTTAACATTACAGCAACCCACTTAGATAAATACAGACGACTTATTGATAGTACACAACTGTGGCATAAATTTATTGTAAGTTTCTACTTATGCTGATATTTTAATATAAAACGTTGCTTTGTTTTCTAGATAAGTAACACAGCAAGTGTAGATAGAAATATCCTGCTCGATTCTGTTTTACAAACTGTATTTCCATATGATTTAATACCCCTGTGTTTTAAAAAAGTGGATTTGGACAGTCACTTTTTGGCAAAAAATTGTAAAGATGCTATAAAAGAACTTTATAATAAAGGCCTTGTCATTCAAAATCCAATTAATGGAGAAATGGTGTGTATTACCATGAATACTATTGTATGATAGCATCATATGCTGCAATTTTTGATGTTTTAGCTAAACGTGACAATTATTTTGGGTTTTAAAAAATTGTCTGAGTGGGATGTTAAGTACCATAAAAATATCTTAAGGGTGATCAGTAAAAGATATAGTAAATTTGACAGTTGTTTAGATTTATCAAGATTTCATGAGGATCCTGGTATGTTTAAAACAATTTAAATCTAGAAAATCATACATCATTTTGCTGAATTTGTTTGTAGAGTTAATGGAATATTTTCCTTTAAACCAACCAAGAATTTTAGAAGGTGTATTAAGGCTGTGCAAAGGTATTGACATCAGAAGTTTGGATTTATCCGAAAATAGAATAAGTCAGTTGAAGTCCCTTACATCAATTTGGAAATATTCAGATCTTAAGCATTTGGATTTGAGTAGAAATATGGTATGGTTAAAAATATTTTGAAATTAAAATTATTTATATATAATATTCCAGATTAATTCATTTGAAGAATTGGAAATATTGAGAAAATTTAATAGCCTAGAAGAAATAAATTTAGAGGGGAATCCTTTTTGTCCCCAGTACAATGGATATGATTATGTGCAATCAATTTTGACTCTATTACCAAACTTAAAGAAATTGGTAAACTATTTTTTATTTATTAGCTTTGGTATTTTTAATATTTCCAGGTATTTTAGGACTTTGGAGCAATTGAAAAAAAAGATTTGTTATCATTTAAAAAAAATTATTTGTGTTGTTACCAAAGCCAAAGTTTTGTTGATCAGTTTTTAGATCATTTTTTTACCTTGTATGATAATGAAAGGTCATCTTTGAGAGACATGTATAATTTAGATGCTACACTTACAATTTCCTGCCATTACAACAAAGATAGAGAAAATTATGCAGAAGCAAAGTAAATTAAAATTTAATATATAATACTTTTGTGGGTCGTTAATTAAATAATTTCTTTTAGTTTAGAATGTTACACAAGTTTTGCAAGAAATTTAAAAACCCTTTCAGACATTACAAGTAGTTATGATAACATGTTTATGGGTTGTAATAATATTATGACCATTCTGTGTCAATTACCTCCCACACGTCACGATACCTGTTCATTTACAGTTGATTTAGTTTCGTTTAGTGTAAGTATCACTTTATTTCGTTTTGCTTACTTATTTGAATATATAATTAATTTTGCAGTACGACTTTGCAGTGGTTACAGTGACAGGCATTTTTCAAGAGGTCGGTGGTCAAATTTTATGTTTTAATAGAACTTTTGTGTTAGTGTCTGCAGACGGATTTCAGTATTTTATAGTTAACGATAAACTACACATTAATCAGGCAACAGTGGAGCAATTTCACAATGCTTTTGAAGAAGTATCAATTAGTAACGTCAACGCTGTGTCAGAAATAACGACGATGAATTTGCAATGGTCAAAAAAGTAAATGTATTTAAGTTTATTTAAGTTGTTTAATGTAATTATTATTATTTTGCATTAAATATTTAATTGTTTTGTAGGTGTTTGAAGGATTGCGATGGCGATTTAAAAACTGCGCTTATTTCGTTCTGCGAACTCTTCCAAAAAGATGAGGTTCCAAAAGAAGCATTTGTTAGGTAACTTTTAATTAAGTTAGTAAAATATTTTGTGATAATGTACAGACTAAAATGAATAAGTTATTAATGGTGAATTTATTTGTTATGATTACAGGAGTTTCATTTTAATTGATCCTATTAATTTTAATTTTAAAAGTGGCATTAACACGTTCACATCAGACGTT
The DNA here is from genome assembly GCA_029378335.1 of Agrilus mali. Lineage (NCBI taxonomy): Eukaryota > Metazoa > Arthropoda > Insecta > Coleoptera > Buprestidae > Agrilus > Agrilus mali. Next base: position 29,681,034 of record CM055657.1, on the reverse strand, counting down.
TATACAACTGAAGAAACTGTACGCAGCAATGGTCAAAACTACTGGGATGAAGAACATTTGAACACTCAAAATAAAAAATTATTACTAGAAAAAGAAACGAGCAATTTGAAAACAGGAAATGATATTTTTAAACTCGCTAGACAAAATTTGGATTTAAAAATGAAACAATTAAATGATGACAATAAAGCTGAGGACATTAATAAGGAAAATTTAATACAGGATGAAGTTCTTTTACAAAATTCAACTAGAGCAAATTCTCAAGAATGGAAACAATATGCAGATAGCTTATATACAAAAACACTTTTTACAGAGTTTGGGGAACATAAAAACTTCAAACAGGTAAGTAATATTAAATAGTCGACATTTGAAAAAGACTGTTTGGTAATTATCATGAATTATTTTTCAGAATGATGTGATTTTAAAGGATTCTATCAAAAGACCTTTATTGGTAAGTTAATCTTTAAATAACAATAAGTTGAAGTTGTTTACAGTAACATTTACAAATTGTAGAGTTTCCAAATAAGTAAGAGGAACAATGAAAAGATCCCTACAGCCCACACCACTCTTACTAGTACTTCTCAAATTAACACCGCTATTTCTAGTACTTCTCAAATCAACACAGCTATGTTGCAAAATATTAATAATGTACCTACATGCACTCCTTTTGCTAATTTTGATGGTACAGTTTATTCTTCATGGACTCCTAACTCACTTCCTAATCTACCTTTAAACAGTGATACCGATAAAAGTACAAAATCAAACAAAGCGTTTATCTCTCAACCATCATTCTTTAATAGCCAAAGCATTTCACCTCATTATACCGCTCGTAAAAATGCAAAAAAAAACAAGTTTCTAAAAATAAACGTTAAAAGTAATAAAAACACACGGAAAAAACAAAAAAAACAAAGAACACGAAGAAAGGCTGTTAATAATGCTCCGAAAAAGTTCAAAAAGAAAATGAGACTCCTATCTACACTTGCTAAACAAAAGTATAGAAAGGTAAGTCGTAACATAATCCTAAACTAGCCTTCATTAAAGGAGTTCTTATTTGAACTTCTTAGGTATTTCAGTCCCCTATTTGATTATGTGTGTCAGAAAGAGAAGGCTTTGATTACTCTGAAAGAACTTAAAGCCCTCTAAATTATAAAGTAATCAGTTCAGCTCCAATTGTTCACAAGTAATTTTGATATAAAGAGCTTTTAAACTATGAAAAAACGAAGCGTTAAAGTCAATGCATTGAGAAGTTTAGAATTTGTAATTGTCCCCAAAATTTTAATTACCTATGTACATAAAATTTGATTTAATTGATTTATCTTTTAGACGCAAGACATCCTAATAGGAATGGAGCTGACAAATATTAATTCGTATCCCTTTAGGGTGGTCTTTAGACTGGGCTATTTAGCATTTATTGCATATATGGATGTAAGTTATATGTTTGTACCATATACCTACCAGAGAAATTACTTGGTAAAGAAATTCAAGAAAAAATAAATTTGGTACTAAAATTTCTTTTTACTATTAAATTTTTTTTTCTTGAATTTCTATAGCCCTCAGTTTCCGAGATATGAACGGTACACAGTATTAATCTCTATTTCATTCTAGCTTGTAAACAAAACAAAATATAAAATGAGGAAAACGTGGGACTTTAATTATCGGCTTATAAATTTTAAACATTTTATACGTCCACTTTATGGTGATAATGGTATTAATTATAACAGTGGTAGAATAAAGGAGCTTGATGGTGCATCTGATAATTTAAAACTGGAAGATGTAAAGAGAGAACAACCACAACATTTTTTTCAAAATAATTCAACCCTTGCACGATTCAATAATTATGATAAGAATAAAATTATGTCATTACAGCCAAATAGCGTACGTCCTCTTGTCACCAATAGAACGTACAATAACTTGATAGAAACTCAAAGTAATTTTAATTTGGACATAAAAGTAGTTCGGACATTGCCCTCTTTCACCACTATAGGTAAGTATGTTATATATATTATTTCTAATTGTAAAAAAGAGGATCAAAATTATATAATTTTTAAGGCAATAACAAAAAATCGCGAAATGTATCAAATAGGAACAGAGAACTCATAAGGGTGAGTTATAATGTATTTTAATGGTTTTAAAGAGCCACTACTGTAAGAGTTACTAGTTTATTGTAAGTTGATGTTTATTAAATTTTAGGAGAACAATGAGCAAAGAAGATTTTTAAAACGACAGGCTAATAAATTAACAGAACTGAACGAAAGACTCAGAAGCACTGACAATAAAATAACTACTAATAGCTATAACGTTTCGGCCCATGTACCACTTCCTTGTTCCTCGCAGGTTTTAAATAAAGGTAGTGCCTGATTTTGTGATACAATTCCGATTTTATATTATTTTTTATTTTTTAAGAACCGGTTAAAAATGAAGTTAAAACTATAAACGATTTCAAACCGGAAGTTCAGGGGGTAAGTTAACTGAAAAAAAATTATAGAACCTAAAATCGACCATAAGAAATGAGTTTCACCATATTTTTTACAAAAATATATCTAATATTAAATTTTAGAAAAAAAATCATCGCCAAATAAGAAGAAGGGAGAGAAGAAGAGCGGCCCGAAGTAGAGCAAGGCAAATATTTCGTGAATTGGCGAGGCAGGGTCAAAATTAATTTTTATACCTAGTTATTTCGTTAAATAAATACGTATTAATATGTAAATGTGCTAAAATATTTCAATAAATTAATTAATTAAAAACCTTATTGTCTTTGTGAATATTTTATGCCATAGTGTTAAAGTACATAGGTACATGCTGAATTAATCCAAATATATAAAAATAAACAATTGTGAGATGGACACATAATATACAGGGTTTAAAAAAACCTTTAAAAAATACAGGGTGTCACTGAGGCGAAATCGGTCTGTAGTTCACGTATAATCCAAAATAGAGAAAAATTAGAAGAATCGAACCGTGAAAACATCCCTCTATGTGCTTATAGGTTGGGTGATTTAAAATTGCGCTACACTGCAAACGTTAAAATTTTCAAAAAATATTAAATAACTCAATAATGATGCGACCTAGACTTCAAATATTTTTAATAGGTTGATATTTATTTTCTCTGAAGAATTCAAAAATGCAATAATATACAGGGCGTTTAGTTTAAAATAACGAAGTTAAGGTGTACTTTGGATATACATAATTGGAAGTCTGCCATATTTTTACGTTATTATACACTTTTCTTCTTCTTATTTTTCTATACTGTAAACCAGAAATCTAAAATTTAGACATTCACTATTATTTTTTTATAAATTTGCCGTAAAATGGATTTTTGTCATTGGTACATTGTAAATTTTATTCAGGAATAAATTTTAAATAAATGCTTTCAACAAAGGTGATATTTAATTAGATCGATTTAATTACTGTGGAATGTTGGAGGTACGTATTTTCGAGAAGAGAATTTGTACCTGTAGATATTTACATACATGTCTGATCGCATTTTGACCATTCCGTAACACATGGTTGCCCTTATAAGCACTAGTACGTAGGTAGGTATTCTGTTTAAGGGCAATTCAAAATTGATCGGATGTAACGAAGCATTTTCAAATGATTTATTAATGCGAGGGCTGCCTTTGACAAAATAATTAGTTGTATTAACTTGTTGTGAACTCACTCGACCCTTGCCTTTTGGTATTCGTGTTTTTGGTACGTACCTACGTAGATAGGGGAGGTTGGGGAGGATCGAAAAAAAAGTGTTTGGAAACCAACACCTGTTCAAGTTAACTTTAAATTTTTGATGTGGCTAATTAAAAAAAATCAATAATTGGCGAAAATAAAAGTTAAATTATTAATTAGGTATGTCATCAATCCTTAAACATTTTCAAAACTTCAGTACGATTCTCTCAGTTTTTTTGAGTCACATAATGGTGATTCAAGTTAACGAAGTTCGACTGTACTTGTTTGTTTCACATAAGTAATTATGTACGTAATCAATTTGTTCGAAAATAAATTTGATAGACATTGTATGTAAAATGTAATTGCAAATGTTACATGGCAAAGATTACAAAGGGGATGTAGAGATATGTCCGTGGGGCACCCTCTGAAACTGTCAAAAAACTGTTTTGATAATAGACATCAAAACATTTGATATTCAACGGAATTGAATTCACGTTCAGTTTACTTTACCGTTCCTATAGTTTGCTGCAGGCTTTAAACCTCTTTTTTTTTTTACAATAAAACTAAATCATGAGAGCATCAAGTTAGCAATTCCCGCAGTGAATGTTATTGTTGCGTTCGTTTATACTCCCTGAATATGAATTTGGCAATGTTTTCCACTAATTCTGTATGAAAACAGGAAATATTGTTTCAAATCATTAAAACGGTTAAATGTTATTACGCGGACTGCCATTGTTATTTAAAATATTGATGAGGTAATAATTATTATATATGTAGTTAGTTGGTACATTAAATAACTTCTAGTGATCAATACTCGAATGAAAATTTCTGGATTAGGTAACTAAGCAAAAAACATGTAGATACTATACAGGGTTTTTCAAGTTGATGGGCTATTAGAAGTATATGAATTAGTAGAAGATATTTCAATTCTGAAACTTGGGCTCATTTGGTTATTGTTTATGCCGCTTCTTTTATAAATATTTTCAAGTTCGATTTACATCCGGTTATACCGGAAGTCGATACCAACTTTGTTATTTTAAATGGAATGGTATATTTTTTAAGCTGAATTCGAATATAACGTGTAATTCTAAGGTAAGTTTGATAACCAACTTGTACACCTATGACGATCGGTTTCTGAGTTAATTTAATTTATAGAAAAAAATATTGTGATCGCAACCCAAATTATAAAAAATCATAACTTCCACAAAATACGACTTAGAGTGTTGAAATTTTTACTAGTAATAGCTGAATATTAGTGCTAACGCCTTGACAAAATTGAATTAAATAATTTATACAGGGCGTTCAAAATAAAATTCTAAAATTGAAAAACTTTAAACACGAATTACTTCGTTTTTTCAAATGGCACCTACTATTTTTTATTTTTTCAATCGATTCCTTTTTTTATCCTCTTTCGATCTATATAAATACTTCCTATTTTAAGTAATAATTCAAAATTATTCCAAAATTTTCAAATAAAATAGGAAGTATTCATATAAATCGAAAGAGGATAAAAGAAGGAATCGATTGAAAAAATAAAAAATAGTAGGTGCCATTTGAAAAAACGAAGTAATTCGTGTTTGAAGTTTTTCTATTTTAGAATTTTATTTTGAACGCCCTGTATAAATTATTTAATTCAATTTTGTCAAGGCGTTAGCACTAATATTCAGCTATTACTAGTAAAAATTTCAACACTCTAACTCGTATTTTGTGGATGTTATGATTTTTTATAATTTGGGTTGCAGTAGCGATTTTTTTTCTATAAATTAAATTAACTCAGAAACCGATCGTCATAGGTGTACAAGTTGGTTATCAAACTTACCTTAGAATTACACGTTTTATTCGAATTCAGCGTAAAAAATATACCATTCCATTTAAAATAAGAAAGTTGGTATCGACTTCCGGTATAACCGGATGTAAATCGAACTTGAAAATATTTTTAAAAGAAGCGGCATAAACAATAACCAAATGAGCCCAAGTTTCAGAATTGAATTCCTTCTACTAATTCATATACTTCTAATAGCCCATCAACTTGAAAAACCCTGTATATTTTATTATGTAGGTATTTTTATAGTTATTATGTACCTAATTTATGTTTAGGTTTTAGAAATGATTCAGTTTCAATTTAATCATCTGGTAGGTACAGAGCGTGAATTAGAGAAGTAGTTTTAGAGTGTTCACATCAACACAAATTTCCTTTTAACTGTTATGATTAGTCTCAAAAAAAGTTAATGGAAGTTAAATGTTTTCGTTTGTGGCAACGCCATCAGAGTTTAGAAATATATTTCATTCGACTGTAATGGTACGTAACTACCCCTCATCGATTTCCTACCACGATATATTATATTATTGCTGATTTTATGTGGAATTACTTTGTCTACCTATAAAATATCAATATTGAATAAAGTAAAAAAAAACTTGGAACTTTTAGGTGCAAAAAAGTAGTATAATTTCGAATATTTTCAAAATTGAAACTCTCGACAATAGAATTGTGTTATTAGGTTGGCCAGGGCCGGACTTAACAGTCAGGGGCACAAAAAAGGAGATAAATTTAGTGATTTAAAAAATTATGTAAAATGCTGATCTCTAATTGTTATTATAAAGATGTCACCATTCTCATGAATTTAAAGATAAAATTTTAATTAAATAAAATATAAATAATATATGTATAATAAAATCACACTAATATTATAAAGGCAAAAGTTTGTGAGTGTGTGAGTTTGTACGTTTGTTACTTCTTCACGTCTAAACGGCTGGAGCGATTTTAATAAAATTTGGTATGGAGTTAGCTGACACCCTGTATTAACACATAGGCTAGTTTTACTGTGGGAAAATATCTTATTCCCATGGGAAAATCGATGAAAATGAATTCGCGAAATATTATAAATGCGAAAGTAACTCGTCTGTATGCTACACAATCTCGCCTAAAATTTACTGAACCTATTTAAATGAAATTTGGTACAAAGATAGTCTAGAACCTGAGAAAGGACAAAGGCTACTTTTTAATGCGAAAAAAGGGTTGTAAGGGGTAGAAATAGGAAAGTTTGTGTGGAAATTCCGTAATTTTTAAAGCTAGAAGGTTGAAACTTATTTTTTAGGCTTTTGATTAGATATTAATAAATACGACATTCAATGTTTGTAAAAATTTTACCCTAAATAACTATTCTGTGTGATCCTACAGGATATATTTACATATCAGAAATGAACAAAATAACCCAGTAAATAGGAAATAACAATTGTAGAAAAATAAACATGCTTAAATAAGTATAATATTTTTTTGTGGGTCCCCAAATGCCCGTAAATAAACCCGGCCCTGCAGATGGTAATATTTCAAACTAAACATTTACCAATTTTTGTTTCTTACTTGCCTTTGCGTGGTGTTTAATTAGATTCTAGGTTGACGTATATTTTCAAATTTCGTTGGCAATGCTATATTCGTATACAATGTAATCCAATTGTACACCAATCGATCTTTCATATTATTAGACGAAAAAAGAAAATGTGGAAGGAAACACAGCTGCGTTCCGTTCTGCGTTATTCGAGTTGCTGCTTTGCTTTTATATTTATAAAGTTTCCATTGGGGTTCGGAAAAAGTCCATGCAAAGCACTTAGTCTACATATAAATTAATTTAAGGTCGAAAGTTGGGAATATTAACGCGTGTGTCGAAACTTTTCTTTCGGAATTCTCGCCAAAATGGGCTTATATTTAATATTTCTCTTCCTGAAAAAGTTCGCGGGCCAAAGACGTCGTAAACATAAAACAATTTGTCGCTTTTACTTTTATGTCTCCACTTTCCCTTAAATTGAGTTTTGTTTTTACTTTTGCCGTAACTAAATGAACTCACAATAAAACACGTCGTGTTGTGTTGCTGAAATTTTTTCACTCTTATTAATGTAATGTAGGAAAAACGATATCAAACTAAAAATATATTTTGGTTGGTGGTGGAATTCCCTTAAGCGTTATTCTTATCGAATCGATTCCTTGCAATATTAAGTAAGTACATATTATAGACTTTTTGAATTTTTAACAGTGAGTTAATGTGAGAATAAATAAATAAATGTAAACCGTATGAGTGTTTTAAAGCGAGATGATACAGTGGCTTGAAAAAAGATGTATGTATGTAGGTATGGCAGGCAGGGTTTGCTCGTACGATTTTCGAGGAAATCAGAACACAGCTCACTCGTCCGATAAGAGAGGAAACAAATGAATAATGCATCGCGCCCGAGTTTCCAACGGGAATAAAAAAATACGATCCCAGCATGTACCTACCAACGTCGCAAAAGGAACAATTAAATGTACTTCAAATACACATCTTTTATCTGCTACAACTACATCTACATTTAACACTATTTGTATGTACCTAGTGAATTTTTTTTTACTAAATCACCCTTATTTTTCTAGGGTAAATAATCGACAAGCTAAAAAATAAATGTCTAGTACAAAACTCGTGTTTTGAAACATTTAGTAGTTGTTAAGTTTGTTTGTAATCGTAAGAAAACTCTAATGGAAAAACTTTGTTCGATATTTGAGTGGTTGTAAATAAGGGTGAACGGTCGCATCGCTAAATCTAGATTGTTGAAGCTTATTTTTTACTGACTGGGAATTTCTGCTAATGGGAACCGCCTACCGTGAAAAATGATGGCACTCACTGGGTACGTAAATCTAGCCATATAGATATCTACGACTAACCCGAGGGCTTTATGAATATGTAAGTGAAAGCGCGCCGTATTAAAAATTAATTTCATATTTCTTGCGTTCATTTTCTCCCGCATTTGTCAAAAATCCTGTTTATGGGGAAGCGGAAAGGACGACTACCCTTAATCTAAAACTAAATCTAAATACATAGGTATATAAAATGCTAATGTTCGTATCTCTACCTACTCCAATCAACTTCCTGTTGGGGTGGTAAATACCCCTTGGTCTCCAGGTGGGAGTAAGGGAGTTAAGTGGGTGGTTGTAGGTGGCAAAAAGTTAAAAAGAAATATTTCTGTCCTTTTTTAAGTCATAAGGACTTCCGGAAAGATCTCAAAATTTCTGAAATGATCTAAAAAATTCTAAATTGAGCGCAAACTGTTATTATCGGCTTAGAATGTTCGAGAGAGTTCTAAAAATTTCTTGAATGATCTAGAAAGTTTCAAAAAGTGTACATCTACGTTTCAAAGTGATGTACGTACATCTAAATATTCTAGAGTGTTCTGGTACTAGGAATTTCAATGTTCGATGATATACAGGGTTTTTCAAGTTGATGGGCTATTAGAAGTATATGAATTAGTAGAAGGAATTCAATTCTGAAACTAGGGCTCATTTGGTTATTGTTTATGCCGCTTCTTTTAAAAATATTTTCAAGTTCGATTTACATCCGGTTATACCGGAAGTCGATACCAACTTTGTTATTTTAAATGGAATGGTATATTTTTTACGCTAATTCGAATAAAACGTGTAATTCTAAAGTAAGTTTGATAACCAACTTGTACACCTATGACGATCGGTTTCTGGGTTAATTTAATTTATATAGAAAAAAAATCGCTACCGCAACCCAAATTATAAAAGATCATAACTTCCACAAAATACGACTTAGAGTGTTGAAATTTTTACTAGTAATAGCTGAATATTAGTGCTAACGCCTTGACAAAATTGAATTAAATAATTTATAAAGGGCGTTCAAAATAAAATTCTAAAATTGAAAAACTTCAAACACGAATTACTTCGTTTTTTCAAATGGCACCTACTGTTTCTTAATTTATAAATCGATTCCTTTTTTTATCCTCCTTCGATCCATATGGATATTTCCTATTTTATTTGAAAATTTTGGAATAATTTTGAATTATTACTTAAAATAGGAAGTATCCATATAGATCGAAAGAGGATAAAAAAAGGAAACGATTTATAAATTAAGAAACAGTAGGTGCCATTTGAAAAAACGAGGTAATTCGTGTTTGAAGTTTTTCAATTTTAGAATTTTATTTTGAACGCCCTGTATAAATTATTTAATTCAATTTTGTCAAGGCGTTAGCACTAATATTCAGCTATTACTAGTAAAAATTTCAACACTCTAAGTCGTATTTTGTGGAAGTTATGATTTTTTATAATTTGGGTTGCGGTAGCGATTTTTTTCTATAAATTAAATTAACTCAGAAACCGATCGTCATAGGTGTACAAGTTGGTTATCAAACTTACCTTAGAATTACACGTTTTATTCGAATTCAGCGTAAAAAATATACCATTCCATTTAAAATAAGAAAGTTGGTATCGACTTCCGGTATAACCGGATGTAAATCGAACTTGAAAATATTTTTAAAAGAAGCGGCATAAACAATAACCAAATGAGCCCAAGTTTCAGAATTGAATTCCGTCTACTAATTCATATACTTCTAATAGCCCATCAACTTGAAAAACCCTGTATAAATCAACATTCTTTTCATCAACTTTTTGTCAGTTAAATTGTGTTTGCAGTCGAGTGAAGATCAATTGGAAACAAGAGCGAACAGTGACCAAAAAAATTAAAGTGATTTCAACAAATGAAAAAGAAGAGACTATTTGAATGTTCTAGAGTGTTCTAATACTAGAAACTTCGATGTCTGATGGTATATAAACCGAAATTCAGTGACTTTTCGTCAGTGTTATTATCGTAACAATCAAGAGATTAATTTAATGATTTCGCAATGTTCAAGAATGTTCCAGAATCTTGAAGATCATTCAAGAATATTTCAGAATGTTAAAAAAAGTTATAAAATGTTTTGAATCATTATGGGATGTTCTGGATAGTTCTAAATTCGCGAATATTCTAGAATGTTCCATCAAACGTGTACTATATTCTTACCCGGGCAACGCCGGGTATTGCTGCTAGTATCTATAAAATATCGCACAATCTGTAGGTACCTAGTACCTAATTGTTGATTAATTTATTTTGATAATAGGTAATAACGTCTGCGCATGTTATTGTACCATTCGATTTTTCGATTTTCTCTCACAGTGAAATGCATCGAGGCACATCTCGAACTCTTGTTGTGCCTGCAAATTCCTGGAACGGACATATTTTAATAAATGCCCACTAGGCTATAAGACGTTCGAATTTTCTTAACGCTTTCCTCTTTTATTGTTTGCAGTAAGAGGAATGCTTCAGAATTTTTCAGTTATTAAAAATTCCAAGACAGACACATTCCATTAAAATAGCCACTTGTTAGTCGCATTGCTACGGAACGACGATGTTTACGAAGCAAACAAAACATTTCTTGCGAGAAAATGCACTTAAAATATTTCTGCCAGGCAGGCTACTTGGATGATAATTTCTGCTCAACATCAGTTTTGAATACGTATAATAAAATGTCTATTGTTATTGTAAAATTAATTAGTCGAATACAATAATGCTGAACAAATTGATGTATTTAGGTAGGAAGGGTCGGAAACAAAGGAATCTGTATTCGATTAGGCCGATGAAAGAAAAATAATCCTTTTTTGTAAAGCTTGTTAATCTGGATTTTCCGAGTACAAAAAGAACCGACCCCCTTTATGAGAAAATAAATAGCTCCGCTCTGCTGAAAATTCGACACCCCAAGTTGCCGACTATTTTTCCATTATTTTGTCCGGAGAAATCACCGCCACGCCATCCCTTCTTTTATCTGAAGAGTCATTCGTTTCTGATTAAACCGGAACTCTGACAAAACAACTGTAACAGACTGAGTAATTGGATATAACTCCAAACAGAAATATAACGTTCACTACAATAAGATAGAATAACTGAAGGATTAACAGAAATGAAGCTTTTTTACATCTTCAAATCATTGTTCGCACTTGGCGAGTTTACGAAAATTTAGTGAAACGAAAACGATTTGCAACGATTTGTACAACAATTATATAAAGAAAATAGGGGTAACAGGCATGAGGAATTAGTTAGATTAGACTATTGATCGCAAATAAGAGTTTAAGATGCAGTGTTAAATTTAACAGTCATGGGATTAAATAAAGTAAGACTCATTCGTTTAAACTTTGCAAAATAAATTTGCTAGCTAATAAAATTCCTGAAATATGAAATTTATAAATTACTAAGCTGACGAATCACGACAATAAAGTGAAAACGCTCGTCTTAGAGTCGGTAAATTTGGTGGTTTAAAATATAAAATACTGCAAATGTTCTCAATAAGTCTCGATAATTCGAACTATTTTTTGTTACATGGTGATTCGAGTTATCTTCATGGATCGACTGTATAAAATTGTGACTATCCCTTTTTTGGTGGGGACCCTGAACATGCAAATCCGGCCTTGGATCAAATTTTAAGGAGGAAAATGTGAAAATTACACTTCCTGAATTTATTTCATCTGTTTGTAAACATTTTTGTGCACTGTAGCGACTGTTTCAGGACTAAAAAGTTCTCTAAACCCGTACAAACAGTTTTATGCAAATTCTACCGTTGTAGTTTCAGTCAGTAGGGTAAAGAAACGTAGAAAGTTTCGTGGAAGAACGAGAGTAATTCTTATTTTTTTAGGATAAGCATGCCCTTACTTAAACTATTACTTTTGTATCCTAAAACAGTTTGCTTAGCGAAGCTCTTGGGTTTCTAATGCAACATGGGAAGTCATTGTTGCTTCAAAGTTGATCTCTGGTGCAGGCGAGTAGTTTCTTTCAAATCTCTGAGGCGTACACTTCCATCCATGAATAAAAGATTCTTTGTTTTAAAGTGGCCGCTTCAAAAACACTTCGCGTTCAGTTAGTTAGGGGTTTATAAAAGAGCGAACGTTCCGGATTGCAAAATTATTTTGGCAACATTGATCAAAGCTCTTATGCTTACGTACTATACAATATTAATTGTGATATTTTTATGAGGGTAGTTAGACGATCGTTTTATCTAAGAGGAAATTGTCTGACGTAATAAAAAATTAACTGGTTGCAATTTCGTCCCCGCAACGAAACCATGTCGTTGGTTAAACTGTAATTTAAAACTGTTTTAAACTGCAGTATCCCGAGAGATGCCACGAGAGGGTAGTTTTGCGAGATCAGTTGTTTGGGGAAAGGAAGTTCAGCAACTATTTAACTGTATTTTATGTTGTTGCGTCGTATAGATAATTTAAAGTTCGAGTTCAACAAAGCCACCCTTTTACTATTATGAACTAATTATAAATAATAAATCGTTAACCACAACATAAACAGTATCTGCTACCTAATTAATAAGTAATTGTTTAAGTTATGAGAAAGTTTTTTAATTACATGGTAACAAATGCCTAACCAAAATATATTTTAATATTTAATGTTGTGATGATGTGATGTCCTCTAAAAATTTGACCCAGCAAAATGTTTTTTGTATCATTAATATGATATAGTAGTGGGGCCCACGAGTACCTATTACCGTTACGATACAGATTGATCCTAAATAAATTAAAAATAGTAAATCCTACCTTTCTCTGTAGAAATAGTGGTTCTTGGCGCTGGGTTAACTGGATGATGAAGAAACAGATGGCGTATTAGGTCCCAATTAACAGCCAAAAGTCATAACACTTTTTTTTAACGATACGTTAATGAGAAATTATTTAGAACACCTTTAAAATAAACACTTCGCGAAGCCGACAACCGAAAAAAACGTGAACGTTAAAATTGTCAGTGAATTTACCACAGCAATTACAAAATATTTACTTAATTAGTTTATGAACAACTTCCCAGAATTTTTTATTGATTATGAATTTAAGAAAATTTAGCTTGTAGATGGTCAAAATTGATGATGGAAACGTTATATAATTAGAAAATAAAGTTCTTCTTATTAAAACTGATCAAAAATTGAATTTTAATCAGACTTAATTAACCCGTTATCACGAAAAAGCTCTCATTAGTGTTTTCTTATCATTACCTACTTATATCATGAGTACTACACAGAGTGAACATTAGAAAATTAAATAAAACCTGGGGGTGCCAGTGCCACCCTTGAGGTTCACAAGAACAACTTTCCACTATGGCATTTATCAAAATCGATAATTTCAACACAGTTTTATGTTTAAAGTCACTACAGTATTTTTAAATTATTTTTGAGAAATTTCTTAATTGTTATTAAAAATATTTATTTAATTGTCATCAACAGTATTTAATAATTATTAAAAATATTTAATTATTGCCAATAATTCGTATTTAATTGTCGTCACCAATATATAGTCAATTATTGTCAACAAAACCTATTATTGTTATTAACAATATTCAACTGTAACTAATAATAGATATAAGATTTATTATTGGTGTAGAATTACATAATTATTTGTATGTTAATTTCGTTATTCAATTATTATTGACAATATTTGTTAATTCCATTATTTATAATAATATTCAATTGTTATTAACACTATCATACTGTTAACAATTGCTAGATATCAAAACAATTAAAATCAGACATTATTTCAAGAAATCTTTAAACAAAATAATTTGCAGCTTTTTTTATCAAGACAAAAGAACAATTTAAACGGCTGTTATTAAATGTAACCCCAAAATTGTAAAACAAGTTGAAATGTCAATTTTCTCTTTAGGTCCCGTTACAAAACGTACAGAATATCACTGGGAAGTTGAAAAGGTACCAAATGAAATTAATAGATAATTACTTACAACATTTTAGGGCGGCAAATTCATTAACAATAATTAACTTCATAAACGAACAAAATGGCTCTGGCTTAGCCGCTAGCAGGACCGTGCACGAAATTGCGATTGCTACTGCACGAAGCAGTGATGACGCACGGCACAAAATGGCCACGACTTTTAGGGCCGTTTTTTCGTAATTTAAACAGTCAAAGCTCGAAATTACTTATTTTTAATTCTACATATTATGTACTGAGAGCTTAGTTACATTGTTACAAGTTTGGTTTAATTGTAAAACAGATTTTGTTACAAAACCTGTGACGCACATCGTATGTGACGCGTCATAGGTGCTTCATGCTGTAGCAATCGCAAAACGCAGGATGAGAAAGTCTAATTATTGTCGCGTCGCGCCGGTCGTGTTGTTTCATGTCCGGGATTAATTATCGAGTTTATTAAGTTTTCGGTTTATTTTGATATAATTAATTAGTTTAAGTTAGTTGTTATTTAATGTAAGTGATTATTGACTCTTACAGTAAATAATAAACTCGTGTTTCGTTAATTATTGTAATTAAATAGTTATAAGTGTCGGGTCGTCATGTCTTCGTGTATCTTCGGCTGTACTTCGTACTATCAGAAGAAGATCATTATATCGATCTTTAAAGGTAAGATTTATTAATTTTTTAGATATAGGGTTGTTATTGTAATAAATCATGAATTAATATCGATATTTTTGACATATTTTGAAATTTGAAAATTGATTATAATTGGAGTTTGAAATAGCACGTGTAACTATGTGCGCATGCGTGTGTACCTAATATTAATTAATATGCAAGTATAATAAAATATTATATTATATTCAACAATTAAATTAAACATTGCAAATACTACTACTGCATTCGTTGTTTTGATATCTACAAATTGTTAACAGTATGATAGTTTTAATAACAATTGAATATTATTGTCAATAATGGAATTAACATAAATATATTGTCAATAATAATTAATCAATGAAATTAACATACAAATAATTATGTAATTCTCCCCCGAACAATTAATCTAATATCTATTATTAGTAGTTACAGTTGAATATTGTTAATAACAATAATAGGTATTGTTGACAATAGTTGACTATATATTGGTGACAACAATTAAACACGAATTATTGGCAATAATTAAATATTTTTAATAATTATTAAATACTGTTGATGACAATTAAATAAGTATTTTTAATAACAATTAAGTGATTTCTCAAAGATAATTTAAAAATGCTGTAGTGACTTTAAACATAAAACTGTGTTGAAATTATCGATTTTGATAAATGCCATAGTGGAAAGTTTTTCTTATGAACGTCAAGGGTGGCACCCCAAGGTTTTATTTATTTCTCTAATGTTCACTGTGTGTCATACTCATGATAAAAGGGTAATGATATGAAAACACTAATGAGAGCTTTATCGTGATGAGGGGTTAATTTAGTCTGATTAAAATTAAATTTTTAATCGGTTTTAATATTATCAAAAACGCAGACAGCACTATAAGTACAAGAATTTTATTTTCTAATTATTTAACGTTTCGACCGTCAATCTTGGTCATCTGCAGGCTAAACGCTCTTAAACCCAGCAATTTAAAAATTAAATTCTAAATTTTAAAGTAACCCCAAAATTGTAAAACAAGTTGAAATGTCGATTTTGTCTTTAGGTCCCTTTACAAAACGTACAGAATATCACTGGGAAGTTGAAAAGGTACCAAATGAAATTAATAGATAATTACTTACAACATTTTAGGACGGCAAATTCATTAACAATAATTAACTTCATAAACGAACAAAATGGCTCTGGCTTAGCCGCTAGCAGGACCGTGCACGAAATTGCGATTGCTACTGCACGAAGCAGTGATGACGCACGGCACAAAATGGCCACGACTTTTAGGGCCGTTTTTTCGTAATTTAAACCCGTCAAAGCTCGAAATTACTTATTTTTAATTCTACATATTATGTACTGAGAGCTTAGTTACATTGTTACAAGTTTGGTTTAATTGTAAAACAGATTTTGTTACAAAACCTGTGACGCACATCGTATGTGACGCGTCATAGGTGCTTCATGCTGTAGCAATCGCAAAACGCAGGATGAGAAAGTCTAATTATTGTCGCGTCGCGCCGGTCGTGTTGTTTCATGTCCGGGATTAATTATCGAGTTTATTAAGTTTTCGGTTTATTTTGATATAATAAATTAGTTTAAGTTAGTTGTTATTTAATGTAAGTGATTATTGACTGTTACAGTAAATAATAAAGTCGTCTTTCGTTAATTATTGTAATTAAATATAGTTTAGAAGTGTCGTGTCGTTATGTCTTCGTGTATCTTCGGCTGTACTTCGTACCATCAGAAAAAGATCGTTATATTGATCTTTAAAGGTAAGATTTATTAATTTTTTAGATATAGGGTTGTTATTGTAATTAATCCTGAATAAAAATCGATATTACTGACATATTTTGAAATTTGAAAATTGATTACAATTGCAGTTTATCAATATTTGGAGTTTGGAGTAGTACGTTTAACTATGTGCGCATGTGTGTGTACCTAATATTAATTAATATAGGTACAAGTATAAAAAAATATTATATTATATTCAACAATTAAATTAAACATTGCAAATACTACTACTACATCCACCACATTTTCGTTGTTTTGATATCTACCAATTGTTAACAGTATGATAGTGTTAATAACAATTGAATATTATTATAAATAATTTTGGGGTTACATTTAATAACAGCTGTTTAAATTGTTCTTTTGTTTTAATAAAAATGCTGCAAATTATTTTGTTTAAACAATTGATTTGGAGATTTTTTTAAATAATGTCTGACTTTCGTTGTTTTGATATTTACCAATTGTTAGCAATATGATAGTGTTAATAACAATTGAATATAATTGTCAATGATGGAATTAACATATATTGTCAATAATAGTTAATCAATGAAATTAACATACAAATAATTATGTAATTCTACCCCAACAATTAATCTAATATCTATTATTAGTAGTTACAGTTGAATATTGTTAATAACAATAATAGGTATTGTTGACAATAGTTGACTATATATTGGTGACAACAATTAAATACGAATTATTGGCAATAATTAAATATTGTTATAAATATTTTAAATAATTGTTAAATACTGTTGATGACAATTAAATAAGTATTTTTAATAACAATTAAGTAATTTCTCAAAAATATACTGTAGTGACTTTAAACACAAAACTGTATTGAAATTATCGATTTTGATAAATGCCATAGTGGAAAGTTGTTCTTGTGAACCTCAAGGGTGGCACCCCCAGGTTTTATTTAATTCTCTAATGTTCACTGTGTATCACACTCATGATGTAAGTAGGTAATGATATGAAAACACTAATGAGAGCTTTATCGTGATAAGGGGTTAATTTAGTCAAATTAAAATTCAATTTTTGGTCGGTTTTAATATTATCAATAGCAGACAGTAGTATAAGTACAATAATTTTATTTTCTAATTATTATGTAACGTTTCGACCGTCAATTTTAAACAGAATATTGAAAAATTAAATTTTTGATCAGTTTTTATTATTGTCGAACACTTTTCTGTATGTATAAGTAAAAGTAATATATTTTCTAATTACGTAACGTTTCGATAACAGGTTAAATCTTCTTCAATTCAACATCAATAAAAAAGACATTGAAAAATTACTTTACGTTTGCTATGAAGTTGATTTAAGAATCCTTAGGCCTAAGATTACAAAACTGACGGTCAAAATGTCACATCTTAAAAAAATATTTTTTTAAATTGTAAACATAAAAATCAATCTAGTTGTTAATGTTCCATTTTTGGACTTATATGGTGATCGGGGATCGGGGTGGTCTAGGGTTTTTCTCCTTCTATGGGAATACCGATGGGGTAATTTATCTGACGTTTTATCAACTGCTGTGGTTGACAGCTTCAAGGAACTTAGTGAGGATGTACTGAGACTGAATGTGACTGAGCCTCAGTACAATGAGTACAACTGCATTGAATGACGTTACATCCTTGCTACGTTTCCTGTGGATGTCAAAACGTGGGATAAACTACTCCCCTGGTGTATCAGTTCTCCATATTAAGTTGAATTTATACCTAATATCATTAAATATTTCGGTTGGTTTCGTCCAGAAGCTGTCAGTTGTAACTCTGGGAAGTCCCCAGGAAATCCTATTAAATTTTCCGAGGAAAGTGGTTAAAATTCCAGTTTCCATCGCTTGCTTAATTGTCAACTTGACACATCGCATTTTCGTAGGTATATACCTACATAAGTATAATTTTAATACGTAATGTTAGATTGATATGCAGGTCTTTAGCAGAAATGCATTTACTTCCCTACGTATGTACTGGCATGTGTTATAAAGCGTCTCATAATTGAAAATGTTATCGGACTTACCATAAACAGGGTTCAGCACTCTCGTCCAACGACCGCGTCTACTAGCAGCAGTCCATTAATTAATAGTGACATCAAAGGCGTTCTGAACAACAATAAGTAGGAAGCGGTTTAGCAACCTAGCAGCGCCAGATAGCGCCACCACAACTTCATGTACATACATAGACACATACACACACCTATTAGGTAATTCCGATGGAGGACATGATTTAATAACGATCGAATATCGAACACTTTACACTCCGCAACAACCCCAACGTGAAATTGCATGGGTTCCACTTTTTGTTGTAGGTATCCAAGTCAATGACGTTGTGCCGGTAAATTTCTTGCGGTTGTCATATTTTATAATAAATTAGTCTAGATACAATCCCTAACGAATAATTTGAAGAAGATGTTTCGATTAGTTTTTTTAAGGTTAATTTCGATTGAATCGCATTTGTAATAAAACTTTTGGTGAAGGAGCCTGTCACTGTTAAAATAAATAAAATATTAAAACCAGAAAAGATTGTAGAGGAAAGTAGAAAAAGTTACTTAAGTTTACAATTACCCCTTCACTTATTAACGCAGTTGCAAACTTATTAGGGGTAAATGTGAACAATCATCTTGTTTGTATCTACTGGCTTTATAAAGGCTTTTAATGAGGCAAAAGTAAACAATTCGCTTTCTAACGTGAATTTCAATGAAAATTATATTTATAAAGCAGTGTTCACAATTACCCCAAAAATTATATATTATATAGAAATATTTACACTGTTTAACATAAAATATTGCGACACTCTTCCTCTGCTGTTTAGCGCGCTAAAGCATCCAACTGTCAAAAGTCAACACCACAGTCTATAATTTACAATTACCCCACTTGACCCTATATATATATACACAGGGTTTTTCAAGTTGATGGGCTATTAGAAGTATATGAATTAGTAGAAGGAATTCAATTCTTAAACTTGGGCTCATTTGGTTATTGTTTATGCCGCTTCTTTTAAAAATATTTTCAAGTTCGATTTACATCCGGTTATACCGGAAGTCGATACCAACTTTGTTAGTTTAAATGGAATGGTATATTTTTCACGCTGAATTCGAATAAAACGTGTAATTCTAAGGTAAGTTTGATAACTAACTTGTACACCTATGACGATCGGTTTCTGAGTTAATTTAATTTATAGAAAAAAAATCGCTACCGCAACCCAAATTATAAAAAATCATAACTTCCACAAAATACGACTTAGAGTGTTGAAATTTTTACTAGTAATAGCTGAATATTAGTGCTAACGCCTTGACAAAATTGAATTAAATAATTTATACAGGGCGTTCAAAATAAAATTCTAAAATTGAAAAACTTCAAACACGAATTACTTCGTTTTTTTCCCAAATGGCACCTACTATTTTTTATTTTTTCAATCGATTCCATTTTTTATCCTCTTTCGATCTATATGGATACTTCCTATTTTAAGTAATAATTCAAAATTATTCCAAAATTTTCAAATAAAATAGGAAGTATCCATATGGATCGAAAGAGGATAAAAAAAGGAATCGATTGAAAAAATAAAAAATAGTAGGTGCCATTTGAAAAAACGAAGTAATTCGTGTTTGAAGTTTTTCAATTTTAGAATTTTATTTTGAACGCCCTGTATAAATTATTTAATTCAATTTTGTCAAGGCGTTAGCACTAATATTCAGCTATTACTAGTAAAAATTTCAACACTCTAAGTCGTATTTTGTGGAAGTTATGATTTTTTATAATTTGGGTTGCGGTAGGATTTTTTTTCTATAAATTAAATTAACTCAGAAACCGATCGTCATAGGTGTACAAGTTAGTTATCAAACTTACCTTAGAATTACACGTTTTATTCGAATTCAGCGTAAAAAATATACCATTCCATTTAAAATAACAAAGTTGGTATCGACTTCCGGTATAACCGGATGTAAATCGAACTTGAAAATATTTTTAAAAAAAGCGGCATAAACAATAACCAAATGAGCCCAAGTTTCAAACTTTAATTCCTTCTACGTACTAATTCATATACTTCTAATGGCCCATCAACTTGAAAAACCCTGTATATTAAAACCAGAAACGGTAGCCTTTCCATTATCTTGATAATATCCCCCGGCACATTAAAAGAAAAAAATAACTAAAAGAGAATCTAATTTTAGTTTAAGTTGAATTGTCGTTAAAGCTACAGAGAAAAAGTTGTTTGTAAGCGAGGATTGAGATTACAAAACCGCCATGATAGTGAGCGAATACGGCAACGGAAAAGAAGTTTTCCACTAGAGTGGTTCACACGAAAATAGCGCATGCAATATCAAATTTTACGACTCCTCTAAATGTCTGCAACATGTTACTTTGTTTTAATATTTAGCCACAATACGTGCGGAGTTTCCATGTGGAAGCAGATATTGCCTCGTTTCTAGCGTTATTAAAAAAAACGACGTCGCATTTGTATCTTAAAAACTACAGTTGAGAATAAATACTCATTGGGAAATTCCCTAAACGAAAACCGCCTTAGATAACAAACACATTTTAGGAAAATTTTCTACCAAACTAAAACCACTTTTACCATAGTCCCATTTTCTATTCTACTTACTTCAAACTTCACTTCAAGTGCAATATAGGACGAAACGGAATATTTAATTAAATTGAAATTAAGAAATTTAATCAGTGACATGTTTACAACCTGATGGTACCAAATAAAGAAGAAACAGTAACGAAAACCACTTGGCAGTTGTGCCGCCGCATGTTTCCCGTAAATAGCGTCATGGCTCGTCGGGATTCTAAATACTTTTTACCGGGATAATCGTATTTCCTGTACTAGCAGCGAAATCCTATTACGAACCGACTAATTAAAAAATAAGACCCGGGACCGAAGCTTCAGCGCTCATTTTTCTATTTTCACATTAAAAAGCTTTGTAACGGCATCAACAGTTTTCCCGGCTAGGCTTTAGCCTTTATTATGTTTAATTAGCAGATCATCCTATCCGATGCGAGCCAAAGCGGTTCTTTATCCGGGTTAACTAACCATAAACTTTTTATTTTTCGTTTTAGGCTTTGAAAATAATGTGAAATATTGACTACTTAACAATTTATATAATTCTCATCAGTTCTTTGTTCCGTTTTCATTACATTTACATTACTTAGGGGAAACTTGTTGGTGATTATGTTACGCCATTTAAATAATTTTTTATTACCTTTGGATAATTTAAGTTGTAACTCCTCATTTAATTTTGAAGACACCAGCAACTACACTAAGTTACTGACATGCTTATATGCTTACTAAGTAGTTACTAACTCGGCAAATAGAATAAATTAGGAAACATTATCTGCACAAGGCTGAACTTAAACCAAGGTTGTTGCAAAGAGCGCGTTGTATCGAGAACGAACAATGTATGGGCGATTAAGTTTATCTTCCAGGTGAGTAGGTAGGTACGTCAAACTTTCTTTGAAACTACAAAACTAAAGGTAAAGGGTCAGTTAAATACTTCCACAGTTGTACTTATCATAATATTATATATGAAATTGAAATGAAAAATAGCAGGTATTTATGGTAGGCTCTTTTGATAAAAAAGGTCTATGGTATGGTATGTTATGGTAGAAAACAGAATTCAGAAAGGGTGGGACGAATTAATTTCTGGATGAATAAACGAATTTATTTCTCAGGAATTGTTTCGTTTTGAAAAAGAAAAACCATCCAGAAATTATTTCGCTTTGCAAATGAAACAATTCCTGAGAAATAAATTCGTTTGTGTGACAATTTTCAGTCCTTGAATAATTATAACACATTATTTAAGACTTTGATACGCGGGCGCGGTTTCCTTTCAAAACTCATTTAATGACTGAAATACAATTAATATATCAACACAATAACACAACAATATAACACACCGGTAATTACTCTCGGGGGGGGGGGAGGGGTTTTTGGGTTTAAAAAAGGTTTAGGTCTTTTGTCCATCCGTCTGTCAAGACCCTTTTTCTCAGGAACGCGTGAAGGTATCAAGCTAAAATTTATACCAAATATCAGGTCTACTTTTCCCTTGAAGCTGTGAAAAAATCAAACTTCTAAGCCAACGCAATCAAAAGATACAGCCGTTTATGCCGCAAATTTCCGCAAATTTTCGAATCAAAACCTACAGGGTACTTCCCGTGAACTCAGAATCTTGAAATTTGGTACGAAGCAACGTCTTATAGCACAGATAAAGGAAAAATTGCGAAAACCGTAAATTTTTAGTTACATCATATAATAAAAATATTTTTAATAATTTTAAAGTTACTACCCCTTTCCTCATGAACGCGTAGAGGTATTAAATTGAAATTCATATCAAATACTCAGGTCTATAATACCTTTAAGCTGTAACAAAATCAAACTTCTATGTCAACGCAATCAAAAGAAACAACAATTTAAGCCGCATATTTTCAAACTCGCAACTACTCGCAAGGGAATCAAAACCTAAAGGGTACTTTTCCAGTCGATTTAGAATCTTGAAATTTGGCATGAAGCAATGTTTTATAGCACATATAAAGGAAAAATTCTGAAAACATTAAATTTTTAGTTACATCACATAATGATATACAGGTTTGTACGGAACCCTCGGTGCGCGAGTTCGACTCGCACTTGGCAGGTATTTTGTTTTTTGTAAATTTATTTATTTTATTGTTTTCCCCCGCTAGGGAAATCCATTTTACATTGCTTAAAAAGGCCTTGCAATCGCAAACAGTCATAGCGATGCATTGGTTTTTGTCTATTTACAAGAATTTCTAGAAATTGATTGATTGTGTAAATTGAGGAAATATTTCTAGAAATTATTTCGTCTTTTATTATATTTTCATCAGGAATTAATTCGCTCATTCGCAGGAATTTGACCAGGAATAGTTTCGTTTTGAGAACAAATGAATTTCTCAGAAATTAATTGGTAAAAAAATCAGAAATAGTTTCGCTTCTATTTTTTTCGGGAAAATTGCTCCAGGAATTAATTCGTAGAGCCTTCAGAAAGATGGACTTGTGCCATGGTCTACTTATGTAGGTATTATAAAAGCCAAGAGAACAATGGACCGTGGAATATCTGCAGCCAACTAACTGGTAAACCGATTATTTGCATCAGTAGCGGCTCCTCTTAACGCACTTGGCGGTGGTATTCTGTAGTAGGTAGCTCTTAACGGTCAGTTTGCGGTCGCATCCGGAAAATACAGAGCAAAGCTTTTACACGCCGCGGTACATAAAATATCACCTCTCGCTTCTCTGTTCACCACTCATAATAATACATAAATACATACATATATAGTACACCTATGGTGCGCAAGAGCTTTTATAAAGCACAACTTTTCTCGTATATCCGCATTAAACGGACGTAATTACGTATATAAAAAAAATCTTTCGTCCTATAATGTGGAAGGTAAAGTACCCAAGTTTCTCATTTTATTTTACATGCGTTACAATGTTTGTGTACCTTAGGGAGAAAGAGGGTTAGTACATCAAATAACCTCAACTTAATTAAATAAGGCAGTAGTGTAGGTACATTTATTTTTTTGTTTAAGTGCCGTGTCACATTCGAGGGGTTCAGGGTAACATTTTTTAAAATGTCAACTCTGTCATCCCCTTTTACTTTATCCAATAGGGAAGTTGTTTCATCTTCTTTTGCAGCCATCTTTACAGTTTCTTAGTCCACTTTTTTAAGTTGTTGTTGTTGTTGTCGTTAAGCATCCAGGAGTAGAGTAGTACACCCCTTTGCACCCGGTCACCAAGTACTATTAGCATCCTTTTTAGGGTTCCGCACCTCAAAAGGAAAAAGCGAAACCCTTATAGGATCACTTTGTTGTCCGTCCCTCCGTCCGTCCGTCCGTATCAAGCTGAAATTTATACCAAATACTCAGGTCTATTGTCCCTTGGACCTGTGAAAAAATCAAACTTCTAAGCCAACGCAATCAAAAGATACAGCCGTTTATGCCGCAAATTTCCGCAAATTTTCGAATCAAAACCTACAGGGTACTTCCCGTGAACTCAGAATCTTGAAATTTGGTACGAAGCAACGTCTTATAGCACAGATAAAGGAAAAATTGCGAAAACCGTAAATTTTTAGTTACCTACATCATATAATAAAAATATTTTTAATAATTTTAAAGTTACTACCCCTTTCCTCATGAACGCGTAGAGGTATTAAATTGAAATTCATATCAAATACTCAGGTCTATAATACCTTTAAGCTGTAACAAAATCAAACTTCTATGTCAACGCAATAAAAAGAAACAGCAATTTAAGCCGCATTTTTTCAAACTCGCAAATACTCGCAAGGGAATCAAAACCTAAAGGGTACTTACAGTCGATTTAGAATCTTGAAATTTAGTACGAAGCAATGTATTATGGCACATATAAAGGAAAAATTCCGAAAACGTTAAATTTTTAGTTACATCACATATATATATATATATAGGTTTGTACGGAACCCTCGGTGCGCGAGTTCGACTCGCACTTGGTCGGTATTTTTTAAAATAAACTTTGCAACTTTTTACAGGACGACAAATAAAATACTAAACAAACGAATTTGAGTAATTGTAGTCGTAAAAAAAATTGGACTAATAGGATAGTGGTTCATTCATGTCGCAATTAAAATGTTTATAAACGATCCCTCCTTGTGTACAAGAACGCTTGAAATTAGTTTCGCCTGCAACGGTATTAAAACTGGGTATCTCAGGGTTTAAAAATTACAATCTGTTTGGAATGCAAAGCTCTATACCTTTTGTTCTCCGGCAGACGAGTTGCCTGGCAATAACGTAATGAACGATGATAGCGGCGGAAGCGACACGATGCACTAGGTAATAAGCAGATATAAAAATTGCATTTTTGTGAATAACGTTTATTAGCAATAAAACTGACATGAATTGGATTATATAATCCGGTTTCAAAGGCTACAGTACTAACGGCACGTAATTACGGTTATGTGGAGTTCAAATTTATTAATTTTTAAATGTATTAGGGGACATTAACTTTAAATTATGTACCTACATAGATATGTACACGGAGAAAAATAATCATGATTTTATTAGTTGATGAGTCAAGCAAAATTTTTCTAGTAAATAATAGATACTAGAATTCTCATAAAATGTACTTGGTGGTATAAAACAATTTTTTATTCTTTCTAATAATTAGTATTAGAATAATCAAGCTAAAAAAGTCTAGACTTTTTTTCTCTCTCTACCTTTCGATTATTTTATCGTGTCGTAGAGAAAAAAACACTAGAATGAGAATAGTTTAGTAAAATAAGTCATAAGAATTGTAAAAAATGTTTTCTAATCAAGTCAATTTTACTAGAATTCAGTCTCAACACCGAACGTAGATTGACTACGTAGACATTTCTAGTAAAATCTCCTTAAGCGTTTGGTCGTCCATATAATTGACAGATTTTTTAGTCATGTTTGTTAGAATTCTAGCAATATTTTCATGATTGTTTTTTCCGTGTAAGCTCAAAATATAATATAAACTCATTTAAGGAAAAATGAGTTACTAAGAGCATTACGTCAAGTTCAATTCAAAGAATTGTAACAATTTCGTATTCAATTTTGATTAGAAATTTTGTTGTAATAAGACATGCGGAGAGTTAGGTTAGGTTACCAAATCTTAAAAAGGGCCAAAATTAAAAAACTAATATTAAGAGGTGGTTGAAGTTTTTCAAAATGTTTTCAACTACGTAAGAAATAAATTTGTGGAAAGCTTCATGGGGTTAATCAGTGGCGGATTTACCAGCAGACTGAATAGGCTTGAGCCTAGGGCGGCAGATTTTAGGGGGCGGCAAACTTTGCTCAAAACTTTTTAATTATTGTCTTATAACGGAAAAAACGAGGCTCAAAAAATCAACAAAAATTACAATATTTTAGTGCTAAATAGTACACTGAATACACTAACGTCTGTATATAAAAAATTACTAAACGCTTATTGTGATTTTGAATTTTTAAAATATTCCAATAGCGTTTAGGTATTACATTTAAAATTTAGTATTTTTACCTATTTTTTAAATTAATTACTGCCATAATTTTTTCTTTAGGTCCACCCACACTATTCAATTAATGTGTAATATGTTTCACCACTTAAATATATCTATTCGAAGAGAAATGGGATCCGAAAAAAAATTGCTTAAAAATAACAATAACAAATATTATATAGATATATATGTGGAAAATTAATACTTTTCTATTTATAGATATTTCTGATGATATTAACAACCTGTTTGAATGTAGAATAAAAGTAAAAAAATGCATATTGTTGCACAGAATTTCATAAATATTATACATTTCTTAGAATGATGATAATTAAAAAAAAAAACGAAAATGATAATATTGTAATGAATAAAAGCTGTAGGTAAATATCAATTCAACGAAAGTTGTTCTTAACATTGTTACATTTTTAATCCTAATGAATTCGTATCAATATTTGTTGATTAGTCTTATAAAAATATAATACAATCAAAAAATTGATTGTGAATTAGGGTATAGAATTGCAGGTGTCAGTAGGGGCGGCAAATTTTGAATAGCCTACGGGCGGCAAATGTGTAAATCCGCCACTGGGGTTAATATAGATGTACCTACGGTATAAAATATAAGTTTATGGAACGTCAAACAAAAATCGTTCATGGTTTCTTTGTAAAATGCCTAAACTGCGGAAAGTGTAAATATGCCATAATCTTCGTCATAAATCAGTGGAAGAATGGTACGTTAAATTTTTCGTTGTTGTATCACCAGCCCGTTTTATGCCACCGTGTATACGACTATGTACCTAACATT
This sequence comes from Agrilus mali, assembly GCA_029378335.1. Lineage (NCBI taxonomy): Eukaryota > Metazoa > Arthropoda > Insecta > Coleoptera > Buprestidae > Agrilus > Agrilus mali. Next base: position 29,653,639 of record CM055657.1, on the reverse strand, counting down.
CTCTAACGGATATGATCAAAACCATAAATTTTTAGGTCTCTGGTTGCGGTTAAATGGCGAAAATGATATAATCAAACCTGTGCCTTTTGGACGATTTATAATATCAGATAAATGGCGTCATAAAATAGTCGATTTCGTATAATAAACAAAAAATAAAAACATACACCACGACTTTTATTATATATAGGTAGTTTTCATAATATGAAATTACGCAACTGATTAAATATTTTTGAAGTAATTTAATAATTAAATAATATAAGTAAACATTTTAGCCCCTTAGACAGCTTTTGCTATTGATTTGGTTTCGTTTAAATTTTCACCCCACTTTGCAATAAACAATCGATACCTACGAGAAAGAAAAATGGTCTAGCAGTTGTCTAGCACGTTCTCTGGCCATTTTCATTAGCGAATGGAAAGTGGGCAATGAAATTCATTAACTTATTGGATACGAGCCAAACGTTACGGAATTTCTAAGACAATCGTTTTAATTTACATGCTTTCATAAGGATGAATGTTACGATTTATTATTGGATAAAAACTTTATTTGTCGATGGTCTTTTAAAACAGCCATAAAAATTCAACTACAACCCCTAAATCTAATTTTAATAAGTACTGGAGTCCAGTCCTGCTCATTCTAATTTAAAAGTAATTTGAAATTAAAATTGAGTTTAAGTAGTCTTCAAAACTACCCTAAAGTAATATCAAGAATATAACATCTATAAAAATACAGTTATTTTGTATTTCTTGAAAGAATTGTAAAATTTATCCTATTGTTGTGCTGGTAGGTAGGTACTTTGTCAATAGTGTTTGCTTGTATTGCAAATATTACCACGTTCAGCCCCTGTTTTTGAAATCAATATTGGCAATTTATTTGATTATTTACTTTAGGGATGTTGATTGCTGTATAAATTAACAGTATTTGTTCAGTAAATTATATAGATATATATTTATGCGGTATTTCATTAGTATATTAAATATTCGGATTAATTGTAACAATATTACCTACCTGTGTACATACATACCTATAGCGAATGCAGCTATATATATTTAAATAAAATTTTCTGTCTGTTGCATTAATATTTGTAATAATACATATGTGGTTAGATGAAATCACCTGCAATTGCAATTTTTTTTTTAAATTAAATAATTCACACACAAGGTATGCTTCTGTAAGTTCCTATTAGTGAGTAAATTTTGTCCTATCCATATCCAGCTTCACGTTATTATTACCTACCTCGTTACGTGGTAGTTAACTGGCCCACCCTTCGTTCAGATGTTTGCTTTCAATGTAAACTTCATAAATTGTTACAAAGATCAGATTCGTAATCAAAACCGTTGATTAAGAATGGGGAAGTGTTTACATTTCACTGTTCCCCAGAACGTTATCATCACACAAAGGGCAAATTTACGAGAGGTGTATTTAACAACGAAACCTGAGACTGAGACTATTCCTAATTTGAGCTCGTCAGAGAAGAGGGTGACCTGAGCCTAAGTTAAATGTAAATTTAATTTAGAAACTTTTTCTAAAATAGTTAGTTAGTAGTAGATGCTTTTATAGATTTTTTTAAATATTAATTAAAATGAAATAAAGTGTTTTAGGTGGTAGTTGTAGGCCCAAATTTACGATTGCAGGCAAAAAAAAAGGGAAAATAACACAGCCGCGGCCATAAGATATAATTAAGGGTAAAAAGGGTTGCTGTGGCGGCGGGGGTTAAGTGAAAAATTTCGCCACAACTCTTTCCGCACAGTCGGGCATTTTTTCACCGTAACGAAGTCCATTTGTTTTCTGGTGAAACATTGAAACGTGATGGCGTAGGTCGGCGAAAGTTCCGTCGTCGAAACCGCGACTTGCAACTTATGTACCTATGTGTGCTCCAGGAAGTCATTAACGGCGACTCGAATTAAAAGCCCGCCTGATTTATTGCCCCCGTAAAAATTATTTGTAAATTACTACGTACGTACAAGAGGGTGTCTGTCTGTTGGTATTATTTGGTCAGCCACAATTATTCCATAACAACCCTTCGTCATAATCCTAAGCCTATAAAGGGGTATTAAAATTTATATATCGTTTGCTGTATCTGTATATATATTTTATATATTTTTAAGAAGTAGTTGAGTATCGAAATAAAGGGAAATAAATTTTCGGTATTCGTCTCTGCCTCTTTCTTCATTTCGGGCCATTAATTTTTTCGTATAAAAGAATCGGAGTTCAGGTCACATTCCTCTTATATAAGAATCAGATAATCTCGGGGAGAAGATATACAGCGGCTGAAATTTACTTAGATGCGTGCTCTTTGGTAACTGCAATAAATATCTCTCTCAAAGCTTAATGAGCTTTCTCTGCAGGGAACTGTTATCGGAAGTCGAAAGTCAGCAGTTCCACTTGTTAGCCTAATCGCATTTCGGGCCACCCTTGTTAATAAGGGTTGCGATGCATGGGAATGTTCCCTTTTGTTTCTTTGTATTGCTACTGTTTATGAGACGAAATCACAATAATATTATAAAGGCGAAAGTTTGTGAGTGTGTGAGTGTCTATGTTTGTTACTTCTTCACGTCTAAACGGCTGGAGTGATTTTAATAAAATTTGGTAAGGAGTTAGCTGACACCCAGGATTAACACATAGGCTACGCTTTACTGCGGGAAAATATCTTATTCCCATAGGAAAATCAATGAAAATGAATTCGCGGAATATTATAAATGCGAAAGTAACTCTGTCTGTATGTTACACAATCTCGCCTAAAATTTACTGAACCGATTTAAAAGAAATTTGGTACAGAGATAGTCTAGAGCCTGAGAAAGGACATAGGCTACGTTTTACTGCGAGAAAATATCTTATTCCTATGGGAAAATCGATGAAAATGAATCCACGAAATATTATAAATGCGAAAGTAACTCTGTCTGTATGCTACACAATCTCGCCTAAAATTTACTGAACCGTTTTAGATGAAATTTGGTACAGAGATAGTCTAAAGCCTGAGAAAGGACATAGGCTACTTTTTAATGCGAAAAAAGGGTTGTAAAAGTTTGAAATAGGAAAGTTTGTGCGGAAATTCCGTAATTTTTAAAGATAAAAACTTGAAACTTATTGTTTAGGCTTTTGATTAGATATAAATAAATACGATATTCAATGTTTGTAAAAATTTTACCCTAAAGGGGATAAAATTAGCCGATGAAAGTTTTTGTATAATGACGTCGTCCAAAAAGCTTACGGCCCAGAAAATTAAAATATTAAGTGTAAAAAGTTATAGAGGTTTTGTTTATTTGGATCAATAAAAGTAGTTGAATACACGATAGCTATATAAACTATTTTAAACTATAATTAAACTATATTAATCTATAATATTATAAATGCGAAAGTAACTCTGTCTGTCTGTGTGTTAGGCAATCACGCCCAAACTACTGAACCGATTTAAATGAGAATTTGGTACAGAGATAGATAAGTAGATAAAAAGCTAGAGGCTTGAAACTTATTTTTTTGGGCTTTTGATTAAATATTAATACATTTAAAGTTTATAAAAATTTTACCCTTAAGGGGACAAAAATAAGGAATGAAAGTTTTTGTGTAATGACGTCGGCAAAAAGGCTTACGGCCCAGAAAATAAAAATATAGAAGAAAAAATTTTAAATGCAGCCGAAAGTCACTATTCCACGCGGACGGAGAATATTATTTTAAATCGGACATTTTCTATATACAGGGTTTTTCAGGTTGATGGGCTGTTAGAAGTATATGAATTAGTAGAACGAATTCAATTCTGAAACTTGGGCTCATTTGGTTATTGTTTATGCCGCTTCTTTTAAAAATATTTTCAAGTTCGATTTACATCCGGTTATACCGGAAGTCGATACCAACTTTGTTATTATAAATGGAATGGTATATTTATTACGCTGAATTCGAATAAAACGTGTAATTCTAAGGTAAGTTTGATAACCAACTTGTACACATATGACAATCGGTTTCTGGGTTAATTTAATTTATATAAAAAAAATCTCTACCGCAACCCAAATTATAAAAAATCATAACTTCCACAAAATACGACTAAGAGTGTTGAAATTTTTACTAGTAATAGCTGAATATTAGTGCTAACGCCTTGACAAAATTGAATTAAATAATTTATACAGGGCGTTCAAAATAAAATTCTAAAATTGAAAAACTTCAAACACGAATTACTTCGTTTTTTCAAATGGCACCTACTTTTTTTTTTTCAATCGATTCCTTTTTTATCCTCTTTCGATCTATATGGATACTTCCTATTTTATTTGAAAATTTTGAAAAATTTTGAATTATTACTTAAAATAGGAAGTATCCATATAGATCGAAAGAGGATAAAAAAAAGAATCGATTGAAAAAATAAAAAATAGTAGGTGCCATTTGAAAAAAACAAAGGTAATTCGTGTTTGAAGTTTTTCAATTTTAGAATTTTGTTTTGAACGCCCTGTATAAATTATTTTTTTCAATTTTGTCAAGGCGTTAGCACTAATATTCAGCTATTACTAGTAAAAATTTCAACACTCTAAGTCGTATTTTGTGGAAGTTATGATTTTTTATAATTTGGGTTGCGGTAGCGATTTTTTTTTATAAATTAAATTAACTCAGAAACCGATCGTCATAGGTGTACAAGTTGGTTATCAAACTTACCTTAGAATTACACGTTTTATTCGAATTCAGCGTAAAAAATATACCTTTCCCTATTTAAAATAACAAAGTTGGTATCGACTTCCGGTATAACCGGATGTAAATCGAACTTGAAAATATTTTTAAAAGAAGCGGCATAAACAATAACCAAATGAGCCCAAGTTTCAGAATTGAATTCCTTCTACTAATTCATATACTTCTAATAGCCCATCAACTTGAAAAACCCTGTATATCTGTAACTTGCTACAGTCTTTTTTTAAAAAGAGTACCTAGTGAGTGAAGTTATCGGTTCTCACTTCCTAACGTACCTACATACGTATAACTCTGGGCGTAAGGTTAGCCAAACAGGAAATTAGACGTTAGCGAAATGGATCGTTTTATTTCTACGATCTTAGCAGGAGCAACAAAGCCATTCGATGTCGCCCAAGCTCTGTAATTGCCTTGAATCGGAGGTTTTGGTCTATTGCAGACACAATGACAATTGTACTGTTATCCAAACAAAGGTAACAGTCTGCACAGCGGCTCATTATTAGCTCAACAACAAGTTAAGCATCGTCTAGCGGCCAAAGAAAGAATCATTAAGGGTTCCAGATTTCTGCTAAACTCGAACATCTTTTGGCCATTAAAAACCTATCTTTCGTCTTCTAATTCGATGTTGCAGCAGCAATCGCACGTTTTGTGGTTTTTTGGAACTACTAATAGTGAGACTGAAGTTAATCTTTAGCCTTTTTCTTTTTGATGGCGTAAGAAAATTTTGGGGCAAATATTCCACAAAATGTCGTCCAATTATCTTTCCTCTTTCTATAACGAGTAATACATCCATCTAGATTGAAAATATTCCTGTTGGGACAGTGTTGATGTGATACATGGGTCAGTAGATACAAAAACAAATTGTCATACTTGAGTATGAATGTTTGCTTTTCGGAGGTAGGTACAGTCCATATTCAGTCTGTGAAGGGAGCTAACTGATTTGTGAATTCAATTTCCAGCTGGATCGTAAATAAACAAGAAAATGTTTGAAATGTAATCGTTTTCATCGTTTCAATATCGCGAATGGTAGCTTTAGAACTCGATATGGTGCCTATATTTGATGATTTATGCTGGTTATTCTAGCGCGTGTACTGTTCTAATGAACAATGGCTAGGTCTGCTTCTGATAAGGCAATCTAGTTGTTTATTGAACGGTTCAAAACGGTTTCAAATGAAACGGAACATTTGTCAGCATGTTTACACACCCAACTAAGTACATACATAGCTTCAATATTTTCCTTCGGTTGTTTCCTCGTCCAAAATCAACACCAACAATTGTTAAAATTTGTCGATATCGACTTCTTAACATTAATCGGTTTACAAATAATCGCTGACAGAGTTGTGAACGCCACCTGTAGAGAAACAAAGTAGGTACTTAACTCATTGTACCTAGCGTTTTTTTTTTTGGTTTTTTGGTGTGTGGACAGTTGGAATGGAATAATTTTCGTTCAGGAACTTTTGACAAATAAATAAGAAAATCTTGGCGTTTAAAGGGAGTCGTGGTTGTCCAGCCAGAGCCGCTATAATTGCAGTGGAAGTATGTAAGCGCCGTGAAGAGTTATGAAGTTTAAGCCGGGGCCAGTAGCTAGGGCAGGAAGCGTCTCGCGGCGGTATCGTAATAAAGCTAAAAATGTTGAAAGAACTTCGGTAAAGGGTTCGTAAATTTTCGAGTGATGAATGGCAACATTAGGAGACAAAAGAAATTACTCCCGTTGCCCTGAAACACCGAGCTAATGCCTTCGCCTCACATAGAAACGAAAACAACTAATTTAGACCGTTGAAAAAGGCCCTTTGTGTCCACTGTTATTTCAGATAGGTACAATCTACATAGCGAATTAAAATTGCCAAATGAAACTAAATTACCAAAGATACGCATTCTATTACGTATTTTACTATATAACCAGCCCTTCACATACACACTGTAGAAACCATAATCATTTGCCACAAAAGGGTAGTTTCTCTTTCATTATTTCTTCTACATATACGTATATAATTAAGGATGACAGTAAATAAATGCCAAAAAGGTTCATAATAGAGACAAAAGGCTTTTCATTCTATTCTCACTTCATACCTAATTTATTTTAATTATCGAATAATTCCATCATAAGTAAACGCTGTAATATTTATTTTAATACTAGCAGCAATACCCGGCGTTGCCCGGGTAAGAATATATGACACGTTTGATGGAACATTCTAGAATATTCGCGAATTTAAAACTATCCAGAACATCCCATAATGATTCAAAACATTTTCTAACTCTTTTTATGATCTTCAAAATTCTGGAACATTCTTGAACATTGCCAAATCATTCTGAAATGTTCTTGTAATAAAACATTGGTTTACTTCTTAGAACATATTTGAACTCCCTGTCTGTAACATTCTAAAAAAATCTGCTTCATTCTCATCCCCACTCCGTGCTGTTTGCCGGGTGAGTAATGACATCAGTAGACGCCTGGCAGGGATGACTAATCGATTGATAATAATTGATCAGTTATCGACCACTCACTGAGAGTTGAAGATTATTACAGTAGGTACTAATATCGCTATTAAAAAATGAGGGTTGGTGATAGAGGGATGAAAATAAAAGAATATATGTATTTTCTAATGCCAAATCATAAAAAATTAATAAAAAATTACGTGTGGACAGCCCTTATCACTCAGGGGTATGAAAAATAGATAGTTCCCGATTTTCAGACCTACTGAATATACATACATATAAAATTTCTTAAAAATCGGTCAAGCCATCAACTAACATTGTGACACGAGAATTTTGTATATTAAAAGTACACAGAACACAGAACAATGACGTGAATAGTTAGTTGGTTAATAGATTTTGAGGAGGTAGGAGGTAGGTGGGCGCATTTTGTGGGTTGTCAGTCCATTTCCCGATACAAAGTGGAAACTGAAATCGTGACGGCCAAATCGAAACTTCCTATTAAGGTAAATCCGTTAATTATTCCGCTATTGATTAGCCAGTCTGTCAGTAATGTTGGCGTATACATTAGCAATTTCTTTTGTAATCTGATCGTGTATCTCTGCAGTGAACAAATGAAGTTTGTAGGTATTATCTATATAGTAACACATACGTATGTGTATGTACTGAGGGATCAGGCAGTTGTTTCTGTCAATTCGGCAATGGTTTAATTTTGTTGTTTCCGCCCTTGTCAATCTTTAACGTTCGCCATTGTTCGCTGGTGCATCAGCAATTACGGAAAAACAACAAAAAGGACAGGCACAGAGAGAGAGAGAATTTCTATTCTATTCCCTACTGACTTTTAGCGATCTCCTCGTCCTCATTGTTTTAATTAACGGTACACATACTTTGAATGGTCTCCAGAGGAATTTTCGAGCATTGTCCTATTCTTATTTAAATAGCGACGTTCTAATAATAATATGTCGCTAACGAACTTCCCCATTTACGGAATCCGTGCCACCGGCTTAGAAATTGAAATATATTTCGTATATTGTCAAAAAATTAGTTTAATGTCAATTTAAATGTCGTTAAAATGTTAGCGTTAACATTTATTTATTTCTTTTTCAATAGAGAAATGTACCTATGGTGCATGGTGCAGACTCGCGTCCTATGTGCTCCAGATTCTCTTTGCATTGTAATAGAAAATGAATTTGAATCCAGCGGCAATCTGTAACCATTGCACACCTGCATTCGTTTTAAAAATTTCCCAGCAGCTATTCAGGAAATATGCTGGTAGTTCAAAAAGGAAATAGTAGCAACGCCGTTATCCTATGCGATCCTTTTAAAGGGAACGGGATGCTGTCTGAATTCGCAAATTAAACTTGATAGACGGCTTCTCTTTAACACTGCAACATTTATTTTTCATTCGATGTTGTAATTGGCCTTGTTCTTGACATTGAAGTGGTGTGTTATTGGTACGATCGCGAAAGTTTCCCCCTATAAATAACGGGACTGTCACAGGAACAATTTTCTTTTCTTCTAAGAAAGGAAGTGGATGAATAAAGAGGAAGCCCTATTAGCAATGACTTTATTATATTAGTTCCTTTTGCGCTCCGGGGTTGGCAATATGTCACTCACTTCTATAGGTCACGCAGTTTTCATATTAGCTCACGCGATAATTTCATCAAGCAATTTTAGGGTGTAAAGCATAGCGCCACAAAAGGAAAGTCATTTCACCCCGCTGACGGGCCAATTACCAAATGGTTTTTTGCTGTTGACTGCCTTACTCTTTATCAGCATAGTCGTATTAAATTCTTATCTTTTTAGAGTTTGAAGGACAGGTGGATAATTAAAAAAAATTAATGCACTTGCTAAAAATTTTTGATGCAAACAAAGAATTAGATTGTAAATGACGACTATCTATCGCTCGGTTTCGAACGAAATGCCGGCCCGTGATTTGAAAACGTTTCCTCGGATGACATCGAATAGGTATTTAGGCAATTTAAATACCTGATGAATATTCAGGAGCCTTAAATATGCCATATTTACCTGGCAGCCTGCACAGTACCTAAATAACTTGAGATAATTGAATTCTGCCGCCGAATGCTACAGCTAGCGAAACGTGGAAATATCATCACCGATAGATATATCTATGTGGGTAGGTATTAAAACGATGGGATTTTGCTCCTAAAACTGTATCAGTTCCCATAAAAATAATAACAAGTAGAAAAAGGCAACGGAATTAAATTTATAGTGTCCAAAGCTAGATACAATTTATTTGTCTCTATAAAATTAGATCAAAAAGACTTTTACATTGTATTTGTTCATTCTATTGTCTTCTTAAAAGTCGTGGTATGCGCCAGGGGCGCGAATTGCTTTTCTGCGCACACAATATGACGTCAACAAACTGGACGTTTCAAATTTAATATAATTGATATATTTCAGTTTGAGTTTTCTTATTCTACCAAAAATATATTTAAGGATTTAAAAAGGATCTTTTAAGTACAATGTAAACTAGAAAATAACTAGGGAGATCTGTAATATTATTTGGGGATGAAAAGACGACAGGAAAATTCTAGAAAATAGATTGTAACGTTTTTTTTTCTATGAAAAATCCCGTTACTGAAGTTTTATTTATTTCGATTCAGTTTGTGTTTGTCTTGGTTCAGTTTTGTTGATTATTTCTTAATGTTGATCGACCTTCCGTCTTATCATCAAGGCTAACAACCTTCGCGCAGGACTAGGCAATCGATGGAGGGATCGATGAAATTTTCCGGTCGGTGCTCGAGGTCTTCTTCCTCGATCCTTGACACTGACGTGACGTGTGTGTGTGTTTTTCTGTTGGTGTTCTGTGGTTGGTTTTGCGTGAGAGTTTTTTTTGATCCACTTACCTTTGCATTTTAATAGTTCATGTAAAATTCATTCATATTAATTATTTCTTTTAAAATCTTTTCTTTACTATTCACTCAGTATTTATTTTTGATGTAACTTTGATTATTTTTTACAAAATTTTCCTTATTACCACGTGGTCTCTTTTTTAAATATCTAACAGTATATTTGTAATCTTTTGGGCCTTTGTGGCCAATTTTTAAATTTCTTCATTTAATTAATTTTTCTCACTTTTTAATTTATATATTTTTAATAGTCAAAATTTTTTATGGTATCTGGGGTGTATCTTGAGTGCATGTTGGTTTAACGACAGACACCCCTACTCCTCCCTTTTTATCCGTTTTTTTTTTTAAGCATCTTCAATGCGAACAACTTTTTAACATTTGATTAATAATTTTTAGTTTTAGGAAATTTATCAGCACTTTTATTTGTGCCCTTATTTGTCAGCCCATTGAAATTTTCTTAGAATAGGTTCCGGTTGGATTAGGGGGCTGGGATTAAAGGGTAGGGGTGAAGACATCCTGAAACTATTTTACAAAGGCAAATAGACAAAGCTCTGGTTTCCAACTAATCTCAATAACTTGTTAGAGGCCGATAAATTCCTGCAGGCGGCCCCCTGAAGATTAAAAGGTTGGTCCATGAAGCTATTTCGCTGATATCCTCTTGCCTCACAACACAGCACAAGAAGTCCCCGATTATACCCTGAAACCAGCTTCCAGTCCCTACATTGGAGCAGGGAACCTTTCTTTTTGGTGGGCTACATGTGTTATTGTAAGTTTTGTTGTTTTTGTTGAGTGTAATTTTTTGTTAATATACTCTTCAAGTTTTATTTGTTTTTTTAAGAGAGCTTCGAGCTCTCTAAAGCTTCAGGATTCTGCAGGAACCACCGATGCACTACCCGGTGCCCAATAAAGTTGTCGTTTCTTTTATTCTTTTCTTTGTTTGACAAAGTGGCGCCCGAGCACGTTTTCTTTTTAATATTTCATGATAATTAAATTTTTTAAAACAAACTATTCATAATTTCAAAACCCAAGTAATAGTTTTGTTAAATATAAATAAGTACAGTGTCAAAAAATACTTAAGTCAAGTACCTATTAATGGAAACAGTCTCACAATAATCACATAATTATTTGTTTTTAGTAGAAAAGTAATCATACAGAAGTGCCCATTAGGTAGTTCGTAACAAATAAATAAATAAATAAATAAATAGTTTTAGCTACTTTACATTTTCTTGAACGAAAGTTTTGGAGCAAACAAAAATTATTTCATATACCCATCTACTTTCAGACTGTAGGCCACTTTAATTTAAGAAGTGCTTTCTATTTATTTATTCATTTATTATAGGATTCGTTGCTATTACGTATATTTGCAAGCCAATTTAAAAATTGAACTTAAGAAGCGGGGGTTGTTCACTATTCACCTGCAATCGTAAATATTGGCATTATTTACTAGATTCGAGTACCAATCAAGTTTTCCTTGAATGAATTAACTCACTATCAGGTACTTGTATGTATATATTTACGAGGGTAGTAATATTAGAAATAAATAATTATTATTCTACTTATCAATTATCAATTATTCGTTCTGATAAAATTCACTCCAGTAGTTTCTATGGCACCAGAATTATTTACTTACAGGGGCTGAAATAAATCGAATGGCATGTTTAAATTAATTAGCTACACTGCCACTGTAGGCGGTTAATTAATAGGATAAAAGTAAAATATTGTCGGGTTTCTCTCCATTGTAGTAATTACTTGTGACGGTAATAAGTTGGATACGTACGATAATAATATGATTAAGTCCAAAAGACCGAACTGTAAGTACGAAGCATGTATGTATAAGAATTTATTTTGATACACTTAATAGAGACACGCGACCTTCTAAATTTTTAAAGCTATTTACATTTTATACGTAAAGTAGAGAGCATTTTTGTGTTTTTTAATTGATACCTAATTGAACTTAAATTGCTAATTAATTTTTGTATACCTACGTAAATTTAAATAGGGTAAAATATACCCTTAGGCTGCCTATGTATCTGTTTTTTTTTTTGGAAACATAAGTCTTACATACACAGTATTGGTTAATATTGTTTCGCTTGGCTTATACGTGAGCTTGAGCTTCACATCTTCACATAGCATGTCTCTGGATATTATTCAGTACAACTCAACTATTTATTCGGAATTCTAATGTAGGTATTACTAACTTAGTATTCGTCCACGTGAACTCGACCTCATCTATTTAATATTCTTCTAAATAAACACCCCTCGGTTATATTTCGAACGCTAACCGGATAATCCGACATAACATCTGTATACGTATATCTGGGTTTGAAAGGTCGCCACTAGCCCAGGGGGTAACATCCCCAACGCGCCGCACCGTGCTGCCACCCAGTCGTCGTACAGCTTGACGCATAATAACATGGATACAACCGTATACTCGATTAGACGATCATAATGTACTCGTCCAGCCAAGCGGACACGGGAGGGTCTTTTCCATGGGAATTATTGGTTTATAAGGACCCTAAGCGTTTGGAAACATATCGTTTTTATTTGAACTCTTTGTCGCTGCTCACACGCTCAACAGTTCGTGTTCAATTGCAGCGAATTGCGAATTTTATTCCTTTTTACAAAGGGTACGTTCCAAGATGATGAGCACGCTGTCTGTTGAAATCTGGGGTTGTATTCGTTTGAAAGAAGAGGTCAATAAATTAAAAAAAAAAAACGCAGACAACTGCAAGTAACTCAAATCCGTTTCTTCTTCAGGTGCCCCGCTTTTCGGGGCTCATTGAGCTGTTGCCCCCTGCGTTAGGTGGTGGTGGTTCTTTCTTCGTCATCATCATTAATATCATCGTACCCATCACATTGATATTTGAGACAATTCTTTTTGAAGAAGATTTATTCCTAAATTCAAGATGTATAGAATAGATTTCAGTTTTGGTTAAATCCCTGAACGTCTTGGTTAATGCCGATGGAAGAAGCAATCGGTCTGTCTTAATCGAAGATACACATGTCTCTTGAGCAACCGTGACATCTTTTCGGTCAAAAAGGCATTACGTTGGCAATTTTGTTTCGTGTGCATCGTGGAGCCATTACCCAGAGACAAGAACTAACAACTCCGGTTTCGTTTATACAGCAAAAGCCTCCGATTCCTCTTCGGCAGAGCTTTTCTCTCTTTCTCGCTTCGGTCACTCATTGATTGGACACTACGTAAATACCGAGTAGAAATAGAATACGTAGAGGGAAGGAATAAATCACGGCAAGTCCCCCGCTTTGTTCGTTCATTGTTTCGGATAAAATATGGACGTGTTTTCATACTCTTTCGACGTTTTATCAACGGATTTAACTGATTATTAATGCCATTTTTTTTTTAACTTCTTGCTATTAGGCAGTGACGCAGATCACAATACCACACAATCACAAGATAAGAATATTAAACAAATATTGCTTTGAGTATTTTAAAATATTATGTAATTTTATTTGGCGGATTCAATAAAAGTGTACGGCAGACTTTCTAATCCATCATTCTTCATACCAGCCCTGATGGCTGGCTATGTGTGGTAGACGAGTTAAAATAGGGGTTTGATGGTAATATGCAGAACAGGTAAATATGACAGCGAAAACGAAAAGACTGATAGGGCATTATTGCAGCAACAAAACCCACGTACGTACCTAATAGAAAATGCAAAATGCACTTAGGTAACATTACCATCACGACTAAACCTATATATTAAAAATTCAGCGTAAAAGTATGCAATTTCCTGCGGTAGTTCTTTGTCCTTTTACAACAATGAAAAAAATATCGACAATTTCTTGAATTATTTAGTCTCCAAACGAGCCACTTCCCCTAATGTATCGATTTAGGTACCTCTACGTGCATTGAAATGAATAAAATTATTTGCCGACACTTGTGTATGTCTACATTATGTCAGAACTTAATTTAGAAAATACCTTTTGATAATAAAAGTGTTATTTTACAGTGTGATCGGTGACCTTTAACTTCACAGACTTACGATTAGGGAAGCTTTAATTAGAATGTCGCAGTAAATTTTATTTTATCATAAAGGGATCGTTCTCTCATTACGCCGAACTATCATCCCCATTACATTCACCACCCTGGTCACATTATATTATTAGTTGTTACATGTTCGAGTGCCAGTCAAGTCACATCTTCTCCGTAGTTACGTTGTACAATGTCTGTGTGAGTGAATTAGACCGAAGAAAGAGCAATAACGTTTCGTTTCTAATCGCAAACTATATTGCTTGAATAATTCATACGGTGAACAATGAAATGCTCAAGAATCTGTTTTATGTCCCTGCAACGGTTTTATTACTCGTCGATTCCTCAGCTTTATCGTTCATCATAAAGACGAGACGCCACGGCAACTTATTCGCCCCCATTCATTGCTCTTCAGCCCCATCCAATTAAAAGGGAATGAATACTAAATACTTAATCAACTCCCGGATCCACTACTTTCTGGTAACATTTTAAACTTACTAAAATACGTGATTAACTGTTTTCAAAGACAAAAAATAAATCTTTCAGTTGTTTTTGTTTCAAAAGCTCCTAGAGACTTTTAAGTTCAAATGAACAAAGAGAAATCACAAGGAGCTAAGTCCGGTGAGTAGGGAGGGTAACTGAATTTAACTCACCCATTAGTCTTCCTGTCCTTGCAACATAATTGTCGTCCTAAAGGACTTTGTATTAGAGCTTTTTTTCTCCTTTGCACCAATGGGTAAATCGTCTCCTTCCACCTTCATCTTTTTATACAATTGACACATTCCCTTAGCGAATAATATAATTATGTGGATAATTTAAGGGGGAAAAGAGTTACCTATTGAATGATATTTCGATTTATCAGCGCTCCATCATAGATGGGAACACGGGGTTAGGTATTATTGTCCAGAGGTGCAGTTCGCGGGGTCGTTCTGTTGTAGTCGACATGTTGTTCGACTTGCGGTTTAACTAATCCAAACAAATACTGTTTATTGCGGTCTGTTAATCCCCTGGTTGACATGCTACGGAGGACAGGACAAACAGGACACATGTGAACTTGACAACGTGCTCTAAAGTACACCGCAAACGGGGGTGGTTTACTGAACGCTGTCCATAGATGTCTAACGATGTCATTCGAAATAAGAATAAGCTATTTGTCATATTGTGTGTTCTGTTCTGGGGATGTTTGTTGGATGATAATTTTTGATTACATAGCAAGTCTTGGAAATGTTATTTCCATTGTTGATGCTTATTTAATCTGTGACCTTGTAGGATACTTACTTGTACTTTTGCTTTTCGTTCCCTTCACAAACAATTCCTGGAAATGTTAACGAACTTTCACAATTAGGAGTACTTACAAAGAATGAGAAAGCGAGGGCTTTAAATATCAAACAAACATTTCTGGAATTAAGATGTCGGTCTTTAGAAAAAAAAAATTAAAATAAGCACCTAAGTAACTTTGAATGTTGTTGAAATACTATGATTTATTTAAAATGAAAAATAGATTTGTATTAAAAGCTCAGTAAAAACACGAGTCACTAAATAAATTTATTAGCATCCCCTACAGATCATCGATTTTTATATTTTCTTTCGTTTTACTTTAAAAAAATATAAATATATAGCAACAGGAGGTTTAATATCTGTGAGAAAAAAATATATGATCTTTTTTTGGTTGAAAATATATGACGTTCTGCTATAACTCATCTAAATTTAAACAGACTTTTCCGGAGTTGACTTTTGTCGCAGGACGCGATAAACGAATAATTTCCTTATAAGCAGAAGTCGCAGAAGATCCTTGTAATTTATTTTCTCGTCGTCCGAGATGGAGGTTGAGGAGAATTCTCTTTCGAAGCGGAACGTAGCCTAGCCGTTGCCGTATCCGGGTATTACCCGAAAGAATAACATTGTCGCAAGTCTCTCTCTCTCTTTCTCCGGCTGAGGCGGCAAAAAGGCGCGTACAGATTCAAGATAAAGTAGCAGATGGTTCGGTAATGCAATTCCGTTTAAACTGTAACAAGTATCACAGTCGTCCTGATCCTTTTTAAAGCTCTGGAGCGCCCATTATTTGCAAATGAAGATTACATCTAGCGGAATATTCATAAGATTTTAAACATATTCCTCGCGAAATTGCCATTTTACTTTACTTACGTGGGCGCAACACCAACCGGCTCATCTAAATAGCCCAGGTGAGCAACGACTTATCTACCAAATTGCCCCTTGTATTTAATTTTAACTCTAGCTACAAAATTATACAACGAAAGAAAATGCCATTCTTTTCGAAACGGATAAAAAAATATCATCAAACTACCTAAATAGGTACTTAGGTAAAAATTGAGAGGCTAGAAACGTTTTCAGGAGTTTTATTAAGAATTTAATCAGAAAAAGGACTACATATCTACATAAAACTTGGGTCAAAATCACAAGAAAAAAGGTAAAGCATCTTTTAAGGGTAGTTTAGAGCGAGAATTATTCCCTCGGTTATTTGTTTTTGAAAAATGAAATATACAGAAACGCTCAGGAGCAGTTCTTAGTAAACAAATAATTTTTGCCACTTATTAGAAGGCGTGATATGCGCAAAAGGCGCGGAATTAATTTTCTGCGCATCCAATGTGACATCATCCGTAAGACCCACGTCACACGCAACATTTCTACAATTTCACAACCTAAAGACTTGAGATAATTGAATTCTGCCGCCGAATGCTACAGCTAGCGAAACGTGGAAATATCATCACCGATAGATATATCTATGTGGGTAGGTATTAAAACGATGGGACTTTGCTCCTAAAACTGTATCAGTTCCCATAAAAATAATAACAAGTAGAAAAAGGCAACGGAATTAAATTTATAGTGTCCAAAGCTAGATACAATTTATTTGTCTCTATAAAATTAGATCAAAAAGACTTTTACATTGTATTTGTTCATTCAATTGTCTGCTTAAAAGGCGTGGTATGCGCCAGGGGCGCGAATTGCTTTTCTGCGCACACAATATGACGTCAACAAACTGGACGTTTCAAATTTAATATAATTGATATATTTCAGTTTGAGTTTTCTTATTCTACCAAAAATATATTTAAGGATTTAAAAAGGATCTATAAGTACAATGTAAACTAGAAAATAACTAGGGAGATCTGTAATATTATTTGGGGATGAAAAGACGACAGGAAAATTCTAGAAAATAGTTATAAGTACAGTGTCAAAAAATACTTAAGTCAAGTACCTATTAATGGAATCAGTCTCACAATAATCACATTAATTATTTGTTTTTAGTAGAAAAGTAATCATACTGAAGTGCCCATTAGGTAGTTCGTAACAAATAAATAAATAAATAAATAGTTTTAGCTACTTTACATTTTCTTGAACGAAAGTTTTGGAGCAAACAAAAATTATTTCATATGCCCGTCTACCTCCAGATTGTAGGCCACTTTAATTTACGAAGTGCTTTCTATTTATTTATTTATTATAGGATTCGTTGCTATTACGTATATTTGCAAGCCAATTTAAAATTGAACTTAAGAAGCGGGGGTTGTTCACTGTTCACCTGCACTCGTAAATATTGGCATTATTTACTAGATTCGAGTACCAATTAAATTTTCCTTGAATGAATTAACTCACTATCAGGTACTTGTATGTATTTACGAGGGCAGTAATATTAGAAATAAATAATTATTATTCTACTTATCAATTATCAATTATTCGTTCTGATAAAATTCACTCCAGTAGTTTCTATGGCACCAGAATTATTAACCTACAGGGGCTGAAATAAATCGAATGGCATGTTTAAATTAATTAGCTACACTGCCACTGTAGGTGGTTAATTAATAGGATAAAAGTAAAATATTGTCGGGTTTCTCTCCATTGTAGTAATTACTTGTGACGGTAATAAGTTGGATACGTACGATAATAATATGATTAAGTCCAAAAGACCGAACTGTAAGTACGAAGCATGTATGTATAAGAATTTATTTTGATACACTTAATAGAGACACGCGACCTTTTTAATTTTTAAAGCTATTTACATTTTATACGTAATGTAGAGGGCATTTTTTGTGTTTTTTAATTGGTACCTACCTAATTGGACTTAATTGCTAATTAATTTTTGTTTTTGTAGAGTAATAAATTTGTATACCTAAATAAAATTTACCCTATTTAAAAAAGAAGAAGAATAATAATAAAGTATTTGATAAGGTTAGTTTGGAGTTTTGTTGTTGAGAATTGTAGCCCTCGGTGATTAGTTGGAAGGGTTCATTGAGAGCCGTAACATTTTCTAATTTCTACAAACCATAACGCGGTTTAAATTCGTGTAAAGCAATGGTGCGGTTAATTTCCGCGCTGCAAACAAATAAACATTACATTTAATGTGCAGTTTGTGGTAATCCGAGCCCCGTTCGGTCGCTTCGTTCGTTTCGTGCCTAGCATGACGTCGTTAATAGGAGAAGAATTTATATGTGCCATTTATAAAATAGAATTTATCGCTAAAAGAAAAATGGCAAAAGAGTGCGACTAATTTACCTACAGTACAAAATCAGGTACCTACGGAAAAGTAAGTGAATTGTAGTTTAAAAACAAAATTACTTCTTTTAATGTAAAACGCCATAAAAACGAACTTGATGGCTTTCTAGCGAGATTTACGTTTCGTTTTAATGCGTGGTGGAAGTGTTTAACGATTTCTTTTACGACTTTCTCTACGTTATCGTCAAAAATACAAGCAAAATTCATTTTAATATGTTAATGTAGGTTCTTTTTAAAGTCGCCAACGTTTCACGTATATATACATATTAAAGTTACGCGAAATAATAATTAAAATGATAATTGCGCGTGCAACAGTCATGTAATCGGGACGAATTACAGTTAATCTCTCTAATGAAATACTACTTCAATAAATTAATGAATTGATATCAATCAGTTAGTTAGTTAATGGCTATTTTCATGTACAGGGCTGGGGGACCACGCTACCACTGAATTTGTACTTTTTAAAGCAGGTTCAGAGGTCAGCAGGTTCACTTTAGGTACTTCTATTCTGTTTCTTAAAGCGCAGAGTAACAATTTTAATAGCAGGGAAGTTTTGGGGATGTTTACGGTCTGCTGCTGTTCTGGTTATGGTGCCTAACTAAATTTTAGTTGCTGTTAGGCATCCAGGAGGAACGTGTCCTCTGCATATGGATACCACGATAAGTTTGTCCGGTCGGTCACCCATCCAAATACTAACCAGAGAGAACGTTCCTTAACTTCCCATACTTTACATACGTACAACATACGAAGATAATATATTTAGTCTTTTAAACTCAAAAAATATAAAAACCTACCACTCGTACACTGAGAGGACGTTAATTCGTTCCCAATAGTTTTCTTAAATGGCAACGTTGCGCCTTTTCGGTCTGTATGTTGTCGATAATGTAGGAAACAATAATATTGCGAGCAGAATCGCATCTATTGCTCGCTAGTTTCGTGGCTGTTTCAATGTTTACATACTTAATATACAGGGTCTTTCAAGTTGATGGCCTATTCGTTAGTATATGAATTAGTAGAAATAATTCAATTCTGAAACTTGGGCTCATTTGGTTATTGTTTATGCCGCTTCTTTTAAAAGTATTTTCAAGTTCGATTTACATCCGTTTATACCGGAAATAGATGTTAACTTTCTTATTTTAAATGGAATGACGTACTTTTTTTTACATTTTCCGATAGAAAATCTGAATTCATGCATATTTTATAGGAGGCACTACTCCGAAAATATTGATGGATTTTGAGTTACTTATTTTTTTCAAAATTTTTGACATCTGCACGTTAACATTTAAAAAACCGTAATTCAATTAATTTTTGAGATTTTGCTTTATAACTTGTAACAATTATTTATAACTATTCACATTTTCGAAAAAAAATGTGGTTTTTAACTTAAATCTACAAGGTGTTTAAATTTTGCGGTCAAATTT
Organism: Agrilus mali; assembly: GCA_029378335.1. NCBI lineage: Eukaryota > Metazoa > Arthropoda > Insecta > Coleoptera > Buprestidae > Agrilus > Agrilus mali. The sequence goes on along the minus strand of CM055657.1, from coordinate 29,633,752 downwards.
GGTCAACTTCAAAGAGGCATAAGTCAATTTTTTTTAAATAGAATGACCCATTTTTGACTACATATTCGAATTCCTCATTTAATTTGGCGTCTTTTGATATGGGATTATCGTATAACTTTGCTAATACTTTTTGAGAAAATCTACAATTTGAAGTATGTCATTCCATTTAAAATAAAATAATTAACATCTACTTCCGGTATAACCGGATGTAAATCGAAATTTAAAATATTTTTAAAAGAAGCGGCACAAACAATAACTAAATGAGCCCAAGTTTCAGAATTGAATTCATTCTACTAATTCATAGATATACTAATAGCCCATCAACTTGAAAGACCCTGTATATTATTTAGTATATTGGTAAATATTGAAACAGCCACGAAACTAGCGAGCAATAGATGCGATTCAGCTCGCAATATTATTGTTTCCTACATTATCGACAACATACAGACCGAAAAGGCGCAACGTTGCCATTTAAGAAAACTACTGGGAACGAATTAACGTCCTCTCAGTGTACGAGTGGTAGGGACTGCTAATGGCTAAAAATTAATAATTCGTGTAAATAGATAAAAGCTGCTTTAGTCAAAATCGACTTTCATTACTGAACCCTTTTGTGAATGTGTAATGAACTAAAAAAAAAAAACGAAACTATAACAGATCTCTCAGTTTAGCTCAGCTCAGCTCAGCAAAATATTTTCAAATTCCTTTTTGTTTTTTACTTTTAAATTAGAACTGGAACATTAATTTGATTCAATATATTTTGGTAATGGTGAACCAGTCAGTCGTATTACCTACTATATTTATAAGATTGTATTGTAGTGAATATTTTGTTGCAGTATTTCGTTGCCATATTTTTATTATTTGGTGTTTCTTTAGCATTCCCCACAGGAAGTATCTTTCAGAGGAGGGAACATTACTCGTAAAAATCGGTTGATGCATTTGTTGACACAGCACATTTTACGTTCACAGAATATGAAATGCACTTCCATCCAATTCCAGATTGTACCTACATTTACTTCCGAAACTTCCACGTTCAGAAACTACGAACGTACCAAAGGAACATTTATTTAATGGATTCGATAATCGAGTTAAAAACACTTTATTGTCATTATTATTAATTAAAATTTATAAGATTTTACAATGAGTTAATTTATTAGTAAGAATTTATCATACGTTACATGTACCTAATAAGGTAATAGGAATTTGCTGGTGTAGAAATTTCCAAGACTTTACTCAAGATTAATTACAAAAACATGTCAAGTAGGTATTCTAGTAGATAAGAAGTTTTTCTGAGAGAGTTTCTTGAAAATTGTGTCAACATATGCCCACTAAGTTGTAGGCTTTGTCATTTTCCGATAATGTAAACGTGCACTTATTCTGTGAACGTACTGAGTTGGAAATTATTATACAGGGTGTTTCTTTATGACCCAATATATTTGAATATATGCTTAGAGCATAGATGAGATTTTAATCTTAATTGTTTTAAATAACAATTGTAACATTTTTGACTAATTACTTTATTTTTATTAGTTACAGATGAACTTCTAAAGGACCCTGGATCAGATTTTTATTATTCTGGGTAAGTTTTTGAAATTTTTCTTTATCATCTTCTTTTGTAAGTTTTCAAATATTTTAAAATCTAAAATATGCATTACTAAGTTTATATGAACATTTATGTCGAGTAATAAATTTCTGAACATGTCAAGACTAGGTATGGACAATGCAAAGTCCACACAATAGCGTGAATTAAACCAAAAGTACCTACTCACATGTATATATGTAGATTAGTTAACAACTTTACATTTTATGAAGATTACGTTCGTTGCAGAGCAAGATTACATCTTAATTAGTTATATTAAATAGGCTTTCCTATGTGCTAATAAGTAATTTATTAACCTTGTCTAATCGACAGTATTGGTGTGGAACATTTTATGCAATAGATATAGTAAATGAAAATAAATTCTAACAATATTCCAGTGAGCAAAACACTCTAAGAAACTTTCATTTGATTTTTGTTGAATCTCTCTATAATTTGTAAAGAGATTCAATAAAAGTTTATTAACCTGTTTTATTCCAAAAGATCAACATTTATAATTTTTAGGGTTCCGCACCTCAAAAGGAAAAAGCGGAACCCATATAGGATCACTTCGTTGTCCGTCCGTTCGTCTGTCAAGACTCTTTTTATCAGGAACGCGTGGAGGTATCAAGCTAAAATTTATACCAAATACTGAGGTCTATTGTCCCTTGGACCTATAAAAAAATCAAACTCCTAAGCCAACGCAATCAAAAGATACAGCCGTTTATGCCTCAAATTTCCGGAAAATTTCGAATCAAAACCTACAGGGTACTTCCCGTGAACTCAGAATCTTGAAATTTGGTACGAAGCAACGTCTTATAGCACAGATAAATGAAAAATTGCGAAAACCGTAAAATTTTAGTTACATCATATAATAAAAGTATTTTTAATAATTTTAAAGTTACTACCCCTTTCCTCATGAACGCGTAGACGTATTAAATTGAAATTCATATCAAATACTCAGGTCTATAATACCTTTAAGCTGTAACAAAATCAAACTTCTATGTCAACGCAATCAAAAGAAACAGCAATTTAAGTCGCATATTTTCAAACTCGCAACTACTCGCAAGGGAATCAAAACCTAAAGGGTACTTCCAGTCGATTTAGAATCTTGAAATTTGGCATGAAGCAATGTTTTATAGCACATATAAAGGACAAATTCCGAAAACCTTAAATTTTTTTATTACATAACATATATACAGGTTTGTACGGAACCCTCGGTGCGCGAGTTCGACTCGCACTTGGCCGGTATTTTTCAAGACTAGTCGTTTTGGTGGTAACATTAATTAGGGATCTAATAATAATTATTCCTGAATATCTGTGAAATACAATTACTATAAAGTTTATAATAATATTTTGTGGTAAGTTTGTTTGTACCACCCCATTTAGTTATTATGTCTTTGATTAACCTGAAGTTGTCTTGTGGTAAATCAAGAACCCTATAAACACGTTTAGTTCCAAATTTTCGCAAAATCGAATAGGTTCATAGCTGGTTAAGTTGACCGTTGTCGTAAAGCGACAAGGAACTAAGTCTGGCAAACATTTATGGCTTCTCACGTTGGTCGGGATAGCGGGTATTACCATAAAATGACTATGGTTTAGTTTCCCTCGGCTGATAGTAAATCGATATTAATGGTTCCACAAACAACGTTAAAACAGGAAAGTAATGTCCGCTTTCATATTTATACTTACTAAAACTACGCCGTTCCACTTCCACCCTATTACCGCGAGTATGTTTTGCGTTATAGAACGGGAATTAGTGATTATTGTGCGATTGTAAATTTTTAACGTTAATTCATTCCGTTGCAGTCGCGATAAAAGGGTAGAAATCAGCCAGGAAGCCGTCGGTCGCAATGGGGTACTCCATCAAGCCGACGTGTCGCTTTTAAACCACCCACCTCTAGGTACTACTACACACACCACCAATTCATCATTTATTAACGTGGAAATATTTGCCATTTGTCACCCCCACGACGGACAGATGGATGGATCGGGGTTTCGAATTAAAAGAATACGACACGACTCGTGCAATAGCAATCATAAATTAACAGGGAAAATAGTTTTTTTATTTATAAGTATGTAATAAATAATAAGTCAGTGGGTTTAGAATCATTTGGATTTAGGGCCTAACAACTAAAATTCGTGAACGAACCGGGAAGAGATCGTAAAATTTGTATGCGAGCGTTCATAATGGGGGATGATGTCACGCAGGCGATTATGTATCTATCTAAAGTATTATAAAATGTAAGACAACCATAATTAAGTGGGTAATTATACCTGAAGGGGACTTAAAAAGGCTCAAGTATTATTAGGGAGGTTTTTGTAAAGTCTTGTCGTACGAAGACGTTTAACATATTAATAAACCTCCTCCCTAAGGTTCTATCTATTAGAGTAGTTGATAGTTAAATAATTTTTATATCGAAAGGGTGAAGATGAAGGTTAGATCAGGGGGATGATGAGAATTAAGTGTTTAATAAAGATGGCACCCCACATTTGAGTGCTTCAAACTCATCAGTTTTATCTGCCAGTGAATGGAGCATTAAATTAAAACTACCACTTTGCAAAACTCTAACTACAAATAGCTCGGCGGTTTTAATTTCGCTTCCGCCGTTCCATTCGTTCGGTCGAAATGGCTGGCTGCAATACCGGCCATAAAGTCGATTTTACTGCGACTCCCGTCCGAAGTACCTTCCTATTAGGGGACGATAAGGAGACTCTTGTACCAACCACCTAATGTGGTGCGCAAAATAAACGAGATACGTATGTATTTGTGTACCTATGTACTCATCAATCAAGTGGACGCTGACATACATGCAATAGTTCAATTTTTGTGACGTCATCGTCAGCCATCCCCATTGTAGTTATGTATAATTGAAGTTCTCGAGAGAAAAAGGATGAGCCAGTCATCTGCAAGGATCTGCGATATTATAACAGAATTATATTCACCCCTGTATTTTTGGGAAACGAATGGGTGAGAGTTGTGTGATGTATTACCAATTTAACAATATTTCCCATGTGGCTGTTGGTAGATATCGCAACGCGGTTAGCATTTCTTCGGGCGTAGGTGATAGATTCCATAATAACGTTTAAGAGCATTATGAAACGTTTGAATGTTTTTAGATTTCAGAAATTTTTATAGAATTCCATAATAATTTCGAACTTATCCTAAAACATACTTGAAAATCAATCGTAAACCCTTCTGGAAAATTCTAAAACATTCTTGGACATTGTGAAAATTTGTACAACATTCTAGAACCCTCTGGATAGGTTCAGGAATCTTCTAGAAATTTCTAGAACATTTTCGGATCTTTTGAAGAATTCTTGAACCTTTTAGAAATATCCACAACATTCTCGAATTTTCTGAAAAATTCTAGAAGATCCTTGAACCGCCAGGAGAATTCTAGAATTTTTCGGATATTTCTAGAACGTTTTCAAATCTTCTGAAGAAGATTCTCGAATCGTTTGAAGATTTCCATATCGTTTTCGAAGATTTTAGAGAATTCTATAACGTTCTAGAACCTTTTGGAGATTTCTAGAACATTCTCGAATTTTCTGAAAAATTCTAGAAGATTCTTGAACCGCCTGGAGAGTTCTAGAATTTTTCGGATATTCCTGAACGTTTTCAAATCTTCTGAAGAAGATTCTCGAATCGTTTGAAGATTTCAATATCGTTTTCGAAGCTTTTAGAGAATTCTATAACGTTCTAGAACCTTTTGAAAATTTCTAGAACATTCTCGAATTTTCTGAAAAATTCTAGAAGATCCTTGAACCGCCTGGAGAATTCTAGAATTTTTCGGATATTTCTAGAACGTTTTCAAATCTTCTGAAGAAGATTCTCGAATCGTTTGAAGATTTCCATATCGTTCTCGAACCTTTTAGAGAATTCTATAACGTTCTAGAACCTTTTGGAAATTTCTAGAACATTCTCGAATTTTCTGAAAAATTCTAGAAGATTCTTGAACCGCCTGGAGAGTTCTAGAATTTTTCGGATATTCCTGAACGTTTTCAAATCTTCTGAAGAAGATTCTCGAATCGTTTGAAGATTTCAATATCGTTTTCGAAGCTTTTAGAGAATTCTATAACGTTCTAGAACCTTTTGAAAATTTCTAGAACATTCTCGAATTTTCTGAAAAATTCTAGAAGATCCTTGAACCGCCTGGAGAATTCTAGAATTTTTCGGATATTTCTAGAACGTTTTCAAATCTTCTGAAGAAGATTCTCGAATCGTTTGAAGATTTCCATATCGTTCTCGAACCTTTTAGAGAATTCTATAACGTTCTAGAACCTTTTGGAAATTTCTAGAACATTCTCGAATTTTCTGAAAAATTCTAGAAGATTCTTGAACCGCCTGGAGAGTTCTAGAATTTTTCGGATATTCCTGAACGTTTTCAAATCTTCTGAAGAAGATTCTCGAATCGTTTGAAGATTTCTATATCGTTTTCGAAGCTTTTAGAGAATTCTATAACGTTCTAGAACCTTTTGGAAATTTCTAGAACATTCTCGAATTTTCTGAAAAATTCTAGAAGATCCTTGAACCGCCTGGAGAATTCTAGAATTTTTCGGATATTTCTAGAACGTTTTCAAATCTTCTGAAGAAGATTCTCGAATCGTTTGAAGATTTCCATATCGTTCTCGAACCTTTTAGAGAATTCTATAACGTTCTAGAACCTTTTGGAAATTTCTAGAACATTCTCGAATTTTCTGAAAAATTCTAGAAGATTCTTGAACCGCCTGGAGAGTTCTAGAATTTTTCGGATATTCCTGAACGTTTTCAAATCTTCTGAAGAAGATTCTCGAATCGTTTGAAGATTTCTATATCGTTTTCGAAGCTTTTAGAGAATTCTATAACGTTCTAGAACCTTTTGGAAATTTCTAGAACATTCTCGAATTTTATGAAAAATTCTAGAAGATTCTTGAACCGCCTGGAGAGTTCTAGAATTTTTCGGATATTCCTGAACGTTTTCAAATCTTCTGAAGAAGATTCTCGAATCGTTTGAAGATTTACATATCGTTTTCGAACCTTTTAGAGAATTCTATAACGTTCTAGAACCTTTTGGAAATTTCTAGAATATTCTCGAATCTTCTGAAAAGTTCTAGAAGATTCCCGAACCTTCTGGAATTTTCTATAACATTTCTCTAATCGCAAATTTAAATATATCACCTTTCCTGATTTGTTTTTTGCGCAATAGTTGCGTTGTAGTTTATACTGGATCAAATTATTTGTTGTCATTATAGAAAACTTCAAACATTTTGTTTTGCTACGTTTAATTAAAGTGAAAATTTCAACCTCTGTATTATTTTATAAACTGGATTTTCATCAATAAACCTTATTCAAAAAAAAAATAGTGGTGAGAGGGTAATCAATAAATAATTAATAGTGCTAGTGCATATTAAGTTGCATTGAAAAATAATTAGAAAATGAAAGAAGGGCTTGACATTTATCGGTAGATAAGTTCAGTAAACCAGAAAATAGAGAGGATTAATTGCAGTGCGAAACTCAACGTGACATGTCCCATTCAGATTTCCGTTATCGTTATTTTAAGGTTTAATAATTCCTCACTGGTTTATTTTTTAATCGAGGTTCGCTGTCAGGGACAGGATTTAATAATTTACCTACCCAAATTAAATATGTACATACATATACATGTTGCAACAGCAGTATTCAGCTCGGTTTATAGATTTATTATAAATTCAGAAACAGTGCGATCGGTCCCTTTAAACTGTTTGTGGAGCGTAAATGCAATTACTTTAATTCAATTTAGCCGAAATCGTTCCAATGTTAATACAGGCAAGTGGGTTAATTAAAAATTTTCGATTTTCACCAATTGAACGAGCAAATGCAATATTTTAGTCGAATTAAGCCTCGCTGTGGTGTAATTAATTCCATCGTTTGTAACAATACCAAAACAGAGCTAAGCACTAGTGGAATGCCTATAAATAAATATAAATGGCTGTTTGCCTATAGGTACCTATGCCTATTATTTACAATAGCTCATTAATGGAAAATCTGCATTTAATAATAAAGTAGCAATTTAATGGGAGAAAAAACATCCATTTTTAATTAGTTTGATCACAATTGTTTCTAGGAAAACACACAAATGGAATAATAATTTCAATTTAAATATAATTACCTACTACAAGGAATCTGCAACTGGTGTCGTTTTAATTATTTTTACTCATAAATAGAATTTTTTTTATTACCGTACATTATTTTCTAAATAATATAATCTCGAAAAAAAAGAAAGTTACGACATGGGGTCGGGTGGGGTAATTGTAAAACCGGGTTAATTGTAACCAGGCTCTTTATTTCGATAAAATAGAACTCTTGATCATTCCAATTAATGGGAATTATAGACTGTGGGGTTGACTTTTGACGGTTGGATGCTTTAGCGGGCTAAACAGCAGAGGAAGAGTGTCGCAATATTTTATGTTAAATAGTGAAAATATTTCTATATAATATGTAATTTTTGGGGTAATTGTGAACACGGCTTTATAAATATAATTTTCATTGTAATTCACGTTTGAAAGCGAATTGTTCACTTTTGCCCCATTAAAAACCTTTATAAATCCAGTACAAACAAGATGATTGTTTACATTTACCCCTTAGTTTTCGACTGCGCTAATAAGTGAAGGGGTAATTGCAAAAAAAATCCGAATTTGTATATTTAATAACAGTAATTCACTTAAAACCAAACAAGGACCTAAATTAATCATATAGTCGCCTAAATTTAATCTTCATCTAAGGTACATCGAGCTTCAAAAGTCAAACTTCCAAAATCGTTCACAATTACCCCACCTGTCCCTATTAAAAAAAATCTGTGTCTGAAGTTAAGAACGTTCTCTTTGACCGGCCATTCCAGTTGGTCATAGAATGAAGCCGACGGTGCTTCAGAGGTCACTTTTAGCAGAGGTGTCCTCCGATACCAACAACTTATGTACCCCTTAACATAAAAGTACAGTAATGACTGTGGAAGTAACGAAAAGCTAACTACACTACACAGTAGTCATAAACACCAATCTGCAAACTTTCCTAATAAAACGGAGATGACAGAGTTTATGATGTACCTACCTACGTCTTACATACGAGGATAATAATCGTTTGAAGATTCTTCCCTGAATCTCTGGCAGTTTAATAATATTACATAAAAAGAATACTTATGGTAGGTACTTACCTGCCACTTGCTTCTTATCGAGGTTAATCAACAGTGTTGCGGCAATTTCGCTGTAATTTCCTTCTAACATACCGATGAGAGTTTGTAACATCGACTGGATCGATACAGTAATTTCACCACAACGAGTTTAGTGAAATAACACTAGATTATTACTCAAGTAGTTGAACTCAAAATAGGTACCTACTTTATACCATATACAGGGTTTTTCAAGTTGATGGGCTATTAGAAGTATATGAATTAGTAGAAGGAATTCAATTCTGAAACTTGGGCTCATTTGGTTATTGTTTATGCCGCTTCTTTTAAAAATATTTTCAAGTTCGATTTACATCCGGTTATACCGGAAGTCGATACCAACTTTCTTATTTTAAATGGAATGGTATATTTTTCACGCTGAATTCGAATAAAACGTGTAATTCTAAGGTAAGTTTGATAACCAACTTGTACACCTATGACGATCGGTTTCTGAGTTAATTTAATTTATAGAAGAAAAATCGCTACCGCAACCCAAATTATAAAACATTATAACTTCCACAAAATACGACTTAGAGTGTTGAAATTGTTACTAGTAATAGCTGAATAATAGTGCTAACGCCTTGACAAAATTGAATTAAATAATTTATACAGGGCGTTCAAAATAAAATTCTAAAATTGAAAAACTTCAAACACGAATTACTTCGGTTTTTCAAATAGCACCTACTATTTTTTATTTTTTCAATCGATTCCTTTGTTTATCCTCTTTCGATGTATATGGATACTTCCTATTTTAAGTAATAATTCAAAATTATTCCAAAATTTTTAAATAAAATAGGAAGTATCCATATACAGGGACGGCCATAATCAAGTACCCGATTTTAAGTAGCGGCGGTGTACAATGCAAGGAAATAAAGAGCAAAAAAATATGGGTAAGACATTTATTTGTATTTAAAGTTTAAGCCTAAAGTCAATTAAAAATGATGTCAGTCAAATGACCGCCTCTAACTGCAATGCATATCTGGGCTCTTTTTACGGCATTATCCATAACTCGAGTCAAGACATTTGGCGTTAGTTCCTCTATTTCTTGACGGACATTATGTTTTAGCTGCTGAAGCGTCTGAGGATTATTGGCGTATAACTTTCCTTTGAGATAGCCCCATAAAAAGAAATCAGGAGCGATCTCGAAGGCCACGCTAAGTCGCCAAATCGAGAAATTAATCGCGCAGGGAACATGCTGCGCAACATGACCATTGTTTCTCTGGATGTATGCGCAGTCGCACCATCCTGTTGCAACCACATATCCTCCAGTCCCAGTAGTTCCAACTGAGGTGATAAAAAGTTATCCAGCATTGCTCTATAGCGGTCTCCATTGACCGTAACAGCAGTGCCTTGATCGTCCTCAAAGAAATATGGACCGATTACCCCTTGGGCAAAGACGCCGCACCAAACAGTGACTCGTGAAGGATGTAGTGGTCTTTCCTGAAGAATACGAGGGTTTTCTGTACCCCAGTAGCGGTAATTCTGCTTATTTACAAATCCACTTAAGTGAAAATGAGCTTCATCGGTCACAATCACTTTCTGTGAAAAATCGTCAAAATTGTCCTTAAGGTTTAGCAGACTGTGACAGTATTGCAGTCGTTGTTGATGGTCTCTGGGAAGAAGCTGCTGTTCCACCTGGATTTTATATGGAAATGCGTGCAAATCTAACTTCAAAACTCTCCTCAGGGACGTCCGAGACATGCCCAATTGTGTGGCGCGTCTTTCTGTAGACGTTCTTGGTTCTTCTGCAATGCTTTCTTTTACACGCTGGATATTTTCAAGTGAGCGTCCTGTTCGGGGTCGTTCAATATGCCTTGCATCAGCCGTTGTCCCACTATGCCGAAATTATTCACATAAACGGCGTATTGTCTTTCCAGTTGGAGCAGGACGATGAGGATGATTTCGGCGAAAATTTCGCTGTGTTGAAATAACCGATTCATTGTTTTTAATAAATAAAATGACTATTTCTGCACGTTCTTCTGGTGTGTATCGATTTATAATAAAACTTGAATATGTGCACTGGAGAAATGTCAAAAAAAAAAACAAACGAAAGTTGTCAGATAAAACAATAACGAACGCTTCAAATCGGGTACTTGATTATGGCCTTCCCTGTAGATCGAAAGAGGATAAAAAAAGGAATCGATTGAAAAAATAAAAAATAGTAGGTGCCATTTGAAAAAACGAAGTAATTCGGGTTTGAAGTTTTTCAATTTTAGAATTTTATTTTGAACGCCCTGTATAAATTATTTAATTCAATTTTGTCAAGGCGTTAGCACTAATATTCAGCTATTACTAGTAAAAATTTCAACACTCTTAGTCGTATTTTGTGGAAGTTATGATTTTTTATAATTTGGGTTGCGGTAGCGATTTTTTTTCTATAAATTAAGTTAACTCAGAAACCGATCGTCATAGGTGTACAAGTTGGTTATTAAACTTACCTTAGAATTACACGTTTTATTCGAATTCAGCGTAAAAAATATACCATTCCATTTAAAATAAGAAAGTGGGTATCGACTTCCGGTATAACCGGATGTAAATCGAACTTGAAAATATTTTTAAAAGAAACGGCTTAAACAATAACCAAATGAGCCCAAGTTTCAGAATTGAATTCCTTATACTAATTCATATACTTCTAATAGCCCATCAACTTGAAAAACCCTGTATAGTAATACCTACTGTTTACACTAAACCTTATGTGTAGATATACCTACGTAATTACGATATGTCCGTATTTATTCATTTACCTATATTTTACCTAAACGAAGTATTCATTTTATGTTGGCAACAGAACTCAAAATATTTATTTGAAAGTTACGTACTTTAATAAAAGAGTGTTGAAAAGCCAGTACTGCGTTCCATTTAAAAAACGAAATAATTCATACAATCCACATATAGATACACAGAATAACTTTTAGTAAAAAGAAAAAAAAAATGCAGTAACACATCACGTCATTTCAAATTCAGTGGTCGATGCACATTTTTCTGTCTCATTCATTTTCCAACATTTTTCCGAAGAACATCAAAAAAAAAACTACGAAAAATAATTTGTGCACTCGAAAGTCGAAAGGGAATTCAAAACTACGAAAAAATTATGCAGTTGCTACAGTAAATATGTAAATTTATATGTATCAAGCGTTTCAAAATATACCTACCTAGAATTTGTGGAAGCTTTTTAATAAAACTACCCTTGTAGTTCTTGCCCTTAGGAAACACCTTTGAGAGGGTTAAAAGAAGTCGTGTCTTCTTCTCACTTTTTCTATTGGTCAATCTTCAAATATGGTTAAAAAACTTATTTATTGATGTAACCCCCAACCCTTTTATTTTTTGTTCTACGTATTCACTAGCTAAGGGGCAGAAATAGAAACTAGACGTATTTCTTATATGTATCTTGAAGCTAGTAGATTATCGTACAAAATTAATATTAAACAGAACGCTTAGCATTATACAAAATTACAAAATGTTCATGTTCACCCTTTGGATTAACATCCCTTGAGTCCCTGAAATTTTGATGTCTTGACAGATGACAGATGCAGAAACGGAAATGTTTTGAAACTTTAATATTAAATATTAAATTTCATAACAACATCCTTTAACATATCTACCCATTAGTAGTGTTTATCTTTGCTCCATTTCAAGTTGAACTAGCTTTTAGTAATAAAACGGGAAACAGGAAGTAATAAATAAAAGTTGCAGCAGGCAGATAAACGGAATAATTCATAATATATTATTTTTTTATTTACAGTAAATTTTATAATAAATTTCACAGGTATGTAGTCTATACATTTTTAAAAGTTCCAGTTCGATACACAATAAGGGGCTGTTCATAAAATACGTCGAGCTAAAATTAGCTTTCTTTGCCCCCCTCTCCCTCGGTTGTCATGCTGTGTCATACTTTCTGTGACCCCCCTTGTAAATATTACGTCACAAAAACTAAACCCCAGCTGAACAAGATAAATTTTGATTGATAATACACAAATTTTGATAGTCAAAAATAATTATTTTATTTTCATAATAATAAATATCTTTTATAACGAACAAATAAATAATATTTCTATATATCAGAAGTCCAAGGATTCTGTAAAAAGTCAGTGAAATTTTTTGATAAATGGCAAATGTACTTAACGTTGTATGCGAACGTATTTTATGAGCGACCCCTAAGTGTATTTCACGTTCTTGAAATAATGCAATCCTCTATTAATTACTTAACTTTCATTAAGGCGTTAATGGAATAAAAAGTAATCCATTATAATGGACTGATAAAAGCATCAGCTGTCTTGTCCTTCAGGTGACCTGTATTGTTGTAGAAATAATATACTTCTATCAAAAGAAAGTTATTAAAGAAAGAACCGAAAACAGTTTGAGATGTAATCTTTGACAACATAACAATGTCGTTTATTCAAGTGTATGTCGAGCAAACAATGGACGTGATCCTCGAGGGTTACATTATATTGTGTTCTTGTGATGTACGTCAACTGTTTCAATAATGTCCTGTTTTCCCTGCGGAGTCGATAATATGTAGTAAACTGAATCAACACGAGTCCCGAGTAGAACAAGAGCAATCCACTGTAGTTAGTCAGTCACTCACTCCGGTGGTCATTGCAGCCATCCGTGTAGAGTTCATTTCGCGTACACACGTCACGCTGAGGGTGAGTGCTATGGGACTTACCTAATCGGAACAGCTGTTGCTCGTTTTTCAAAGATCGATTGATCCACTTTGTCCAATCACCCTTTTGCCATATATGTATAGGTGTACATGTCTGTAGATATATTGTGTGTTGACGCTCATCAAGTTTCATGTCCACTAGTGGCGTACTCCAAGGAGCTATGGTGACCTATTGAACCTAAATCCGATATTCACTTAACAATCTGCCGGAAATGCGGCATATTACAGGGAAATGCACTCATGAACGTAATCGGTTAATGTTTGGCTCAAAGAGCGACATAATTTGTTTATTAAACAGGTAGATAGTGAGCAAACTAAAATTCTTGCTCAGTCGTTAGTGAGGACGTAGCAGTAACGACGCTCCAAGTACAGCTCTCCCCACCTCCAATGTAAAGTCAAGTTTATTTTAATTTTACTAGAAGAGAGTGAGTATCAAAATACGATTTAGTAAAGGTCGACGAGATGTGGTTTAAAATATTTCAAATTGTAAATTCCATTACGATAAAAGCAATAATTACAAAATAGGCAATTAAAATTTGTATTAGTGATCAATAAACAATTAGAGTTGATGAATATATTGTCATCTGGTGTATACACGATTCATCGTTTTATAATCAAAATTAGCAAAATAATTTCCATTTGAAACTGTAGCAGTTCATACTTAATTATGTGTTAATGAAATTAAGTTTTGCCCTTTTATTCGGAACTACGTACAACGCTGACACGACGACTTTCCTACTAAGTTTGGTCGTTGCTACATTGAAAACCTTCCAAATGGTCGTAAATTTATTTTTAGTGATCCTTAATATTATAAATGGTAGTGCGAAGTACTCATAAATAATGTAAACGCCATTTTTCATAGGGGTGTTCTTGCTTTATGTTCACATTGTCCTTTACAACGTATCCATTTCTATCTGTATTGATAATAAAATAAAAAATACAAACAGGGTAAAGAGAGCGATTTTATTATTTGAAATTTTCAAGATATATTTTCCTTTGCAACGTCACGTGTAGGTCTTCATTTTAGATCAAAGAAGTGACCTGCACTGTGGTCATACATACGTACAAAGGTACAACAATAATGGAGAATAGATAGATAGAGACGTACCTATATGAACATCACGTTTGTCGTCACTTTTATTCACCTTTTCACACACATACACACACACTATTAGATATTACATCTCTACTATGTGTACTTTAACATGAACGTATGTATACGTATATAATGGAGCTGGGGCTCAATATGCTTCGTCTCAACAATGCCGACGACGACAGGGCGAGCTTTTGAGCAAATATTTTCGGAAATAATTCTTTTGAAAGGCGTCAGCCAATGTACGTGTATACATCAGTTTGCAAACAGAATCGAAAGTTTGTAAATTGAAGACAAAGCAGGAATGATATCGAACAGGAATACGAGAACAAGCGAATAAAAAAAAAACTTTTGAATAAGGTATTTGATATACCTACACAAACGATAGATCTACAGGGTGTTGAGAAATTAAAAAAAAATGTTTAGTTAATTAAATTAAAATACACCCAGCCAGCGTGACAAAAATTCGACCCCATTTTAGTTTATTATCACAATAACGGTTTACATGTTTGTGTGAATTTGTGTTCAACTAACACAAATAAATAAGGTTTAAATGACCACAATTTTATTATGCTGTAAAATAAATTTAGATATCAAATATTTATGCATAATATGGCAATTGAAAGCAATAACGACCCAACGAATTTACATTTCTGTAGTTACACGTAATTTCATTTCAAATTTGTGCAGGCAGACAAATTCATTTTTTTACACAATCTTTTTTTTTTTTTTGGTCGGAACTGTTTAAATATTTATTGAGGGGTATATGTATATAGGGTGTTACCAAAACGTAAAGAGTATATTTAGTTTTATTTTAGTAAGTGTGGCAAGTACAAAAACGTACTTAATGAGGATCTCTTGAATTTTTAAAATTTGTAATTAGTAAAAACAAAACCGAATAATTTCTATAAATTATTTTTGCACCCTGGAATGTCCAGATATTTATTGAAGGGTGTGAGAAGAGCTAATAAAACACAAAATATAGGTTGCTTTGTTTGAGCAAATTTTGTAAGTGTGATAAATATAAAGGAGCACTTAAAGAAGATTCCTTGCATTTTTAAAAATTATGAATTGGTAACGTATATCAAGCTAGCATAACAAAATTATTTTTCCGATTTCTAAATTGCACTATAATTTGTCGCTAATTTGTTACCAAATCCAAAAATTTGTCGCTCGTGCCGTTTAGCCATAATCAGCTGTAGTGCTAGCTTGATATCAAGCTAGCACTACACATAGCGTATCTCGAAAACGAAATGTCGTAGGATACTACTGTAAAGGCCATAATTTGTCGCTGAAAGATGACACATTCAACGAATTTGTCGCTAGTCTTATCTTCAAGTGATAAGCGAAAAACTGCTGGAAAACCATCAAACTGGCACTACATATAGCATATCTTGAGAAGGAAATGTCGTAGGATATTACAGTTAAGGCGATAATTTGTCGCTAATTTGTCGCTGAAAGATGACACATTCAACGAATTTGTCGCTAGTCTTATCTTCAAGTGATAAGCGAAAAACTGCTGGAAAACCATCAAACTGGCACTACATATAGCATATCTCGAGAAGGAAATGTCGTAGGATATTATTGTAAAGGCCATAATTTGTCGCTGAAAGATGACACATTCAACGAATTTGTCGCTAGTCTTATCTTCAAGTGATAAGCGAAAAACTGCTGGAAAACCATCAAACTGGCACTACATATAGCATATCTCGAGAAGGAAATGTCGTAGGATATTACAGTTAAGGCGATAATTTGTCGCTAATTTGTCGCTGAAAGATGACACATTCAACGAATTTGTCGCTAGTCTTATCTTCAAGTGATAAGCGAAAAACTGCTGGAAAACCATCAAACTGGCACTACATATAGCATATCTCGAGAAGGAAATGTCGTAGGATATTACAGTTAAGGCGATAATTTGTCGCTAATTTGTCGCTGAAAGATGACACATTCAACGAATTTGTCGCTAGTCTTATCTTCAAGTGATAAGCGAAAAACTGCTGGAAAACCATCAAACTGGCACTACATATAGCATATCTCGAGAAGGAAATGTCGTAGGATATTACAGTTAAGGCGATAATTTGTCGCTAATTTGTCGCTGAATGATGACACATTCAACGAATTTGTCGCTAGTCTTATCTTCAAGTGATAAGCGAAAAACTGCTGGAAAACCATCAAACTGGCACTACATATAGCATATCTCGAGAAGGAAATGTCGTAGGATATTACAGTTAAGGCGATAATTTGTCGCTAATTTGTCGCTGAAAGATGACACATTCAACGAATTTGTCGCTAGTCTTATCTTCAAGTGATAAGCGAAAAACTGCTGGAAAACCATCAAACTGGCACTACATATAGCATATCTCGAGAAGGAAATGTCGTAGGATATTACAGTTAAGGCGATAATTTGTCGCTAATTTGTCGCTGAATGATGACACATTCAACGAATTTGTCGCTAGTCTTATCTTCAAGTGATAAGCGAAAAACTGCTGGAAAACCATCAAACTGGCACTACATATAGCATATCTCGAGAAGGAAATGTCGTAGGATATTATTGTAAAGGCCATAATTTGTCGCTGAAAGATGACACATTCAACGAATTTGTCGCTAGTCTTATCTTCAAGTGATAAGCGAAAAACTGCTGGAAAACCATCAAACTGGCACTACATATAGCATATCTCGAGAAGGAAATGTCGTAGGATATTACAGTTAAGGCGATAATTTGTCGCTAATTTGTCGCTGAAAGATGACACATTCAACGAATTTGTCGCTAGTCTTATCTTCAAGTGATAAGCGAAAAACTGCTGGAAAACCATCAAACTGGCACTACATATAGCATATCTCGAGAAGGAAATGTCGTAGGATATTACAGTTAAGGCGATAATTTGTCGCTAATTTGTCGCTGAATGATGACACATTCAACGAATTTGTCGCTAGTCTTATCTTCAAGTGATAAGCGAAAAACTGCTGGAAAACCATCAAACTGGCACTACATATAGCATATCTTGAGAAGGAAATGTCGTAGGATATTACAGTTAAGGCGATAATTTGTCGCTAATTTGTCGCTGAAAGATGACACATTCAACGAATTTGTCGCTAGTCTTATCTTCAAGTGATAAGCGAAAAACTGCTGGAAAACCATCAAACTGGCACTACATATAGCATATCTCGAGAAGGAAATGTCGTAGGATATTACAGTTAAGGCGATAATTTGTCGCTAATTTGTCGCTGAAAGATGACACATTCAACGAATTTGTCGCTAGTCTTATCTTCAAGTGATAAGCGAAAAACTGCTGGAAAACCATCAAACTGGCACTACATATAGCATATCTCGAGAAGGAAATGTCGTAGGATATTACAGTTAAGGCGATAATTTGTCGCTAATTTGTCGCTGAAAGATGACACATTCAACGAATTTGTCGCTAGTCTTATCTTCAAGTGATAAGCGAAAAACTGCTGGAAAACCATCAAACTGGCACTACATATAGCATATCTCGAGAAGGAAATGTCGTAGGATATTACAGTTAAGGCGATAATTTGTCGCTAATTTGTCGCTGAAAGATGACACATTCAACGAATTTGTCGCTAGTCTTATCTTCAAGTGATAAGCGAAAAACTGCTGGAAAACCATCAAACTGGCACTACATATAGCATATCTCGAGAAGGAAATGTCGTAGGATATTACAGTTAAGGCGATAATTTGTCGCTAATTTGTCGCTGAATGATGACACATTCAACGAATTTGTCGCTAGTCTTATCTTCAAGTGATAAGCGAAAAACTGCTGGAAAACCATCAAACTGGCACTACATATAGCATATCTTGAGAAGGAAATGTCGTAGGATATTACAGTTAAGGCGATAATTTGTCGCTAATTTGTCGCTGAAAGATGACACATTCAACGAATTTGTCGCTAGTCTTATCTTCAAGTGATAAGCGAAAAACTGCTGGAAAACCATCAAACTGGCACTACATATAGCATATCTCGAGAAGGAAATGTCGTAGGATATTACAGTTAAGGCGATAATTTGTCGCTAATTTGTCGCTGAATGATGACACATTCAACGAATTTGTCGCTAGTCTTATCTTCAAGTGATAAGCGAAAAACTGCTGGAAAACCATCAAACTGGCACTACATATAGCATATCTTGAGAAGGAAATGTCGTAGGATATTACAGTTAAGGCGATAATTTGTCGCTAATTTGTCGCTGAAAGATGACACATTCAACGAATTTGTCGCTAGTCTTATCTTCAAGTGATAAGCGAAAAACTGCTGGAAAACCATCAAACTGGCACTACATATAGCATATCTCGAGAAGGAAATGTCGTAGGATATTACAGTTAAGGCGATAATTTGTCGCTAATTTGTCGCTGAATGATGACACATTCAACGAATTTGTCGCTAGTCTTATCTTCAAGTGATAAGCGAAAAACTGCTGGAAAACCATCAAACTGGCACTACATATAGCATATCTTGAGAAGGAAATGTCGTAGGATATTACAGTTAAGGCGATAATTTGTCGCTAATTTGTCGCTGAAAGATGACACATTCAACGAATTTGTCGCTAGTCTTATCTTCAAGTGATAAGCGAAAAACTGCTGGAAAACCATCAAACTGGCACTACATATAGCATATCTCGAGAAGGAAATGTAAGATATTACAGTTAAGGCGATAATTTGTCGCTAATTTGTCGCTGAATGATGACACATTCAACGAATTTGTCGCTAGTCTTATCTTCAAGTGATAAGCGAAAAACTGCTGGAAAACCATCAAACTAGCACTACATATGGCATATCTCTAGCTTGATATTAAGCTAGCACTACAGCTGATTATGACTAAACGGCATGAGCGACAAATTTTTGGATTTGGTAACAAATTAGCGACAAATTACCGACAAATTATAGTGCGTTAGAAATCGGAAAAATAACTTTGTCGTGCTAGCTTGATATACGTGAATTAGTAGAGATAAAGACGAGTAATTTGAGAGCTCTTGAACTTTTATAAATTCTATCTTACGCTTTCAAAGGAATGTCATGATATATATCGAGGGGTGTGTAAGAAGCCAATAAAATATTGTATGTGCGATAAGGACAAAGTAGTAGATAAAGAAAACTCCTTGCCTTTTTAAAATGATTATTCAGTAAGTACGGAGAAGGTCGAGTAATAGATTCAAAGCTCCAGAATTAATTAACATACTAACAGGATATCTTGGAAGGCCTCAGGAGTTAAATGGAATTAACTGCGACATGGTGTAAGGCTTCAAGGGATCGGTAGGTAGGAGATGGTCTTTGTTTTTGATCTGAACGTCGTCGTCGCCGAGATTCGCTACAAACGGCAATGATTGGACTAATTTCGAGAAACGGAGGTAAAATAATTCACCTTATTGTGCTACACAATGGAGGATTGCTTTAGGGGCTTTGCTGAAATAGCATTAGTTACTATTAGACACCGTGTACATACCTATAGATGCCCATTATTTATTAATTGGCCCTGTTAGATGATAACGAAGCGAATTTCGGACCTATTACAAAGAAAATCGACGCAACCGATCTACAGATCGACAAAAATAAAATAGTTACACCAATAGATGCGCAAAGAACATCACTTCTACCTCTTCTACATTAATATCATCATTTTCCCTTAGATGTAACCACAATAAATGGGGAAACTGTACTGTAAATGAAGGCATTTAAGTGAAGTAGTTTAAATGCATCTGTGTGACGTAACTACTTAGAAAACAAGACTCACCACTATTAAGAATTCATTGAATATTCACCGACTCATTCGAAGTAAGTAAGTAAGTGAAAATGACTACGTAGAATATGTCGAATAAGTGCTCTCTAAAGTTTTCACAAAATTTCCATTAAAGACGGAAATGAAATGATCTTAAAAACGAACTTTTGCTGTCTGTCTTGTCGATCATTCGGATGAAGGTATGTAAACTTCATTCGAAACGTTTTAAAAGTCATCTTATGCACTTGTTCTTCAGAATAACTTTGTAAGTAAAGCTCGCAGCTAATTAAGATAGGAAATGGTCAAAGTTTGAATCTTTAACTAAAATTTTTATTATTAAGTGTTTATAGACCACCCTGGAGGGGTTGCTTCTGATACGAGTACTTACTTAGGAAAAGTGGTAGTGGTCAGAATGGATGAAAGGTTAAACAAATTACTTTCTGGTGCAAATTCACCGGTAAGGGCTTTAGAAATCGACGAGACAGAACGAAAGAATGGCTTCGGCTCAGCAACAAATCAACATAAAACGGGGAATTTGTTTCGTACCGCGCAATTTTTCAAAACGTCGCAACAGCAACAAACAGCTTATACGAAGTTCATTACGAATTCCGGCCTTTTATTGTGTACTTCCGTATTACGTCTTCCTTAAGATGTATGGCAGTTTATCTTGAGACGTGACAGAAAGGTTCCCACGTTTCGGGGTTGCCTGTCAATTTTAATTTATTTTAGTTACTTTTACGTTAGGTGTAACGTTTTCATGTTTTACTTATTTATTTGCATGAAAAATGCAACATCCCTACTCACTCTCCAACCCTTAACTTCTTCGTCAAATAAATTACAAGGATTTTGTAATAAACGTTACTGTGCACCACCTTAACTCACTTGTAATTCTGACGACTTAAATAGACGCAATGATAATACAATAAAAGTGCTCACATTAAACCTAAATTAGTAATTGTATATTTTTTCCAATTACGTTCGCCGCGTCGCGTCGGTCGTTCAAATAAATGCCTTAAGCGGATTAGGACAAAGACAACATTCGAGAAGTTCTGTTTTGTTCTAGGTCTGCAAATATTTTAACGTAAACTTTGAAATTCAGCTTTTAATTAAGAAAGCACAGACCGACATTTTTTGCAGGTAAGATTAGACCTTTTAATTAAAGAAGCAGAAGAGGGAGTAACTGCCAGACCAAAAAGAAATTCGTTTGTAATGCAAAACTTTTACTTCAAAAAAAAAAAAAAATTAAGAAATGCAGTCGAGGAAAACTAATAAGTTAGCAGAGGTATCTATAGAAAGTTTATTTATATTACGTTAAATATTCTCTACAGGTATATAGGTACACTGAGAGGACGTTAATTCGTTCCCAGTAGTTTTCTTAAATGGCAACGTCGCGCCTTTTCGGTCTGTATGTTGTCGATAATGTAGGAAAAAATAATATTGCGAGCAGAATCGCATCTATTGCTCGCTAGTTTCGTGGCTGTTTTAATGTTTACATACTTAATATACAGGGTCTTTCAAGTTGATGGGCTATTAGTATATCTATGAATTAGTAGAATGAATTCAATTCTGAAACTTGGGCTCATTTGGTTATTGTTTATGCCGCTTCTTTTAAAAATATTTTCAATTTCGATTTACGTCTGGTTATACCTGAAGTAGATGTTAATTTTCTAATTTTAAATGGAATGACATACTTCAAATTGTAGATTTTCTCAAAAAGTATAAGCAAAATTATACGATAGTCCTATATCAAAAGACGCTAAATTCAATGAGGAATTCGAATATGTAGTCAAAAATGGGTCATTCTATTTATAAAAATTGACTTATGCCTCTTTGAAGTTGACCAACTTTGACCGCAAAATTTGAACACCCTGTACAGTTTAGTTAAAAACCACAATTGTTTTTCGATTATGCCAATAGTTATAAATAATTGTTACGAGTTATAAAGCAAAATTTCAAAAATTAATTGAATTACGGTTTTTTAAATGTTAACGTGCAGATGTCACAAATTTTGAAAAAAATTAAATAACTCAAAATCCATCAATATTTTCGGAGTAGTGCCTCCAATAAAATATGCATGAATTCAGATTTTCTATCGGAAAATGTAAAAAAAAGTACGTCATTCCATTTAAAATAAGAAAGTTAACATCTACTTCCGGTATAACCGGATGTAAATCGAAATTGAAAATATTTTTAAAAGAAGCGGCATAAACAATAACCAAATGAGCCCAAGTTTCAGAATTGAATTCATTCTACTAATTCATACACTTCTTATAGCCCATCAACTTGAAAGACCCTGTATATTAAGTATATTGGTAAACATTGAAACAGCCACGAAACTAGCGAGCAATAGATGCGATTCTGCTCGCAATATTACGTATTGTTTCCTACATTATCGACAACGTACAGATCGAAAAGGCGCGACGTTGCCATTTAAGAAAACTACTGGGAACGAATTAAAGTCCTCTCAATGTACATAACATGTAGATTTTTATTGAGTTAAAATTGAGACTATCCAACTACGTATTTTCAATTTTTAGTTCAGTTTTGATCAGAATACTTCGATATCAGCACATTATATATTAGGTACATACTTTTTGAACAATCTGCAGTTGTATTCCATTTTTATTATTTGTACGTAGATAGATGAAAGCACATTATCGCTTGCAGTTTAGTTTCGCATGTATGTATCAAACAAAATTACTGCCTCAAACAGGAATGGTTTTAATTTGTGAAGTTCTGAACTTTTCTAATAAATTACTTCTAACATAATTCCCGCGGAATTAATCCAAGGGAGAGCGCCGAAAGGTCTCTGGCAGAGTATCCGAAATTTTACAACTTTTAACACTGGACAAGCGCGTTACTAAATGCACTGTTCTCGTTCGGACATTTATTTGCTGACTTTAGTTGCGGAATAATTTAATTTTATTGCTATCGGATGCCAAAATTTGTAATTGGATTTCGTAACTGAATTTGAAAACATCGTCATATAGATTTAATAAGTTTCAATAAATTCAGATAATGATAAAAGCTCAGAAATCGGAATTTCTGAAAGTATCAGCGAAATGAATAGAGAGAAGAAACGCGTGGAATGAATTTCACATGAAACGAATCGATTCTCCTTTTCAGATTGATATGGCGATGGCGAGGGGATGGTCGTAAAAGGGTTGGATGTAATTTGGCGGTTTCCGTTGGTAAGATTAAATGGTGTTCCGTTTCGATTTGCATAAATCTGACATTATTATTTAAGGCAAATATCTGGTGGCCGCGCACGCCTGAGGTCTTGGTTTGAAGAAGCGGTAGCGGTAGACGATATTGGCTCAAGTCCAGTTTCAATAAATTATCCTTAAAAAAAAACGTTCGCAAACTCACTCGTCACTTGCAAGTAGAACAGATAACGCATAAAAACGTCCCACTCTCCCTTGATAGGAGGAAAAGTGCCACTTTTATCTCTATTTCTCTTTCATTTCATAATTTATTGGCTTTCAGGCTCCCATTTGAAAACCGAATAACTATTGTCTACATTTGGCCAATTCTGCTCTCTCTCTCACATTTGTTTCCCGTATTATTTATGGGGGAGGGTCACGTCAAAACGATCTTATTTATAAGGATTACGTAAACTTTAACTCTGCCAGGGTAACCGATCTGTTTCCCTTGAAATCTTGACTTTCGTTTTCGCAAAACTCATTTTTTTTAACTCCAAAGGCAGACCCTTTTAATACGGCGCCTACTTCCCCGTAGTAGAACCAAAACTGCAACTCCTACCATAGAAACCGCCACAAATCATATTAGAAACATCCCAGAATCTGTTGAGCCTTCAGCCTCAGGATTTAACAATTCATGAGAGTTGATATCATTGTGGAGTACCTTTTAGACTGGATGTTTAGATATCGATAGTTTCGATTTAGAGGCGTCATATTTTTCTAATTTTAAGAAATGACTCGACGTCGACGGTTATTTGTCGTCAAAAAGTTGAAAATTCGTTGGTGCGAAGTTAATCTTAAGTTCTTGTCGAGCAATAAGGAAAAACTGCGATTTCGGCTGCAACAGATGCCCTACCTTCTCTGACAGCTCTGAACGGATATTAAAGTTCGCTCCTGTTTAATTTAAAGTTTACGAAACGTAAAATTGAAACTATTTCCTTCGATTCGTTCAAAAACACAACTTCTTAATTAAATCTTACGAACAAATGATCCGATTTCTTCAGATTTATCAAATACTTATTTGACTTTCGAAATTGTATCTTATCTTAATTAGTTTTTAACGTTTTAAAAGTAATCATTGCGTAAACATTGACATCTTTTCTTGTTCTATCCAGAATTCATATTTGAGAAGAGCATTCAATAAGTTGCTAGGGTTGGTATTGAAAAGTTTATTCTTAGAGGAAAACTTTGTACAGCCAAACATGAACTTTCTTGTTTGAAATCCTGAAAAAGTTTCGCTGAAATGCATAAAGAAAATCGACAGGTAGGTCTATTTCTAGTTACTTCCACTCGGGCGAAAGATTCAATCATCAACGTAAAACATCTCAAGACAGAAACTTTTCGAGATACAGGGATCTTCATGGCATCGTGAAAATAAAGCGAAAATACGAAAAGATATCATAACCGACAATCAATGTATTTCAAATTTTTTGTTATCATTGAACAACTCACAAGATAAAATAAAATACCAAGAGAAATCAGGAAGTTATAGAATCAAATTTACATCATATACGTTTTATGTAGGCCAAAAAACGCAGCCACTGAATGATAGATTTAAGGAACATTACATCAATTCCTATTGATGTTCCTTCAAGGATTAAAGTAGCGAAAATGAACTGTTTCAAACCTGTCATGCTGTTGTGCGATAGATAACATTACAGATTACTTTGTACTCGTGGTGGATTTGAAAGGCGCTTGTATTGCTAATCGATTTTGCAGTTATTATTCTAAAATCCCGTTTCATAAGGTAAATAAAAGACAAGGGGACATAATAATAAATTGTTACCACCGTTCACAATTAGTCTTCCCTTGCCTGATGCGCATCAGATACCTGCCTGCCTGACAATAGTCAAACTTTGAGTAAGTAACTCGTTCCAAAAATAAAATCGCTTTAAAGCAAATACAAAGATTTATTATTAGAGTGCATGAAAACCATTAATCTTGACGGTGTCTAGTTCACAAAGCTGATAAATGAGAAGAAGTGATAAAGAAAACTTCCTTGTGTAACACTACCCGCCGACGCGCCCTTGTAATAAAAAGGGAACTGATCGTCTTTAAAATATTGCAATGTAAGTATTTACTTGCTGTAATATCCTTAAAATATTAGATGCTTGGAAACAGCATGACACAAAATTGGAAGTGTAGGGCGTAGATCAATATTATCATCAAATATCGTATAAAAGGAGGAGGGGTCATTAAAAATTTACAATCTACCATTAAGGGTTAGGAAGGGGTCCAGAGACAGTCATAATAAGGTAAATCTCACGTGAGGGGAGGTTAGGGTCTTATCAGATCTTACTAATGGTTAGGAACTAGGCACTAGGGTAAATATCACGTTAGGGGGGAGGATGAGATCTTATCAAATATTATTAAAGGTTACGAAGGAGTCAATAAAAGACTCCATAAGGTAAATGTCTACTGAGGGAGGATATTATTTTATTAAACTTCACTAAATGTTAAGAGAATGTCTAGGAAAGACTCTACAAGGTAAATCTCACTTGGGGGAGGATAGGACCTTATCAGATCTTACTAAAGGTTACGAAGGGGTCTAAAAAAGACTGTGCAGGGTAAATCTCACGTGGACGGAGATTAGAATCTTACCAAATATCATTAGAGGTTACGAAGGAATCTAGAAAAGACTCCACAAGGTAAAATTTCCACTGAGGGAGGACAACATCTCTTTAAATTTCACTCAACGTTGAAAGGATGTCTAGGAAAAACTTTATAAGGTAAATCTCACTTGGAGGGAGAATAGGATCTTATTAGATCTTATTAAAGGTTAGGAAGGGGTCTAAAAAGACTCTTCAGGGTAAATCTGACATGGAGGGAGGTTAGGGTCTTACCAAATATCATTAGAGGTTACGAAGGAATCTAGAAAAGACTCCATAAGGTAAAATTTCCACTGAGGGAGGACAACATCTCTTTAAATTTCACTCAACGTTGAAAGGATGTCTAGGAAAAACTTTATAAGGTAAATCTCACTTGGAGGGAGAATAGGATCTTATCAGATCTTACTAAAGGTTAGGAAGGGGTCTAAAAAACACTCATAAGGGTAAATATCACGTGGACGGAGGTTAGGATCTTACCAAATATCATTGAAGGTTACGAAGGAATCCAGAAAAGACTCCATAAGGTAAAATTTCCACTGAGGGAGAACAACATCTTTTTAAATTTTACTAAACGTTGAAAGGGTGCCTAGGAAAAACTTTATAAGGTAAATCTCACTTGGAGGGAGAATAGAATCTTATCAGATCTTACTAAAGGTTAGGAAGGGGTCTAAAAAAGACTGCTCAGGGTAAATCTCACGTGGACGGAGGTTAGGATCTTACCAAATATCATTGAAGGTTACGAAGGAATCCAGAAAAGACTCCACAAGGTAAAATTTCCACTGAGGGAGGACAAAATCTTTTTAAATTTCACTAAACGTTAAAAGGATGTCTAGGAAAAACTTTATAAGGTAAATCTCACTTGGAGGGAGAATAGAATCTTATCAGATCTTACTAAAGGTTAGGAAGGGGTCTAAAAAAGACTGCTCAGGGTAAATCTCACGTGGACGGAGGTGAGGATCTTACCAAATATCATTGAAGGTTACGAAGGAATCCAGGAAAGACTCCACAAGGCAAAATTTCCACTGAGGGAGGACAACATCTTTTTATATTTCACTAAACGTTGAAAAGATGTCTAGGAAAAACTTTATAAGTTAAATCTCACTTGAAGGGAGAATAGGATCTTATCAGATCTTACTAAAGGTTAGGAAGGGGTCTAAAAAAGACTGCTCAGGGTAAATCTCACGTGGACGGAGGTTAGGATCTTACCAAATATCATTGAAGGTTACGAAGGAATCCAGGAAAGACTCCACAAGGCAAAATTTCCACTGAGGGAGGACAACATCTTTTTATATTTCACTAAACGTTGAAAAGATGTCTAGGAAAAACTTTATAAGTTAAATCTCACTTGAAGGGAGAATAGGATCTTATCAGATCTTACTAAAGGTTAGGAAGGGGTCTAAAAAAGACTGCTCAGGGTAAATCTCACGTGGACGGAGGTTAGGATCTTACCAAATATCATTGAAGGTTACGAAGGAATCTAGAAAAGACTCCATAAGGTAAAATTTCTACTGAGGGAGGACAACATCTCTTTAAATTTCACTCAACGTTGAAAGGATGTCTAGGAAAAACTTTATAAGGTAAATCTCACTTGGAGGGAGAATAGAATCTTATCAGATCTTACTAAAGGTTAGGAAGGGGTCTAAAAAACACTCATAAGGGTAAATATCACGTGGACGGAGGTTAGGATCTTACCAAATATCATTGAAGGTTACGAAGGAATCCAGGAAAGACTCCACAAGGCAAAATTTCCACTGAGGGAGAACAACATCTCTTTAAATTTCACTCAACGTTGAAAGGATGTCTAGGAAAAACTTTATAAGGTAAATCTCACTTGGAGGGAGAATAGAATCTTATCAGATCTTACTAAAGGTTAGGAAGGGGTCTAAAAAACACTCATAAGGGTAAATATCACGTGGACGGAGGTTAGGATCTTGCCAAATATCATTGAAGGTTACGAAGGAATCCAGGAAAGACTCCACAAGGCAAAATTTCCACTGAGGGAGAACAACATCTCTTTAAATTTCACTCAACGTTGAAAGGATGTCTAGGAAAAACTTTATAAGGTAAATCTCACTTGGAGGGAGAATAGGATCTTATTAGATCTTATTAAAGGTTAGGAAGGGGTCTAAAAAGACTCTTCAGGGTAAATCTGACATGGAGGGAGGTTAGGGTCTTACCAAATATCATTAGAGGTTACGAAGGAATCTAGAAAAGACTCCATAAGGTAAATTTCCACTGAGGGAGGACAACATCTCTTTAAATTTCACTCACGTTGAAAGGATGTCTCCACAAGGTAAAATTTCCACTGAGGGAGGACAACATCTCTTTTAATTTCACTCAACGTTGAAAGGATGTCTAGGAAAAACTTTATAAGGTAAATCTCACTTGGAGGGAGAATAGAATCTTATCAGATCTTACTAAAGGTTAGGAAGGGGTCTAAAAAAGACTGCTCAGGGTAAATCTCACGTGGACGGAGGTTAGGATCTTACCAAATATCATTGAAGGTTGCGAAGGAATCCAGGAAAGACTCCACAAGGCAAAATTTCCACTGAGGGAGGACAACATCTTTTTATATTTCACTAAACGTTGAAAAGATGTCTAGGAAAAACTTTATAAGTTAAATCTCACTTGAAGGGAGAATAGGATCTTATCAGATCTTACTAAAGGTTAGGAAGGGGTCTAAAAAAGACTGCTCAGGGTAAATCTCACGTGGACGGAGGTTAGGATCTTACCAAATATCATTGAAGGTTACGAAGGAATCCAGGAAAGACTCCACAAGGCAAAATTTCCACTGAGGGAGGACAACATCTTTTTATATTTCACTAAACGTTAAAAAGGATGTCTAGGAAAAACTTTATAAGTTAAATCTCACTTGAAGGGAGAATAGGATCTTATCAGATCTTACTAAAGGTTAGAGAGGGGTCTAGAAAAGAACTCTGCAAAGTGAATTTCACGTGGGAGGAGGTCAGAATCTTACCAAATCTTACTAAAAGTTTTGAAGGAGTTCAGAAGAGACAGCATAAGGTAAATCTCACTTAGGCAGAGGACAGGATCTTATAAAATCTTACTAAAGATTAGGAAAGAAGGAGCCTAAAATAAGCTGTATAAGGCAAATTTCACGTAGAAGAAAGATAAAATCTTGTGCAGTCTTACTAAAGTTAGGAAAGAAAATCTATAGGGTGAATCTCACGTGGGGGGAGGTAGAAGGTTATCAAATTTCACTACAGTTTAGGAAGTAGACAAGTAGAAACGTTGGGGTAAATCTAATGTGAGGGACGACTGGATTTTTCCAAATCTTACTAAAAGTTAGAAAGAGATCTACACAATGTAATCAGTACAAGTCCCATGAATGTTTGTAGGGTTTTAGTTGTAGTTTTGTATTTTCTCGATGTAAAACGGCATATTTCCGCTTTTCACAGGATGTTGGCGCACGTCTCCAGCTGATTTTATAGCTTGATTTACGGTTTCCAATAAAAATGCAAATTTAGAATTTTCACATGCACTAAAAAAACTACCGTTTATCTACACATTAAATACAATTCTGTTTATTCGAAAATAAA
The DNA here is from genome assembly GCA_029378335.1 of Agrilus mali. Classification (NCBI taxonomy): domain Eukaryota; kingdom Metazoa; phylum Arthropoda; class Insecta; order Coleoptera; family Buprestidae; genus Agrilus; species Agrilus mali. The sequence continues at coordinate 29,604,141 of CM055657.1, read as the reverse complement.
TTGTACAAAAATACCAATTTTACACAAACATGAATCATAGAGTATCGAAACAGTTCATGCATTGCCAGATACGCAAATTTACCATTCATAAGTAACCTTTAAATTACATTTTTAATCTGAGGAAAAAGAAGATGAAAAGAAATAAGGTGGGCGTATACTTACTCTCTTATTTGGAACTCAAACAGATCTTTCATTCGGCTTTCTTTTGCATGTGTATCTCCTATTTATTTTGGTCATATAGCGTAAGAAATTACTTTTTAGGGATCCTTTGAGGTTCAGTCAATCAAGAAATGGAAAACAAAGGCACAGTTAGTTAACTGCTAGCAGCAACTCAAGAATTTATTCAAAACTTTAATGAAACACAGAGAGCTTAATAATTTAGCATAAGATTTTAAATAGCCAGATTAATTATATTATTATTAGGACTCCATGATTGCACGACAGGGTTTCCTGAATTAATTTTGAAGTTTCAATGGATGTTCAGAACTTGTTGTGTTTTATGAGATTCTTCACTCAATACCGAGTTTCTTATTGATTTTTATTGATTTCTTCGAAAGACTTAGCAACTCTGTCGTCAAAGACAGATTACTTATAAAGAGGTGACAAGCAATCTCAGAAAGTTTCGCGATTTAAACTCTTCACGGTCGATGATCAAAGCAAGTGAAAAATCGGTCCTGCATATGGACCTTTAAAAGTTGAATATTTCGTCGCGATTCGATCAGGTCGTGCATCGGAACGTTTCCGAAGTTCAGGACTGCATCTACGAGGTAATGTTTTGTCATGGTTCATATTTCGCTTCGAAAGGATATCAATTTGAACTCGAGAGACTTGAATATTTTAAAGAATCGATGAACAAAGCTGCCCCAGGGAATTCTGCTGCTGTCCCGCGATATTAATTTTCGATTTTCGTTGGAGAATGCCGCCCGAAGAAGAACCGAGTAATCTATTTAGAGAAAAGTTTTGCAAAATGCAAAGTCCCACGGGACCTTACCTCCTGAACGTGAAATAATGACGATAATGGTACCTAAACTGACACGACCCATGTATATACAACTTTACAAACAATGAATTAATGAAGAGCTTAATCGCAAATGTTTTTCTGAACAACAACTGACCAAACAAATCCAATTAAACAGCAATTAATAATAACGTTTTTCAAAGGCTATTATACAAAACTGTATGTAATGGGTTTTTAAATAACGTGCCTACATAAAGTTGCATCACATATCTGTAGTAGTTCCTTGAAAATGCGAGATTTAAAAACGTTATCGAGTTGTTGGTTTAAATCGGATTACATCATTAGCTTTGTAAGCCCAAAAACGTAACCCTCATTTAACTGGATGTATTTCCGCCCCCGCGTATTGAGCCAATATAGAAAATGGAATTTGCTTTGCGGAAAAGAAAATAATTGCACAATCTACAACCTAGCTAGTTGCAACGTACGGACGGTCGTTAATTGTACCGATTGCGAATAAGCTAATTGGGTTTCTTCGCTAACGAATCCACTGGAAAATAAAACGTTTACAAGCCTTTCATCCTACCCTCTCATCGAAGCCACAATAGCTTGCAGAATTAGCCATTCACCGAAGGGTTGATGTAAAGAACACCATAGCTACAAACATACAAATTACATTCGGAAAATCTAATCTTACTTCGACGCAATTTCAGCCCAATGGCATTATCGAGATAATTACTAATTCACATCAGTATATCGTAGGTCTGAAAATAGGATTACTGAGGAAACCTTCTATTACTACTGTTACCCTTTTTAGGAATTTCAACTGTTTCTATTTAATACCTTTTTTTGCGATAGGTGGAAAGCGTAAGAAAATTTTTAGCAAATTTTTCCAAATAAATTAGAAACGTATCGTTCTTCGGGAAACTGCCCTGCCAGGCTAGTACGTAGTAGTAGCAGCTCTATTGGCCTAATTTTCACAAATCGTGGAGCAATTCTTCTACTCCAGGAAGTTCGCAATCGGGATCGATTTGCCCAATGACGGGAACGTATGTGAAACACTTCCGAAACATTTCAATTTCGAGTCGAAACGAACGAAAGTGGTTTTGGAATTAAATTAAGAACCGTTTTAACTTTTGCCCAATACATAAAGGCACTTAATGCACTCAAAAGCAATAAATTCTTGGTAGACATAATTTATAGTGTAGTGCTGAAATACAGAATGCTTAAGGCCCCTGAACATATTTTGCTGTAATGTAGTAGGTATCATTCAGAACGTAAAACGTAATAACAAACGATTTAGAACTTAATAATTTTGTACCCTTGTATTACATTTTAAATCAGCGTCGTAATTTAATATGACACAGAATGGAAAAGAATAAAGATTTGATTAGGGGATGATTGAACCGGTAGAAGCTTTCAATTGGTCTACCACCTGAAACAATTTGGAAAGAATGTACTCATTTCCGAACCGACAATCAATTTCAATCTTTTGAGCGAGCGCCCGCTGTTCGAAAAGGAGAAAGGATAATGCTCTCACGTTTATGCGTAGAGTAAAGTAGAGTAGAGAGTAGGGTGCGGCGTCGCAACGGCGCTTTAAAAAATCGTCGGATCCAACAGCCCTCGTGTCGTACATTTATCAACATCGCTGAAAGATTTCCGGATTAGAGAATTTCGAGGGCCGAGCACTTTTGAAAAGCGTACGTATCTATACATTCATTGTATATCACGTAGGTAGGTACTGCTGCAACAGATCGACGGATCGTCTATAATTTTCCGAGGAGTAACAGATTGGAAAACATGCATGCAAATTGATGAAAAATGTTTCGCGATTTATCTTCAACTTTACACAAATATTCGAGTGGAGATCAAGTAATATATGAGGAGACTAAATCGGTTTTTCGAAGAAAAAAGGCATTATGGTAAAAAATGTCCGCAATAAATATGCCTAGGCATCATCTCCAGAATTACATTCGCACGTATTATCGAAACACATCGGTTCACTTCAGTGAACTTTCTTCCTTGTTTCTTAAGTCATTATCATCGCCTTTTGTTCAATATAATAAGTAGTGAATGGAACTAAAGATAAAATTTGAATATTCCCTAAATTTGGAAACGTTGATAATATACCGACATCTATTTGCCAGCTGTAAAAGCGGGCCTTGATTATACAGGGTGTAAGGGGGAGAGAAATAGTGAATTTAGGGGTTGAAAGCTGAGGGCCCAATGAGTATTTTTAACTAGTGAAAAGTGTAATAGATTTTGAGTTATTCTATTTTTTATAATATCATTTTAAGCCTAATAATACAAATCATACATAACAAAAGCTTACACAGTACAAAGTAATAAAATAAGCTCCAATTTTTACATGAAATTTATCTTTTAAATTTTTGTTTTGAATATTTGAAGGCTCATAACAAAAAATAGAGTGATAGTGATAGTCAAATAATTTCAAAAACTTCTTTAGTTAATACTCCTTCTAAAGAGGTTCAAAGTTCTTTAAAACCGTAACAATAAGCTTTTTCGTAAAATGATTATTTTATAATAAAACTAGCAACAATACCCGGCGTTGTTCGGGTAAGTTTATATACAGGGTTTTTTAAGTTGATGGGCTATTAGAAGTATATGAATTAGTAGAAGGAATTCAATTCTGAAACTTGGGCTCATTTGGTTATTGTTTATGCCGCTTCTTTTAAAAATATTTTCAAGTTCGATTTACATCCGGTTATACCGGAAGTCGATACCAACTTTCTTATTTTAAATGGAATGGTATATTTTTTACGCTGAATTCGAAAAAAACGTGTAATTTTAAGGTAAGTTTGATAACCAACTTGTACACCTCTGTGACGATCGGTTTCTGAGTTAATTTAATTTATAGAAAAAAAATCGCTACCGCAACCCAAATTATAAAAAATCATAACTTCCACAAAATACGACTAAGAGTGTTGAAATTTTTACTAGTAATAGCTGAATATTAGTGCTAATGCCTTGACAAAATTGAATTAAATAATTTATACAGGGCGTTCAAAATAAAATTCTAAAATTGAAAAACTTCAAACACAAATTTAGTCGTTTTTTCAAATGGCACCTACTATTTTTTTTTTCAATCGATTTCTTTTTTTATCCTCTTTCGATCTATATGGATACTTCCTATTTTAAGTAATAATTCAAAATTATTCCAAAATTTTCAAATAAAATAGGAAGTATCCATATAGATCGAATGAGGATAAAAAATGAATCGATTGAAAAAATAAAAAATAGTATGTGCCATTTGAAAAAACGAAGTAATTAGTGTTTGAAGTTTTTCAATTTTAGAATTTTATTTTGAACGCCCTGTATAAATTATTTAATTCAATTTTGTCAAGGCGTTAGCACTAATATTCAGCTATTACTAGTAAAAATTTCAAAACTCTTAGTCGTATTTTGTGGAAGTTATGATTTTTTATAATTTGGGTTGCGGTAGCGATTTTTTTTCTATAAATTAAATTAACTCAGAAACCGATCGTCATAGGTGTAAAAGTTGGTTTTAAAACTTACCTTAGAATTACACGTTTTATTCGAATTCAGCGTAAAAAATATACCATTCCATTTAAAATAAAAAGTTGGTATCGACTTCCGGTATAACCGGATGTAAATCGAACTTGAAAATATTTTTAAAAGAAGCGGCATAAACAATAACCAAATGAGCCCAAGTTTCAGAATTGAATTCCTTCTACTAATTCATATACTTCTAATAGCCCATCAACTTGAAAAACCCTGTATATCACACGTTTGATGGAACATTCTAGAATATTCGCAAATTTAGAACTATCCAGAACATCCCATAATGATTCAAAACATTTTCTAACCCTTTTTATGATCTTCAAGATTCTGGAACATTCTTGAACATTGGCAAATCATTCTGAAATGTTATAGGTAATAAAACATTCTTTTACTTCTTAGAACATATTTGATTTGAACTCCCTGTCTGTAACATTCTAAAAAAATCTGCTTCATTCTCATCCCCACTCCGTGCTGTTTTCTGGGTGAGTAGTGACATCAGTAGACGCCTGGCGGGGATGACTAATCGATTGATAATATAATAATTGATCAGTTATCGACCACTGAGAGTTGAAGTACTAATATCGCTTTTAAAAAATGGAGGTTGATGGTAGGAGGATGAAAATTAAGGGTTAAATGATAAAAAAATTAAAAAAATATGTTGTCCAAAAAAATGAAAAGTTATGGTTATAAGTTATTATCACTTAAGGGTATGAAAAAATAGATAGTAGCCCATTATCAGACCTATTGACACAAGAATTTTATATATCAGATAACTCAAAAAATATTAGACTGCACTGAACTTAATACAGTTAAAAACAACTCATTGGGACCTCAACTTTCATCTCCTAATTTCCTACATCCGTCAGCCTAACACCCTATATATTATGTTGTGATTTGAGGTGATAACCACACACAGCTTCTAAATCTTTGATCGGGGATGGTAACACCCTTCACGATAATTTTACAGCGTGAAGCAGCAAATTCTTTTTGTTTTAATGAAAATGTTCAAAATATTTACACAACAAAATTACAACGAAAACTGGACAACAGCTGCTACAATACAATATTATTGAGAAACTGTTGCAGGTACTACGTAAAACCTAAATTATAGGAGGCAGGTAGTTGACCTGTAATTATTAATTATTAATTATTAAAATTGCCAAACTTAAATAAATGCCTGCCTTATCGACACTCGACGACTGATATTGCCAACGCAATCCGTCTGGAAACTAGATGAGTAAATTCGTTCAATTTTCAATTAATTAAATCAATTACTCCACTAACTTGAAACTGCTCAGACCTTAACAGTCAAAAACGGGTAATGATTACGTAATTACATTGGTCAATATAAATAGTAACTCCTGTTCGTTTGGGCAAATTGAAAAATTAAATTAAATGTAAAGTTAAAAGTATCTTTTTAAAAACCGAGGAACAGAATGATCGGCTTATATAGGTGGGCTCTGTTTACTTGACCCAAGGCATGGTCTACCTGACGATAACACAATATAGGTATTATTTTGCTTTTCAATGATATTTTCTGTCTTCTTGGGGAAATACCTATACGATAAGAAAAAAGTAATGATGTATTGCTATCGTAGTGGAAATTTCAGCAGAAGTTTGAAGCGTTGAAATATGATATCAATAAATTCAGGAAAGGTTGACCTCGAAAGCTATAAAACGTGGAGATTTGCCGTTGCCAAACAGGGCCTTAATCGATTCGACAACTTTATATTTGGAAAATTCTAAATATATGGGGAAAGCGGCTGTCGCGTGAATGGTACTTAAAGGGGAAAATAAAAGAATTCGGTTAAACGAGAAATGAAATACGCGAACGAAATATTGCTTGGAAGTGGGAGCTTTAATATTCTGTAGGTAGGTAGGTTCCTATAGACTTGCAAAATAATTGTAACTAAAAGATTGTGACTGCTGACTACGTATTTTTATGATGCATCGCATACCTAGGCTAAATTTAAATCCGGAAATATTGTCATAGTTCTGTGTGGTCTGAAGGTTAATGGATTCCAATGTAGGTGGCTTCCGAAACAGAAATGATCATCTGGACATAAAACCAGCAATTTAAAAACCTTGGCATTTCAATTCTGTACACTTCAAAAAGAAAATAAAAAGTTTGCTTTTAAATTTTTTATGAAGCTTGGAGTAATTTTTAAGTCATAAGGGTTTCTCCCTTCAAAGATCTGCACTTTATTTATTCCCCTTTGTGAGATTTTATAACAAATTGTGGGACCTTCCTCTTTTCCCTTACTTTATGTGTCTTACAGTAAGTAATTCTCATTTTTCTTCAGCTTATATTTACCAACTTTAAAGCAAAATTTAGGAATTTAACATATAATTATTTAAATTGCAAATTAACCACCCTTACCACGACATTGGCACCTACCTATAAAGATCTTTTCTTACTTTAACAGTAAATGTATCGATATTATCATAAACATGTATCTATGTATATTAGTTAGCTAATAACACCTCCGTGGTCTTAGATATTGATCCCTGTACTTTGTCGCCCCGATAGTCTCGGGATCCGGGAATCTTGAAGCCTACAAAACTAATATGTTTCGTTGTACACGTGACACTCTTAATTTATGCCGGGTATTACCCCGATTAGGTCGTAAACCAACTTTTCGAGGGTTCGGAACAGAAGCGCGCCCGAGGCAACACACACACACAGGCACGGTTAATTCTGTGCCGTTGCATAAAAACCGTCCCTCATCCTTTGAGGCATACGATAAACAACTCGGGACGGGAGTTTCATACATACAAAGGTCTCAAAGACAAAACGGTTAAACTAAATGACGTCTGTCTCTTTCTTTCTCTCTCTTTCTTTGAAAACTCAAAGCGGATGGGAACGTGGACTGTGACTGCGACAGGTAAAATAAAAAGAGAACACACAAAAGATTTCGTACGTAGGTACCTACGTACGATGTATCAAAAACAGGGAGAAGCTAAATCTTCACATGGCTCCATGTCCTACATTGCCCAGCATTTAAATAGAAAGAGCAAGAACAAATTTAAATCTTCAGGAACAAGAAAAATCAATATTTCTACCTAACCTAACCCAACCTAACTTATCTCCACAGTAACGAAGTTTGTAAGTAGAGGGAACTGTCAAGGTGGTCTTTTAGTAATATGTCCTTATACTTATTGATTATATTTAGAAGAATGTTTAGTTTAAGACATTTGCTATTTCGTTGTGTAAATTTCAAATTTTGAATTTAAAATATGCTTTTATAAAATTAAACATGTTGAATAGTTAGAATCATATTTAAATTTTTTTAATGATTTAACATGTTCTTTAATGCGTATATCAAACGCTCTCCCTCTCTGTCCTATATAAAATTTCTCACATGTACCTAACACAATTTAATTTATAAATATATCAATCATACTTTACTACTTTCCTTATTTACACTTTGGGATGTAACGTATAGCAGCGACTTTTAATAAATAGGACATTAGGGTGAATGATAGTGGTTAACCGCTACACCACCTTAACCCTTATGACTTGCATCTTTACTGTCTTCTTACTTTCGACTGACTTCTTGATTTCTTAATTTATATTAACCCACATTGTGCTCTTCTGGTTACCCCCAAACGGAACTTTTATGTCGAAGTTCGAAAATTCAACACGTTACATATTTAAATTGGAACAAATGTAATGTAACGAAATATAAAACAATTAAAGCAAAATTAATTTTGGAAAAATATGAGCGCTTTATCTATCTGTGTTATCGAAGTGAAAACTTATACAGGGTTACAGTTTAAGTCGACCTATATCCTTTAAGAGGTTGTAGTTCCCCTCATTTCTGACTAACTTGACTATGAAAAATCGTATCACAAACTTAACCGTTTTCAAGTTATTGGACTTTTAAGGTTTTTTATAAAAATTGACAATTTTTTGGTCTATTGTCCCATTGTTTTTGTGTTTTGTGCCTCTAATTTATTTGTTTTTGTTTTTTTTCTGTAGTACATGTTGATTTATATATCATCGAACATCGAAATTCCTAGTACCAGAACACTCTAGAATATATAGATGTACCTACATCACTTTGAAATGTAGATGTACACTTTTTGAAACTTTCTCAATCATTCAAGAAATTTCTAGAACTTTCTCGAACATTCTAAGTCGATAATAACAGTTTGCGCTCATTTTAGAATTTTTTAGATCATTTCAGAAATTTTGAGATCTTTCCGGAAGTCCTTATGACTTAAAAAATAACAGAAATATTTCTTTTCACCTTTCTGCCACCTACAACCACCCACTTCCACCCACCTCGACCAAACTCCCTTACTCCCACCTTGAGACCAAGGGGTATTTACCACCCCAACAGGAAGTTGATTGGAGTAGATAGAGATAGAGAAAACCCTGTCTTTACGTACGAATATTAGCATTATATATATATATATATATGTATTTAGATTTAGATTAGGTTCGACTTATCAAAAATTCAACTTCAATTTATTTAGACTTATTTTTTTCTCTACAACTTCCTACCTAACAGTGTGATATAAGCGAAATCGTATATAATAGATTCAGCTTCTATTGTAAAGTCGTGTGTAATAACGTCCCCACTACCACCACCCCTGGTGAGTTTATGAAAGGGCCATCAGGCCAGCACAGCACCTAGCAGCCAGCCAGCATACGATCACGATCTCTGTCTGTCTGTATCCTCATCCTGTATCGTATCGCATCCTCAAACCAGAACATCCGGAAGAACCAACCCCCTTCTTCTGTTCTGGCGTGTGCCTGTCTGTCTGTCTGTCTGTCTGTCATCAAGCCACTGCACCGTTTGCCCATCCCATCCCATACCAAATGTATATTGCTTAATAAAATGAACACTCGTGTTGTGGCGCCGGCGATCAGTTTTAGTGTTGTTCCTTCTTTCTCGCACGGGACTCTGTCGTCGTCGTCCTCCTCGTCCTTGGCGTCGCTCGCGTACATTGAAGTGAGTCGTCGCGTAGCCTCCTGTTGGCCTACTGCTTTTCATTTACTCCACTCTCTGGTTATTCGCGCGCTGTAGTCTATCGCGACCGGCGTGTACACATTTTACTAATTTTACGCTCGAAAGTTCGAATTATCTATCTGCCTATATATCGTCAATTTTAGACATTAACGGTTCTCAATTTTTTACCATAATTATAATTAATTGATTATATTGGTGACATGTTTTGATTTATAAAAACCAACTCCTGTGCAACTTTAATATGTACCATTGTGGTCTATAAACTTTTCTATTTTGACTTATTTGTGGTGAACCAAAGAATATATTATTGGTTGGTATCTGGTATTTTTTAAATAAGTTCGGTACGTTGATTCAGTTTTGGTTTATATCCCTTACATCTTCAGCAAAATCAGACACTTATTATAATAGAAGGTGAGTTTGTGTTAGTCTTATTGTCAGATACAATTTTAACACATTCTTATAAAAGTAATTTTCTGTTTGTAATAAAATTTTTCAGCATTTTAAAATTTTGAAAAAGTTTTTAAGTACTGCAATGTTTATGGTTTTTCCAAAAAAAAAATCCTATAAATTCAGAACAGTAAATATTCGTCAGAGTAATTATTTAATTACACAAAAAAGTATATTTTTATTAATGTTAACTAAATATAATACAATATCTTTAAAAATTAAATAGTGCCCATATAATTTCTAAAAAATATTCGTTTTATCAGTTAATTAATGGTTTATTAGATACTTGTGATATCACTTTAGGTCAAGCATGGATATGCAGATAGATTCGTAAATAAAATTATTTATCACCAACAAAATTAGGTCTGTTGTTGCTTTAGCCACATTAAATTATGAGTTACTTCCGATGACGTAATTGCATGGATAAATAATAAAAAGAGATTGTTAGAATACTTTTCTTTTGAAAATGCTCTGAACTGGTCTCGATTTCCTTTTCCCTTTCTTCAGATAGAATTGTAGATGATGTTTAAAAGTTACATCAATTTTTTTTATTTATTAACTTTCCAACAGAATTTACATCTTTAGAGAAGTTATGAAACTTTGTAAAAGTTTCAGAACACGTATGTGTAGCAAATAATTATAAAGTACTTAATTGCTATTTTTATATATGGGTGTGCCAAAAAAGTAAATATGTAATGTCATTATTTTTCAACTGCATCATTTTATTAAATATTGCTTGTAATACGTATTAAAAAACTGCTCGTCTATTCACATTAATTTATTTTTATATTTTCGTGACTAGATATTTTTTTTGCCTTCCTACAAATTATTGCCGTAGATCATTTGTTACCTTATTATTTTTTTATTTATTTACCTGAAAGACAGTTAATTATTTCAAATTTATTTATGTATGTTCCTGTTGCTTTCTAAAATTGAAACAACTTCACAGAATTTAGTGCAGTTTAGAGTGGAATTAGGTAACTGAAAGGTCAATAAAGAATGACAGCAACTACCGAAATAATTTGAACCAAGATCAGTAGATGGTGATATAATTGTTGTCCTAATTTAAATGAACGGTCAAAAATTCCGAAACAGTGATTAAAACAATAACTTTTATAACGTACTTTTCATTAGTTTTACCACTCATTTCTGATATAAAGTACCTACGAATTATCCGAATCAAAACGTTCGAAAAAATCAAATATAACGTAATTTTTAATCATAAATCATATTGGCAACTTGTGTGTATTACAAGGCGTATTATTATTTAACAATTTCTTGTAACAAGGTACACTGAGAGGACGTTAATTCGTTCCCAGTAGTTTTCTTAAATGGCAACGTTGCGCCTTTTCGGTCTGTATATTGTCGATAATGTAGGAAACAATAATATTGCGAGCAGAATCGCATCTATTGCTCGCTAGTTTCGTGGCTGTTTCAATGTTTACATACTTAATAATATACAGGGTCTTTCAAGTTGATGGGCTATTAGTATATCTATGAATTAGTAGAATGAATTCAATTCTGAAACTTGGGCTCATTTGGTTATTGTTTATGCCGCTTCTTTTAAAAATATTTTCAATTTCGATTTACATCCGGTTATACCGGAAGTAGATGTTAATTATTTTATTTTAAATGGAATGAAATAATACTTCAAATTGTAGATTTTCTCAAAAAGTATCTATAAGCAAAGTTATACGATAGTCCCATATCAAAAGACGCCAAATTCAATGAGGAATTCGAATATGTAGTCAAAATGGGTCATTCTATTTATAAAAATTGACTTATGCCTCTTCTAAGTTAACCAACTTTGACCACAAAATTTAAACACCTTGTACATTTAAGTTAAAAACCACAGTTATAAATAATTGTTACGAGTTATAAAGCAAAATCTCAAAAATTAATTGAATTACGGTTTTTTAAATGTTAACGTGCAGATGTTAAAAATTCCGAAAAAAATTAAATAACTCAAAATCCATCAATATTCTCGGATTAGTGCCTCCAATAAAATAGGCATGAATTCAGATTTTCTATCGGAAAATGTAAAAAAAAGTATGTTATTCCATTTAAAATAAGAAAGTTAGCATCTACTTCCGGTATAGCCGGATGTAAATCGAAATTGAAAATATTTTTAAAAGAAGCGGCATAAACAATAACCAAATGAGTCCAAGTTTCAGAATTGAATTCATTCTACTAATTCATATATGTACTAATAGCCCATCAACTTGAAAGACCCTGTATATTAAGTATGTAAACATTGAAACAGTCACGAAACTAGCGAGCAATAGATGCGATTCTGCTCGCAATATTACGTATTGTTTCCTACATTATCGACAACATACAGACCGAAAAGGCGCGACGTTGCCATTTAAGAAAACTACTGGGACCGAATTAGCGTCCTCTGAGTGTACATACATGTCGCCTTTTCCCTTAATTTAGTTCTGAAACCTTTGATTCTGAAACAATTAACAATAGTTTGAAAAGAACAAGAGTCCACGATACTTAAAACGATTAACTCTGTTATAACGAACTTTATATACAACGTATCAATTGTTGTGTGGTCCTCTTGAGTACTTATAGGTAGGTACGTAGGTTATAACCGAGTTTTTCATTATTTGCTTCAATTCAGTAATCGCATTTAACGTTCCCGTTTTTTCTTTCTCTCAATTCAGTGTACTGTAAATTAGATAAGAGACCCCAGTGAAAATCCCTTTAAATATTTCGCCGTTTCGGTGCAGTTATTATGTAAAGATACTTTCAGTCAGTGAGTCAGTATTTCAAGAAATGAAGTTCAATGTAAACGCATTTTCTCCCTTAGTTCTTCCGACTCGGGGATGAAATTGTTTATATTCGCCTCGCGGTAATGGGATAATTGAAACTAACTGTTTTAAGTCACGGTTCCAGGAGCAAAAGCGAGTTTCGTTATTGTAAATCCATCAGATGCGAGTTTGCAGAGAAGTTGCCTTTATCGCTCACTTCCTATATATAACATACATACACCTACCTACCCGTTGAAAACGAATTAAAGGCTTTTGTATTAAATGCATTTTTATTTTATCAACGAGTGAGTGTGCGGTGCAGTTGCATTGTTAGGCCCGTTCGGCTTTAATTAAAGCCACTTGGCGCTCTCTCACGATGTCAAAGAATTAACTGTTGCCATTAAATCTCCTCTTTTCAATTATACCGACTCCCACGGGAGTAAATGAGCGGCTTACCGCAAAAACCAACTAGAGAAACAATTAGAGGAATTGCCGAAGCTATTTCCGGATAGAGCTACGGGTCACGGGGGGAAAACCCATTTTACTACGGGAAATTTGATGGATTAAAACCATATGTCGATTTTATATCGGCAAATTTAATGCGGCACAGCGGATATCACAACGGGAATAAATATGGCCTCTTGTTCAGGTAAACAATTTACCATCTTTTAACCTTTCAGTAACGTAACTGATATCTGACATCTATTTTGAAATTGTCATAAATAAACAAACTTTCTTTAAAATACTTACTTAGATAGTTTATTTGTATTACGTTTTATTTGAGCGAAGTTCTGATCGTCTGTACACTTTTCAAACTCGGTTCGGCAATAGAATTAATGGCATCATTCCCGGTGGTTTTCTTCACTCAACGTTTTTTGCTTTACCATGCAGAAATCGCAATAAAATGGGAAAAGCCTCTCATAAAAGTAGCCCGTTTGTATCTATGCTCATGAAGATGGTACATTTGTAAATATTTTTTCTTGATAAAGTTCCTAACGCTTTGCTTCATTTCAAATGTGTTTTATAATGAGTTTGGAAAATGTCATTTGACATTTCTGAATTAAACGACAACACGATTGTAAACTAATTTGCTGGTTATTGCAATTCACAACACCAAATGCGACGATTTGCATTCATTGCAGTTATTGTCCGAGTGCCCATAATTTTTTTCAATTCTCGTCCCATAAATGTCTATTAAAGTCCAGAAACAATGCAGTTGCCAATAAAATTATTGATGGCATCTTTCTTGAACTTCTCGGTGGCAACAGCGTCATATAAAACTGATAAGTAGGTTAATAGATAAGATTCTCGATTTCTATTATACATTATTGTGCTACGGTTGAACTTTGACATGACTTAAAGTTTGCCAAGCAGTGTGAATTTCAACTTGTGACGCTTGAATGCACACATTGAAAAGTTCTTGCACTCATTCATCGATATATATGTATGATTTTCATCGAATGAAAAGTGGTATGGGATAGAGGACGTGTGACCCAGATAAGACTTACGTAGAAGGGCAGCGATGATGAAAAGCAGTCTTTTGCTTTTTCATCAATTTCGTATATGTATTCACATTTTCATTTAAATATCTGATGAGGGTATGGTGAGTGTTTTAACGAGATAGATAGAAAGGGATCGTAAAATCTTCACACTGGAGACGGCACAACAAGAATCTTTGCATTTTAAGTCACATCTGTGGAACGGTTCGTTAGGTCATCACTCTGAAGACTCAATCATTTCCGCCTTTCTAGAAAATTGAAACAGAATGAATCGATTCGTTTTAAGTTACAACTTGGAAAAAAGGTCAAACTGATTTTCGACTTCTTCTTATACTGAAACCATTTCCGCCTTTCCAAAAAATTGAAACAAAGTGAATCCATTTCTTTTGAGTCACAATTTGAAGAAGAGCTCACCAAGTCTTCACTTTGATGACTGGTCTTCTAATACTTCTTCCTCTTCTAACACAAATTTCTGCCTTTACAGCAATAAGAATCCTGTCACTTTAAGTAACCCCTTGAGGAACTTCAAAAAATATTCGATAACTTTGTTGATTTTCTCTTAACATTTTATAATATAAGTGGGTATATCTCTTTGTTGTGATGTTGATGTGCTTTTTACGGACTACTGCAGAGCTTACATCTGTTTTGTGGCAAACATAGTACCTGTTGAGAAAGGTTTGAAACATTATTGCATACGTAGCTATCTACCCTGTGTAATGTGTACCTATGTGTGGGTTTATACGTTGTCATGAAGAAAAATCCTGCGATGCGATGTATAAACAGTAACTGTTCCCTGTAAACAAGGCAGACGTACGTGCTTTGAGCCATCAAGGGGAGATTTAACATCTTACCGTCGGAAATCCTTGTTGAAACACTGCCGTACTTGTTTATAAAATGAATTTTACACACGCACGGCGATCTAAAGCCTCACATTACCTATAGCAAAGGTAGGTACATTATTCGTAAAGAAAAATAATTTTACTAATAACTGGGGGTTGTGCATACCTATATAAGCGGTTTAGGAACTAGGAAGGTACTTGGTGCAACAGTACACTGACATTATGTATAGTGCAATATCAATTATTATCTCGCTTCAGTGGATTTGATAGGTATTAATGACAGTTTCGATACGTACCGCAATTCCTCCTTGTGCAAGTTATGCATAATACTCCTCTGCTTTTGATATCGTAATTAATGTTCTTTACGAGTGTCCTTATATTGTCGCTGTTACTGTGGAATCCTGACTATGATGCTATGATGCTTCTTCAGGACAACCCACTATAGATTGATAATGTGAAGATGTGTGTTTGTTGCTGCCATCATCAATACAATACAAAACAACCCAAGTACACTTGATAGAGCGAACCATTTGATGTGGGGATGTTATTACTCTAACTTCAATGTGCATGCGGCAAAATTATTTTCAAATCAACGGTTGCTTCTACGAACAGAAAGAAGGAACAGCTATGGGGAATTCCTTATCACCCTTCATAGCCGACCTATTCATGAGTCGTTTTGAAAGTGACCTTAGCCACCTAAAGTTTTTTCCTCGAATATGGCTTACAATTAGATACGTGGACGACATTTTCGCTATCTTCGATTTGAGCTCCAGAAGTCTCCAAGACTTTCTTGACGTTTTAAATTCACGTTTCGGTTCGGTCAAATTTACTGTTGAATTGGAGAAAGATGGCAAACTACCATTTTTAGATGCGCTGGTTATAAGAAATGGGAATTCTTTAGAATTTGATATCTATAGAAAACCCACTAATACCTCTAGATTTATAACCAACGACTCTAATCATTGCGTTCAACATAAAATGGCTAGTTTTAATTTTCTTGTACATAGATTGCTTAGTTTTCCTCTTAGTAAAAGTAGATATCATAAGGAACTCTGTACAATTAAGAAAATTGCGATTGACAATGGCTACAATTGTAATATCATTGCTAAGTTAGTTAATAAGATTAAATTTAAGAATTCTGTTTCAAGATCTTCGACTTTTCAAACAGACACCAGTAAGACCAAGTTTATTACTATGCCATACGAGCCAAGATTTACTCGAGGATTCGAAGGCATTTTTTATAAACTTGGTTTTGCATTGCCTAAAAAGTTCAAGTAGGGAACTCCCTTCAAACTCTCCTCGGTAACCCCAAGGATAAAATTCCTTTCTTAGAAAAGTCGGGGATATATGAAATTAGCTGTAATGACTGTAGTAAAAAATATATTGGACAAACTAGACGCTCGATCCAAACTAGGTTCAAGGAGCATTTAGCTCATGCACGGTTTGGTAGAGCCGAAAAATCTAGTGTTGCCCAACATATTCCTTACTGAAGAACATAATATTAATATTAATAATCTTAAATTAGTTAAGGAAGTTAGGAATAATTGTCTACTAGATAGTTTTGAAAGTTTATACATTTGTAAAAATAACCAAATTTTACTTAACAATGACAAGAGTCCTATCCCTGGATCGCCACTATTTAGTTTAGTTTAATTATCATCTTTTGTTATTGTCAAGGTCCATTGAACATCATCACCATGTTCACTGAACCTTAACAACTTTCAGTATATATTAGGATAAGTTCTCTTTTAGGTTTAGTTCACTTCAGTCCCTGAAGAAGGTAACTTTGTTACCGAAAAGTGCTTCGGACAACTAAAGTGTCGTGTTTTGGCGTTGGGGTTTGAGCTATTTTGTTCGTTCTGCAAATGAGCCCGTTTCAGAATTAAATTCGTTCTCCTAACTCATATACAAATAGCCCATCAACTTGAAAGACCCTGTATATTAAGTATGTAAACATTGAAACAGCCACGAAACTAGCGAGCAATAGATGCGATTCTGCTCGCAATATTATTGTTTCCTACATTATGACAACATACAGACCGAAAAGGCGCAACGTTGCCATTTAAGAAAACTATTGGGAACGAATTAACGTCCTCTGAGTGTACATAATTTCTGAATGTGCCATTGTTGTATACCTACTCGTATTATACTTTTTTTTTAATTAGTTGTGCTTGTGGATTATAGAACTTCGATAGAAGCGACTGCATATTGAGAAACGTAGCCAAGTATTGAACCAAAGTTATTATTGTGGTGGAAGCGCTAGGACCCCGACGGTTTATAATATTGCTTGTCAATTTTGAAGCTTATTCAATTCGAGTCACTATGAGATTTGTTTAATTAAATTAATTCGAATGCAAAAGTGACCGATATTCTCGATCACACAGAAATAACCTCGTTAATTTTGTTGAGACAGGTAAACGGTATTTAGTCACTAATTTGTCGATGTTTTTTAAAACTAATTATAATCACCCTGTTCATTATAACTTTGAAACTAAACGTAACTTGTAAAAAACATGCAGAACCCGAGGGAATATTAAACCGGGATAAAAAGCAGCCTATATACGAAATTCGGGACTTAAAGCTGATAAATATTCATGAATAGTAACATTTTATTTAGGCTACTGTCAGGGTTGAAAATTTTTAATAAAATACCAAAATATTTTCGTAAAAGTTTTGCAATTTTTTGTTTGTTTAAATTAAATCGGTACATAGGAAAAGGGTGTTGAATTTTTAAAGAACGAAAGGCAATTTTGATGAATACATAATTCAAAGAAAAAGGAATTGAGGGCACTTTACTTTACTTGTTGTGTCAGAGTGATTACATAATACAACCTCCCTTATACTTTAAGTAAAATGGTGGATCGTGTGCGAATATACGTATGTGTAGGTATCTACTCGTTAAGGTTTTATGTTAGTGTTTTCGTTTTCCTGGCTGAGCCTTGTTCTCTCCTGTTTGTTTGAAATACGACCGCATAAAAATGCTATTAAAACTCCATTATTTAATGTTTACGCGTTACGTTGTCGACATGAATTTCAACTAGGACTTTTCTGGCGGCTGTTGCTGTTGAGCTTTTGGAATTGTTTAAACGGGCAGAATGGTTTTGTGGAAATTATGCCAGAATTAGTTTTCAATAAAAGCAGCAGCACCAGTTCACCTGTAAGCCATTTTAGAACATTTACATCACTTTATGAATGCTTTTACGAATATAAAACATTTTATTAATTCCACTGAGCTGTTTGAATCATTTTAATGTTTTAATAACGTGTTATATTAAGTTTATATATTATTAAATGTAAAAAACCAACTCTACGAAGAAGACCAAGATCTTTTTGTATCGTTATTCTTGAAGTGTTTAGTCCTTAAATTCAGGATCCTCGAGTCTATTGGGAAGACTTTGTTTCATCTAAATTGTTTCCTCTTCCTCTTTAGAGTTTTAGGTGTTCCCGTTGGTCGGAATCGAAAGTTTGAGATAAAAATTTCGCACGGCCTTTTGGCCATTACTCAAGGAGCAGCTATTGTTGTTCGGGTGGTGTTAACCCCGTCGGTTGTTAAAATGATTTTTCACCATTAGAAGCTGCTAAACTTTGAACTTGGCGAACTGTTATCGTGTATCAGGACGAAGAGAAGCAATGAATAAAGACAGATAAGGTCGGCATAATTTACAATTAAATGAAGGAAACTTTCGGATATTCCTTGTTGGCGTATTCGCGAGGACCCAAGAGGGTCGTAAAGAGAAATACTTGAAAAATTAGCGGCATCTGAGCTTACAACGTCGGGAAGCTATTTTTAATTACATTTTCGGAATTTCACGTAAATGTATTCCGTTACTCTGGAGAGACCACATATGAATATAAATTGCTACTTTTCCAAGCAGCGAAAAACTTTCCAAAGGAGGATTAGACCGTTTCTGTCTCTGAGTGTCCTTAACGTCCTCACGTTTACACTGCAATGTTAACTAAAACCTAATTTTCTCACCTGTTCCAAATCCATCCTTTAATGCATAGATAGATAGATACATTTGAAGAGTGGTTGAAATAATAAAGACAAACGAGACAGTTTGACTTAGGTAATGAATTAAATTTTAGTTAAAGGCAGGTATAAAAAGGATAAATGTATAAATCTGTTACTACATCTCATTTAGCTCCTCCGTCCAAACGAGTCTTGACAGCTCGGATGGGGGCGCAATGAACGAAGAATGTCGTAAGCTTCTAAGTGATCAATCAGTCGAAATCAGCGTTGCTTTGCTTTTTCCCTAAATGTAAAATGATGACTGAGATAAAGATTTTCGATTTGTAGACGAACTTTCCTCTTAAAGCGATCCATTCAATCGTTAAATCCGAACAAACAGACGTATGTGCAAACAGACGTTTTAATTTTGTATGCTTTGTCGATTTGGAACATTGATTTTCTTGTTTCGATTGTTGTCTGTCTTATTAAAAATTAATAAAAGGTACGAATTATCAAAGCTTGCCGGTTCGTGAAATAATTATCTTCAAAGTTGCTCAAGGCTCGCAAGTTTTAAACTCTCGTTTGAAAATAAAGAAGGGTCTAATCTCTAAACGGTATATTTTTAATGAAACTGTTTCCATTCGAACAGGCTTGTGAATCTCTTAGAATTAGTTGGGTGTTTAAGTGAGACTTCGTCAAGTAAGTATATTTGTAGTATAATCAAAGTTATTGTCATTAGTCTCGATATTTCTTGTTCGATTTTCTGAAATTTCTAATGGAAATTCTCACACCCGTACCGTAGAAGGTTCATCAGAGAAGTGCTATTCGTTTTTATAATTCTCTCGAATTACTGGCTACGAAATGTCTTCGTCGGGCACATTCTAATGTAGATTAATTAGTGTAGCATTACCTTGATTCCAGTCAAGTCTAGTCTAGTCTAGTTAAATTCAGATGTGAGAGCTGTCTTGGCAAAAACTCGAGGATCTTTTGTGGACAAACGCGGCACATTGTCTTGAATTAAAAGTGGAATTAGAGACAAGTCGTGAATGCAGTGGCTTACGTACGAATATCTGCAGAATTAATGAGATAATTCTTTTTAATAAGGGACGGCACTTGCAGCTTGCACGCTTCAACGATTCCGACTTTGCACATTTAGGTTTGAATCAAATTACAATTTAATCTGGAAAGTTCAGTCCGTGATTTACTACGTAAAACGGCTGTTCGTCTTGATTACATTAAAGATTATACGTAGAGAAATTGGTACCTACTGGAACCATTACAGGAAAAATTAACTCAACTGAATGATAATCTTTTTGTAAAATTCATTCAAAGGTTATTGTGTAGGTATCTGTGGTTCTGTGAACTTTGTTACAATTTCTGTGAATATATTTTTGGGTTGTGACAGATTTCCACAGTGCTCTTTGTTCTCCTAATACTCTCTGATTTATAATCCTTTATATCCACAACATTTAATGTCCTTAATTTTGTGAACGCTCTGCAAATACATTCCAGATTGGTCACAGGTTTCCTTCTATTCTCCTAACACTCTTCTAAATAACTCCTCGTTACTGACAATTTACTGTCCACAACATTAGCAGCCCTTAATTTTGTATGAGAGACTGTAAATATATTTCTGGTTGGTCACAGATTTCCACAGTGCTCTCTGTTCTCCTAATACTCTCTGTTTTATAGGTAATCCATTCTATCCACAACATTTAATGTCCTTAATTTTGTGGACGCTCTGGAAATACATTCCAGATTGGTCACAGGTTTCCTTCTATTCTCCTAACACTCTTCTAAATATCTCCTCGTTACTGACAATTTACTGTCCACAACATAAGCAGCCCTTAATTTTGTGTAAGGGACTGTAGATATATTTCTGGTTGGTCACAGATTTCCACAGTGCTCTCTGTTCTCCTAATACTCTCTGTTTTATAGGTAATCCATTCTATCCACAACATTTAATGTCCTTAATTTTGTGGACGCTCTGAAATACATTCCAGATTGGTCACAGATTTCCTTCTATTCTCCTAACACTCTTCTAAATATCTCCTCGTTACTGACAATTTACTGTCCACAACATTAGCAGCCCTTAATTTTGTGTAAGGGACTGTAAGATATATTTTTGGTTGGTCATAGATTTCCACAGTGCTCTCTGTTCTCCTAATACTCTCTGTTTTATAGGTATCCATTCTATCCACAACATTTAATGTCCTTAATTTTGTGGACGCTCTGGAAATACATTCCAGTTTTGGTAACAGATTTCCTTCTATTCTCCTTACACTCTTCTAAAATCTCCGTTACTGACAATTTACTGTCCACAACATAAGCAGCCCTTAATTTTGTGTGAGGGACTGTAGATATATTTCTGGTTGGTCACAGATTTCCACAGTGCTCTCTGTTCTCCTAATACTCCCTGTTTTATAGGTAATCCATTCTATCCACAACATTTAATGTCCTTAATTTTGTGGACGCTCTGAAATACATTCCAGATTGGTCACAGATTTCCTTCTATTCTCCTAACACTCTTCTAAATATCTCCTCGTTACTGACAATTTACTGTCCACAACATTAGCAGCCCTTAATTTTGTTAAGGGACTGTAAATATATTTCTGGTTGGTCACAGATTTCCACAGTGCTCTCTGTTCTCCTAATACTCTCTGTTTTATTAATCCATTCTATCCACAACATTTAATGTCCTTAATTTTGTGGACGCTCTGCAAATACATTCCAGATTGGTCACAGATTTCCTTCTATTCTCCTAACACTCTTCTAAATATCTCCTCGTTACTGACAATTTACTGTCCACAACATTAGCAGCCCTTAATTTTGTGTAAGGGACTGTAGATATATTTCTGGTTGGTCACAGATTTCCACAGTGCTCTCTGTTCTCCTAATACTCTCTGTTTTATAGGTAATCCATTCTATCCACAACATTTAATGTCCTTAATTTTGTGGACGCTCTGCAAATACATTCCAGATTGGTCACAGGTTTCCTTCTATTCTCCTAACACTCTTCTAAATATCTCCTCGTTACTGACAATTTACTGTCCACAACATAAGCAGCCCTTAATTTTGTATGAGAGACTGTAAATATATTTCTGGTTGGTCACAGATTTCCACAGTGCTCTCTGTTCTCCTAATACTCTCTGTTTTATAGGTAATCCATTCTATCCACAACATTTAATGTCCTTAATTTTGTGGACGCTCTGCAAATACATTCCAGATTGGTCACAGGTTTCCTTCTATTCTCCTAACACTCTTCTAAATATCTCCTCGTTACTTACAATTTACTGTCCACAACATTAGCAGCCCTTAATTTTGTATGAGAGACTGTAAATATATTTCTGGTTGGTCACAGATTTCCACAGTGCTCTCTGTTCTCCTAATACTCTCTGTTTTATAGGTAATCCATTCTATCCACAACATTTAATGTCCTTAATTTTGTGGACGCTCTGCAAATACATTCCAGATTGGTCACAGGTTTCCTTCTATTCTCCTAACACTCTTCTAAATACTCCTCGTTACTGACAATTTACTGTCCACAACATTAGCAGCCCTTAATTTTGTATGAGGGACTGTAAATATATTTCTGGTTGGTCACAGATTTCCACAGTGCTCTCTGTTCTCCTAATACTCTCTGTTTTATAGGTAATCCATTCTATCCACAACATTTAATGTCCTTAATTTTGTGGACGCTCTGCAAATACATTCCAGATTGGTCACAGGTTTCCTTCTATTCTCCTAACACTCTTCTAAATATCTCCTCGTTACTGACAATTTACTGTCCACAACATAAGCAGCCCTTAATTTTGTGTAAGGGACTGTAGATATATTTCTGGTTGGTCACAGATTTCCACAGTGCTCTCTGTTCTCCTAATACTCTCTGTTTTATAGGTAATCCATTCTATCCACAACATTTAATGTCCTTAATTTTGTGGACGCTCTGCAAATACATTCCAGATTGGTCACAGGTTTCCTCCATTCGATCCCCAATATCCATTGTCATTAATTATGTGTGACTGGCTGTAAACATACATACAGTATTCCCGACCGGTGTTGTGCTTGTTCAGTAATAATTGTCGTCTGTATAAATGGTCGAATGGATATCATTATTCGCGTTCGCGCCCAGCTCAACTCAAACTTGACCGATTTTATTTTCTGCCCTTTTAATTTATTGATCTGCTTTAAACGTTCAGCGAGCATTTAGTGTGTGTACACTGATCGGTTCGACTTATGTACACCCTGCACTTGTTTACGGGTGTGCGTACCATTATCTATTGGAAACTTAATACCCAACAGCAAATACAGAGATTAGCTCAGTCCAAATCCCAAATCCCCAAATAATAAGTGATATACCTTAAGTATTTACCCATAACAATATATTAGGTACTAACCAACTGGAAGACTAAATAATAATGGTGACTTTTATACTTAATACAAAAAAAATCGTGAATCTGTCACAAAATAATAATGGGTTTTGGGGATCAGTATCTGATAGTGAAAATAATCACGTTCGTTTGTCCGAAAAGACGTAAAACCGTGATGCGCCAAGAGACTCGACTCACTCGTCCTTATGTACTTGCAGTAAAAATAGAAATGATTGTAGTCTCGTCATTAACGAAATCTGGATTTTATTTTATTGTCTACGTGACAAAGGCCAGCTGACTGAGCGCTTTTCCACCAAGCATTCGGCTATTTACGGCACGTAGTGTGCCAGTGTAAAACGTTGCTCCATAAATTTCTGCAGTGGTTTTTCGGTTTTGTGTCGGGAATCTGGAGAAAGGAGATAAAATATTTTATGGAATTTTAAATTTAGGGTTCTACTTAACCTGTTGCTTTGATTTGTGTCTCGAAACGTAAAAGTGGTACGTAGATACCTTCGTCAAACTCTTGTCGAACTACTGTTAGCAGTAAATGTCGTTAGATGGGGTTATAGAGGGAATAACTTCATATTAAACTTAAAATCTTTAAAACTGCTTATGGTGAACTAAAGAGAATTAATTAATTAAACTTTAGTTAATGTATACTAAAAAATTTAGAACGAAGGAAAAGAGAATTTTAATTGTACAAATTTTTCTCGGCAGTAAATAACTTTTGGCAACTACTAATGTCAACAGTTGAGTAATTTGCAAAGAATGTTTATTACTTTAATATCCGCCACGAAGTGGATCTTTAGACAGATGCTTAGTTTGTTTATAAAAAAGATTAATTTTAGAATCAGTTCTAAGAACAAGCATATGAACTTACCTAGCGATGTTGCAGACTAGAAACTGTGTTTATGCTGATCCAGTTAGTTAGGTAATTGACTCTTCTAAAAAAATATACCTTAAATATGAAGGTACATTTCATAGTTAGTGTTCATCCTTGAAACGTATTTTAAAGCTGAGATGTTGCTGGTGTTTTTTTAATTAAAACTGTTAAGGTTTTTTTTTGTGAGATACTGTAAATACAGTGGATTTCATTTATAACAAGTTCGGTTGTAACGACCTTTTGGTTATAACGACATAACACATAGTAAGTTCTTTAAATTTAAGAAGAAAATTTGGCTGTAACGACTTCGGATGTAACGTCCGTCGATTTCGGTTTTAGCGACTAATTTTAATGAACTATTAATTACAAGATGCTAGAAATCTCATACTGACTGATATTGCGACTGAGTCTAAACATAAAACTTTTTTATCTTTTGTTTACATTCACAGATAATCAGTCCAGCAGTTGTACTTAGTAATTGTTTATAAATGTTAAGGTTGATAAAGTAAATATAAGAATCAGTTACTGGGTACTTTTCTTGCTGCCTAATTTCCTTCTTTCACATATTTTCTCTTTCTTTTTATATAGCGACTTCCGGATATAGTGACGGAATTTAATCGTCATTATAAACGATATATACTTTAAAGTAAACTATTGTTGTATGTAATTGTGATGCAGTTTTTTTACTACATGATGAAATCGTCCACTAATCGTGAATATAAAGCGTCATAAAACTAGTTCGCATTCTTTTTGATTGCGGCAAAGCAACAAAGCATGAAATGACATGAATTATTACCCCTTATCATTCTAACAACGAGGTGGTAGAGGCAAATATCGTGGCGCAATGTTAGTCGTTAAGTTTATGAGGTTAATAAAAATTTGGGAAAACGGACTTTTTATCAAGCTAAATGTTTCTTTTATTAATGTAGAGGGAGTGCACGACAGGGACTCGCTCACTATTTCATTAAGAATTTTAAGGTAATAATAGTTATTAGCTTAAAGACACATGCAACATTGAAATTATATTTATTAGGTTCACAGTAATTAGTCTTAGGTACCATTTCATACCAGATCAAGTGCATAATCGACTGATGAGATTGGATTTGATAATATGTGCAGACAGGTCTTTGTCAGAGACAATTATAACGATTGGGTGCGATCTGCATTAATTTAAATGCAATGTGCCACCATCAACCCGCGGCTTCTTACCCGGCGAACTGTAGACACCTTTTTTAATTTCTTCACATTAAGCAGGTAATTAGTTTTCCTTTAGTTTTTTTTATTCGAGTTTCCTAATCAGACATTGACGGAAACGTAGTGGCGATGGCGTTGCAAAACAACCGTAATCCATAAATTTTCCTTTGGTTTTCGTCCGAGTTTTCCCTATTCGAGCGACTTATTTGCTAACTGAGCGGAAAGCTAAGGATAACAAATGATACATTCGCTGGAAGAAGGGTAATTAAGATCTTTCGCGGCAAAGACAAGTTTCTTGCAAAGGAGTCGGCTTTTGCTGTAACGTGGAGTTGGTTTGTGGCAGGGAAAATTAACTGTAGCGCGATCGATACCCGAAAACTAATTCGTTCAATTAGGCTTCGTCTCAAACGATCGGTTCTCATGCTCACAATCAGTGCAATAAAAAATTTCCCAATTTCAACTTCTACCAAATATTACAGCATACGCCACACTAAAACTAATACCAATACCTATTTCAATTATAATAATAACCTCTAGCTGTCTAAATAGATAAATAGATAATAATCTTTGCTGGAATATTCACAAAATTTATATTTTTATGTTATCAGACTTCGTTTTCCTTTAGGGTTATATGTATACAGGGTTTTTCAAGTTGATAGGCTATTAGAAGTATATGAATTAGTAGAAGGAATTCAATTCTGAAACTTGGGCTCCTTTGGTTATTGTTTATGCCGCTTCTTTTAAAAATATTTTCAAGTTCGATTTACATCCGGTTATACCGGAAGTCGATACCAACTTTCTTATTTTAAATGGAATAGTATATTTTTTACGCTGAATTCGAATAAAACGTGTAATTCTAAGGTAAGTTTGATTACCAACTTGTACACCTATGACGATCGGTTTCTGAGTTAATTTAATTTATAGAAAAAAAATCGCTACCGCAACCCAAATTATAAAAAATCATAACTTCCACAAAATACGACTTAGACTGTGTTGAAATTTTTACTAGTAATAGCTGAATATTAGTGCTAACGCCTTGACAAAATTGAATTAAATAATTTATACAGGGCGTTCAAAATAAAATTCTAAAATTGAAAAACTTCAAACACGAATTACTTCGTTTTTTCAAATGGCACCTACTATTTTTTATTTTTTCAATCGATTCCCTTTTTTATCCTCTTTCGATCTATATGGATACTTTCTATTTTAAGTAATAATTCAGAATTATTCCAAAATTTTCAAATAAAATAGGAAGTATCCATATAGATCGAAAGAGGATAAAAAAGGCATCGATTGAAGAAATAAAAAATAGTAGGTGCCATTTGAAAAAACGAAGTAATTCGTGTTTGAAGTTTTTCAATTTTAGAATTTTATTTTGAACGCCCTGTATAAATTATTTAATTCAATTTTGTCAAGGCGTTAGCACTAATATTCAGCTATTACTAGTAAAAATTTCAACACTCTAAGTCGTATTTTGTGGAAGTTATGATTTTTTATAATTTGGGTTGCGGTAGCGATTTTTTTTCTATAAATTAAATTAACTCAGAAACCGATCGTCATAGGTGTACAAGTTGGTAATCAAACTTACCTTAGAATTACACGTTTTATTCGAATTCAGCGTAAAAAATATACCATTCCATTTAAAATAAGAAAGTTGGTATCGACTTCCGGTATAACCGGATGTAAATCGAACTTGAAAATATTTTTAAAAGAAGCGGCATAAACAATAACCAAAGGAGCCCAAGTTTCAGAATTGAATTCCTTCTACTAATTCATATACTTCTAATAGCCCATCAACTTGAAAAACCCTGTATACTTATGTCGATATTGTAACGTAATTAAATAATAGTTTATGTACGTAAAATTCCAACTTTAAGAAATGTAACAATTGTTTAATAATAAACGTTTTTGTTACAGGAGGAAACATTCCAGGCATAAGGAAATTTATTTGCTTCTGTTAATGTAAGTTGTATTAAAAAGTTTCTTTTAAATGGATATTACGTACTTCTTATATAAAGTACCTACTTACCAATAATAGCCGGGTCTGAACGTTTAAAAATATCGAAAAACAACAACGTATCTTTCTAAAGGTTCTTAAGGTTCTTTTTGGTACGTTATAACCGAGTTTTGCTATACTATTAAATAATTAATTTATTTTCTAATGTAACTAAGAATTGGTGGAAGTACCAGGCAGTTTTCCATTATTTCTCTTCAAAGTGCCTTAATATGTGGCAAAAAAAAAGTGGCCCATTCTCAATTTATGTTGTACCAAACAACTCAGGAAGTCCTCAGCAGTCATAGTCTTGAGTTGTCTCATCCACTTGGCATATAGAAAACTAAAAGAAATCGTTAGGAGCCAAATCTAGTAAATAGGGGGGGTGCCATAGCGAAGTGATGGAATTATGAGTAATTTTTGAGGACAATCATTTAACTAGTTTGCATCTATGAGTATCATATAATATCTTCCAGTAAGGATTCCTCAACATTTTTAATTTCAGAACTCTTTTTCATTAAAATGACTGACTAAAAACAGAACCCCATAACCTCCTTCCGCTCATTATCTGTACGTTTACCCCTAAACGTCTTCTCTTAACTATTGACTCTTCAATGGCGGTTGTCTCCTTTTGTTTCTCCAGTGTATATTGTGTTACACGACCAGATCCTACTAGAAGCTTATTTATTTAGGTAACTGGCTATGTACTTTTGTAATTTTATATGGAACTGTTTGCACATAATAATGAATAAAAATCACGTATTTTTCTAAAGGTTCTTAAGGTTCTTTTTGGTACGTTATAACCGAGTTTTGCTATACTATTAAATAATTAATTTATTTTCTAATGTAACTAAGAATTGGTGGAAGTACCAGGCAGTTTTCCATTATTTCTCTTCAAAGTGCCTTAATATGTGGCAAAAAAAAAGTGGCCCATTCTCAATTTATGTTGTACCAAACAACTCAGGAAGTCCTCAGCAGTCATAGTCTTGAGTTGTCTCATCCACTTGGCATATAGAAAACTAAAAGAAATCGTTAGGAGCCAAATCTAGTAAATAGGGGGGGTGCCATAGCGAAGTGATGGAATTATGAGTAATTTTTGAGGACAATCATTTAACTAGTTTGCATCTATGAGTATCATATAATATCTTCCAGTAAGGATTCCTCAACATTTTTAATTTCAGAACTCTTTTTCATTAAAATGACTGACTAAAAACAGAACCCCATAACCTCCTTCCGCTCATTATCTGTACGTTTACCCCTAAACGTCTTCTCTTAACTATTGACTCTTCAATGGCGGTTGTCTCCTTTTGTTTCTCCAGTGTATATTGTGTTACACGACCAGATCCTACTAGAAGCTTATTTATTTAGGTAACTGGCTATG
This sequence comes from Agrilus mali, assembly GCA_029378335.1. Lineage (NCBI taxonomy): Eukaryota > Metazoa > Arthropoda > Insecta > Coleoptera > Buprestidae > Agrilus > Agrilus mali. The sequence continues at coordinate 29,575,353 of CM055657.1, read as the reverse complement.
TACTTTTGTAATTTTATATGGAACTGTTTGCACATAATAATGAATAAAAATCACGTATTTTTCTAAAGGTTCTTAAGGTTCTTTTTGGTACGTTATAACCGAGTTTTGCTATACTATTGAATAATTAATTTATTTTGTAAAGAAACGAAGAATTGGTGGAAGTACCACACAGTTTTCCATTATTTCTCTTCAAAGTGCCTTAATATGTGGCAATACAGTTGCCCATTCTCAATTTATGTTGTCACAAACAAACTTAGGAAGTCCTCAGCAGTCATAGTCTTGAGTTGTCTCATCCACATCCATTTCACTCCACTTGGCATATAGAAAACTAAAAGAAATCGTTAGGAACCAAATCTGGTAAGTAGGGAGGGTGCCATATCGTAGTGGTGGAATTATAAAGAATTTTTGAGGACAATCATTGAATTAGTTTGTATCTATGAGTATCATATGATATCTTCCAGAAAATATCCCTCAACATTTTTAGTTTCAGAACTCCTTTTTTCATTAAAATGACTAAAAACAGAACCCCATAATCTCTCTTTGCTCATTATCTATACGTTTACCACTAAACGTGTTCTCTTAACAATTGACCCTTCAATGGGTTTATCTTCTTTGGTTTCTCCAGTGTGTGTTGCCACAAGACCAGATCCTAGTAGAAGATTAGTTTGCATATTTATTTAGATAACTGGCTATGTACTTTTGTAGTTTTAGGTGGAACAATTTGCACATGATAATAAATAAAAATAACGTACTTTTCCAAAGAACCAGTAAATACAGTACATAATTTTAGTACGTTATAATTGAGTTTTGCTGTACTCACAATTGATTTATTTTGTAAAGAAACGAAGAATTGGTGGAGATACTATTTATTCTCTTTAGAATGCTTTCATTTGTGAAATTACAATTGCCGTTTGTACTTTTATGTGGAACTGTTTCCCTTTTTATTTTTTTGTGTTAGAACCACCCAACTAAACCTAACCTAACCTAATCTAATTTCATTCCTTTTAAACGACTACTAAATTTATTCTTTTAGGTTTTTATTTCTCATTGATTTCAAAACGGTTTCTGCACAGACTATTCCGGCTGATATTATTGGACGATACCGAAAACGAAAGAGGATTTGTTTTTGATATTTGTGAGTTTTAGAAATTAGCTCCAATTAGCTTCCACGAATATCTATTATTGTATTCCCTTTTCGGTTGCAATAGCAGGTAGATCATTGCGATTGAATATACCTGACTGTATCCTGGCATTTTTCACCTGCCATCCATTCACATTTTGTAGCAGCATTTTCGCGTGACAGACAGGGTAGCATCCATTTTTTAAGTATCATTAAAAAACCGCCACGTCTAGTCACACTTTTGCCACTTCGTTTTGTAACGGAACAAGAAAAAATCTGACTGCGATCCCTTCACGTCGTGTAGTAACGGAATAAAAAATAACTACACACACTGTGCAGGTGTAAAGCGTGTTGTTGGGATGGCGACAGGTTCTCATGTTTCCCAACAGGTACTAATGATGTGCGCGATGTCTAAACCATTTATCAAACGTGGATGTACGTATATATGTATGTGCGTTAGCATATTTTGCCGATTTCGAGATATATAGCTTTCATTCGGATTTGAGCAGGTTCGACTATAAATCAGACTTAACTTTTCAAGTGAAATACGTCAACGGATAATGCAGCGTTCCGTAACGTGATGAAATATATGGCATTGTGACCCTTGCAGCAAACCATCATACGCCATAAACTGGAACGAATGGAATGTGATATGGTTCAATGCTATCTGCGACAACCACTTACGTTTGAATGCAATACGTATAAATAAGCCCTGTACCGACAAACTGTTGTTACTCTCGTTGGCCGTGAGCGTTTATGTCCCATTCAGGTGCAAAACTGAATTCCACGCCGGAAATTTAAGATCTACATCCTATAAAAAAATCAAAACTCAAACCTTGTTAAGGGCCTAAACTTTTTATTAAGCTAAAACAACAGCCAGTTAGTCTTCATCAATGATAGGTTTTTTGTAGTCACGTGCTTTTTAATTATTTTATTCATACATTGTGTTAATTAATTAACTAGCGGCAATACCCGGCGTTAATGACACGTGTTGAAGGAATATTCTAGATATTCCGTTTAACTATCAGAACAATAATACTAAAATTTTATTTACATTTTGAAAATTCTTGAATGATCTTAAGATTCTGGAACATTCTTGAACATTGCCAATCATTAAATTAACCCTTGATTGTTACGATGATAACAAAAGTAACTAATTCGGTTTATATACCATCAGACATCGAAATTTCTAGTATTAGAACACTCTAGAACATTCAAATAGTCTGTTCTTTTCCATTTGTCGAAATCACTTCAATTTTTTGGTCACTGTTCGCTCTTGTTTCCAATTGATCTTCACTCGACTGCAAACACAATTTAACTGACAAAAAGTCACTGAATGTTGATTTATATATCATCGAACATCGAAATTCCTAGTACCAGAACACTCTAGAATATTTAGATGTACCTACATCACTTTGAAACGTAGATGTACACTTTTTGAAACTTTCTGAATCATTCAAGAAATTTTTAGAACTTTCTCGAACATTCTAAGTCGTTAATAACAGTTTGAGCTCATTTTAGAATTTTTTAGATCATTTCAGAAATTTTGAGATCTTTCCGGAAGTCCTTATGACTTAAAAAAGGACAGAAATATTTCTTTTCACCTTTCTGCCACCTACAACCACCCACTTCCACCCACCTCGACCAAACTCCCTTACTCCCACCTTGAGACCAAGGGGTATTTACCACCCCAACAGGAACTTGATTGGAGTAGGCACAGATAGAGAAAGCCCTGTCTTTACGTACTTACATTAGCATTATATATATTTATTTAGATTTAGGTTAAGTTTCATTCAATTAATCAACACGAACCTGACATTAGTTTCTTATCTACACTTTTGTAACAATTTCTAACTAACTAAAGTATAAAACTTACCTTGAAGAAACTTCCACAACAAGGCGAACCGTCTGTGTCGGTTTTAGATTAATAAAAAATTTAACCCCTTAAAAAGCTTTGAGTTTTTATTTATTGAGCAATAGGGGTAGAATAAGTAATTATATTCATATTAAAATGAACACAATTGCCCTCTAATATTTCCTTCATAGCTGATTTAAAAATAGAACAAAATTTTCCTTTTGATGGTACTTGTTGTTAATATAAAAAAATTTAAGCGTATCATACAAGAAATAAATCGATTACAGTCCGATAATCTGAACTACTACTAAGTTGGGTTGACGTTCTCTCGATTCCGGCAGCTTCTATGAATTATAACAGAACCAAATTTCCGCGGGCAAATGGACTAGAAAATCTGAACATGTCAGTTTCGTGTTCGCTGTTCCGAATATGGAAACGGGTCCTGCAGCAAAATATCATTATTCTGCCGGCATCGCAGTCTAATTCCGCTATAGCGCGACTCTATCTTACGTCAGAACTTCTATTTATGCATTTAACAGGCAAAGTTAACACATTAACGCTTGCATATCTTTGGATTGCTGTTGACATGCGGTTGTTAATGCACTAAATGCACTACCAGACAATGGACTACATTTATTTATTTACTTTTTACTGTAAAATTTACTTATTACGTACACTCATATTTATTCAGCACCATTAGTTTTATTATGTACTTTTGATATAGGCAATTAATAAAAACGTACGATTACGTTACAACTGATTTTTTCTGTATTAGATACCCAAACCAATCAGTTCCTTTTGTCGATTTTTTAACGTGAAGTTTGTTCTTTTTTACTGATCGTGGTCATTATATATGTATGACTGTAAAGGAAGCACGATGCGCCGTCGCTGTTTGCTGACTCTGATAACTTTTGCTCGGTATCGAAATCAAATTACTAATTCAGCCACAAAAAGAAATAACTAACAGAACTTTGCTTGCATTTCTGCTGATGTTGAAATTGTGAATTTTAAACAGCTACTGATGGTATCTATATCTATTAGAACAGCCTAACCTAACCTAACCTAATTTAATTCCTAACCACGACTACTAAATTTATTCTTTTATTTTTCATTGATTTCAATACGGTTTCCCGCACAGAACAGAACTGTTCTATAGATATTATTGGACGACATCGGAAACGATCAAATGAGTTTTTGTTGGTGAGAAATTATTTCTCTGTTAACGTATTTTCTGCCACTTCCGCTTCCGCTTAATTTTCTTGTCACGTCCAATCATCGTTCGAGTAGGCCGTTGTCGGAAAACAAACTTGGAATTAAAAGGGATGCCCTGGCGGGAAAAGCCTTCAAATATTAAGCCGACCGTAAACTAGGTACATTATTTTACCCCGTCCTTGTTCTCGGATCCTTATTGAGTTTCCGAACAAGGCACAATCCGGTCCAGCTTGAGGCTGTTTGTGTCTGGATCCTTCTGCTGCTCAGATCCTATTTATAGAAAGGTTTCCAGATTAATCTCCCCAAATCTGCCTACATTGATGGAACGATGTGACGTGCATGAAAATTAAAAAGCAATTATTGGAACCACGCTCTTATTAATAAAAAGAAATCGTTTCTGGACATGCCAAGGATTTTGGGAGTTCATTATCCTTTAAGTTATTTCGTTGGGTACCAAAGGTTCTAACACAATTATTAAAGTAGGTAACTTGTTATAAAGGAACGAATTTCAAAGGGTGGCTTTGATGGAATATTTATTTGTTGGGTATAAAAGGTATTCAGGGGCGGGCACCTGCCTTTTGCATTGTTTCTTTTTCAGTCGACCTTCTAGCGAGCTTTTTGTTCTATACGAAATGTAGTTTATTTTGGCATTGTAAGCAACCGACCTCGACAGCCTGTATCAAATTTTGAATTATTAATTTGGGGTCTGTTGTACGTAACTAGAAGAAATTTGAAATTGACAGTGGTACATAAACAAAATAAATATGATTATTAACTTTTTATCCCTTCTATCACAATTCTATTAGTTCCTAAACCCAATCTTAGCTTTATTGTTCTCTAATTCCTTAAGTGATCACCCTATTGACTTTATTTTATTTAAAATTGTCCCAAAATAGGACACCCTGTGTATTCCAATCCAAGCAAATACAATCAATATGCCCCATTAAACGTAGACCCCAAATTTTTACGTGCATTCAATTATTCATAATATTTGTTCCTGCCTACGTACCTACACATTTCGTCCAGATTTCCCCCGAGTCGACTAGTGGCATTTAAAAGGGCATTAAGTAAATGGATTTCGTATAGGTAGATACAACGGACAATTGTTCCTTTATCTGTTTTTAACGGACCCTTGTTTTGATAGGAGATTACCTATCAATTATATTTATTCGTTTGGGTGTCGGTCGCGGCGGCGATCAAATGGTGAATGGATTAAATTGTCGAACAAATCGTTCGTAACTACCCCTAAAAGCAACATGCTTTTACCTACCATCTATCGTTAGCAGGAAATACATTTTACCAGAGTTACGCCCACAGCGGGTTAGAAAATAAATGCGCTGTTACAAAATACATCTTTCATTAATAGACTTGGCCTTTATTTGAATTATTTTTATTATACATATACTTGTGGTGAAATTATTTCAAGTCTCTGGTTGCGAAACAATTCCGATTCAACTGGCAAACTTAGCGAAGACTATGATTAATTGCCCGGCTTCATTACATTAATTAAATTATACGTAGCAACGGTTTGCGGAGTGTGCGAAATCGCTACCCAGTAAGTAGTTGTAGAAAATTTGCTTGCTTGTTGTCTCTCTCTCCCTGTGTATGGGAGAACGAACGGTCCGTCGTATCCGGGATTCCACTCTACTGAACCCGAAAATTATTATTAAAGTTTCATACGCGGCTCTCTCTCTCTCTCTCTCTCTCTGTGTTTTTAGTTTGTTTGTAGAAGCATATGGGTGTAAGCTACCGACTAAGGCGGTCACAAAAACGAATAATGGTGACAAAATGAAAAGCACTTACCCACTGTTGTTTGTTGTTTTTAGTGTGCCAACAACCAGGTGAGCTTTTCATTCTTTGAGGGATCATCGCCTACCCCTTCTCCTCTTCTCATAAAGAAACCCCCCATTGGGGCTTTTAAACGGTTCAATTGTGGTGAACTTTATCGTCTTTGTATTGGGACAGTTCTGGGGTTTGTTAACAGTTACAATTTGTTTTATAGAATCCCTTAGGTCTTCACCAGGAGGATAACACCACATCAGTGTTTAACGTGTATGAGTCGACCTGACACCCAACCAAGTTCTAACCAGAGTCTATAACATTATATCTACTATTAATTAATCTTTTAATTTTAGAAATAGGTTTCTGTAATTTTATTTTGTGCTCGACATCATATTTATTGTTATTATTTTTTTTAATGATTTAAAGTTTCTATTGCTTCTATCTTGCGATATTTTTGGTTTTCTCGTCGTACTTATAAACTAACCGTTATGTTAGGAATGGAAACATGTTCTCCGCTTTTGAACGAGTCGAATCATCAAACTCTTCCACTGAGTTTATCACGATTTCTTCCACCGACCGACTTTTGCTTATTTCGATTCTTCAGTTGAATAAAAATACGACTACATACTATGGGACACAATATTGAATTTTAGAGTTACAAACAGCTTCTTTTCTTTCTATACGTAATAGTAACTTTCAGTTTAAAAGGGACTTCCATCAGGCCTACCATTCTGGATTTTATATTTTTTTCATTTAATTCTAGGACCCTTAAGCGTTTCACTAACTTGTGTAAAGTTTTAAATGGCTAGAACAATTATTGTAAGCGCTGTTGGAGAAAACGCTGTGCCACAAACACTCTCAACAACCCCTAATGTGTTCAAATATTAGACTCGAATGACCGTTTGCCGGAAGTGTACGTAGTTCCTCTAATAGTTTTTACGGCGAACCCAACCTATCTCAATTAGGGCACCAAACATTTCACGTGCTAGTAAAACTGTGTTGATACAATTTACAGAACCACACCTCACATTTTACAACTAGAACTACCGAGAGAAGCATTTTTAGATACAACTTTAGTCCTTTGCGTTCCCTTAGTATTATAGTTAACTAACAATAAAACCAGTTAACGAAAACAACAACCACGTATATTTACAAGAAAATGAGAGATTATTCAATGCAGAGGAGCTAGATAGGAACTGGAAGAGTATGTTTTAAAAATTAAAGTGTTTTGACAATTGTCAGGAAGAGAGGGAATCGTAAATAAGAGTAGGATACCAATAGTGTGGCAATAGGGTTGGAAAGTTTTGAAGCTAGGAAATACTAAGAATTTAAATCTGGTCCCAAGACCGAAGAGACCCATCGTTAAACTGCAATTAAGAACGAATGAAAGGTAAAGACGTCATTCGGTTAGTACACGAAAGATGAAATGTTAAAGAGTTTGTAGGAAAGGTACTTGAATAGATAAGGAGGGTATAATAGAAATATTTACAAAAGAACATGTTTACAGAGCGTTTTGAAGAAATTTGTAAACTTTACAGAAAAGAATTACGTAGAAGGAGGCATGCTGCGTAAGTAAAAGCTTAAAAGCTTTCATAATTTATTTCAACGGAAGGCAACCAGGCATTAGTACAATTCTCATTTTATTATGTAGGTAGGTACACTGAGAGGACGTTAATTCGTTCCCAGTAGTTTTCTTAAATGGCAACGTCGCGCCTTTTCGGTCTGTATGTTGTCGATAATGTAGGAAACAATAATATTGCGAGCAGAATCGCATCTATTGCTCGCTAGTTTCGTGGCTGTTTCAATGTTTACCAATATACTTAATATACAGGGTCTTTCAAGTTGATGGCCTATTCGTTAGTATATGAATTAGTAGAATGAATTCAATTCTAAAACTTGGGCTCATTTGGTTATTGTTTATGCCGCTTCTTTTAAAAATATTTTCAAGTTCGATTTACATCCGGTTATACCGGAAGTAGATGTTAATTATTTTATTTTAAATGGAATGACATACTTCAAATTGTAGATTTTCTCAAAAAGTATCTATAAGCAAAGTTATACGATAGTCCCATATCAAAAGACGCCAAATTCAATGAGGAATTCGAATATGTAGTCAAAAATGGGTCATTCTATTTAAAAAAATTGACTTATGCCTCTTTGATGTTGATCAACTTTGACAACAAAATTTGAACAACCTGTACATTTGAGTTCAAAATCACATTTCTTTTTCGATAATATGAATAGTTATAAATAATTGTTACGAGCTATAAAGCAAAATCTCAAAAATTAATTGAATTACGGTTTTTTAAATGTTAACGTGCAGATGTCAAAAATTTTTTAAATATTATATAACTCAAAATCCATCAATATTTTCGGAGTAGTGCCTCCTATAAACTATGCATGAATTCAGATTTTCTATCGGAAAATATAAAAAAAGTACGTCATTCCATTTAAAATAAAATAATTAACATCTACTTCCGGTATAACCAGATGTAAATCGAAATTGAAAATATTGTTAAAAGAACCGGCATAAACAATAACCAAATGAGCCCAAGTTTTAGAATTGAATTCATTCTAATAATTCATATACTAACGAATAGGCCATCAACTTGAAAGACCCTGTATATTAAGTATGTAAACATTGAAACAGTCACGAAATTAGCAAGCAATAGATGGGAATCTGCTCGCAATATTATTGTTTCCTACATTATCGACAACATACAGACCGAAAAGGTGCGACGTTGCCATTTAAGAAAACTACTGGGAACGAATGAACGTCCTCCCAGTGTACATACTTTTATTTTGCTAGCGATGTTGACTTCAATCCTATAATTGAATCCCTGTTTGAGCTTTACGTTTTTAACGTCAATTTCCTTGTCTCTTTGTCTTTCTCAGTTGTTGTTATTTTCTCGTCATCATGTCTTCAGACAAAGATGATGTTTCTCCACTAGTTCCTAATTTTAGTGACCTTTAAGATATGTATTAAATGGCGATATTCGTCAATATTTCAGCATGTGCAAAAGTTTCGGGAATGGAAGTAAGTGGTGATAAATGCATTCGTTCCTTTGACTGTAATCTCTGTACGTAAGTGGAAGTTGTTCCGGAAAGCCACCGTAATTGAAAACGTTCACTGTCGCAGGCTGCGCCACTCGACCCACCACCGCCGCCATCCACCACGCACCGAATGTTTCTAACTAAATTAGAATTCTTTGTCAAAGCCGCGACTACGAAATTAAATCAGTATTTAGAAGAGATCGTTTCTTGTTATTCAGTAGCTCTCTCACGAGTGTGTCACCTCTATAGGTACACTAACACACATTCAGTTACAGACAGTTATGTAGTACATATCGTTAATTAAGCTTTCAAAGACCTGGAGCGGCGCTAACTCTTCTGGAACGCTAAACACTAGTCACTTGAGTTGTTAATGAAATATTTCGAATTCTGCTTAAAAGCGGACGAGATTTCTCCTCACTAAACGTGAATACACCTACATAGAATACTATCTAACTACGTACGTATTCTTTCTGTTTCGAGTGTCAGAAGCTGCAGTCTTTCAAAACGCAAACCGCCCAACACGATTCAACATCGAGAATAAAGTAGTGCAGCTGTTGGTGTCGTCGAAAGACCATTAATCATTCTTAAAAACTGCACATGTAACTGTGGAGTGAAAAAAAATACAAAATAATATTCTTTCAGCATTTTTGAGCTCCTTGTATATTCATTGTCTTGATAATATTAATATAAAGGCCATTTTAATTCTTTTGATCATCAGAGAAGCGATAGTATTTATTTTTTCGGATATTTAGCCAGATTTAATCTAGAAAAGCGTCGCAGTAACGGAGATTTAGACACTAAGGCAATAAAAACTCACCTTCATCGCCCTTTTAATGGAAAAAGATTAATGATTTCCAGCGAAATCATTAATAAACTTGACTCATTAATACGCATTACCCCAATTTTCACACCTAGTTGGTTTAAAGCCGGAAGCGACGTTGTCGGTTGCTTATTTTCATTGTTGCCAAAAGATCTATATTCAGGGTCGTCAAGTTTAGTGACAAATTTTTCGCTAAGGAACGCATTAATTATTGTACTGTAACGAATAAGCTGAATTTTAATGGTTGATTTTTAATGATTTAATAAATTAAAATATACAATAAATAACACTTATAAACTAATTATAAATATAACTTAAAACTACTTGCCTTAATTAATTACCAACTAGGGTCGTTGGTAATGGCAGGGACTCTTAATCCGGCATTAGGGTGAGTGATAACGGTAAACCGCTACAACCCCCTAACCCCTCGGACTCGCTGGCTCGATCTTACTCACTTCTGACCTCCCGTGTTCTTCAAAACTAATTCTTTTATACTGGCCCACATAGTGCTCTTTTACCCCCAAACGGAAATTTGCAAGTTTGCCACGGCACACTTTTGCCGTGCAATCATGTCGCATTTCCGTGTGGCAGTTCCTTGTTTCGTAAAACCAATACGTTGATGCATATTTAAATTAAAACAAATGTAATTAATGAAATGAAAAACAATTAAAAGGAAATATAATTTTGGAAAAATATGAGCACTATGTGACAGTACGGTCGTCTAAAAGCATCTCCAATCAATGTGTTCATAAAACAACCACAACAAAGCATTTTATTGCTTATTTTCTGCTACAGAAGTCTTTCAATGGCCCATAGAGGGCGATACAAAGGCTGTAAGTTGACATTGGATCAACTTACTGTTTCTGTTTGATCTGAAAGGTCACCGAGCGGCATGTTCTAGTTGTCTAGGTCATTGGTTAGCATTCGGGAGGTCACCGGTTCGATTCCGTTTCCCTGCTACTCTGGTCCAAGTTTTTCTGTGGTTTCCTTGGATCATTTAAGCAAATGCTGGGGTAGTAATATTCCACAAATAGTCTTTCACTTCTGTTCTGTCTTCATTTCGTTCGTCACATCTTTCTTCCCCTAAATCATCACCCACCCATTCCCACTATTCCTGAAGAAGACTGAAGAGGGCCTTCCGATCTAGCCCTCCGATTTTGCACAAAAGTGTAGGTCGGGGGATACAGCCCGCCCACCAACATTAGTGGTAATGAAATACCCAAAAGTTTTTTTTTTGAAAGGTCATTGAGCGGCATGTTCTAATCGTCTAGATCATTGCTTAGCATTCGGGAGGTCACTGGTCCAAGTTTTTCTGTGGTTTCCTTGGATCTTTTAAAGGCAAATGCTGGGGTAGTAATATTCCACAAATAGTCTTTCACTTCTCTTCTGTCTTCATTTCGTTCGTCACATCTTTCTTCCCCTAAATCATCACCCACCCATTCCCACTATTCCTGAAGAAGACTGAAGAGGGCCTTCCGATCTAGCCCTCCGATTTTGCACAAAAGTGTAGGTCGGGGGATACAGCCCGCCCACCAACATTAGTGGTAATGAAATACCCAAAAGTTTTTTTTTGAAAGGTCATTGAGCGGCATGTTCTAATCGTCTAGATCATTGCTTAGCATTCGGGAGGTCACTGGTCCAAGTTTTTCTGTGGTTTCCTTGGATCATTTAGGCAAATGCTGGGGTAGTAATATTCCACAAATAGTCTTTCACTTCTCTTCTGTCTTCATTTCGTTCGTCACATCTTTCTTCCCCTAAATCATCACCCACCCATTCCCACTATTCCTGAAGAAGACTGAAGAGGGCCTTCCGGCCTAGCCCTCCGACTTTGCACAAGAGTGTAGGTCGGGGGAGACAGCCCGCCCACCAATATTGGTGGTAATGAAATACCCAAAAGTTTTTTTTCTGAAAGGTCATTGAGCGGCATGTTCTAATCGTCTAGATCATTGCTTAGCATTCGGGAGGTCACTGGTCCAAGTTTTTCTGTGGTTTCCTTGGACACTTAAGCAAATGGTGAGATAGTGATATTCCACAGATAGTCTTTCACTTCTCTTCTGTCTTCATTTCGTCCGTCACATCTTTCTTCCCCAAATCATCACCCACCCATTCCCACTATTCCTGAAGAAGACTGAAGAGGGCCTTCTGGCCTAGCCCTTCGACTTTGCACAAGAGTGTAGGTCGGGGGAGACAGCCCGCCCACCAACATTAGTGGTAATGAAATACCCAAAAGTTTTTTTTCTGAAAGATCATTGAGCGGCATGTTCTAATCGTCTAGAACATTGCTTAGCATTCGGGAGGTCACTGGTCCAAGTTTTTCTGTGGTTTCCTTGGACCATTAAGCAAATGGTGGTAGTATATTCCACAATGTCTTCACTTCTCTTCTGTCTTCATTTCGTCCGTCACATCTTTCTTCCCCAAATCATCACCCACCCATTCCCACTATTCCTGAAGAGACCGAAGAGGGCCTTCCGGCCTACCCTCCGACTTTGCACAAGAGTGTAGGTCGGGGGAGACAGCCCGCCCACCAAATTGTGGAAATAATACCCCGAAAGTTTTTTTTCTGAAAGGTCATTGAGCGGCATGTTCTAATCGTCTAGATCATTGCTTAGCATTCGGGAGGTCACTGGTCCAAGTTTTTCTGTGGTTTCCTTGGATCATTTAAGCAAATGTGGGGTAGTAATATTCCACAGATAGTCTTTCACTTCTCTTCTGTCTTCATTTCGTTCGTCACATCTTTCTTCCCCTAAATCATCACCCACCCATTCCCACTATTCCTGAAGAAGACTGAAGAGGGCCTTCCGGCCTAGCCCTCCGACTTTGCACAAGAGTGTAGGTCGGGGGAGACAGCCCGCCCACCAATATTGGTGGAATGAAACACCCCAAAAGTTTTTTTTTTCTGAAAGGTCATTGAGCGGCATGTTCTAATCGTCTAGATCATTGCTTAGCATTCGGGAGGTCACTGGTCCAAGTTTTTCTGTGGTTTCCTTGGATCACTTAAGCAAATGGTGAGATAGTGATATTCCACAGATAGTCTTTCACTTCTCTTCTGTCTTCATTTCGTCCGTCTCATCTTTCTTCCCCCAAATCATCACCCACCCATTCCCACTATTCCTGAAGAAGACTGAAGAGGGCCTTCCGGCCTAGCCCTCCGACTTTGCACAAGAGTGTAGGTCGGGGGAGACAGCCCGCCCACCAACATTAGTGGTAATGAAATACCCAAAAGTTTTTTTTCTGAAAGATCATTGAGCGGCATGTTCTAATCGTCTAGATCATTGCTTAGCATTCGGGAGGTCACTGGTCCAAGTTTTTCTGTGGTTTCCTTGGATCACTTAAGCAAATGGTGAGATAGTGATATTCCACAGATAGTCTTTCACTTCTCTTCTGTCTTCATTTCGTCCGTCACATCTTTCTTCCCCCAAATCATCACCCACCCATTCCCACTATTCCTGAAGAGACGAAGAGGGCCTTCCGGCCTAACCCTCCGACTTTGCACAAGAGTGTAGGTCGGGGGAGACAGCCCGCCCACCAAATTGTGTAAAGTTTTCTGAAAGGTTTAAATTTCAACGTAATATTCTTCTTCGGGTTGGAATTTTTCCTTGGAAAAGAAGATGTTGGGGTAGTAATATTCCACAGATAGTCTTTCACTTCTCTTCTGTCTTCATTTCATCCGTCTCATCTTTCTAGTGAGTAATGTTTTAAAAACCTCTTCGCTTCCTTCTGGTAAGCAATAGTCTCGTGAAATGTGTAAACTGATAGATGAGCTAGAAAGTTCTTAGGACGTTGCAGATTGCTCACATTCATTGCGGGAATATGGTGAGAAACTAAAAAAAAGCGTACGCCAGTACACCAGTACATTTCCCCCAGTAATCCCTGACAAGGTTACATAATTGCGGGGATTTTTCTGCGGTTGCAGTTAATTTATAGCAGAAGGAGGATGCGGTACAGCAAAAACGTACGTAGATATTATAGTAGGTGTGGAAACATAGAAAAAGGTGCCCTGATATAAAATTCTTTCGTGGCGACCTCAGCGCCGCGGCCGGCGGGCGTGTTTCTTCCGAAAGCAAGATAAAAGGCACGTACATTGAGCACAAATCCTTAGCTATTGCATTGGCTCGGATGCAATCCACGTTATGAGGTTATTTCTCATAAAGTGCCGACACACCACCAGTGCAGGTTTGCACCAACATCCTGACTACCATGAACATTTCGTGACTTCTTGTTTCTATTCGCTTTTTGTTATTCTTCTTCTTGATCTTCTTCGTACATCAACCACTCACGACCTGTATGCCAACCGTGAAGCCCCCCATCCCTTACTGCACGTTCCGGTTAAATTTGCATGGGCAAACCGTTTTGCGAATATTTGGAATACGTGAGAAAGGAACGAAAAAAATACCTCGTTGAGGATTTTTGACTTTGACACAGGTTTAATTAAATGAAAAGTTTTTAAAGAATGTATTCTACCATAATATTTTTTCATTTTTATTTCTTGTCCTTAATCTTTATTTGTATTTTGGTAAAAGTTTACGTTGTACCATCCCAAATCTTCCCCATGCAGTCTGTTTTCTTTACAAATTCATTTAACTTCGTACTTAATGTAGATACTTTATTTTCAGCCCTTCACTAATTTATTGATTTATTAATTATTTTTTTTTGTAATTTCTCTTCTAATTCTTCCACTTGTTTGAATTTTTTTAATGATCCCCTATTTATTATTTTTATTCCTTAAAAATTATAATAGAAGTTCCTTAAAACAACTTAAAATATTTTATCCCAGATCTGATCCATTATTTATTATTTATTTAAATAGGGTAGGTTCTAGGTCCTATTATCCATCCAAAGGTTTAATATTCTATTTTAAAAGCCATCCCTCCAACTTATTTTTTTCTGGGCTGTTCTCTTACGTACCCTTATACCGACATTATACAAGTATTTAAAATCTGATTCAAAAAGGCCAAATTTAATTGTAGTTGTACATTCCGGGGTAGGTACCTACAATTTGTAATTTTAAATGAACCGGGCCGTGTCTTTAGTCTTCCCAGACATTAGCTTCGGTAGTTTCCATTTGTAGGGCGTTTAATTTACATTAATGGAATATTATCTTGCTTTAGTGCCTGTGTATTGTAATCCACAAAGTTCACAGGTGCACGTAGGTACGAATGTATAAGGGAAACATGGTGGTAACATTTGTTTCGAGTACCTACGCGTACGTATTCGCCTTCAAGTACATAATGTAACGTCCTTAGAGCTTACATATGTACATGAGACAACAATACATAACAGGTTGTTGATTTACTTCACTATTTGAATACTTACTACGTGGTAACATCCACTATTATGTATTATTTAGAGCTGAGTTGTGTTTTAAATCAGTTTAAAAAGCAACAAGGAATGAAAAACAAGATTTTTTTTATGTATTTGATATGCGAAGGTTTATTTAATATCACCTTGGGTTTTCATCAAATAAAAGCCTAATCCATCAACGTTTTTGTTAATGTCGCAGCTTTGTCCAGAAGTTGTGTCGAGCTTTTATTTTTGTCCATCCATTTATTGGAAAAATACGTTTTTATCTCATCACATGCTTTTTTAGATCTCCTACTTCTGCAAACTAATTGGAAAATGTAAGCATTCTATCGCCGTCTATCACACTAATATTATAAAGGCAAAAATTTGTGAGTATGTGAGTGTGTGTGTGTATCTTTATTACTTCTTCACGTCTAAACGGCTGCACCGATTTTAATAAAATTTGGTATAAAGTTAGCTGACACCCTGGATTAACATATAGGCTACGTTTTATTGCGGGAAAATATCTTATTCCCATGGGAAAATCGATGAAAATGAATTCGCGGAATATTATAAATGCGAAAGTAACTCTGTCTGTATGTTACACAATCTCGCCTAAAATTTACTGAACCGATTTAAATGAAATTTGGTACAGAGATAGTTTAGAGCCTGAGAAAGGACATAGGCTGCTTTTTAATGCGAAAAAAGAGTTGTAAGGGGTTGAAATAGGAAAGTTTGTGCGGAAATTCCGTAATTTTTAAGGATTTTTTAGGCTTTTGATTAGATATAAATAAATACGACATTCAATGTTTGTATAATTTTACCCTAAAGGGGATAAAATTAGTCGATGATAGTTTTTGTGTAATGACGTCGTCCAAAAAGCTTACGGCCCAGAAAATTAAAATATTAAGTGTAAAAAGTTATAGAGGTTTTGTTTATTTGGATCAATAAAAGTAGTTGAATACTAAGCTATATAAACTATTTTAAACTATAATTAAACTATATTAATCTATAATATTATAAATGCGAAAGTAACTCTGTCTGTCTGTGTGTTACGCAATCACGCCCAAACTACTGAACCGATTTAAATGAGAATTTGGCACAGAGATAGATAAGTAGATATAAAGGTAGAGGCTTGAAACTTATTTTTTAGGATTTTGATTAGATATAAATACGACATTTAAAGTTTGTAAAAATTTTACTCTAAAGTGGTCAAAAATAAGGAATGAAAGTTTTAGTGTAATGACGTCGGCAAAAAGGCTTACGGCCCAGAAAATAAAAATATAGAAGAAAAAAAATTTAAATACTGCCGAAAGTCACTATTCCACGCGGACGAAGTCGCGGGCGTAGCTAGTTAGTTATAAAAGTTACTTATGAGTTTTAGTAGCAGTAGATGGTGGCACAATACCCGTACATGTACTGTTTAGGGGTTCAATTTGGCCACAATTCGATTCGTTCAAAAATCCCTAAAGCGCCTTTAGAAATAATTAAAGCCTTGGTCGTCCACTTTTTGTTCTACGATCTGGTTCCAAATATTCTGCATCCATCTCAAATTAATTATTAAGTAAACATTGCTGTAAGTAAGATCGATAAAAATATTTTATTAAGTGGCGTGTTTCCGAAAAGCTGAAGACAGTAGCGAACTTTAAGAAAAATGGGTCACCCGTTCCTGTTTTTGCTCTATTTTATGGAATCCTTTAAAAACTTAGTAAACTAAGTAACTTGCTTGACTAAAACTTACAACACAGATTTGCTTTGCGTTTTTCGAGAGACAGCGTTAACGTACTTAGTTAACTTTTAAGTATTTTAACGTTATTATTTGTTCTAAAGTCTCAATAAATATTTTTTTTTAAATCATAAAATATTTTATACTTTTGTGGGTCGTTCTATCTGCGGTGTAAATTTTAAAAGGCTCAAGCAGTTGGAGGGAGACTTTTAATACAATCAAAACTTTTTCGAAAGTTTGCATAAGTTGAACTTGTCTAAATATTATTCTTGCACCGAAGTTTCTAAGGAAGAATGAATGTTTCATACATCATTGGCATAACTTTTGCACCATTCATTTGACAAGGCGACATTTCACATTTTTAAAAATAGAGCCGGGGTGGCTTCCCGTTCATATACATTGAATAATACATCAGAAAGTTTTAAAATATCGGTAAAAGTTCACGTCTTGTTTCTGGGGTCAAACCCTTGCCTTGCTTGGAATTTCTATCACGGACTCGACTTAGCTCAGATGAAATATTCCTGATATACAGAAACACCAAATCTTTTTCTACAAAATTATACTGGGAAACAGGGTGGAGACAAATATATATAAAAAATATTTTTTTGTTAAAAATTTGAGCTTTAGGTCATTGTGGATTTGATAAAATCTGGAGAAATCTGAGATCTCACAAATTTAATTATTGAGAAAACATATTTAGGTAGGGTGCCGGTATAAAATACAATTTTGGGTAACTACCGCCGTCTATTTGGCCTTTCAACTCGTCCCGGAAAGCTACCGGTTACGTTTTTCATCAAATTAATTTGTGATTAGGTTCGCATCGTCCATAAATGGCTCGCTTGATGTTTCAATATGCAGGACGGTAACCGCACTGTATAACCCCCGTCCTTCAGCCTCATTTAATATTTACCCTTGCATCGTGATCTTGCGGCTTTACGACCAGGGTACACAAGTTGGGCGTTAAATTGTAAGACATTTAGATGCGGGTCGAAACAACGATGTGCTGGCGGAATTTTGGTTTTACGATCTCGAAGAACATCAAAGCCTCCTCCGCATTTGCGGTCTCTTGGATTTTCGGTCAAAAGGCTTTTGATTAAGACCAATTCGACGAATTATGGAATACTATACACCTGCTATCGTTCTTTTCGCATACATCGACTGTTGGTCATTCAGGGCGTATTTCCCTAATTTTTTGGTGGTGACTCAGAAGTCATGTAAAAGCGTAGATTGGGCAAACGACGCTTTTTTATCAATTTGGTGAGCCTGTAGTCCCCCTGGAGTTAAAAATCGTGTGTTGTTGTAAGAGAAAGTTAAACGTTTCGGTTTTTAGCCGTTCGTGATTTTAAAGCAGTTTTCCCAAGCGTCCTCTTGGTCAACGGGAAAATAAATTCAGGGCGCGCAAAAAGGAGAATCGAAAGTTCGCTATTAGGGTCGACAAAGGGGTCGTAAATTCGTCGGCCTGAAAAGGGACACTTTCTCCCTTCCTCTCCCACTTCCCGGCTGACACTCGCACGTTGTCGTACAAGAGCAAGAACACGGAACTTTTATCATAAAACCCGTCCTTGGCAGACGTAGCGAACGGACGACTCAATTTTCGACGGGACGTTTTCCCTTCTTCAATGTTGCCGTGGAATACTTGAATGTGTCTCGTTTTGGGATGTGCCGATCGTATAAAGCGTCGTATAAATGTGCAAATTTACCCTTCTTCGTTCGCGTTATTACATCGAATAACTCGTATTTATTCCCTGCGTGAATCCTTCCATTCGAACGTGACAACTGGGCCTTACTTATCATTTCAACGGTGCAATAAAAAGTTATTTAGCCAGAGATCTACTTAATGGAAAGCAAAATTATGGTTTAATTTACAAACAAAAATATCTGCCAATACGATATTTGAACACGCCATGGTTTTATCTTAGTCAAGTGAATATTTTTTAAATGCGCATTCCCTTTATTAATTTAATTCAAATTCACAACAAAATGTTCCCAGTACCTGGATCGATATATTGAGAAAAATAAAAATATTGTCACATAGTGAAAATTAATTTTTGATTAGTTGCTTTTTATTTCGTAATATTACATTTGTTGAGTAAGATCAAGCAAGCGAGTCATAAGTGTTAGGGTGGTGTAGCGGGTGACCACTATCACTCACTCTAACGCCCCAAAAGTCTCTGCCATTATCAGCGCCCCTAGTTGATAGATAAATAGACAGTAGTTGTTTTATAAGTTTTTGTAATTAATTTATTTTATAAACCTTTATTAATTCATTAAATTTTTAAAAACCATCATATAAAATTCGTTCATTCGTGACAATATTTTGTGTAAGAATCTCATTCTCGGAATGACAACAAATGTCCATAAAACATTTAGTTGTTAGGGTTCCTAATTATGTCACGTGGTATTTAATTTGAAAAGTAAAATTTTTCAAAAATTTTTTAGGTCATTACCTTACCATAAATATATCAGCAACTACGTAATTCAACGTGGACGGTTGCATATTTTAATGCACGCCGAGGATAATGCCCGCATTCCTATAGCGCCGGCCCTGAACCCTTTTCATTTCGCATTTAGAGTCCTGCGAAGCAAATACGAATTTCATGAACGTATACGTTCGGGAGATTCATATTTTTAAACGGTTAAATTGAGTTTTGGTTATTGATTTGGTTCGTTTTGTTCGGTCCCTAATATGCATTTTCCAGCAGCCGGTTCACCTCAAATGAGAGTAAGCCCCGTTCGTTGTATGGTATTCCCGAATTCATTTCATTCATCTTGCTGATTTGGTACTTTTTCATATGCACCAATTGGTGGCCGGGGAAGCGTATTATAACGGGGGCGCACTTATGGCCGAAATAAACCGTTTCAAATGGCCGCATGTCCGATCAAACAACGCTTCGGGCAAGTCAAGAGGGCAAACGTTCGAAAAATATCCGCCAACTCTAGTGAAATGTAAACAGTTAATGTTTATGTAAACGTGAAATTTTCACGTTCTATTTGAACGTTATAGGTACATACATAGGTATGCCTAGTATTCTGTTTACTTATATTTTTTTCGCTAACTAGGTCGGTATGGGTAACGGTAACAGTGCATGCAGTAACTGCCACCACAATGTTTTCCGGTTAATTAATGAATGTGTATCAACTTCGTGTAGTAGGTATCTAAAACATATTCAGTTTAAACCGCACACTGCCTCCGAATGTTCAGTTCCTTTATGCACTAATCTAATTAGTCCACTTGACGTATATTATGTAATATGTACTTTATATCTATACTAGCTATGCCCGCGACTTCGTCCGCGTGGAATAGTGACTTTCGGCAGCATTTAAAATTTGTTTGTTCTAAATTTTTATTTTCTGGGCCGCTACCTTTTTGTCGACGTCATTACACAAAAACTTTCATTCCTTATTTTTGACCCCTTTAGAGTAAAATTTTTACAAACTTTAAATGTCGTATTTATTTATATCTAATCAAAAGCCTAAAAAATAAGTTTCAAGCCTCTAGCTTTATATCTACTTATCTTTCTCTGTACCAAATTCTTATTTAAATCGGTTCAGTAGTTTGGGCGTGATTGCGTAACACACAGACAGACAGAGTTACTATCGCATTTATAATATTATAGATTAATTATTTTAATTATAGTTTAAAATAGTTTATATAGCTTAGTATTCAACTACTTTTATTGATCCAAATAAACAAAACTTCTATAACCTTTTACACTTAATATTTTAATTTTCTGGGCCGTAAGCTTTTTGGACGACGTCATTACACAAAAACTTTCATCGGCTAATTTTATCCCCTTTAGGGTAAAATTTTTGCAAACATTGAATGTCGTATTTATTTATATCTAATCAAAAGCCTAAAAATCTTTAAAAATTACGGAATTTCCGCACAAACTTTCCTATTTCAACCCCTTACAACCCTTTTTTCGCATTAAAAAGTAGCCTATGTCCTTTCTCAGGCTCTAGACTATCTCTGTACCAAATTTCATTTAAATCGGTTCAGTAAATTTTAGGCGAGATTGTGTAGCATACAGACAGAGTTACTTTCGCATTTATAATATTCCGCGAATTCATTTTCATCGATTTTCCCATGGGAATAAGATATTTTCCCGAAAGTAAAACGTAGCCTATAAGTTAATCCAGGGTGTCAGCTAACTCCATATCAAATTTTATTAAAATCGCTACAGCCGTTTAGACGTGAAGAAGTAACAAACATACACACTCACCCCTAAAATTTGATGAATTGTGTTACTTTTCAGTATTCATTTATGAAATTTTTGTTCTTTCAAAAATTTTGGTGTTGTTACTTTTATTTGGTAAATTGGGGTAATATTAAGGGGAATAGCCGGCAATAGGTAGGTGCCTAACATTGGTTGGACCCGGGTTTTACTTTTGCGGTTTATTAATATATAATATATTTTATATATACATCCCCAACTTTCACTAAATTAATGTAAATATGTATCGAGTACAGACTTTTTATTTTTTACCGAATTTTTGAAAAAGCGACCTGTCTGTTAATAAAGAACAAAAAAATTTAAGGGTAAGCAAAACTTTGAAAAGATAATAGTTTTTTAAGTTAAATAACAGAGAGCGTGGATTTTCTACCTCAGTAATTTCCTCCTATTCGAAGCCCGTTGGTGTTCGTACGATACCAATAACAGAAACAGAGTACAAGATACGATATACGATTTACGATACATATGCGATATACGTTATACGAATTAGCACGTACGCAGATACGTAAGAAGCGGGTCGGTACCGAGTAACGATTACTTTTGAAAACGAGTAATCGTTACTTCGGGTATTTGGAAGTAACGGATATAAAGTATTCGTTACTGTATTACCCGCCCATCACTAACTCACACACTCACAAACTTTCGCCTTTATAATATTAGTGTGATACTAGGAAATTGTATAATATTTAGTTATTTAATTTACTGTCTCTATTAAACAAACATTTTTGTTGTGTTGAATTGACATTTTTGCTTATGTTGAGCATAAATTAGAAAGGTAGGATACTGTAAGGGGAAAACGGCAAGGCAGTAGGTGCCTAGATTCCATTGGTTTGTTTTTTTTTTGCGCACGCCTGTTACCTTTCCTTTAAGAGTTCTAATTCAAGTAAAAATTTTATATTTTTCCATAGTGGATGCTATTGCCAACTAATTTATTTGACTTACCTATTGAAAATTTAACTTTGAGTTATCGAAGTGTAACTGTATCTATTTTATTTGTTACAGGAATCGCAATTTCTGTTAGCGAAATGAGTCGTGATTGAAACAAGGACATTCAAAGAAATTTGAAAGGTAAGTTTTAGAATATATGATAGCATAGATACATATTTATTTATTTACTAGCTTTTTGCCCGCGGCTTCGCCCGCAGTGGAGAAATTAAATAAGTATGAGAGATAAAAAGTAAGGGTATAATAATAGAAATGAGTCAATATAGTAGCAGAGTAAGAATTAACATCAGCGAGTAAGATCGGAATTCCTTCGGTCGCACCGACGGTGACGACAATATCTAATTCAATATCTAATTCAATTGAATATAGTTTCAACTGTTTCTAATTTTTCTATATTTATTGTTATTTTCTTCTGCCGTTACATGCAGTATAAAACTATTCACATTTTTGAGGTTATCCGTAATTTTTGTGGTTAGCTGTTAGATCTTCTAATACAGTGGGCCGGTATTACAGTATTCAGGGTTGAAACTTCATTACTATGATGCTAGATGGCGTTGAAGTAGCTAAATTTGACGATATTTTGACAAACAATTTTCTTATGTTTCGTAAAAAAATTTTTATTTTTTTTAATAAAAAGTATCCTATGTTACTTCTACTACCTTTAAGAGTGTATGTGCAAAGTTTCATGATGATCGGTTAAGTAGTTTTTGCGTGAAAGCGTAACAAACAAACTTACATTCGCATTTATAATATTAGTATGATTTTCTGCCAATTTAATGAAATGGTGTAAACAAGTGGATCGTTAATTACCTACGTATTCCTTTATTAAAAATTTAAACCCCTTATTAATTCGCTATATCCTTGTTTTTCCCTGACCGTTTGTTTTGGGACAGTTTCCCATTCAAACAACACAACACCTTCTTCCGCTTCATTTAATCATTATACCGACGATTGATTTAGGGTCAACTGTTCGATAATTTATCCGCAAGCAGCTTTGTTTCTTTACCTACATACATATATATTTGTGAAAAATGTGCGTGGCGAGAAAAGGAAATCGACCTGAATCAGTAACACCGTTCTTTTCCGAAAAGGATTTGTTGGTCTCGATTTTATCGCCTTGTTTGAGTGGCTATTTTACGCCTAATTGATCGCGTTTTACGCGTGGTACGAAATTCCGTAGTCTCTTGGCAAAACTTTTTATGGGACAAAAGATTGCCCCTCATAATATAACACGTTTGGGGAGCATAATTTTCACTCAGTAAATTATATTAAACATTTACCATCTTTCGTCGCAAAACGAGTTAATTAAATCTCAACAAATTTATTATTCAGTAGCCTTTTTCCTATTTTGCGACCAAAATTTCCTTATCTTTATGTATTTTGTTGTTTTCACTCGTACAGGGGGAAGTACCTACGTATTAGCAACGTAACTCATCGCGATTCCTAATCCAGTTGCATATGCAGCATGGGAATCGAAGTAAATAACTAACAGTTATCGTTCATTTCCATATCGAAGTTTGTAAATAAATGCTATGAAGCGTGCTCTGTATACAGTGCAGCATTCCATTATAACCATTATTTGCTGTTTAATCCTTTCACCTCGGCGCAAAGTTGGTTGGATTTGTGTTAATACATCCTGCCATGCGTTAATTTGAACTAAGCTTAAATTGTTGGCCGTACTCCAAACATTGTCTGCTTGCCGTTTCCCATTGTTTTCCTTTCGGCATGGAAAGGTATATTGCTAATAATTGCCAAATATGCCCATTTAATATGTTTGTTAACAATAATAAACTTGATTTTTAATAATTAATACACTTATAATTTATTTTAATAAATACATAAGTATTACAAAAAAAAAATACGTTTTCAAATTCCGGTAATACTCGTGATCCAATCTCGAAGAACTGGTATATTTGTATAAACACCATAGGTACCAGCACGTGCGCACCCATAACCCCATGACACTACACCAATTTGACCATAATCATGAGAAATTAGTGGACCCCCGGAATCACCCTGTATAACACACTATTTATTAACCCACAACTTTAAAATTTTCATGTATTCAAGTATACTAAACTGTGAGGGTGGGACTGCACCCCTTTGTTTAATTCGTGGCGTCAAGTGTCCTCAAAGAAGGCGTGTCGATGTCACGTGAGCTATTACCTGCGTGAGAGGCGGAGTTACGCCTTCTTTACAGACACTACACTAAAGCGATCGTAGTTTCGTAACTTTTATAAGTACATTAAAAAAGAAATGATTCACCTGGCATGAGTCTCGCCCTCCTTCCCTGTACCCTGCACAAATCATATTCTCAGTAATCTTATGTTCACCGTATCGTTCCCTGCAAACATTCCTGGGTACAATTGGTACAGTAACGGCCTGTAAATGTGTCGACATTGTCCCATTTTCTACGGTACTTCCCCATCCCGTCACAACCGCTACTGTACCCGCAGGAATATCGACACCAGGGGGTGCTAAAGAAACCGCTTGAATTCCGTTTTGAATGCTCAGGCGAGATCTCAATGAAATTATCGCGATGTCACAGTCTAAAGTGACAGGGTTGAACTTTTCGTGCCTATGAACTTTTGCAGCCCCCACTTGTAAGCCCAAAGTTCGGATGGAAGAACCTGCACGTATCGAATAGGGTGAAATAAATCTCCTGAAGAAATTAAAGCAGTAAAATTTCGTAGCGAAAAAAAAAATCAAAAAAAAAATATAAAAGTTTCGATAAATTCTGACCATTATATTTACTTACCATTTAATGCAATGGGCAGCTGTAAGAACTAACTGGGTGGATATAATTGATCCACCACACAAATGAAAGTTGTAAAATGCAATTGAAACTTGATAAGGAGCCACTTCTATTTCTATGGGCCATCCCTTAACGATTCTGCCATCAATCAATGGGGCTGTTGTTTTAAGATTTTCTAACTCAGTTCCTGATGGAAATAACTTTAGTTTAGATTATTCGTGAACCAATTAATAATAAATAATTAACCCTCAATTTTAGCTTAGTAGGTATTAATAATTTACTTGTTTTTGAATATTAAATTAACTTACCGAAAGTTAAAGGGCGGAAACAGGAAAATAGAAGAAATACTGCTGACTTCATCGTGTTTCTGTTCGAGAATGTCGTTTTCTTATTAAGAATAATTTCACTCGAAGTATGGTATTATCTTATTGGCCCAGTCGTTGTTATCTTCAATTGATTATTTACAAATAAAATTTACCTTGAATAGGTGAATTACCTTTTTTATTAACAATAGAGAAAGGTAAATATGGTAGGTACTTTGAATGGGGAAATAATTTTTTTATTTTGTAAATATTACTTAAAGATTTGTTCACTTTTAAATATGTATTAGCAAACACTTTAGATAGACAGATAGATATAAAATTGGTAAAAAAGGGTATGAGTGAGAACCTTAAAAATTTTATATAAATAGACTAAATCGTTAAGTATAAGTACCTACCTCTTTATTAAACAAAAGTTCACATAAAAAGTTTAATTAACTGAAGTTCAAGCTCTTAAACAAACAAGAATTTCTTGTGTTCCACCTTTTGTTTCTTAATCCCTAATTAATTAAAAAGCAAACTCTAGAAACGTTTTCAGGTGGTTAAGATTTCTTTAGAAACTCCGAAAAAAGTTTATGACTCTCTGAAAATGTTGAATCATCTTCTGTGGGTAATAATTTGCCTAATACACTTAATGGAATGAAACTAAAAAAAATTCTTGGATATTAAAGAACTAGATGAGTAAGAATTCCAACTAAAAATCTAAAAAAGTTTTACTGTGAAACTGTACCTAATAAAAACTGGGAAAAGCTGTAAAATCTTATTTCTCGAATTATTATCACAGAAGCAGTCCATTTCGTTGATTTACTTTTTTATTACATTGGTTAGTTGGTTTTTATCCGAATATCGATTTTATAACTTAGTTTTATAGGTTCAATTAAGTAACAAAATCAGTGATGGACTTTTTAAGAAATAAAATTTAATGAATGCTAAACGTAGGGGTTATAGGTGAACTAAAAACTTATTATTTTTCTTTTAAAACGAATTAACATCAATTTATTTTTTATTTTTACGTAGTATGGTGTGGTTTGTTGAGTTGAGTTCTAAAAATGATTGTGGAAATGTAGTTAGTCGTTATCCTGTTTGAGTCGGTTGTTTTCCATTGGGTTGACAGTTTTATTATGGCCTAAGGTTACGTTTGCAAGTACGACGAAAATTAAATACCAAACGTTTGATTTTCACCAGTTTCGCCAACAGTTTCCTTTCAGAGCCATTTTCGGTATTTGCTCGTGCTCTCTGTGGTTATTTAATGTTTGGATTGCTGTTTAAACAACGAACTTTGCTGACCTAAGCTTTGAACTGACCTGTAGGTAATGCATTCAGTCCAACACAAAGGCCGGATTACTTTGAAGTTGATTATTATTAGTTCGCGACATTTCGCCTTTAGTACGCATTCAGGTA
The DNA here is from genome assembly GCA_029378335.1 of Agrilus mali. Lineage (NCBI taxonomy): Eukaryota > Metazoa > Arthropoda > Insecta > Coleoptera > Buprestidae > Agrilus > Agrilus mali. Next base: position 29,548,848 of record CM055657.1, on the reverse strand, counting down.
TCTTTCGCTACTTCAGACGTCATTTACATTATTTAATCGTTCACTGCAATGCAGGCAAATTCCCAAGGAAATGAAATTCAATAGTGTGATGTTGTGATTACTATTTCACCATCATCATGAAAAAAAACAAAAGGTAAAATAGAGAATGAATGTAAAGGGTGAAAAGTTATTGTGTGTTTGGTCTTTGTGTAGACTAATCGGAGAAATAGCTACCTGAATGCAAACAAAAACTATACCACCGTATGCTTTGTTTTCTCTCAATATCCGAGAGGGTTGAAAAACAAGTGAAAGCGGGTTTAAAGCGATTAAGGGTCGGGTAGAATAATACGAGCGGCGGTTACTTAAGCTTTCACATCTTGTCGATAATATAAACCCAAAAGTCCGGGAAAATAAAGCAGAAGTAATTTTAGTTGAGATATTAACCATAATTAAGCACAACAGATGACAAATGTTTCGAAGTTTGCGTGAGGGGTTAAAGCCCCCTCCCCCATATACGCATCGCAGCCGTTTCGAATTACCGTCTAGTTCAATCTATTAAATGGCTCTTAAAAGTGATTCTTATCTTTTACTATTAGACATATAGTAGATTCTATTTTCTCTATTTCGTGTTATCTGATTTAGCTTCCAATTTCGCCGAGGCTGATATCCGTTCTTGAACCCTCGGTCGGGAAGTCGACTTTTCCCTTTAATTACGCCCTTGCTCCATTTGAAGTGCGATAAAAAGCGCATAAATCACCCGTGTCTAATTATTTTCGTTGCTCTCTGCCAGAAATATAAAGACGTATTTCTTAGCACATGTGGGCGCTTGTTGCTTGTTGCATGTTTTATACACAGACACGATGCCAGAAGGGGGTATGCGCTAATGGATAGGGTGAAATGTCGCAGGAGTCGTGATCAAATTCAAATAATCTCATTCTAAGTGAGTGACGTCGAGGGTGATAACAAGGGAGCTACAGTAATTCGAAATTGCTATTTAACATCGAGAACCTTTTAGCATCTGACATATAAAAGGGGTATTTTACAGACAGGGACTTTATTTTAACGGAAGTTATTTTCTACATGAGTAATGCAGTAATTCAATCAAGGATCACCACCAATTCTCATTTATTCCAGTTTCTAGTATTAAGGGCCTTTATGGAAATGCAGTCATACTTCAATAACATAAATACGTGTCATTTTTGCTTGATAACTCGAATCGAATATCTTGAACTCTAAAATCTTATAGAAAAATTAAAAGGGGTGCACTGTATTTAGTTCTTATATTCACAACTTTTCATAAATTATTGATCAATTTCTGATCGATCGAGTTAATAGTTGAACAATTCATGAAGGCAATAGGCAATAACGTTGTTGGGGTTGAACGATGAAAATTATACGTCGGGGGATTTCTAATAGCCCCTGCTGTTCCTAATAGTAACTTAAACCATCTGTCGCAGTGAGACATCATCGATAAATCGTGCTGATTGTGTTCCAAATACGGCTCATTAAGTTTCAGTTCACTTGATTGCATCGAACTTGCATTCAATGTCAATTTTTACTGTTACGAAATATACAAAAAAAAAAAGAAACAGAGGCAACCCTTTACACAATTATAGTTCAATTTTCTCAGAATATGAATCATGAAACGAGGGTGAGAAGCTCATAATACTTTTGGAGGCAAGATTAATCAATAAATTACTCACATTCCAAACGAGGGGAAAATTTTATTAAACATTTACCACAATAGCAATAATTTCATTAAAAATAACAATCGTTTCTATAATAATAAATTAAATAGCACTTCACACAAACTATTACGAGTCCTGACAATTAAATGTTTGTACACATAAGTTCTGTACACGTTCTACTTAATATTAACATGCACTTTAAAATATTTATAAAAAATATTAAATATAAAAAGTCACAATTGAATTGAAAAAATTTAAGAAAGACTAAACGCGCCTTTTCGGTCTGTATGTTGTCGATAATGTAGGAAACAATAATATTGCGAGCAGAATCGCATCTATTGCTCGCTAGTTTCGTGGCTGTTTCAATGTTTACATACTTAATATACAGGGTCTTTCAAGTTGATGGGCTATTAGTATATGAATTAGTAGAATGAATTAAATTCTGAAACTTGGGCTCTTTAGTTATTGTTTATGCTGCTTCTTTAAAAATTTTTTCAATTTCGATTTACATTCGGTTATACCGGAAGTAAATGTTAACTTTCTTATTTTAAATGGAATGACATAATTCAAATTGTAGATTTTCTCAAAAAGTATAAGCAAGGTTATACGATAGGCCCATATCAAAAGACGCCAAATTCAATGGTCAAAAATGGGTCATTCTTTTTAAAAAAAAATGACTTATGCCTCTTTGAAGTTTACCGACTTTGACCACAAAATTTGAACACCCTGTACATTTTAGTTAAAAACCACAATTTTTTTTCGATAATGTGAATAGTTATAAATAATTGTTACGAGTTATAAAGCAAAATCTCAAAAATTAATTTAATTACGGTTTTTTAAATGTTAACGTGCAGATATCAACAAGTTTGAAAAAAATTAAATAACTCAAAATCCATCAATATTTTTGGAGTAGTGCCTCCAATAAAATAGGCATGAATTCAGATTTTCTATCGGAAAATGTAAAAAAAGTATGTCATTCCATTTAAAATAAGAAAGTTAACATCTTCTTTCGGTATAACCAGATGTAAATCGAAATTGAAAATATTTTTAAAAGAAGCGGCATAAACAATAACCAAATGAGCCCAAGTTTCTAATTCATATACTAATTCATATACTAATAGCCCATCAACTTGAAAGACCCTGTAAATTAAGTATGTAAACATTGAAATAGCCACGAAACTAGCGAGCAATAGATGCGATTCTGCTCGCAATATTATTGTTTCCTACATTATCGACACCATACAGACCGAAAAGGCGCAACGTTGCCATTTAAGAAAACTACTGGGAACGAATTAACGTCCTCTGAGTGTACCTACTATCAACAGCTAATACACACTTTTATTTATCAAAACGTCATATAAATTGGTTTAGAACTCGTAAAAATATCTCAGGTCTGGAACGATTTTAAATGCAATAATTAGAAAAACATATTCACCATCAGTCTTCTACTAATAATATAATAATTATTAACAGTTAGTCATTGCAATTAAATTAAAAAATAACTGATAAGGGCGGTTTTTCACATTATACTGCACTAAAAGGTGCGTGGTTATTTATTTTCTAAGCTGAAACAAAATGGAATATTATAAGAGACTACTTTACATTGCGACAAATATAACGCCATAAACATATAATTATTAGGGCTCGTAAATACGATTTGTTTTAAATTATTTACACTCCACTTAAAACTTTTATCCAGTTTCGAAAGGCTGGAACGCTTGAGTAAATACCGTATAGTCCTGGACGGGCACATCCATATCCCCAGGAAACAATACCTATTTGGCCAAAACCATTCGCCACAAGTGGTCCACCAGAATCCCCCTGGTTTTAGAAAAATCAAACTTTTAAGGTGTCATAGGTAAAAACTACTTCCTCGACGATTATTATTAGATATATAAAAATTCAATGAGTTGATGGTAAAGTTAGTTCGGATAAATAATCTAAAATCTGGACTAAAGAAATCTCAATTTAAAATATAATATGGAAAATTAAATTCTTGTACAATAGTATCGTTTGCAAAAGTGTTTACCTGACAAGTGTCCCGACCTCCTGAAGCAAACCCTGCACATAATATATTAGGAGCTGGTTTCTTTGCCCGATAAGCAGCTGCACACGTTATATTGCTAACAATCTGTAGGGTGACCGCTTGAAGATGGTTCGACCCAGGACCCCGTTCATGAACTGCTCCCCATCCTGTTGCTGTAGCGAAGGTGCCAGGAGGAATATTAGTGTTGGCTTCCGGTAAGGAAATGGCCCGAATTCCGTTTTGGTATGTCAGAGGAGATTGTAATGAAATTACAGAAACGTCGTTCTCCATGGTCACTTTGTTGAACTTGGCGTGGATGTGGATGGTATGGGCTGGTACCTTCACCCCACCAGAAGCGTGATTGTTGGAACCAGCTCGGATGGAGTAGGGCGATGACGACGAAGTCCTATAATAATTTGTGAAATGATACAAAGTCTTCTCAATAAAATGTAAATTGTAGCACTCGACACCCTGTATAAATTTACAGCCAGGATAGATTTATATGATTAAGAATATATTTTAATCTTACCTGTGTATGCAGTGGGCAGCTGTAAGGATCCATTTTGGAGCAATTATCGATCCTCCACAGAAATGGTTTCCATGCAGCAGCAATGCCACTTGGTAAGGGTAGCTCGATATATTTACTGGTGCACCCCCAACAATCCTTCTATCCAACCACGAAGGTGGAGCTGCATTTCCACAACTAGCAAATTCTGGCAGATTAAATAAAAAATTGTAATTATGAATTTTATTTATATCTACCATATCTATGTTAAAATACTTACCAAATGTCCACAATAGAAGAAACACTGCAATTATAAAGTTCATTTCGCCACGGGCTAATTCACCACTTCACTGAGTTAAGGCTGCGTTCTTTATTTTTTAAATGAGCTTCGTTTAAATTTTATGAAACTTAAAGATGAGAGTAAGTTGGACTTGTTTATTAATGCAAAACAACAAAAATTCAGCAAATTTCACTTATGATGATGGTCACTATCATTCGGTTACTGCGTTACTGTCAAGAATTGCATAAATATCTGTCCATGATACTGCAAAAAATTTAACGTCATTTAACTTTTGGTTGACCAATTGTGTTTTTATTGTTTCTGTCGTGACACCTAAAATGAGCATAAATAAATTCATGGGTTAAAGTGTTGTTCACGAATTCGTGATTGTAACTACGATTACGTCAACAAATTTCTAGAAACTAACCCATCAGACCTTGTTGTAAAAACATTTTATTTATTGTTGATTACAACAGCTTATATTCCACTATGTGATTCGATCCAATGTCGAAGAGCAGGAACGTTAGCATAAATACCGTAGAATCCGGAACGTGTGCACCCAGTTCTCCAAGAAACAACACCAATTTTACCATAAGCGTTTCAACAGAGTCGTACTGACCATTCCCTCGGATATTATACTACAGACATCGTTGGTAACCATTGGTACGGTAACACCCCTGAGAGAACCTGCTTCCGTGGTTCTACCCCATCCAATTGTTACAGCATGGAATACCAATATTTGCTGCTGCTAATGGCACTGCATTGATCGTGTTTCTATAGGTTAAGTCGGATCGTAAGTAAATGAGTGCAATATCACTGCGAATGGTTCCATAATTGAAGGATTCATGGACATAGACTTTACTTGCTCTAACTATAACGCCACCAAAACTTCGGAAATTCGATCCTGCGCGAATTAAGTATGGCAAAGCGAATTTCAACTTACAATTCAGTACATTGTGCAGCTGTAAAAATAATCTTCAATATCAACCTTCGAACTCCTCTCACAATTGTGCCAAGTGAAAGAATTGATGCTGTCTGGAAAGGATATATACAGGGTTTTTCAGGTTGATGGGCTGTTAGAAGTATATGAATTAGTAGAACGAATTCAATTCTGAAACTTGGGCTCATTTGGTTATTGTTTATGCCGCTTCTTTTAAAAGTATTTTCAAGTTCGATTTACATCCGGTTATACCGGAAGTCAATACCAACTTTGTTATTTTAAACGGGATGGTATATTTTTCACGCTGAATTGGAATAAAACGTGTAATTCTAAGGTAAGTTTGATAACCAACTTGTACACCTATGACGATCGGTTTCTGAGTTAAATTAATTTATAGAAAAAAAATCGCTACCGCAACCCAAATTATAAAAAATCATAACTTCCACAAAATACGACATAGAGTGTTGAAATTTTTACTAGTAATAGCTGAATATTAGTGCTAACGCCTTGAGAAAACTGAATTAAATAATTTATACAGGGCGCTCAAAATAAAATTCTAAAATTGAAAAACTTCAAACACGAATTACTTCGTTTTTTCAAATGGCACCTACTATTTTTTATTTTTTCAATCGTTTCCTTTTTTTATCCTCTTTCGATCTATATGGATACTTCCTATTTTAAGTAATAATTCAAAATTATTCCAAAATTTTCAAATAAAATAGGAAGTATCCATATGGATCGAAAGAGGATAAAAAAAGGAAACGATTGAAAAAATAAAAATAGGAGGTGCCATTTGAAAAAACGAAGTAATTCGTGTTTGAAGTTTTTCAATTTTAGAATTTTATTTTGAACGCCCTGTATGAACTATTTAATTCAATTTTGTCAAGGCGTTAGCACTAATATTCAGCTATTGCTAGTAAAAATTTCAATACTCTAAGTCGTATTTTGTGGAAGTTATGATTTTTTATAATTTGGGTTGCGGTAGCGATTTTTTTTCTATAAATTAAATTAACTCAGAAACCGATCGTCATAGGTGTACAAGTTAGTTATCAAACTTACCTTAGAACTTGAAAATATTTTTAAAAGAAGAAACAATAACCAAATAAGCCCAAGTTTCAGAATTTAATTCCTTCTACCAATTCATATACTTCTAATAGCCCATCAACTTGAAAAACCCTGTATAATACCCTACAAAAAATTGTCCTGTGGTTGTCTAATTGCAAGCTTTGAGCTTCTACAGAAATATTTGTGGCTGCAAACTACAAACCTTTATGATTTAAAATTTATATAATGGACGAATTCCAATCATTAATTGATTTTTTAACTAATCATTCTTATTTTATAAACTTTTATAATTAATAAATGGATCGCAGTGATGACTTTCAAAGTTGTTTTACCAATACTTTCTTAGAAGCTTAGTCTGCAGTGGGTACATGACTCAATAAGTGTTTTCACTAAATATAAATAAAATTTTCGTGACGATTAACAAGCCAGGATATCAAGTATTATTCAGATTATCTTTAAACTACAGGGAAGTTAACAAAGATCTGTTTGCTAGACGTCAACATGTAAGTGTCTTTTTTGTTTTCCCTGGAAAATATGAAGAAATACCAACTCTAAAGTTCCGCAATTTTTGAGAGAATTGTATCAAACGAACTCGCAGATCTAGAAAGTAGAAGCTAATTCCTTTCGTAAAACGCTGAGTAATTTATTTCGAGCTTCACCTCAAGTTGACCGACTTTTCCACATTCTTTTATTATCACAATTAACACATCTTTTGGTAGCTACACAATCAGAGATTGCCACTTGCAAAAAATTAAAATTAAACAAAAAGTAAAATAAAATAAAAATAAACCACAATTTTAGCTTGCAATATGTTTTTATTATTTTTTTATATAATTTATTCATAATAGATAACTGTACACATTTAAATTCCACTTACTGTGGTGATCCAAGCTCTAAGAGCAGGAACACTAGCATAGACACCATAAAATCCGGGACGTGCGCACCCAGATCCCCAAGAGACAATACCAATTTGACCATATGCACTTGCAACCAATGGGCCACCAGAGTCACCCTGGCAAGCGTCACGTCCTCCTGCAGCTAAACCTGCACAAAGCATGTTGTCGGTTATACTTGCTGTTCCATAGCTACCGCGGCAGACAGCGTTGGTGACAACTGGCACAGTAACACCTAAAAGTTGGTTACTTGAAGAGCCCCCTTCTGCGGTTGTACCCCATCCAGTTGTTATGGCATTGGTACCAGAAGGAATGCTGGTGCCTGCTGCTGGTAAAGTGATTCTGTTGATTGTGCTTCCGTATGTAAGGGCGGATGCTAATTGAACGATTGCAATGTCGTTGTCAATGGTGCTTGCACTGTAACGTGCGTGGATATAGATATTGCTGGATGCTCTTGTGACACCACCAGAGCTTCGGAAGTTGGATCCTGCGCGAATGGAGTATTGGGAAACGGCGCTCCTAAAGATATATATTTTATTGTACACAGGTACTTGAATACGTTTTAAAAGGTATGGAAGTGTTAACTTACCCTGTGATACAATGTGCAGCTGTAAGAATCCAGTTTTGGCCTATGATTGATCCACCACAAATTTGGGACGAAGCGAATAACAAACCAACCTGATAAGGATACTCGCTAATATCTACCGCTGAACCTCCTACGATCCTTCCAAATGAAGGAACTTCTACCTCTTTAGGTAGTTCTATGGCAAGTAATTCGTCATTGATGGGAAGCGATTCAACATCGGAAGGAATTGATGCTGCATATGTAAATCCTACAAAAAGTCATCCCATTAGTTGCTAATTAAAAGTGGGCAGCATAAGGCTCTTAAAGGGAGATGGTACAAGAAATAGGAATTTATATGACTTACCCAAAAGGGATAGTACCAAGCTCACAACAATTGCTGAGTTCATTTTTCTTGAATGCGGATTCTCAACTGCAATGATCCCTTGCTGAATTTTCTTCTTTATATAGGCCTCGTTGCCACGTCAGTTAGAGATTATATTTATCAAAATTTTGCAAAAATGAGATTTCTTTTAGATTTAAAACGTATCGATCGTTACAAATAGATAATATTAATTCATCAGCGATAACGATCGTTAGAAGATTGATTGATTGTCATCCGTCATTGTTATTAAGACGATTGAATCCTTAAGATCATGAATGCGTTTTTTTCCTTTTTAAGTATATTTTAGATAAAAAAATTATCGCTTTGTACTACTTTTATTAAATAATGAATGAATCGTCTTTTTTGTGATTGATTGCATCTAACTGTGTAGTATGTAGACATCTCGAAAGTTGTAGTTTATTTGCTGATATAATCGCAGTTTTTTTTGTTTTCTAAGTGATATTATGAAGTTGTCAATTTGTAGGCAATTTTACTACGCAATTCGTTCCGTGGAAATATTAAAAAAAAAAGAATTATACTTCATAATTGTCATCATTTTCACCAGTTCATCAACATCAATCTAAACAGTTCATCATAAATTTCTAACTACAGTCGAATTTCGATTACTTGAATCACTAAAAAAGCATTTGTATGTATTTATTTTATGTTACGGATAGATAGATAGATAGATGTAATGGGTAATAAACATTTTTATTGAGTGCACATCTTTCCATGCACTTTTTTATAAGATTTAATTTTTTTTTGGTAAAGTACATTGTGATGAGAAATAATCGAGAAAGTGAAGTGCCTTTTTGCTTAGTTGCATAGTACTTATACTCCTATTAAAAAGAGACGTTAAAGTCGTGCATAATTAAGGAACACCCCCAGAAAATTCGACTTATCGAAGTTATCTTTGTGTTATCAAAATATTCGAGTATGTTATGAAAGGTCGAGAGTTTGAGTTAACAAACAAAAAGTACACGTATTTTTCATAATCGATGCTATTGGTTTGAATTGTCAAAAATTGACGTTCCAGTTACCGAAGTTTAACTCCATTTGAAGATAGTAATAAACCAATAAATATTTTGGTTTGTATCTTTGTTGATTAGGGAGTGATGCAATCATTAATTTTGTGTAATCCTTTGTGCAAAAACAGTGATATGTACCGTGTAAAAATTAGTTATTAAGACGTATTACCTACAACGGAATGACATTTGAAATTTGCTTCTTTTAGCCTGCATGCTCCTATCTACGTTGATAATTGTAATCACTCTTATTTTGTATCCAGTTTTTTTATTTATACATTTATCCGGTAACAACAACTTAAACAGAATTAATTGGATTAGCTTTTTAGAGTAGAAGTTTCTAGTCGTTGAAACAAGTTTCAAGAAAAAATATATTACAGTGGCATCATCACGTGATGATTGGGTTTAATTCCTTCATAAATAAGAAAAAAATAATTATTGTTTAGGTCGACAAATTTTAATTAGTCCTTCAAGGAGATTTATTATTAATAAATAATTTTTTAACAATACTTGAATACTCTACTCAATATCTATAACCACACTAATATTATAAAGGCGAAAGTTTGTGACTGTGTGAGTGTGTATATTTGTTACTTCTTCACGTCTAAACGGCTGGAGCGATTTTAATAAAATTTGATACGGAGTTAGCTGACACCCTGGATTAACACATGGGCTATGTTTTACTGCGGGAAAATATCTTATTCCTAAGGGAAAATCGATGAAAATGAATTCGCGGAATATTAAAAATGCGAAAGTAACTCTGTCTGTATGCTACTCAATGTCGCCTAAAATTTACTGAACCGATTTAAATGAAATTTGGTACAGAGATAGTCTAGAGCCATAAATAGATACAGTTACACTTCGATAACTCAAAGTTAAATTTTCAATAGGTAAGTCGAACAAAATTAGTTGGCGATAGCATCCACTATGGGAAAACGTATAATTTTTACTTGTACTAGAACTCTCAAAGAAAAGGTAACAGGCGTGCGCAAAAAAACAAACCAATGGAATCTAGGCACCTACTACCTTGCCGTCTTTCCCTTACAGTATCCTACCCTTCTAATTTATGCTCAACATGAGAAAAAATGTCAATTCAACACAACAAAAATGTTTGTTTAATAGAGACAGTAAATTATATAGCTAAATATTATACAATTTCCTAGTATCACACTAATATTATAAAGGCGAAAGTTTGTGAGTGTGTGAGTGTGTATGTTTGTTACTTCTTCACGTCTAAACGGCTGGAGCGATTTTAATAAAATTTGGCATGGAGTTAGCTGACACCCTGGATTAACATATGGGCTACGTTTTACTGCGGGAAAATATCTTATTCCCATGGGAAAATCGATGAAAATGAATTCGCGGAATATTAAAAATGCGAAAGTAACTCTGCCTGTATGCTACTCAATGTAGCCTAAAATTTACTGAACCGATTTAAATGAAATTTGGTACAGAGATAGTCTAGAGCCTGAGAAAGGACATAGGCTACTTTTTAATGCGTAAGAAGGGTTGTAAGGGGTTGAAATAGGAAAGTTTGTGTGGAAATTCCGTAATTTTTAAAGATAGAACCTTAAAATTTATTTTTTAGGCTTTTGATTAGATATAAATAAATACGACATTCAATATTTGTAAAAATTTTTCCGTAAAGGGTATAAAATTAGCCGATGAAAGTTTTTGTGTAATGACGTCGTCCAAAAAGCTTACGGCTCAGAAATTTAAAATATTAAGTGTAAAAAGTTATAGAGGTTTTGTTTATTTGGATCAATAAAAGTAGTTGAATACTAAGCTATATAAACTATTTTAAACTATCATTAAACTAAATTAATCTATAATATTATAAATGCGAAAGTAACTCTGTCTGTCTGTGTGTTACGCAATCACGCCCAAACTACTGAACCGATTTAAATGAGAATTTGGTACAGAGATAGATAAGTAGATAAAAAGCTAGAGGCTTGAAACTTATTTTTTAGGCTTTTGATTAGATATAAATAAATACGACATTTAAAGTTTGTAAAAATTTTACCCTAAAGGGGGCAAAAATAAGGAATGAAAGTTTTTGTGAATTGACGTCGGCAAAAAGGCTTACGGCCCAAAAAATAAAAATATAGAAGAGAAAAATTTTAAATGCTGCTGAAAGTCTCTATTCCTCGCGGACGAAGTCTCGGGCATAGCTAGTTAATTATAAAAACATAATTAAATAAAGATTTGTATTATTGCTTTATGTTTAAGCATTAATTCGAAATGTCTGATAGAAATTCTAAATTTTGGTAAGGGTTCAATTGATCTCTTCCTGAATCGAAGAGGGATGTTGCCCTGTAGGTAGATTTGGTGGCTCATTAAAAGTCAAAACCGGTGCGTTCGAAATCCATTGCATAACTTCTCCCTCTCACTGCAAAAATCCCCGGACGATCATCAATTGCTAATTTCGTAACTTTTTGCTGTCAGCTTCCATTTCCCTGATACCTAACTTTTTTATAAGTTCTTTGATCTGCCTCCCAATGTTTTCTCATTACGGGAGGCATTTTTATTTCCAGTCGTTTACGTTTTATTGATTCGATCGAATTGAACACGGGCGATACTTGCGGGACCATCATCCTGAACCCTTTACGACGGATTTATGTAGTGTTGAGAACGTTCTAACAAAATCACAAACTACAACTACATCCGTTAAAAGGGTTTTGTTTGTGACAGTCTTAATGTAATTTTGAGACGGTTTTAGGACATTCCTGAACCTCGAAACAATTTAATCATTTTATTGGTATGCAGCAATATTGATTTTGTGGTAACGAATAAATTTTATGTGTTATCTTATCTCATGATTAGTTTGCACGTATGATAGATAGGTACTTATTCCAATTTATTCAGTCGATGCTGAGTGTGGTTTTTTATTACAATTTACTTAATTTTTATCATTTCCTAGTAGGTACTATACATATGTCCCACATGACTGTCTGTACGTAGGTCGAGTAAGTGTCAAGTGCTGAAGAAAATTACAAAGTCGATTTTACTGTAGCTAGAAATGTCATTAAATTGGTTTTCGTAATTTCAATGCGTGAAAAGGTCACAAGGGGATTTCTAAATGACAGAGTCAATCATTAAAGCCACAGATGGCGTTCACTGCACAGTCTGTACTTATTTATGGAACTCAAGATTTGTGAATGAAAATTTATGTTGTCAACTTCTGGAAGACATTTGAACCCCCTGCCAGACCCATTAAGGGTGATTGATTGTTGTGCGTTGATTTTCTAGTTTCTAGTCAAATTCGACTTTCCTTAGTCCTTACCCTTATATACCTACACGTACGTATTATATTTAATCCATTTCCCTTTTCCATGCTATCTGATCTAACTGTTAACATTCACGTATGGTGGATGCGATATCCGTTCAACCCTCGGCTTTTTCTTCTCATTAAACTCCCCTATATGTCACTTGAAGTGCGATAAAAGACGAATAAATCACCCTTGTCTAAATTATTTTTGTTGCGTTGTCAAAAAATAAAGACGTACGTATGGCACATGTGCTTGTTGCATGTTTTATTTACCAGCAGGTCAGAAGGGTGCATTAATAGACGAGAATGGGGTGAAATGTCACTCAAGGGAGACATGATCAAATTCGAATAATCTCATTCGAACTGAATGACTCTAAGAGGGCTTCCTAATGCAATAGAGATACAATTATTTTTTTAAATTGCTAGTTAACATCGACACCCTTTAAACATCTGGCACAATGATTTTTTTTTTTTTTCGAAAATTGCAAAATATAATTTTTAAAATTGCTATCGTATTATTTACAGGATGTAATACATTTAAAAGATAATTACACAAATATTATTTTTTCATAGATGCAGCAAGATAAAAATAATCTTTCTAATCTATTATACGTATATATCTAAGTTCACGTTGGATAGTAAATATTGATTTTATCATTTTTTTAAGATTATAAACTTGTTTTCTACACGATTTAAAAAAAATAGTAACACCCACTTCCTTTTGTGGTTAATCTCAAGTACCAAAAAATAATATACGTTTATGTTAATTGTTCACGAAGTTCCCAGTGAATCAATAATTTTAAAAATTCCTGTTCCATCCTGGATTTGATTTTGCATGTGCAGTTTCCTTTCAACCTCACTCAGTTTTGGATTTCACTAAAATACTCCTGTCTGTACTTATTTACCTTATGTTCCGGTTTTGCTGATGTTTAAACAACGAACTTTGCAGACGTTAGCTTTCGACTGACCTGCCATGCAATCAAAGCTTCAGTCGGATTACCGTTAAAAGCTACGATTAACTCATTTATTATTTAAGAGTACGTAAGTACATAATTATGTACTATGTGTATGTTGATTTATGTTATTTAATAAAATTAATTGAGGACATACTTTGAACTTCTTATCAGTGTTTTATAAGCCGACGTTTTCAACAAATTAATGTCCCTGATTCGAGTCATTAAAGGTCTTTGATGGCTCTACTGATTCGCCTCGTTAAAAGTCCTGGCCGGTCCGCTTCTCGAGCCCCATCGCATAACTCCTCCCTCACGACAAAAACCCCAGAGGGTCGTCTACTTCTAATTTCGTAACTTATTGTTACAGGACTCCCTGCACTGTTAACTTTTTTATTGACCTTTTGATCTCCGAACATCGATTCTGATACAGACAATTCCCGTTACACGGGACGTTTTATTTCCTGCCGGAGGTGTTATCTATTTCGACGGAATTGAACGAGTCACATACATATACATCTCAAACCGAATTGCAAGTTTTATTGAAATTTTTATTTGTTGTCATCAAAGATCATATTTCACATCTTCTGGCCAATACCTACCATCTACATAGCTCAATAGAAAATAAGTGTAAATAAACACATGAAAAATAAATACTTATAGGTACAATGTTGATGCGGTGAAAATATTTTGAATTTAATTTAATTTAATTAATTATTGTCCAAATAGACCAAAATTATTTTTTTTTTCTGCGCACTGCTCCTTCTGAATAAAAGTAACAGGTAGGTAATTGATTGAAAAACTTTCCCGAATTACCTACCTACCTACAAGCCATTTTCCTTATAGACATAAAATTGGATAACCAAATTTTCTTATTTCTTTGTATTACATACATAGGTATACAGGGTTGATCAAGTTGATGGGCTATTAGAAGTATATGAATTAGTAGAAGGAATTCAATTCTGAAACTTGGGCTCATTTGGTTATTGTTAATGCCGCTTCTTTTAAAAACATTTTCAAGTTCGATTTACATCCGGTTATACCGGAAGTCGATTCCAACTTTGTTATTTTAAATGGAATGGTATATTTTTTACGCTGAATTCGAATAAAACGTGTAATTTTAAGGTAAGTTTGATAACCAACTTGTACACCTATGACGATCGGTTTCTGAGTTAATTTAATTTATAGAAAAAAAATTGCTACTGCAACCCAAATTCATAACTTCCACAAAATACGACTTAGAGTGTTGAAATTTTTACTAGTAATAGCTGAATATTAGTGCTAACGCCTTGACAAAATTGAATTAAATAATTTATACAGGGCGTTCAAAATAAAATTCTAAAATTGAAAAACTTCAAACACGAATTACCTCGTTTTTTCAAATGGCACCTACTATTTTTTATTTTTTCAATCGATTCCTTTTTTTATCCTCTTTCGACCTATATGAATACGTCCTATTTTAAGTAATAATTAAAATTATTCCAAAATTTTCAAATAAAATAGAAAGTATTCATATAGATCGAAAGAGGATAAAAGAAGGAATCGATTGAAAAAATAAAAAATAGTAGGTGCCATTTGAAAAAACGAAGTAATTCGTGTTTGAAGTTTTTCAATTTTAGAATTTTATTTTGAACGCCCTGTATAAATTATTTAATTCAATTTTGTCAAGGCGTTAGCACTAATATTCAGCTATTACTAGTAAAAATTTCAACACTCTAAGTCGTATTTTGTGGAAGTTATATGTTTTATAATTTGGGTTGCGGTAGCGATTTTTTTTCTATAAATTAAATTAACTCAGAAACCGATCGTCATAGGTGTACAAGTTGGTTATCAAACTTACCTTAGAATTACACGTTTTATTCGAATTCAGCGTAAAAATTATACCAGTCCATTTAAAATAACAAAGTTGGCGTCAACTTCCTATATAACCGGATGTAAATCGAACTTGAAAATATTTTTAAAAGAAGCGGCATAAACAATAACCAAATGAGCCCAAGTTTCAGAATTGAATTCCTTCTACTAATTCATATACTTCTAATAGCCCATCAACTTGAAAAACCCTGTATACATAGATACAAAAATGATAAAGCGGAAATGTGCTTTTACTTTTCAACTCTGATAATTTATCGTTTCGATTAGCGGAATTAATGCAAGTTATCTATCTATTGGAAATCCAGCGATGTCGTTTGTTGAGAGATTTATTTTACATGCTATTGTTTAGCCCCACGCAAAAATAAAAATATGGCTCTATTAATTTTGGCGGAAGTCAGTAAGGGGAGGGGGTAGGGTGACATCAGGGGAACGCTGTGGCGCACATGTACCGATAGCTAATTAAAACTGCCATACAGTAGTGTATTTGTAATGAAAATACAATGCACGTGTCCAGTTTGTAGATCGGGTCATTTATTATGTTTTTCGTATCAAATGACGTATTTACATCGATGATCATGTTTCAGCATTAGTTTCCAATGGATAGGTATTTTTAGCTTTTGGAAAATATTTTTTAATTAAATATGTAATGGCATATTTTGAGTACTTTGAAGCCAGTTTCATGTGTTTCGTACATCAAAAGAAAAATACTTCCGCTAAATTGGAATGTCACTTAAATAAAGTACAGTTTTCATTACGTGAGCTTTAGAATTCCATCGAGCTTTTCCCCCTCCTGCGAAAAGAATTCAATTCGAGATATTGCAAGAGGAGAGGAAGAAGAATAAAGTAAAAATATATTCGTGTTGCTTGTCCCAGAGGTGCTAGCTTGTAAATTTATCACACTCGAAGTAGGGCTGGGCTGAGAGGTGACTGATTTTCACACCCCCCTATGTATTTAAATATTTTTTTCTGTTTCGTCTTCTATATTTCACAATTTGACATTTTAAATAACTACTAACAATGTCAATTATTCTTTGTCTTACTTTTCCAAATTGGATTCAAAGACCAACCAACTGGCCTTTAGATATCTTTCAAAGATGGTCATATACCAACAAAGAAAAAAAAATATAGGGATGACAAACTAATTTTTTTTGTTTGCATATGTAAACGGAAACTAGTGCTTATGCTTCGATAAAAATCACATCAATCAAATCGAATGTCAGTATTTAATACACGGCATTTGGTATCACAGAAAATCCACTCATGTAACACTCGAATTCAATTTGTCTTTACTGATAAGAACGCTACTATCGATACTAACGATGAGATTAGACCTAATAATTAACCAAAAAAAAAAAATGCTACGTAAATAATGAATAATAATAACAGATAATAGGTACGTTCGTTTTGACTTTTGTGTTTATATTGTGTCGGTCACTTTTTCTTTATAAGTAGCAGAAATTGTAAACACACAGAATATTGAGAAAACGAAGTCCAAAATGTTGGCATGTTGGCAACAAGAAGATTAGAAGCATTTAAATTTAATATTTTATGGAATAATCGTAATAAGGTCTAGAAACTTAGGTCTTCCTTTACTCCTCATTACTCCTAATTCTGCTTCTAATATTCTTTACACAGCTTTTCAATTTTCAAAAAGTGTCCTACCATCGCTTTATATAATTGCTCCTGACAATATAATCAGGTTATGACTTCTTTTGAGATTATCTGTAGACTTAGGTCCTCCTCCACCCCTTTCTACCCGTGTATATACTCCTAAAATGCGTCTATAGAGCCTTTCAAGTTTCAAAAAGTGTCCTACCGTCCTATTCTTTAATTTCCCCTTACGATATCATCATGTAGATGTCATTTTTAGGAATATCATGAAAGATGCAGACTTAGGTCCTCTTTCATCCCTTTCTACCCCTGCGTATACTCGTAATATGCACCTATAGAGCCTTTCAAGTTTCAAAAAGTGTTATAATTTTTTTGATATCATCATAATGTCTTTTTAGGATATCATGTGCGACTTATTCTTTATAATTCGAATTGAAACAACCCAGTTTAGAAAACGGTCCACGTTTCATTTCACGAATCAAGTAGATGTCATTTTTAGGAATAATGAAAAGCAGACTTAGGTCTCTTTATCCCTTTCTAATCTGCTAATATGCTTAAGAGCTTTCAATTTCAAAAAGTGTCCTACCTCCTTCTTTAATTTCCCCTACATATATCAGTTATGCTCTTTTGGAATATCTGTAGACTTAGGTCCTCTTCCACCCTTTCTACCCCTGTATACTCGTAATATGCATCTATAGAGCCTTTCAAGTTTCAAAAAGTGTCCTACCGTCCTATTCTTTAATTTCCCCTGACGATATCATCAAGTAGATGTCATTTTTAGGAATATCATGAAAGATGCAGACTTAGGTCCTCTTTCATCCCTTTCTACCCCTGCGTATACTCGTAATATGCATCTATAGAGCCTTTCAAGTTTCAAAAAGTGTCCTACCGTCCTATTCTTTAATTTCCCCTGACGATATCATCAAGTAGATGTCATTTTTAGGAATATCATGAAAGATGCAGACTTAGGTCCTCTTTCATCCCTTTCTACCCCTGCGTATACTCGTAATATGCATCTATAGAGCCTTTCAAGTTTCAAAAAGTGTCCTACCGTCCTATTCTTTAATTTCCCCTGACGATATCATCATGTAGATGTCATTTTTAGGAATATCATGAAAGATGCAGACTTAGGTCCTCTTCATCCCTTTCTACCCCTGCGTATACTCGTAATATGCATCTATAGAGCCTTTCAAGTTTCAAAAAGTGTCCTACCGTCCTATTCTTTAATTTCCCCTTACGATATCATCATGTAATGTCATTTTTAGGAATATCATGAAAGATGCAGACTTAGGTCCTCTTCATCCCTTTCTACCCCTGCGTATACTCGTAATATGCACTATAGAGCCTTTCAAGTTTCAAAAAGTGTCCTACCGTCCTATTCTTTAATTTCCCCTTACGATATCATCATGTAGATGTCATTTTTAGGAATATCATGAAAGATGCAGACTTAGGTCCTCTTCATCCCTTTCTACCCTGCGTATACTCGTAATATGCATCTATAGAGCCTTTCAAGTTTCAAAAAGTGTCCTACCGTCCTATTCTTTATTTCCCCTGACGATATCATCAGTAGAGTCATTTTTAGGAATATCATGAAAGATGCAGACTTAGGTCCTCTTTCATCCCTTTCTACCCCTGCGTATACTCGTAATATGCATCTATAGAGCCTTTCAAGTTTCAAAAAGTGTCCTACCGTCCTATTCTTTAATTTCCCCTACGATATCATCAAGTAGATGTCATTTTTAGGAATATCATGAAAGATGCAGACTTAGGTCCTCTTTCATCCCTTTCTACCCCTGCGTATACTCGTAATATGCATCTATAGAGCCTTTCAAGTTTCAAAAAGTGTCCTACCGTCCTATTCTTTAATTTCCCCTGACGATATCATCAAGTAGATGTCATTTTTAGGAATATCATGAAAGATGCAGACTTAGTCCTCTTCATCCCTTTCTACCCCTGCGTATACTCGTAATATGCATCTATAGAGCCTTTCAAGTTTCAAAAAGTGTCCTACCGTCCTATTCTTTAATTTCCCCTTACGATATCATCATGTAGATGTCATTTTTAGGAATATCATGAAAGATGCAGACTTAGGTCCTCTTTCATCCCTTTCTACCCCTGCGTATACTCGTAATATGCATCTATAGAGCCTTTCAAGTTTCAAAAAGTGTCCTACCGTCCTATTCTTTAATTTCCCCTGACGATATCATCAAGTAGATGTCATTTTTAGGAATATCATGAAAGATGCAGACTTAGGTCCTCTTTCATCCCTTTCTACCCCTGCGTATACTCGTAATATGCATCTATAGAGCCTTTCAAGTTTCAAAAAGTGTCCTACCGTCCTATTCTTTAATTTCCCCTGACGATATCATCAGTATGATGTCATTTTTAGGAATATCATGAAAGATGCAGACTTAGGTCCTCTTCCATCCCTTTCTACCCCTGCGTATACTCGTAATATGCATCTATAGAGCCTTTCAAGTTTCAAAAAGTGTCCTACCGTCCTATTCTTTAATTTCCCCTTACGATATCATCATGTAGATGTCATTTTTAGGAATATCATGAAAGATGCAGACTTAGGTCCTCTTCATCCCTTTCTACCCCTGCGTATACTCGTAATATGCATCTATAGAGCCTTTCAAGTTTCAAAAAGTGTCCTACCGTCCTATTCTTTAATTTCCCCTTACGATATCATCATGTAGATGTCATTTTTAGGAATATCATGAAAGATGCAGACTTAGGTCCTCTTCCATCCCTTTCTACCCCTGCGTATACTCGTAATATGCATCTATAGAGCCTTTCAAGTTTCAAAAAGTGTCCTACCGTCCTATTCTTTAATTTCCCCTTACGATATCATCATGTAGATGTCATTTTTAGGAATATCATGAAAGATGCAGACTTAGGTCCTCTTTCATCCCTTTCTACCCCTGCGTATACTCGTAATATGCATCTTTAGAGCCTTTCAAGTTTCAAAAAGTGTCCTACCGTCCTATTCTTTAATTTCCCCTGACGATATCATCATGTAGATGTCATTTTTAGGAATATCATGAAAGATGCAGACTTAGGTCCTCTTCCATCCCTTTCTACCCCTGCGTATACTCGTAATATGCATCTATAGAGCCTTTCAAGTTTCAAAAAGTGTCCTACCGTCCTATTCTTTAATTTCCCCTTACGATATCATCATGTAGATGTCATTTTTAGGAATATCATGAAAGATGCAGACTTAGGTCCTCTTTCATCCCTTTCTACCCCTGCGTATACTCGTAATATGCATCTATAGAGCCTTTCAAGTTTCAAAAAGTGTCCTACCGTCCTATTCTTTAATTTCCCCTGACGATATCATCAAGTAGATGTCATTTTTAGGAATATCATGAAAGATGCAGACTTAGGTCCTCTTTCATCCCTTTCTACCCCTGCGTATACTCGTAATATGCATCTATAGAGCCTTTCAAGTTTCAAAAAGTGTCCTACCGTCCTATTCTTTAGTTTCCCCTGACGATATCATCATGTAGATGCCTTTTTTGAGATTATCATGAAAGATGCAGACTTAGGTCCTCCTCTATCCTACTTTACTCTAATTAGCCTTTACACAGCCTTTAAAGGTCAGAAGGTGCCCTACCATTCTATTCCTTATTCCCTCTAAAAATATATTTCTGCTGGCTTTTTCTTTTAGGAATTGGCTTCCAGTTTACACAAAATGGGAAATTTGAAGAATTTCTTGTAACGCTGCAACGATGGTATGTGTATTTGCGTAATCAAACATTTATTGCGTCAAGTTTTGAGTGACACAAGTTTCGGTTCAACGAACTGTTAATTTAAACGAGAACTGGTTCCTGCTCCGAAGGTGGTCTATTAAATTTTGTTCCTTTTCAACATTTCAAGGTGAATATTCGAACAATACCTACGTAAGTACGTACGTACCGACAGACATTCTGAGCGACAACTGGGACCGAGAATTCCTGGTGTCGACGTTCTGTTTGAAACATTCCGAGGAAGGCTGCGGGATGCATTATGTGCTTGATATCGAATCTTCATAGCAGTTTCGCCATGTCTCTTTGTTACCATAACTCGAGAATTCCATCCGGAATAATTCAGTTTCAGATACAACTCGGCTATAGTGAATTAACCCAAAACAATTTCGATCAAGCGATAGTTCACTCGTTTCACTTCGTATAACGTGACGTTCGTACACAGTTTCAATCGTTACATTGTTTCCAACTTATGAAATATTCCATTTAATTAACACACCCCATGATTATTAAGAAGGTACATACAATCCAAATCAATTGATTTGTGCAGAACACCAGCAAATATTTCGTTATTCTCTCGAGAGGTATGAAGAAAGGAAATGTGATGAGTAGTGAGACTTGTCTTGAATTTTGGGAAAGTCTTATTACTTTTTGTACTTTGTATAAAAATGTACATAACAGTATGTATGGAGCATATTTAATGAGATTCTCCGGTGAGAAATAAATGTAGTTAAGGTGTGTTCATTCAGGTTTAACAGATGAGTGTTTTCGTTGGGTAGGATAGGGCATTGTAGTGTCTCAATATTCCTTACGGTGCCAGTAGTTTTATTAAATCCATTTGTTGTAGGTAGGTGTTCGTAGGCGAAAAGTGTATGCATACTAGAACCATTCTTTACTGACGATACATCTTTTCTAGACGGTTAATCCTCTAGCAAAATTGGATTTAACGTCGCTGCAACGAGGCTGCTGCTACTATTCGGACGGCGAAGCAAAATCTTACACTTTACAAAGCATTTTTGAAACTAAATAACTTTTGCCTCGAGTTATAATAAAAGTTTACGACATCGCGCTCCTCGCGTGTGCGGTGCTTTTGCATAACGTTTACCTCTCAGAAGCGTAAGTTTGCTTTTTAAACCAAGAACCGTGGAAGGAGTAACCATACAATCCTATTAATTCAGAAGCTATGAAAAAGATTTCTCCGCACAACAGTTTCCTTTTTTAAAACTATATTCTTAGCTGACAATTACTCTTGGCAAAGTGCATTATGCTAGGGGAAATAATAACGTAAATATTTGCGACACATTTTCCAAATAAAAATTCCTCACCAGAATTTTATGCTTCCTTGGCACAATGTTGATATTTCGAATGAAAAATCATTTCAGGTTTCCTCCAAGATCGTTCTGTTATTTGGGAATTTAATCAAGAAAACCTAAACAATATATTCAGTAACAATTTTTATTTATGAAATATACTTTTTTATTTTATATAAACTACTCGAGCGTTTAACACAAGAAAAGTAATTTAAAAAATTAAAATTACCAAATCCGCATTGCAAACGTTATTACATGCACTCCCTTAAGGCTATGACTCACATCTAAGCTTGCAATCATTTTACCCTGTTTACTTATACAACTGTACGTTACCACATCCACTCTCTTTTGCGGATCCCACCCCTTGAAATCAATGGACGTACGTACAGGCCAACAGAAATAGCTTGGTCCTTGCAATCTGAACACCCACCGGTGCGCGATGGACACATCTGATATTGCAGAGGGAACAGTCCATTTAGTCTTCATACTTCGATGAAGCACATAGCGTTGTATGTAAACTCGCCCCGTATTATAAAAAAAAAAACATTAAATCAAAAACTTCAGCGATAGGGACAATTAATAATGATTTTCACCTAATTTTAAATTTTATTTAGTTTATAAAAGATCGTGCAACTTTTAGCAAATACTTTTCATAATTGGTGAGACACTATTAAAGGAAAGCGGACAAATAAAGGAAACATATTTATTCTATAAACTTAATTAGTCAATGTTTCGTTTATTAGTTTACTATTATTATTATTATAAATATTTTAATATCTATCAATAATAGCTGAGCTGAATACCTCCAAATATTTATTAATTTATTTATTATTTACAGATTGATGTGCGTTTACAACTGTAATTATTTCATTTAATTACTTACTAAAATCAGTATTCTGAGGAAGAAGTAATTGTAGAAATAACAATACTGGGTACTAAATTAACCCCATTCAAATAATGTTACATATTTAAAATACAAAATGGGAATTCTGCTTCATTTAAAGTGTATTACCACTTTTCGTGTAAATATTACTAATACCATTAAGACACCCTGGGGTGAGTTTACTTGTACAATAAGGGCCCGATTTGAAACACGGTACAAACATCGAGCGGTAAAATGCATCTTTTTCCTTTCGAATGCGCTTTCTTTCTATCTTTTGCGCCGTTCGCTCGAAGTCTGAGGGGCTACCTCATTTCTGTTGACCTGTACATGCAAATTTGACAATGTTTACAAAGATAATAACTCATCATGTGTACATATGTACGTTGTAACAAACAGTGAATAAAAAAAATAATTAACGAAATGGTGGATGTAATTATTGTCCTTGTCAAACATTCTGTTTAACGGAACCGATTGATTAATTAATTAATTAATTAATCCATTGATTCATTAGTAAATTGAATGTGCCCCGATCTCGATGCCGATGCCGGTCGTGTAATAAATTTAAAATAATATGAACGAAAAATCTATCGAGATCAATAGGACTCGAACAGCTTTTAAAAACGGGACAGAAAAAAGTTCGGCGGGGTATAAAAGACATTAATCAAAATTTTCGGTAAAATTTATTTCAGTTCCATAAATTACAGTAACGAAGATAATATATGATTTCACCAGCTTAACACTGAAAATAACGCTGTCGTAAATCACTTATTTTCATTTGATCGAGTGCAATAAATCTGCTGGTTTAATTAGGATAATGAACAAGATCGGGACAAAACAGAAAAATACTTCTGCATAGCAACATTTTGATCACTTATTTGGTATTTCGTACCAGTAGATGGCGATATAGCTGCACGAACTTTTTTGCATTGAGCTAATGATAGTTTATGCTAATTGCTTCAAGCTACTTCTGTGTCACTCCATCATTTTAATCGATAATTTTATCATTTTCGATTGAAACAAGCACTGACATTGATTTTTAATTTAACAGTTTATGCCACTCAGTTACTTCAATAGAAAATAATTTAAAATTCTATGCAAAAGCCCTGATGCTGAACGGTCCATTAATTAATTGTAGTTTTGTGCAGTCATTATTGTAAATATTACCCTTATCAGAGTTTCATTATTAAACTCAAAGAATTAATGATTTACTCGTATTCACAGAGCTGAATGGAAGACCGCAAATACAGAATTTATTTCGATTAGGAAACATTTGGAAAATTCTCAGAAATTGTTTCCTATTTAGTTTTCGGTGTATTATAAGTAACACAAAGTAATTAATTAAAATGTGAAGGTGGGGTCATTAACAAACTTCAGTAGATACCTTTACTGAATATGATTTGGTGTTTGGTTATTAATTACCATCGAAATAAAATGATTAATATATATGATATCACATCCTTGAAGATAGAAAGTATTGTTACGAGTATGTACTTGCCAATTAAGTTGGTGTGAGCATTATTAACGAACATCTTCCCTGAATACATAAGGAATATTCCCGGCTTTTCCTGCAACATCTAGAAAACACCAGCAACGATCAATGGGAAAACAATTGGATTACTAGACGGCTGTAGAATTCCCTAGAAAGAAGCTGAAAAGACTATAAAAGGCGGAGACGGCACACACCGAGTTAGTTGACAGTGAACAGCTGATGTTTGGAAGCGAAGCGATCGATAGGCGAACAACAGGCGATAGATAGATAGCGTCTACATTATAGCGAGTGTTTACAGTAGAGGCGAGCGGGAAAAGAGACTTTTTAGTGAAATAAATTGTGTAGACTTGTTTATAACTGTAGTGTAGTCAAATTAACTTTAGTAATTAAATAAATTCGTTGTTTTGTTTGTTAATTGTGTTTTCCGTTACTGAACACGTCACAATATAAAGTTCCAGATCCACTTGGTTACACTTTTATTTTTTAATGGTAGATACATTGAGATATTCACTTAAATAAAAGTACCATCATTAATTACAATGGTACGTACCTACTCATGTTATGGTGTTTTTGTGGATGTTTTTTTAATGTACCTCTGGTTTTAATGGTTGGTAAATTAGGGTTTATGGTATTTAAAACAAACAGTTATTCAAACTTCAATTCTTATACGTATTAGATACAAGTGCTGGCATCGTACTATCACAATCCTATTTATTTAAGTATGTACACTTATAACTTTATAAAATTATCACAATTTTTCGTCGGTTTACCTGGGTCACGTCCTTTATTTCATTCATTTCATCACTAAAGTCCGCTAACTTCGTTTATGTACCCTCTCAAGTCTGTTATATTGGTATAAACACCGGGGTATTTGGCTCGAGCACATCCGTATCCCCAGGAGACTATTCCTATTTGAACCCCGTTTTCGACGAGAGGACCTCCTGAATCACCCTGAAAAGGACCACCATTACATCAGAATATTTAATTAACCTTTAATTTTATGTTCACACATTTTTTTACTATAATTAGATTTGATATATCCGTAAGGGTGGCAAATGAAATAATTTTGAATATAATAAAAAATTTTATCTCGGCCAGCAGAGTATTGGTGGTACGTCTGCCCGGAAGACGTAGAGCCTGTTACGAATCAAACGTTCTAGTGAATATAATCGACATCAATATAAAAATATTATTAAGTTAAATATTTACCTGACAAGCATCCCTTCCTCCGGTCGAGCTTCCAGCACACAACATCCTTTCAGTAATCAACCCCGGTCCATAATCGTTAGCACATTCATCATTAGTTATTACGGTGACCGATACGGCCTGAAGTTCGCTAGAGAGCATACTTCCCTCCCTTACAGAACCCCATCCAGTAACTACCCCGTTTGTACCTGCAGGGATGGATATATTGGCCGGTGGTAGCCCTACGACTCCGATCTTTTTCGTAAGGGAGACTGTTGTGGAAAGATGGAGGAGTGATATGTCGTAGTCGGTTAGCCAAGGATCGTAATCCGGGTGATTACTAAGGGCCGATATACCCACAATTGTGCCACCGGAATTCAGAATGGATGAACCCAATCGAACAGATATTGTCAGTGGAGATCTATTAATTAATAAAATAAATGTAAATAGAATTAAATTGTTAAAGAGGAACGACGTACTGTTGAGTGCAATGAGCTGCCGTGATGACCCAGTTGGTAGAAACGAGTGAACCTCCACATATATGGGAACTCCACCATAATACGGACACTTGGTAAGGATATTCTTCAATATCTACTGAGTGACCTCCGACTATCCTGCCATCTAATGGGTTGTTGGTTTCTTTCTTTGGGAAGCCTTCAAATAAGCAGAGCGTACAAGATACAGACTAAATAAAATATTAAGTATCATCAAGGGCAATATATTTTTTGTGGCCATTTTTGTGGCGGTACACGACTCTTTTTAGGCCTAATACTAATTCTTTTGGAATTTTGTGAACCATGAGATGGCACGTACACTGAGAGGACGTTAATTCGTTCCCAGTAGTTTTCTTAAATGGCAACGTCGCGCCGTTTCGGTCTGTATATTGTCGATAATGTAGGAAACAATAATATTGCGAGCAGAATCGCATCTATTGCTCGCTAGTTTCGTGGCTGTTTCAATGTTTACATACTTAATATACAGGGTCTTTGAAGTTGATGGCCTATTAGAAGTAAATGAATTAGTAGAATGAATTCAATTCTGAAACTTGGGCTCATTTGGTTATTGTTTATGCCGCTTCTTTTAAAAATATTTTCAATTTCGATTTACATCCGGTTATACCGGAAGTAGATGTTAACTTTCTTATTTTAAATGGAATGACATACTTCAAATTGTAGATTTCTCAAAAAGTATAAGCAAAGTTATACGATAGTTCCATTTCAAAAGACGCCAAATTCAATGAGGAGTTCGAATATGTAGTCAACAATGGGTCATTTTATATAAAAAAATTGACTTATGCCTCTTTGAAGTTGACCAACTTTGACCACAAAATTTGAACACCCTGTACATTTTAGTTAAAAACCACATTTTTTTTCGATAATGTAAATAGTTATCAATAGTTGTTACGAGTTATAAAGCAAAATTTCAAAAATTAATTTAATTACAGTTTTTTAAATGTTAACGTGCAGATGTCAAAAATTTTGAAAATATTATATAACTCAAAATCCATCAATATTTTCAGAGTAGTGCCTCCTATAAGACATGCATGAATTCAGATTTTCTATCGGAAAATGTAAAAAACGTATGTCATTCCATTTAAAATAAGTAAGTTAACATCTACTTCCGGTATAGCCAGATGTAAATCGAAATTGAACATATTTTTAAAAGAAGCGGCATAAACAATAACCAAATGACCCCAAGTTTTAGAATTGAATTCATTCTACTAATTCATATACTAACGAATAGGCCATCAACTTGAAAGACCCTGTCTATTAAGTTTTTGGTAAACATTGAAACAGCCACGAAAACTAGCGAGCAATAGATGCGATTCTGTTCGCAATATTATTGTTTCCTACATTATCGACAATATACAGACCGAAACGGCGCGACGTTGCCATTTAAGAAAACTATTGGGAACGAATTAACATCCTCTCAGTGTACATGGCTCTTTAAGATCTTTTTTAAGTCTGATACAGCGTTCTTTAGCAATTACGTTTCTAATATTACATTTATTTTTAGCTAGTTGTCTATTAAGTACGTTCTATCAGTAACACCTGTTAGTTGGTCGTAAATTTCACTTAACTACCTGCCACATGCAGCGCTAAGCTACGCTTTCCCAAATGTTTCCTTATAACGCGAGTTAATATATTGTAATATCAATTAATTTATGACTATGGTCGTGTTAATTAATGTCTTATGCAAATTGAACTATTTTATAATTTTTCTCGAAAATACCTAAATGTATCCTGACCACCAGGAAATTCCTACGTAGATAACAATTAATAAAATGAATTGGGAACTTTCTTTTTGAAGTTTCCAAGACAAATAAAATTATGTAATGCCTAATTACGTAAAAAAAACAATTTGATAAAACAAAGAAGTACGTCGTGGGTCATTTCCTGGGAGTATAATGGGGTTACAGGTGGTAAAAAAAAGCAAACAATTTTTTCCGCCTCAAATCTTCATGTTTTACCATCAGTATGTAAATGTGTCCGAGACACGACACCCCCGGTAGGCAGGTAGGCGCGCTAGTTGTTTGAACAAATGCCTGTGTTTAACTTTTTCGATATCGAGGCATAAATCTAGTTATTATTTAGCCGCTGAGGCTCGTTTAAATATAAAACTACATATTTTATACTGAAACCATGTTATTGTAATCGTCACGCGAACCGCAAATGAAATTGCACCTTCCTACCACTAGAGCCAGCCATCGGGTAGGTAAATATGTGGTGGTGGTGGTGCATGATGTTGACCTATTTTTTGGATAGACGACTATCGTGTGTGTAATTGTCACGATTGTAACCCCTGTGTAATGTACGTACCTACCTATTCCTGACAGCAATTTTCATTAAATGGAATTTTATGGCGGAATCGTTAAAAATTAATTTTACCCCATACAATACAAAGTTCTCTATGTATGTACTTACTTTCTATAAAATCTGTAGCAGATAAATAATTATAAATACCTATCGATTTTTTTGTATTTGATGATTACAACGACAATGTAAATTTGTGTTGTTATTATATCCTACAGGATTACAGTTCTCGTAATTCTGACTATACGTAATCTTATCAATGAAAATGTCTTGTTAGAAACCTACACAAGGATGTGTTTATGTTTTTGTTTAAATTATTGCTTATCATTAAACTATTATTAATTAGTTTTTTATTTGTTTCAGTTTTCCATCCAAGCCTTGAAAGTACCTGATATAAACATTTATTAAAGGTAAGTAATTTTTTTAATATCAAAACAACATGATATTTACACATTGAACGATATATGAGTAGGTTATTATCGAGGCCTCTACAATTACAAATTAAATAATCCACAATAAATCAATGTCAAAATTCCATTAAGTTAAATGATCACAAACAGGGCAAAATGCGCCGTCTGTGGGGTTGTGAATTTATTAGGTTTTGACTACAAAATGACTATAATCCAAATAATAACTACGATGATTTCAAAAAATTGCAATATTAAAAATTGATTTCTTTCAACAACAATTTTTTATTTTTGATGGCGCACTCATTCAATACCGTTCGTATACTTTAGAATTGAGTGGTTAGGTGAAGTCCTCTACAGGTTGGACTACTTTTTTTTAAGTGCCACGTTCTCCACAAGGAGTCGGTTATATTATGTTAAGAACCGTAAAAGGACTTTACTTGAGAGCCGTAAAGGTTTGAATATGCAATTATTCTCAAGGGAGAAGTTTCGGTCTAATCGGTAATGTAGTGAGCATGCTTATGTAGGTACTCCTCGTACTTGCTGCAATTCAACAATGACTAAGAACTTTATGAAATAATGAAACAATTTAATGCAGAAATATAAACGACGATTTAAACGATTTATTTTCAAGGGATGCTTATTGTTAGAAATTTTATGCAACTTCACAATCGAGAGCTTTTTCTCCATTGAAATTTTTAAATTTATGAAAATAATTATTGTATATATATTTTTGATTAAAAGTTGAAGAGAGACGGTGCGATGGGGTTGTTTCTGCAATATTTTTCAAACTGTTGATTTATATGGTGTTGCGTGTGTTTTTGAATTGGATATTGAGTACTTACCAAAGATTGTGACAAAGAATGCCGCCAAAACTAAGAATATTTTCATTATGTACCACCCAATTGTTCACCAACAATTAGCACTTCAAGTGGATACCAATGTTTTTATACAAAAGGGACACCATTCATGATACGATACAATCTTATCTATTTACATAAAAATTAGTAAATTTTTATTGTAGTACCGAGATGTTTTGGCAACGAAAATATTAATCGTAGTCGTTGTAGCACCGTTTTTAATTAGTACTCTAATTAGATAAGGCATAAGTGGGACGTTTCCTACTACTGGTTATTTGGTCAAATTGCCCTTCGCCTCAAGGCGACTACGACCTAAAATATTATGTTTTAATAATATTAGATTGTTTATTTAATGTACTGGAAATGGTGTCGCTTTCTTTTTAATTTAAATTGAAATTCTCTTTTTACGTTGCACCCTTCCGTCCAAGGGATGATCTATATCTCAATTCTCCCGCACTTTTCATTATTATTATCGTCGTCGTCGTCCCAACATACCATATTACTGTTATTACACTTACCAAAAGTTTTATTATTATGAAAAAGAGCAGATTACCGTGAGAAACTATTAGGCTATTCTATTGATAAGAAAAACAATAACTAAATACCGAAGCAAGGAAAAAACGAGACTGTGATGCAATATATAATCTAAATAAATGTAAAATATTGTAAAATGTAAATACAAAATTATTTTGTCTCAGCAAAGACGGACTGCACAAAAATTTTCGCAAGTATCAAGAAGGTCACATTTACATTTTCAAATCAAGAAATATATTCAGATTTATTTCTGTCTGTGAGTCTGAATATTTCCCAAGCAACTGAGCATTCATTTGATTCGATTTTCCGTATTTATTTATTTGTTTACTTTTATTTTGAAAAGCTTCCCTGTTTGACGTGGGTTTATTACCGGAAGCTAATTAAACTGTAACAACATCAAAAGTTTCCAATTTGAGGAGTAATCCGCTGAAGACCAGCGGATTACTTCGACATCAAAGCAACCAAGCAAAACTTAAAAAGGTAATAGATTCCTTTCAGTGGCTAGGTAAGTATTAAGCAGGTACCTACCCAAGTAAAATAACAAATAGATAAAAAAATATTAATATTTCATCATAGGTATACAGCGTTTTTCAAGTTGATGGTCTATTAGAAGTATATGAATTAGTAGAAGGAATTCAATTCTGAAACTTGGGCTCATTTGGTTATTGTTTATGCCGCTTCTTTTAAAAATATTTTCAAGTTCGATTTACATCCGGTTATACCGGAAGTCGATACCAACTTTGTTATTTTAAATGGAATGGTATATTTTTTACGCTGAATTCGAATAAAACGTGTAATTCTAAGGTAAGTTTTAAAACCAACTTTTACACCTATGACGATCGGTTTCTGAGTTAATTTAATTTATAGAAAAAAAATCGCTACCGCAACCCAAATTATAAAAAATCATAACTTCCACAAAATACGACTTAGAGTGTTGAAATTTTTACTAGTAATAGCTGAATATTAGTGCTAACGCCTTGACAAAATTGAATTAAATAAGTTATACAGGGCGTTCAAAATAAAATTCTAAAATTGAAAAACTTCAAACACGAATTACTTCGTTTTTTCAAATGGCACCTACTATTTTTTATTTTTTCAATCGATTCCTTTTTTTATCCTCTTTCGATCTATATGGATACTTCCTTTTTCAAGTAATAATTCAAAATTATTCCAAAATTTTCAAATAAAATAGGAAGCATCCATATAGATCGAAAGAGGATAAAAAAAGGAATCGATTGAAAAAATAAAAAATAGTAGGTGCCATTTGAAAAAACGAAGTAATTCGTGTTTGAAGTTTTTCAATTTTAGAATTTTATTTTGAACGCCCTGTATAAATTATTTAATTCAATTTTGTCAAGGCGTTAGCACTAATATTCAGCTATTACTAGTAAAAATTTCAACACTCTATGTCGTATTTTGTGGAAGTTATGATTTTTTATAATTTGGGTTGCGGTAGCCATTTTTTTTTTTTTTCTATAAATTAAATTAACTCAGAAACCGATCGTCATAGGTGTACAAGTTGGTTATCAAACTTACCTTACAATTACACGTTTTATTCGAATTCAGCGTTAAAAATATGACATTCCATTTAAAATAAGAAAGTTGGTATCGACTTCCGGTATAACCGGATGTAAATCGAACTTGAAAATATTTTTAAAAGAAGCGGCATAAACAATAACCAAATGAGCCCAAGTTTCAGAATTGAATTCCTTCTACTAATTCATATACTTCTAATAGCCCTTCAACTTGAAAAACCCTGTATAGCTACTACTACTATAGAAAAAAATATACTTAGAGAAGTCTTATTTACATTATTTATTTATGTCTTTTGGAAGAAAGTCAATTTTGACTTGTACGTAATTTATTCTAGGACAATTCCAGGCAGAAAACTAAAAAAATAAGTAGATATAATGTTATGGTGATTCTATTTGCTATTTTATTGTTTGTCTGTACCAAAGGTACCCTAATTCTAAAAATTATATTCTGAACAACTTCCAAAAAATCTCCAGAGCATTAAAAACAATCTTAAAAAAGTACGTCTTCTTGACAATAAAGTAACATAAAAAAATTATAGGTATTTCGTTATTTATTTCTTTCAAAAATTCTAGGGAAGTTTTTTTTTATAAAAATAAGTCGTAACCTTATATATACGTATATGTACATATATACACATTTATCTATCAAATGGCCAGATAAATTAGGTATACAAGAAAGAAAAAAGGAAAGCTGGGCCAAATAACAAACACAAATTTTTCCCCTTTGAAGACGTAATCCATTATATCCTTTGAACGTGACGGATCTGAAAAAAAACATTGGCAAACCAAAAGAAGTCCGGGGCAATAATGGAATCAAATCTGCCCCAACCTTAATATATATAAAGAGATAAACAGAAAACACATTCCCTGTGCGATTGTCTCTCGAAAACGAAGGAAACGTTCGTCGTCAACTTATTTTTCTTTTTAGTTGCGATTCGGGGACGTTTCCGTCATTTTCGTGTCACTTAATCTCGCAGAAATGATAGACATAGCCTTCATAAGCATAAAATTATGTAAATGTGTTCCGAACTTACTAGTTCTTGTAAATAGTTGAATTTTTGATTAATTTACTCAGAAACTTTATCACCATTTATTTGGGACTTTTTTGATATAAAAACTAAATATTCTGCATCTATATTACATAAAATACTTTGAGTATTTGATGCTATAGAAGTAGAAATATTCAATAGAGGGCGATAAAATGCTTGTACGTAGATATTTCATCAACTAACTCTTCAAGGGCTGCTTTTATGTGGTCAATAATTGATCAATGAGATCTACGTAACAAAATCAATTTTGATAACTGTCATACTAATACGTAATATTAAGTGTTCTTATCATACTCAACGATAGCCGTCTCCGTTACAAAATTATGTTTAACCAATTTCTTCGTTTACATCTACCTCTACCCTTTGTCTACAGTGAGTTTCATTATTATTAATAAAATAAAACACAACGTACACGAGTTACAGAAATTTATTGTTATACCACAATAATTATTTCGGCACACTGTGCCTTCTTCAGGTGGCTGAAGTAATCTGGATCAAGGAGTCTCTAAAAAATTTCTACAAGAAGAGAGATATACTTTCTAGCTATATAAAGTTTTAGTTTAGATTACTTCAGCCACCTGAAAAAGGCACAGTGTGCCGAAATAATTATTGTGGTATAACAATAAATTTCTGTAACTCGTGTACGTTGTGTTTTATTTTATTTATAATGGAGTTACAAACATTAAACGCTTCTTCTATTCAATCATTATTATTAGTTTTGAACGAACAGGAACCTCCTTAACATCTTGTAGCTTGAGAGCCCTTAACACTTTCCATTAGACGTCTATATCAAGAGCTGGATGGTTCGCCATTCCACGGCTCGGTTGCCTCCGATTAGTATGCATGCTGTACTTGTATTGATTCCAGGCGTCTCAAGATTACTTACGATTCCTTCTGCCTCTGAAAATGGACTTTCGAGTGCCATGCCGCTCTGGGTCGAGTACCTACCTTGAGACGTACTTTTAGAGTAGAGGCGGCATGAAGATGGCAAAGGGATCCACCCTACTTTATATGGAGACCGAGATTGCTTTGATCTATAGTAGTAGTTTTATCTGTTTAGATTCCTCGTTAGCTACATGCGAGCACCTCGTGTTCTTCCAAATTATTGTAAAAAATATGTTTCAGATATTTATTTATTTATTTGGAAGAAGAAACTGTAATGTAATATGGTTGGTTAATTTTGAAAGGAAAATGTGTGTTTTTGTGAGGGTGATTTTTGTTATTTTGACGTCTTCCCATTAGCTAATGCACGGCACGGTCTGTTCTTCTTCGTTCCCTTGTTCGTGTAACTTGTGATTCAAGAGGGATTCTTACTGTCACCAGTTCCCCTTGTCCCGTCTTATTTGACTTTAATCAGTCAAAGGGCTGTCTGCCGTTTTAAAGTGTAATTAGTTTAGGGCCCCGTTTTTAGGACAAACAAATTTGTATTACAAGTTGTCGCTACTTTTACAAAAATTAAATGCATAAATCACGACATCTTATCCCTCTATCTCTTCTGTTCTGCCACTTTCCCTTTTTTTTCCACGGCCTCACTCGTCAACACCGCCCCGGACATGATTTATTGCCGTCTTTGTTCTTGGGGCGCTTTTCACTCGACGGTTTATAAAAAGTTTATGATAACCAGAGCACCATGGATATTATAAATTATTTATTATATCGCCCATGTGCCTTTTTGCGGGGCTTCCTTCCTCCCGGGTAATTCTTTTATCCGTCTCTAAAAAAGTTGTCTGGCCAAGATGTAATTTTTCACTGTTGCCAATTCCTCCATCTCTCCCGTACCGTACAACGAGCGGCACCTGGAATCTTTAAATTTTCTCCTGTCAATATTTTAAAAGGAAAATTGAACATACTGCGCGATCGCCCTTATCTCCGAGAACCATTTCCCCTGTCCATTATTTTTCCATTCCGGGGAAATTTCAATATTATAATGCTGTATGAAAACCGTTGATGGATCGCATGGTAAGTATGTCGTCTTAGTGGTCTCAAATGTCTGAAAAATAAATTACCAGCCGAATACATTACACTTTTTATCATTAGTCCTCTGTCACATATTTAGGTACATTAATGGATGTTACATTACGTAGGCATTAAATTTCTAAATATTATTCAATAAAAAGGTCACATTTATACGAAAAAGGGCGTTAGTTTGGTTCGTTTTGAGTTGAAGCTCCATTTAATACTTACCTACTGAGAGACGCTGTTAGAAAGACACGTCTCCCGGAAGGGAAAATGGCTTCCTTGGCAAGAGAGCAATCTGTGGAATCTTCAGGATCGACAGAGGAAAACCAGGGAACATTTTGACGTAAAATATGACCGATTTAAACGAACGTCTAAAGTACTTACTTACGAGGCAATGTGAGTTTTCTAGTTCCTCTTTCTCGAAGATTTTAGTAAGCGCTTCCGTGCAGTTTATTATATTTATAAAACGGCATGCTTAAAGCTCTGAATGTGTATAATGTGCCCAATTGAATTCGTCATATAAGATTATGAGATTTCACGTAGGTACCTACCTACAACCTATTCACTCGAAATAACGAACCCGTCTTGGAAAACTATTTCATATTTTCCAGTAGGTATACATACGTACCTGTAAATGCTTGTTAGCTGCTGCACGTAAGAAGGAACTTACGAGTTTTAATTACATTTTACTATCAAAGAGGTTGTTTATGGCAAAAAGCTAATGACGGAATGTAGTCGTAAAAGAGCACAAGAAAAAGGCAGAGGAACAGAAATAAAACGTTCTGCGGAATGAACTGCTGAACGACCGACTTTTTTTAATCACTAGGTAAAAAAAATTTAATAAGAATTAAGACTTGTAACTTCAGGTTGAAATAAAAGTAAAAATAAAAAGTTCCTGTGGTGGCTTAAGATTTTCTAAAGGGATTGATATTCAGGGTTTTTCAAGTTGATGGGCTATTAGAAGTATATGAATTAGTAGAAGGAATTCAATTCTGAAACTTGGGCTCATTTGGTTATTGTTTATGCCGCTTCTTTTAAAAATATTTTCAAGTTCGATTTACATCCGGTTATACCGGAAGTCGATACCAACTTTCTTATTTTAAATGGAATGGTATATTTTTTACGCTGAATTCGAATAAAACGTGTAATTTTAAGGTAAGTTTGATAACCAACTTGTACACCTATGACGATCGGTTTCTGAGTTAATTTAATTTATAGAAAAAAAATCGCTACCGCAACCCAAATTATAAAACATCATAACTTCCACAAAATGCGACTTACAGTGTTGAAATTTTTACTAGTAATAGCTGAATATTAGTGCTAACGCCTTGACAAAATTGAATTAAATAATTAATACAGGGCGTTCAAAATAAAATTCTAAAATTGAAAAACTTCAAACACGAATTACTTCGTTTTTTCAAATGGCACCTACTATTTTTTATTTTTTCAATCGATTCCTTTTTTTATCCTCTTTCGACCTATATGAATACGTCATATTTTAAGTAATAATTTAAAATTATTCCAAAATTTTTAAATAAAATAGGAAGTATCCATATGGATCGAAAGAGGATAAAAAAAGGAATCGATTGAAAAAATAAAAAATAGTAGATGCCATTTGAAAAAACGAAGTAATTCGTGTTTGAAGTTTTTCAATTTTAGAATTTTATTTTGAACGCCCTGTATAAATTATTTAATTCAATTTTGTCAAGGCGTTAGCACTAAAATTAAGCTATTACTAGTAAAAATTTCAACACTCTAAGTCGTATTTTGTGGAAGTGATGATTTTTTATAATTTGAGTTGCGGTAGCGATTTTTTTTCTATAAATTAAATTAACTCAGAAACCGATCGTCATAGGTGTACAAGTTGGTTATCAAACTTACCTTAAAATTACACGTTTTATTCGAATTCAGCGTAAAAAATATACCATTCCATTTAAAATAACAAAGTTGGTATCGACTTCCGGTATAACCGGATGTAAATCGAACTTGAAAATATTTTTAAAAGAAGCGGCATAAACAATAACCAAATGAGCCCAAGTTTAAGAATTGAATTCTTTCTACTAATTCATATACTTCTAATAGCCCATCAACTTGAAAAACCCTGTATATAATGTTTGTATTTGTGTGGTAGGTAGTACATACGTATCTATGTATGTATTTAAGGGGTACGTATGTACATATGTAGGTTATACATGTATTGTTAAAGCAACACAATTGGAAGTTGCAAGAATAATTTCAAAAATAAATTATGCACGTACTAATTATAACATTAGTTTCAACCCCACGAATGTACCTAATTAACCCCAACAAACAACACAAAGGGCTGGTCGTTGGCTACTGCAGGGTTTCACGTGCCTGCAACATTGTAATCTAAGTACAACAAATTCGTATGAAATGTAACGATTTATGTTACGTACTACCATAGATTAGGTGGTAGGTACTAATCCAATGTTAATGCCCAGTAAAATATTAGTGGTTATTAAGCAATACATTAGACCATAATTGCATTAATAAATAATAGGATGGGGAATTGCTCGTTTCTTCATTATACCTAAATAATGTAATGTAATTTATCTACCTGTTTTTTTCACTCTGTATGTTAGAATTAATAATGTTTTGTAATCTAAATCTAAATATCTAAATACATATATAAAATGCTAATGTTCGTATCTCTACCTACTTCAATCAACTTCCTGTTGGGGTGGTAAATACCCCTTGGTCTCCAGGTGGGAGTAAGGGAGTTTGATCGCGGTGGATGGAAGTGGGTGGTTGTAGGTGGCAGAAAGATGAAAAGAAATATTTCTGTCCTTTTTTAAGTCATAAGGACTTCCGGAAAGATCTCAAAATTTCTGAAATGATCTAAAAAATTCTAAAATGAGCGCAAACTGTTATTATCGACTTAGAATGTTCGAAAAAGTTCTAAAAATTTCTTGAATGATCTAGAAAGTTTCAAAAAGTGTTGTTGTCGCCCAGATTGGTAACGACTCCTTATAACTAGCAACTCTTAACTTTATAACTTTGTCACTTCTTATAATGAAACTTCTTAACTTTTTAACTTTTGTATTTGTTATTATTTTATAATATTGGTGATAACTATTTACTTATTTACTAACTTAATGTCGTTGAATTAAATTGTTAATTGTTCAATGCTTATTTGAAATTGAATGTGAATTGAATGTGAACTGTCAATGTGAACTGTACGTGTACTGTACGTGTACTCCCTTCTGTGCCTTATTACTACCTTATATAATATTCCTTTATTTTGCAATAAGAGACCAAAGTTTAGTCAACGGGTGCGTGATCCGTCTTTGTTTACCTTTCACATGAACAAATCCTAATAATGCAGTTTCCGGTTTCCATTTACTTAACTGAAGCAATAATTTTGATAACGATAACAATAACCGAACAAAGAAATATGAGCATACCGTAAACTTCACTTTGTGCCGGCCAATTACAGCAATGTAGGCGTGGTTAAATAGCCCGCGAACTTTAAAGTTGAATTCAGTACGCCAATATATTCAAGCTGTGTATTAATGTAATTAATAAGTGCATTGTGACCTTCATGAATGCTTATTAATTTTCAATTTTATATACATCAGTTACTGTTGTGAAAAAACGAAGAGGATGTTAAGCGTCAAGTGATTTTAATGTAAATAATGCTAATTTACGATTAGTTGAAATTCTTTATTTAAATCTATGTATTCTAAATAAGAAAAACAAAATATGAACTGGAATAGTGTTTATAATAAATAATACAAAATTAATAAAAAAAATATCAAACGATGAAATCCCACACCACGAAAAAAAAAAGCAAAGGGAAAACAGGTTAACCCACCACCCTCCCCAACGGACAACCACTACAATTAACTGGAAAGAAATTCTAAAGAGAATAAGTCGGTTCAATGAAACGAAGAACTAATATTAAAAGTAGCAATATTACTCTTATTTTCAACAGATTTAATACAATCTTTTTTTTCGGAAAATATGTCTGTTTATCCATTTTTCTTTTTTTACATGGGTTGGTATCCTTTTCTAAGGTATTCTTCAATTTCCTGAACATAATCTAAAATACTGTTTAAATTTTCTTCTCATCTAATCTATCTAAGGTATTTGTAAAATTATGAATACATATTTTACATTTTTACAAAACATTGACTTACAATTGCTATAACACAAATCTTTATAGGAAACAGAATAAAACTAAAAGAGCCAAGCCACAAGTTAATTTCGTTAAGAATAAAACTTGTCACTTACCGAAGATGATTGTACTTTAAACTTACCATATTCCATTAATTGTACCTGACCATCCATATTTTCTGCCTTTATATGTGCTTCAAGGGTCTGTTTATGTTGGTAGTTATTAGCATTGGGTTAAGTTCACATAACTTACCGCTCAAAATTAGCAAAATTTGACCGATTTGCGCCTACACGACTGTAGACGGCAATACACGATGACACTGATTTCTTATTGGCCGGCACAAAGTGAACTTTACGGTATGCTAGAAATATGAAAGGAAAATTTTAAGTAATTATATTGAAATAAAATTATTCTGAAAATATATAAAAAGATTTATAATTATTTATTTTTTTTGTCCATAACAGTGTACATCTACGATTCAAAGTGATGTACATACATCTAAGTATTCTAGAGTGTTCTGGTACCTACTAGGAATTTCGATGTTCGATGATATATAAATCAACATTCAGTGACTTTTTGTCAGTTAAATTGTGTTTGCAGTCGAGTGAAGATCAATTGGAAACAAGAGCGAACAGTGACCAAAAAAATTGAAGTGATTTCGACAAATGAAAAAGAACAGAATATTTGAATGTTCTAGAGTGTTCTAGTACTAGAATTTTCGATGTCCGATGGTATATAAACCGTGTTAAAAAAAGTTAGAGAATGTTTAGAATCATTATGGGATGTTCTGGATAGTTCTAAATTCGCGAATATTCTAGAATGTTCCATCAAACGTGTGATATATTCTTACCCGGGCAACGTAAGAGAAATTCGTTGACAGTAATTTCATAATAATTGTTCTTCTTTTGAATATATATTTGTATTTTTGTTTAATAAGAACCTATTCTTGGGGTAGTAAATAATAGAAGTAGAAAATGGACTTAACACGTCATAATGCAAGCTAAAATGTAATCCCTTGACCGGTGGTTAGGAGAAGACAATCGACACTACTAAGATCTCTACTATTATTTATTATTAGTCAAATTTTCATTTCTAAATCTTATTATCAACTTCTTGAACGATAAACTCTGCCATTATTGAATAAAAGTGTACAAAAATCAGCTCTTCATCTTATTGGTCGCTGCAAATAACTATTACAGTAACAAAAAGAAACAGTCTTCTTGTAATTGTGGCAAAAAAGTTAAGATACCTACCTAACTATCGTTTGTTATCATTCCAGTGATGGTACCTAAAAAAAGAACTAATTAATAGTTGGTGGGTAATTAATGCCCACAATAATTAAAGATGAAACGTTGTGTTAAAGTTTAATATTTTTCTAAGAGATAAAAATGGTCGAATTAATGGACGAGTTTGTTTAAAGTAAACAAAAACGTGGATTTTAAATGGGTGCCTAATTTCGAAGCTGCTTTATTATCTATCGTTTCGACCATTAGGGCAATTTCCCGGTTGCGTCGCCCACTTCTTTTTCTAATTGTATTAAATGGTATAAGGAAGAAGGGATCATAAACAAAAGCTTGCTACGGTGAACTAAAAGCCCACTTAAGGTGCCATCCGTTTTAAGATGCCCTAATTAGGTACCGTTAGAGCCGCGCCACTGTCTACTGCTACGTTACGTCCTCGACGTTTCGGGCACAAGAGGCAATAAATTTCCTACAGCAGGAGCAGATACGTAGTTAAGCCGAACCAGAAACTTTCCAAGTATCTGTGTATGTACGTAGGTAGGTAGGTACGTGTGTCGTCTGCAGGACAAACAGGAAGTCAACCCCAACCGTATCAACTTACTACATATCTATCTATAAATAAATTCTGTTTATGTTTGAGAACAGGAAACTGTAATTGAGCAGTAGGTACCTCGCCAATGACACAACTATCAAATTAAACGAAGGGTTAAGTGTATACATACAGTAACCCTCTTAATGAAAAAAATATCTACACTGGAATCATTATGGGGTATAACGACAGAAGAAATCACAAACCAATTAAATTTTAAATAAGCGCCTGTTTATCCTCAAATACAGTAAACTGCAGCATTTAAAATAAACGGTGACCTAAGTGTGTGTATCCAACCCCCTGGACGAAAAGATTATCTACAGTGAATAGACATCAAGGGTCGTCACGACAGATTGCCTGGTTCATAACATTTTATGAGATTATTTCTGCGAATGAGAAGTAGATATCAAAATTGATACACAAAAGCAATCTCCCCCAAACAAAAGTATCTCAATTGCTGAAACTCATTTTGTCTAACCTTCATGATTATTCAGCACCCCGTCTTAAGGATGTTGACGTTGAAGAAGGTCTATGTTGACGTTCGAAAATATTTTTCTCAAAAAACGAATACATTTACAAGGGAAGTTTTTTTGTCCGTTACAATATAAATGAAGATTATTTTTTATATTCTGTTTCTTCTCAATTTTCGTCTTCGAGTTTCCCTCTTTAATATTCTGTCAAATATGTCAAATTATTCTTTTTAATTTTGGCGAATGTTCTTGGCACCCTTAATCTGTATTGTAATTTTATTTCGTGGATCCAATTATTACTTGTTGAAAATATCTTTCATGGTTTGGTTTCCATTTGGGCCATAACAAGTGTTTTTCACTTTAATAATATAATTAGTAAATGTAGAAGTAGCATAAGGACCGAACTCTAATTAAAAATTTCTATTAATTCATTTCAAAGGCTCGCAATTTTTTTTGCTTTTGCGGGATTGACTGACTACCCACTCGAAGGGTTACTAAGGCAACTACTGGCTGGCACGTACGTACGTATACCAGTCAGAAATTAATAATCGCTTTCGAGGCAATCCCCCCCTTCCAACCCTTCTTCTCTCTCTGTTTCCGTTTAGATTTAAGTGGACGTTTCCTGGTTATAAATGGGGATGTCTGTGTTCAAAATGTGGAAATAACGAACGAAAAATTAGCACGACGGACGTTATAATACGATACGACCACGTTATTATGTATAACGTCAAACGTGAATTAAATTTATTCTTTTAGGTATTTAATATTGCATTGAAATTTCTTTTTGGACAGCAACAGAACAATGAGGAATTAAAGGGACACTCGT
Source organism: Agrilus mali (assembly GCA_029378335.1). Classification (NCBI taxonomy): domain Eukaryota; kingdom Metazoa; phylum Arthropoda; class Insecta; order Coleoptera; family Buprestidae; genus Agrilus; species Agrilus mali. The sequence goes on along the minus strand of CM055657.1, from coordinate 29,506,765 downwards.
ATTTGCTTCCTTTTCGTTCCTTGTACTTACCCAACTGTTGCTCAAGTGTCCGCGAAAAGGGCGGAGCTTATTCTCTAATATGGAGTTAATAATAATAGGCGGAGTCTTAAATACTTGCTGTGTTCTTGATATAATTCGTGCAACGTGAATTGATGAACTCTGACCTCTGAATCGAGCTGTATTATCTATCGAATTTTAAAAACAACCGGTTAGATAGCAACAAAACGGTTTTAATACCGAGCAGAGAGTATTAGAATTTATTTTATTTTCCCCGATGAAATTTCTCATTATTTCACAATCAATTACGAGCGTTGAATGAAAAACTATTTTCCATATACACACAGTCGTAACCAGCAGATTGAAGGTTCGTTATTAAAACTCAATTTGCATTCCGTTTTTTTTTTTGTTTGTACAACTCGGCTGCTCTTTTTAAAAGGCATTACCCAAATTATTTTGCCATATGTGCATGCTAAATTAATATTAGTTACAAGGTAATCCTATTATTTATTAATGTATTATATCACATAATGCATATAAGTTATAATAATTAGAACATTTGTTAATTACGTCATCATTTAGTAACTATTTTAAGCCTTTTTATAACATTTTAATTACCAACAGTTTTACTATTGTCGTTAAAACAGAACTAAAATAACAATCAATTGATTGGAAATCTATTTTGTTTACGTAGGGAGCGAGATAAACGTCTGATTTATTTATTTAAATAGAATGCAAATACTTTAATTAAGGAGAAGCAGACCAATAAAAGGCAGCCTTCGATTATCGGCAAGAAATCATTATCGTGGGAAGTTAATTAAAATTCTGTTTCTTAGCGTTTACCCAGAAACTTTGCACCAGCTTGTTCAACACCCCGGCCGAGGTGCGGTTGGAAAACAGGAGCTAAATTGGGGTGCACCGATTAATTAGAGTTCCGACTTAACATGCACCTGAATGCAAACATAATTGACTTTAAGTCGGTCAATGAAGTGAATTTAAAGTTTTCCTACTATTAATTTACCCCATCGATTTTATCGCCCTTTATTACACAGTTACGTACTTTGCAAAATACAAAAATAGGTCAAACAAGAAAGAAAATGATTTAATTTAAATTTTTTCCTTGTTTCAGATTTCAATCTGCATTTGCAATGAAGTATTATTCGGCAAGGCTCTTAATAGTATTGTACGTATTAGTGTCGTTATGTTCGAAATGTTTGAGCATAAAAATCCGAAAGGCAAAAGAACAAAAGCGTGAAAAGAATAACACCCATCAGGTTGGTTTTTCCAACTTATGCACAATAGAAGATAACACAGCTGCATTTAGATGTTTCTGCCACGGCAGTACAGCTCCTGGTAACGTAACAAATACCGAATGTTGGATCTTTGGAAGCCTCGCAAAGGACCACGAGGTGTGGTTCCTGTTCTCGTCGCAACCTCGATTGACCGAACTGAAAATTATCGTAAGACCTGACGGTCAGCTTGGCTTCATTCCAACAAAAGCTTTGGAATATCTGAAAGATCTGAAGAGGCTGATTATTTCCTATGGAAATGTCGACGTCATTCATCCATACGCTTTTGCCAACTTAACGGAATTACGGGAATTAACGTTGCCCAGGAGTCAGATAGCGAACTTAGACCATCATGCTGTCGCACATCTTCCCAATTTGACCGAAATTAATTTCAACGAGAATCGGATCTATCAGCTACAAAAAGATGTTTTTGTCGATCTACCTAATCTTCAGAAACTCACAATTAATCATAACAATTTGTCTTTTATACAAGAAGGAGCGTTCAGGTAAATAAGTTAATTTATTTTTTTAATTATAGGTAAAGTCTGTTTGGTTTCTCGAGTTTAAGTAGTTTCTAAATTGAATTTAATATCAGTAGGATTAATTTCCGTGATAACGTGTCCATCATACACTGATAAATACTTAACGGTTATGAGTACGTCCGGGTATTATGTATACTTAAGCTTCAATATCAACCAAAGTTTGAACCTTGCTGTTTGCTAATCCATTGCCATGGATGCTTCAGCCCCTAAACGATTTTGCAGTCTATTTGTTTAATTTGCTTGCAAATGATTTCTATTTTGGTTCAGGTACCTTTCTCACTTGGTGGAGCTCGAAATGAAGGACAATTTCATCACAGTCCTCACGAAAGACACTTTTACCGGATTAAGTGAACTCAAACGATTGGATTTGAGCTTCAACAACATCAGCAGGCTTGGTGACCTGACCTTTGCCGAGCTATGGGTCCTTGAGGTATATTACAATTATCATCTAGGGCCCAACAAATTTTTAAAAAATATTGTTTTTGTGTTGTTACAGGAATTGATTTTGGAAAGGAACGATATCGAGTTTATTTCGGACAGGGCGTTCGCAGGGTTGACTCATCTCAGAAAATTGGATTTGGGTCACAACAACTTGACAACGTTAGTTAACAACGTATTCGATGGTATTCCGGCCATTTATTTCCTCGATCTTCGATACAACCATTTGCAAACGATAACATTCGAAAATGCGAGGCCCATCATGTACAACCTACGGAACAGGACAACATACTTCTATATACAGGGTGAGTCATTTTCTATTAACAATTTAGGGGAATGATTTTTTATTGATTACTCTAAAAGGGTCAATATTATTGACATGTAAAAGACTCGGTGTTCGATATTTAATCTTCTTTTGTTGGAGGGTAAAACAAACACAAGAAAACCGTTCCATTTAACAGATGCACTCAAAGTAGTGCAGACGCTCTCACAACAACACTTATTAGTTACCTATATAAAAAATCACTAGTAATTGTAAGTAGGTACACAAAGAGGGTTGTTAAACGCCCGTAATGAAGAACATTAAACAGAAAGACAACTCTTCATAATTACTAGTCCAGAGGGTATAAAGCAGGTTTACACGTTGTTCTGTTGCGCCCGAGCTACTAAGTTTCCTGTTAATTATTTAATTAAGGCCCTTAAAAACTTTACCTCAACAGGTTTTGCCCGTGCCGTTTCAGCTTGTTAACCTACATAACAAATTTAAACGATTTAAACGTTTAAAAGGGGGTTGGCGAAGAAACGGGCGAAAAGTTTTAGCGGTGGTAACCAATTTAAATACATACTTACAACTTATAAACTCTACTATATGAGTTATAACGAGAAATGGTACCTACATACATTACATTAAATAATTCAGGTTACGTTAAAGTATAACAACATTTAGTCCTTTGAAAGTTAAAACATATACTTACGAAACTGTGTGGATGGATTTATCAGGACACGAATAAACTGAAAATTAAAGTAGCTAAAATTGTTATTTAAAGAACTTATCTAACGTAAGATGCAAAATTCTCCACTTTCCGACCTATAAGCAGATATTAGAAGTCATTATACGTAATTGTGTATTTTGGTTGAATGTGGAGACAGTAGTAAGTAATATAAACAAAAACAATCCTTTAGTTTCCATCCCTCCGTCAACTGGTGTTAATGTAGCGTAAAAATTTGCATTTTGTGAAAAGCGCAAGCTTCCGGCGAGGTCGTTTTCATTTCGAAGTTGCGAGCAAAAACAGTCAGTTTGCATTCCAAACAGTTTCGGGTTTGTCGACGGATACAATGTCGTGTTTGTTTGTTCGTCGAGAGCCATTACACCAGGGCTTAACTTCATGGACATTTGATTATTTACACGACATTGTAAAACAAACATGTAAACAATTCGTCTTCACGCGGTTAGGCACTTCTATGCCAAGGTGAGTGCCTCTAATAACACCAAACAAAGACCAGGAGGTCCCTCCCCATAACATTTCAACAAAAATTTATTAAACATTTAGGTTGAATCATTTATGCCCTTTCGTAAAACTTTATAAATTATTTATGTATGTATGGAATGGACTCTGATTGTTTCTCGAACGGATACGATGTCTAAATAACAAAATCGAAGTGTTTAATTATTTTAATTGTACACTTAAACTTTTCTCAAGACGGAGGACAAAAATTCAGCTAAGATACAGAGTTATTGAAGAATTGAAATTTCTCTTATTGTTCTATTTTCGAATAATTACCCTTTTTAAAAGCTTTTCTTTTCTTCCCTCTACTTACTCTCTGCTATAAATGCATACTAGTATTTCATTACCATGGAATTAAAGTTAAGCGTCTTTCTATTTTGTTTTCTCATAGAACAGAAATGTTAAACACTTGCTTATCTAATAAATTGTAAGTACAATATTACAATTATTTATTAATATTAGCTTAATTATCATTAAAGGAAATGGGTCTTAATTGCTGATAAAAGATAATGATAAATAAAACACCTGAGTGTCTTATTTGTTACTAGCAACAATACCCGGCGTTGCCCGGGTAAGAATATATAGTATTACACGTTTGATGGAACATTCTAGAATATTCGCGAATTTAGGACTATCCAGAACATTCTGAAACATTCTTGAATGATCTTCAAGATTCTGGAACATTCTGAAACATTCTTGAACATTGCCAAATCATTAAATTAATCTCTTGATTGTTACGATGATAACACTGACGAAAAGTAACTGAATTTCGGTTTATATACCATCAGACATCGAAATTTCTAGTATTAGAACACTCTAGAACATTCAAATAGTCTGTTCTATTTCATTTTTCGAAATCACTAATTTTTTTGGTCACTGTTCGCTCTTTTTTCCAATTGATCTTCACTTGATTGCAAACACAATTTAACTGACGAAAAGTACTTAATGTTGATTTATATATCATCGAACATCGAAATTCCTAGAAGCTACCAGAACACTCTAGAATATTTAGATGTACCTACATCACTTTGAAACGTAGATGTACACTTTTTGAAACTTTCTAGATCATTCAAGAAATTTTTAGAACTTTCTCGAACATTCTAAGTCGATAATAATAGTTTGCGGTCATTTTAGAATTTTTTAGATCATTTCAGAAATTTTGAGATCTTTCCGGAAGTCCTTATGACTTAAAAAAGGACAGAAATATTTCTTTTCACCTTTCTGCCACGTACAACCACCCATCGCGACCAAACTCCCTTACTCGTACCTGGAGACATTAGCATTTTATATATGTATTTAGATTTAGATTTGTTATTTATTGATTGCTACAACTTTGATGTTCCTAAATCCAAACTTACATGCAGGTATCTGTTTAACGTTTTTAATAGAAATTTAAATTTTCTCGTAAATTTTCGCATGTAGGTACGTACGTACAGTAAGTAAGTAGTTAAACTGCGAAAACTTTAGTTAATTTCATCACGTTACGTCTTCATTGTCGTTATCCTTTAGGTTCATTAAAACTAGTTGAGTTTAAGATGGGAGTCGAGAGTTTTCGAAGGAATTATGCAAAATTATGCATTGTTTACGAAAATCAGAAGTTTTGTTCGCACTGGCTGTCAGTCACTTGTGCTGCAGCTCTTCCAAGACTTTGTAAAAATTACAGAACGCTCATAATTTATTCTCCACGAATTCCTGCAGGTATATACGTAAAATTACAACCAGAATAAAATGGATACAGAAGGTACCTTTATAATCTCTGACAAACCTATAAATAAAATCCAATTAATTAAAAGAGAAAAGGCTTCTGTTACATGGCTCGTAATCTTTAGTATGTACCATACAATAAAAGTTTTACTTGAGTAGGGGAATTGTGTTAATTCTATTTTCCTTCTAGTTTTCTGCAGCATTCGGTGTGCCAAGGGCACCGCTAAAAAGCCGCAGCCGGAAACGTCCGTCCTTCTTATTTGACACACATAAATTTTCGTTGCTGCGTTCCAAATACTGAAATTATCCCGCAATTCCGGTTTGGTATTCATTAAAATTTCGGGAAAGAAGCCAAATAAATAAAATGAAGTATTTGAGGGAAATCCTAAATTAAATTCCTTTTCTACAGGTCGGTAATGCTACTGGTTGAAATTGACTACCTTTCGGTCTGAAACCGCAGAGGAAATTCCATTTTGTATGCAAATTTGTTCCTTTGAAAAAGTGCCACGCTCGTAATCACTTCTTTTCGAAGGGGTGGGCTCGATACCTTAGAATCTTTTCTCCGGTTTAATTTAATGTAATGCGAATCGGTTTTCATCAAATCGTCCGTCGCTCGCGTCGCATCGGGATTATTAGGTATTATAACCGTTTGAATATCTTAAAATGAAAACACGACAGCCTTGTTGTTTTCTTCTTAATATTTTCGCTGCACGAATTCAATTTCATTTCTAACCATTCATTATTTATTACAAATTTGGGGAAACCTGATTATTGTTGTATTAATTTCTGCTGTAGGTACGCCAAATTAATATTGTACAGTACCTACAGCTATTTTATAATGTTTCCTTTAATTAAAGTCTTATTTAAAGGACAAATTAAGCACAAACGATAATATAACAATACCTGGCAACTATTAATATGAATGTAGGAAATACAGCCCTAATAGGTTTTAACTTCCAGATATTGCTATTGTATGAACTATGTATGTACAAATCAAACATTCAATAGAATTAAATTCCAATATCTGAATTAAACGAATAATTAACAATATGAATGTAACAATAAAGGCCTAATAATAATAATAATTGAAATTGTATACAATTAAAATTGTTTCAACGCATAGAGACGGAACAAATTATTTATTGTGAACCTTGCGCCAATTTATTATACTTAGATAATTAATCCTACAGTATTCACGTCGTGACAGTGTGTTCGACAGTAAGCTGATCGTAAAATTATTTTGAATCGCTTCGTAGGAAGGTACGTGCAGTGCGCTGAAAGTTACAGATTTCGAAGTTCATTTCATAATTGCACAGAAAGCTCCTCTAATATTCTCAAGATTTACCCAAATTCCGGCTAACAACGTCGAGAATAACTTGTATGTTCGCTTTCGGCTTTCGTACTCAAATCTTCAGATTCGTTGAGTTTAACGATAACAGTGCAAGCATGAACGTAATAAATCAGCGAAAGGTATCAAACATTCAATATCATAATATCTAAAAAATATTTCAGTATTGTGCTGACTTATATTAGATTTTTCTTATTCGCCGATGAACATTTTTAAACAACAGCTCTGTCATCCCTTGTGTAATAATTATTATAAGGGTAGTTTGTGATTTTCCCTTGCCTTTACAGTCAGACCACTGTTTATCGAGTTGTTGCTATTGTTATCTAATCTATTCAACTGTTAAGGGGCTCTTCTGCTGAATGTGTCCTTTGCAGTTGCTTGTCACCCATCTTCTAGCACTAACCAGGGAGAACTTCGATTACCGTTCGATCGACATCAAATAAAATTCTTTTTAGGGTTCCGCACCTCAAAAGGAAAAAGCGGAACCCTTATAGAATCACTTCGTTGTCCGTCCGTCTGTCAAGACCCTTTTTCTCAGGAACGCGTGGAGGTATCAAGCTAAAATTTATACCAAATATTTGGGTCTATTGTCCCTTGGAGCTGTAAAAAAATCAAACTTCTAAGCCAACGCAATCAAAAGATAGAGCCGTTTATGCCGCAAATTTCCGTAAATTTTCGAATCAAAACCTACAGGGTACTTCCAGTAAACTCAGAATCTTGAAATTAGGTACGAAGCAACGTCTTATAGCACAGATAAAGGAAAAATTGCGAAAACCGTAAATTTTTAGTTACATCATATAATAAAAATATTTTTAATAATTTTAAAGTTACTACCCCTTTCCTCATGAACGCGTAGAGGTATTAAATTGAAATTCATATCAAATACTCAGGTCTATAATACCTTTAAGGTGTAACAAAATCAAACTTCTATGTCAACGCAATCAAAAGAAACAGCAATTTAAGCCGCATATTTTCAAACTCGCAACTACTTGCAAGGGAATCAAAACCTAAAGGGTACTTCCAGTCGATTTAGAATCTTGAAATTTGGCATGAAGCAATTTTTTATAGCACATATAAAAGAAAAATTCGGAAAACCTTAAATTTTTAGTTACATCACATATATACAGGTTTGTACGGAACCCTCGGTGCGCGAGTTCGACTCGCATTTGGGCCCTGGTATTTTTTTTAATTACATTTCTTTTATATTCTCTCAAAAAATTTATGCGCCATAAAGTTCGTAACGTAATAGTTAGGTACGTTAATAATTTTCCATGTATTGTAATAAATTCTTCCGGAACGTCTATCGAATGTAATATTAGTTATGTAGTTAACTTGTATTAGGTAGGTACACCTAACTGAACGATTCCTTCAGGACTAGTTTTGAATAACTGATCTCGTTATCTTGTTGAAACCGAAATAAGCTCATCATTCTTTTTCCGCGAAGGTCGAACGGCGGCACGATGCCACGGGGGGTACGTATTTTATTATAAATTTTATGGCGGTTCGTTTTGAACGAAGTATTTTCGGGCGGTAATGTAATGTGAATAATTTATGAATGATTACATACCGCGGCTGTCGTCGCAAGCGACGGTATCATGTTGGGGTTGAGGAAACTTCCCATCCAATTTGATAACGACGACGACGAGACAAGCCTCCGGCGGCTGCATCCAGGACCACCCCCCAAGTTTCAATATTCGTACGCGATGCACGCGGAAGTTTTAATGAAATGAGCAACGAATCGTAAGCTCTGCTACCCTTATAATAACGACGACGGCTACACACACGCTCATATACGTATGAATGTGACGGGGATCGTTCATGAAACCGCAATTTACTAGGTACACGTACATTTTCTCGACTTTTCGACGAGACACATGCGCGAATTTCGCGAACAAGATCATCCCGCAATTAAATGATAAACAAATACGTAAAGTTATGAATTCCACATCCACCCCATCGTCTTTGAACAACTGCAATTGCCGAGGCTGGTGCTGTTTAAATTGAATAAAAATATTTAATTACCGCTATTTATACACACAACAGAAACCTTTCCCGGTCTAAAATTTTCCAACAAGGATTCTTCCTAATTAATATTTTTAACGAAGTAGTTTTTTTTGAAGTGTATGCGTAAGATGATTGGACGGTTAATGATCCAGTTGTGTGCACGTTTGCGTCCATGTCCAAGTCGACGTCCACGTCTACGTCATTCTTTTATGGTAAAAAGCTTTCAGACGCTTTTATCCGAGCTAGAAGGATTCGCCGCGATCATTAATATGCTGCAGGCTTTCTTCATTTATTACCTTTTGCTGCATTAGCAGAGCGCCGCGTACAACTACACGTATAGAGACGTTCGTTGGTCGGAACATAAAGTACCTAGATGTAATCCTGTAAAAATAAATGTTCCGTAAAATGACAGTCCAAGTAGCGGCGACATACCGCTTTCTATTCTTCTAAAAAGAGCATCTGTCGCCTGCCTGCGCGCCTCAAAAAGTGCAGAGCGAAGCAGTCCCAGAGTAGCTTCGGATCCCATCGCTTCGGGACGGAAGGATATACGTTATTCCCGATGTCGCTTCCATTCCCGAATGAAATGTTACTTTTTGAACGACGCAACGTCTACTTTAAATCCTCCTGGTGTTACGCTGACGCACGAGACCTGTCGACAGCTCGTGAATTTTCGTCGCGTTATATTTTAGCGAGCAACCGGCTCATCAGTGCAAAATAAATTGTCTCCGAAAATTAACTTCAACACGATCAATGCAGCTCAACTCTTGAATAGGAATAGAAGTGCCATTTAATACACAAATATGAGGAAGGTACACAGAGAGGATGTTAATTCGTTCCCAGTAGTTTTCTTAAATGGCAACGTCGCGCCTTTTCGATCTGTATGTTGTCGATATTGTAGGAAACAATACATAATATTGCGAGCAGAATCGCATCTATTGCTCGCTAGTTTCGTGGCTGTTTTAATGTTTACATACTTAATATAAAGGGTCTTTCAAGTTGGTGGCCTATTAGAAGTAAATGAATTAGTAGAATGAATTCAATTCTGAAACTTGGGCTCATTTGGTTATTGTTTATGCCGCTTCTTTTAAAAATATGTTCAATTTCGATTTATATCCGGTTATACCGGAAGTAGATGTTAACTTTGTTATTTTAAATGGAATGACATACTTCAAATTGTAGATTTTCTCAAAAAGTATAAGCAAAGTTATACGATAGTCCCATATCAAAAGACGCCAAATTCAATAAGGAATTCGAATATGTACTTAAAAATGCGTCATTCATTGACTTATGCCTCTTTGAAGTTGACCAACTTTCACCACAAAATTTGATCACCCTGTACATGTTAGTTAAAAACCACATTTTTTTTTTCGATAATGTGAATAGTTATGAATAATTGTTACGAGTTATAAAGCAAAATCTCAAAAATTAATTGAATTACGGTTTTTTAAATGTTAACGTGCAGATGCCAAAAACTTTGAAAAAAATTAAATAACTCAAAATCCATCAATATTTTCGGAGAAGTGCCTCCTATAAAATATGAATGAATTCAGATTTTCTATCGGAAAATGTAAAAAAAAGTATGTCATTCCATTTAAAATAAGAAAGTTAACATCTACTTCCGGTATAGCCAGATGTAAATCGAAATTGAAAATATTTTTAAAAGTAGCGGCATAAACAATAACCAAATGAACTCAAGTTTTAGAATTGAATTCATTCTACTAATTCATATAGTAATAGCCCATCAACTTGAAAGACCCTGTATATTAAGTATGTTGGTAAACATTGAAACAGCCACGAAACTAGCGAGCAATAGATGCGATTCTGCTCGCAATATTACTGTTTCCTACATTATCGACAACACAGGATTGGGAACGAATTAACGTCCTCTTAGTGTACATTCCGAAAACAATGAGAATTGCTTGTAGGTAGACTCAAGAGGTATCCACTAATTAAGTGAACTTAAAATAGGGAAAATGTCATTAAAAGTCTCATTAAAGAATCCCACCAAATCTGACAAATCGGTAGGGATCTACATAAAATACGTCATGTCATAAATTATTCATTGGTTCAAAATATTTCTCAACTAAAAATAATAAATAATATGTAATTGATTGGGTTTTCAATGAAAGTAACGATTTATTGATTGGTGAAAAATATCAGACAACAAAAACGCTTCGTTATTTTGTAAAGCCAAGAACCTCCGGTTGTAGGTACTTTATAAATTGTGAACTTTACTGTGAGGAGTCGTTTTCAATTTAACGACTACAGCAATTATGATGGTTATCAGAAACGCACTATAACACAATGGGAAGCTTTATTTCTTCGGTCTGCAGCTTCATCGTCTCAAATTCGCCAAATAAAAACTTTTAATAGACGTACCTAATACCAATTGGGGGAGTTGGTACTTCTAGAACTACCCCTCCTTTTCATATGTTCGTATAAAAGTTATTGTGGAATATTTTTCTAATTTGATTCATCACAAATGTTACAAATAAATCAAATAAGAGCAGAAAATAAATCAAGCATTCAATCATGGCAATGTTAAATGACCCCCCTCGCTCGCGATACCTTTCTGTGTTCGTTATCGTTAGTTTTAACAACCCTATCGATTCAATTGCATCCCCTCTGGATATGTTTTCCTGTCTAGTGTTAGTACACTTCTTGACGTAATTATACGCACTGTCCCTTTGAAGAATACGGCTGGATGGTTGGTTGGTTGGCAGGTTTTTTTCGATTGAAAGTGTTTACTGTGTAAATAAAGGGTGAATAAATTAACTGAATGCCTTCAAAGGCTCACAAGTAGTGTTAGGGAGAACGTGTAAAGATATATCTATATATGATTGTGTACACTAGAACATTGACGTGTTTTCCGGATTCAAAGGACCTATCAATTCATGAACACCAATAAGTATCCTTTGAAAGAAAGGACTATTGATTCAAAATCTTTTTAAATCTAACGATCAGGTGGTGATAAGTTACCTACCCTCAGGATATAAAAGAAATTACAGCCCGATTATTTTTTTTAATACTTGCTTTCGAATTATTGTAAAGATCCTTCAGGAGGTATTTGTAAAAAGTATTGTGACGTGTTCGGTCACGGAAAACACAATTAACAAAACAAAACAACGAATTTATTTAATTACTAAAGTTAATTTGACTACACTACAGTTATAAACAAGTCTACACAATTTATTTCACTAAAAAGTCTCTTTTCCCGCTCGCCTCTACTGTAAACACTCGCTATAATGTAGACGCTATCTATCTATCGCCTGTTGTTCGCCTATCGATCGCTTCGCTTCCAAACATCAGCTGTTCACTGTCAACTAACTCGGTGTGTGCCGTCGCCGCCTTTTATAGTCTTTTCAGCCTCTTTCTAGGGAATTCTACAGCCGTCTAGTAATCCAATTGTTTTCCCATTGATCGTTGCTGGTGTTTTCTAGATGTTTCAGGAAAGCCGGGAATATTCCTTATGTATTCAGGGAAGATGTTCGTTAATTATGCTCACACCAACTTAATTGGCAAGTTACTCGTAACACTATGTAAAAATCACCGATTGAGTGTAAATTAAAACGTGCCTACCTACATAAGACTGACGTGTTATTTAAAAGCGTATCGCTTGGTAAATATTGCTTATAACGTACACCATTTTGCTACTACGTCTCCACCAGATCTTCCACCTTTTTCATTTTGCATATGCGATGCTTTCACAGCGCCGAATATCGTACAGGAAATTGGCCATTCCCCTATATAAGCCTCTATAAATTGCATGTCGTTCGAAACATGTTTACCGACGTTACTTTACAAAATAAAAAATAGAGGAACAGGTTGCAATCGATGATACATTCTCCCATTAATAATATTGTCCTTCCGTCTGTTTTAAGGAACGCCCTGGGAGTTTCTTTTTTAGTAAGATGTACCACGACCCCATAAGATTTGAGGGATCCCCCTATCCTAATACGATATCATGTAATTAACGAATGTCGCCTTAGTTACAACCAATGTTAAGTCTGTGCCTGGCTTCGTGGTGCCTGTATTAATCAATTTAGCTGACGAATTGGGTCAAAAAGTTTAACGATCTGGTCACGTAACCTGAAATTCCGCGTTTAAAATTTTTATGAAGATAAATTGTTCGTAAGATTAGAAAAGAGAAGGCCCTCGGTCTCTTCTGTTGGTTGGCCCGAAATGTTCCGTCACGGTAATTGGGGCCGCGACCATCCCCTCGCATAAATATCTGGAAAAGCAACACAGCACAAGACATTAGAAGAGGCCGTCGAGATAATATCAGTCAAGCTGGAAAATCTCGGCGGTTGCGGTTTTCGCCTGGTCGAACCCGCACACGGGTTCCTGCTAACTTCTTACCTTACGCAACTGAATTTAATCCTAATTTATGGTCTCGCTCTCTTATAACTCTAACTGTGAGAAGGGCAACACAGTAGATGTGGGTGCGAACGGACGAAACTCTAAATGAGAGTGGAGTTAAATCGGCATCGTGCTCACTTAATGAAATTGTTGTTCGAATCACGAATGGGTTTCCCACCACAAAATACCTTCCTGTGTCCACTGGAGCGAGGGGCAGTATCCTTTAATCTATAAGTGCTAATATCCTGTAAGTATCTGACGATAATAAATCAAAAATATATATGTAATTTTTTAACCTAATCAAATAAACTGTGCTTCGCTCCAAAAAAAGGGGCGACACCCTGCCCGTGTACCATCAATAGCGTTAATTCATAATGCCCTCATCACGTCCATTAAGTCCCTTTAGCCGGTTTACGTCGATGTAAATTTAAAACGTTTGCGCAATTAGAAAATGTGTTGTAGTTCGAGCCCGGTCAATTATTAAATTAGTTGCTGAACTTAAAAAGCTTTTCGGGCAAACGATTACTGTTCACTGTTCGAAACTTTTTTCCGTTTAATGAGGCGGGATATGATGGTGGTAGGTACGGGCGACGGATACTGACGCAAATACATACCTACAGCAAAGATCAATAGAATTTTTTAATTTAGTGCTTTTATGTTTTTTAAAAATTTGCCTTCGTCCTCGTTTCAAATTGTTCTTTATTAGTTTCTGTTGTAAGTTTGGATTCTTTTTCAGCGAATAATGTCAAGTTTAAAAATAACTTTCTCTTACTAAAAATAATAACGAACGATAATTAATTAAAAGTTACAATGTATCTCAAGGATTGTTGTGGATGTCGAACTTGTGAATCGTTTCGTGACTGTCTGTCATGTACTCCCCAAACTACCCTGTGAATAAGCGCTCGTTTTTGTTTTTGTTCGTTAAGTGTTCGTACTTTGGTATCGTAACTTTAAGACAACACGCTATTCCACTACTACAACATTAGCTTTCGTGACCCATTCGTCGATTTTCATTTAGAGCAAGCAAAAAACATCCCCTTGACACTCATAATAATAATAATAATAATGTGAAACTCATACGACAACTTAATTTACTGGCTGTTGTTAACATAGTACACTAATCTCACTGGATTTCACTTTTGTTATTAGCACGCCCTTACTGTACACCCCCTGGCGATTTTATGTCTATACACGCACGCACTCCACTCGTTGTTTGTGCCACGTCAAAGTGCGCTTGCTGTACTCATCTAACGATAGATACATATCTCGATTATGAGTAAGAACCCGCCACCACTAACACCACCATCAGCACCACCACCACCAGGCACTGATTTTGCGGTCTCGTCCGTCGGCTCATCTCCATACTAATCTTCACGTCTGTTGTCGAAACCACGTGATTAATTATAACGCTGGCACCTATAAATTAAATCGTCCCTGTGTCGGATGGAGGACGATGGCGAGCCCGCACAGGAACTCAGCGGGATGTATCCTGCCTGAATCCTTCTACGTCACATCCTCGCAGGTGATTAGTCGAGAGTTCGTTGTCAACTAACTGACTATGTACTATGGCGGTGATGATGCTGATGATGGAGATATATACGTTGTTATTACCATATAATAAAGTATAAGTCGCTCTAACTACACTGCTAATATAATAAGTTAGGGAAGCACGTACACGTGCAGTGTTTGAAGTGATTGCAACTTTGATAGATTAGTTTGGCTAGGATAATAAAAGGATAAGGATAGGGTGATGAATGTGTTAATTGTCTGGTAACTTTGACGTAATTGGAGCTTATATTATACGGACACCGGGGGAGTAAATGGAGAAGAATATTGTAAGAGGTTATTAGAGAGAATTGTTTACGTAAAATTAATTTGAAGAGAGCACTGTTGCATACTGTCGCGAGGCGCTCATCTGAATTTAAATGTTAATGCTGTGGAGGGAACTTCTTGTAATTTTAACACTCAAAAAGGTGGCAGAAAAGATAGTTGGGGATGAGTTAACACAGTATCTCTATTAATTAAGTATATATTTTAATTCGTGCAAATTGATACCGGTAATAAAGAATAAAACAAAGACAAAGGCTTTTCGGCTACGATTTATAAACGACGAACGTCATAACCTTAATGTTTTAATTAACCCGTGAGCTACAGGGTAGTAGCGACGTTAATTAGAGGGTTGTTTCAAGGAATTAACTTTTTCATTACGGTCCGTGATTAACTTTATTCTTTGTTCAGACGAGCGCGTGTAAAAAGTTAAACAATACAGTGCTCTGACAAGGCTCTCGCGGGTTGACCGAGTTCGCTAATAATTTTACTTGATGGCCAGGGCTTTTTATAACGAAAGTTAAGTACACTAAGGCAAATTTTTATTGGATTAAATACCCACAAAAAATATTATACCTACTTAAACTGGAACAACAACAGTTGCGCGCATATAAAACTTTTATTAACGTTGCGTTTTAAAGTGGTCCACGGGGGGTTGTTGAAGAAAATATTAAAACTGCACACTGCAAGTTAAAATTGTAACTGTGAGAATTTTTTTTTATTTGTAATCAACATTTTTGTTTTGTTTATTGTGAGTTTTAGACATTCGAAAACTTTTGCCTGGGTCTTTACATTCTGGGGATTGTATTAAGTCTTCGTTTTCCAAGGGAGTTTATTTAGTAAAAATTAACATGTAAAAAGGATAACTGCCGGCTGGCTATCTAAACGACCGGGCTCCTTAAAACGTTAATGTCATCGTTAAAAGTCATTCAGAGTTTTTTTTAAACACAACTAACAGAATTTCCCCGGTAAAGTAAAATGGCAGTCATGAATATAAATACGATACGCCGCCGCTGCTGTATAAAAGGTACGGATCGTGCAGCTTTTCTAGTGTCCTTATTTCTACCGCCTTTCTTTTCGAATTAATTAGAATTTGCATGACAAAGAAGCGAAAAAGAACAGCTGGATGTATAACCCCCTAAATCCTTTAGACGCCTCACCGAAACTTCTATGTAATATTCATCTGCAAATTAATGCTCGGAAACTGCTTGCCATGCACTCTGACGGCTGGCTGGCTTGCTGAATTAAAAGAGCAAGATTAAAAATGACATATATTTCAAAAATGAACGTCTAAGTCTGACATACGGAACAGTATTTATTTAATAAGTGCAAGAAAATTATCGTCATCACCAGAAGGTCTTAAGACCAGTTGAAACTTACTTCTCCTTCCTTCCATTGCTTGAGCCAATCTTGATTTTTTTTCCTCGTTTATTCCTTAGTGGCCTTTTTGGCATCCCTTTGATCCTACAACACTTTTATCATCCCCTATAACACACTTTAAGACAGGAGATCCCACTTATATTGCAACTATGAACCAATTTTTAATTTTATTTTAATCACCAGAAGGTCTTAAGACCAGTTGAAAATAACCAATGCTTCCTTTCAATGATTGAGTCAATCTTGATTTTTTGAAAACTTAAACAAATTGCACCTCAAATCCAACTCGTTTGTTTCTTACTGGCCTTCGTAGCATTCCCTGGACTCCTTTAAAACTTTCACCCAATTGGTTCCAATAATTTTGTAATTGTAAATCAGTTTCTAATTGTTTTTAATCACCGAAAGGTCTTAAGACCAGTTGAAACTCACCTCTCCTTCCTTTCATTGCTTGAGCCAATCTTAATGTTTTTTTTGAAAATATGAACAAATCGTAACTTGAAAAATCTCACTCACTCCTCGTTTATTCCTTATTCGCCTTTTTAGCATCCCTTTAATCCTACAACACTTTTATCATCCCCTATAACACACTTTAAGACAGGAGATCCCACTTATATTGCAATTATGAACCAATTTTTAATTTTATTTTAATCACCAGAAGGTCTTAAGACCAGTTGAAACTCACCACTCCTTCCTTCCATTGATTGAGTCAATCTTGATTTTTTGAAAACTTAAACAAATTGCACCTCAAAAATCCAAGTCGTTTATTTCTTACTGGCTTTCGTAGCATTCCCTGGACTCCTATAAAACTTTCACCATCCCCTATAACACCCTTTAAGACCCAATTGGTTCCAATAATTTTGTAATTGTAAATCAGTTTCTAATTGTTTTTAATCACCGAAAGGTCTTAAGACCAGTTGAAACTTACTTCTCCTTCCTTCCATTGCTTGAGCCAATCTTAATGTTTTTTTTGAAAATATGAACAAATCGTAACTTGAAAAATCTCACTCACTCCTCGTTTAATATTCCTTATTCGCCTTTTTAGCATCCCTTTGGTCCTACAATACTTTTATCATCCCCTATAACACACTTTGAGACAGGAGATCCCACTAATATTGTAACTACCTATAAGCCAATTTTTAATTTTATTTTAATCACCAGAAGGTCTTAAGACCAGTTGAAAATCACCAATGCTTCCTTTCAATGATTGAGTCAATCTTGATTTTTTGAAAACTTAAACAAATTGCACCTCAAAAATCCAAGTCGTTTATTTCTTACTGGCTTTCGTAGCATTCCCTGGACTCCTATAAAACTTTCACCATCCCCTATAACACCCTTTAAGACCCAATTGGTCCCAATAATTTTGTAATTGTAAATCAGTTTCTAATTGTTTTTAATCACTGAAAGGTCTTAAGACCAGTTGAAACTCACCACTCCTTCTTTCCATTGCTTGAGCCAATCTTACACCTCAAATACCACTCACCCTCTCTCGTTTATTCATAATTGGCTTTCTTAGCATCCCCCGGACTCCTATAACATTTTCATAATCCCCATGACACCCCTAAAGACAAACAGTCACTCCCAACAATAAGTTTGAATAATTTATAATTTTTTTTAATACATCATATCTGGCCACTTATTTATTGAGTCGAAGATGTTATTACCTTAGTTATGCCTTCTACGCGTTGATAATTTATAAATAGAAATTTTACGCATTTCAAACGGAGCGTCAAATTGAAAGGTGGTACAGGGAAATTAGAGCTAAAGCTAACCTGCCGTGGGCGTGGAACACTCTCTGTCAACCCTACATTAATTTATTATTAATTCTGATGGGGAAGTGAGCGTGTGATGGAATGGGCGTGGTTACAACTCGGAAATTGTTGTCTGCAGCTCCTCCCCTATAATTCTAACCCTAATAATAATAACATAAAAACTGATGTCGAATAAACTTTTACTCGTAATATGAAAGCAAAAGTTTCAAAGTCTTTGTAATAATATCTGACGTGATGTTTACTTTGTTGCCAAAAACGATTGGAACGTCCCAGCAGATTAGTCCTTCTAAGAAAGTTGTGTTGTCCTGGACAGAAGGATATGCATAAAACATAATTTAATTTAACAGTATTCTGACACTTTCTGTAAATGTTTTAATATTTTTTTCTCATGTTCCAGTTATTTTAAATTCAATTAGTTGTCCAGCCTGTTGCATTTACCTACCTCCCTATATAAACCAGTTAACGTAAAGGACTTCGATAATTTTAAATAAAAACAAGTGGAAAAGGAAGCTACTTTATCTTTCAATTAACACAGTTTCAACCGAACGGTATATAATTTCAAAGAGGTGTTTGTGCTAGCTTTAATATTGAGTTACCGAACCAGAACCCTTTTGTGAAGTGTTTTTCATTACGTACCTAGCATAGCATAGCATAGCATAGCATAGCATAGCAGTGAACAACGGCTTTTATTTTTTATTACGTTCTCTCGTCATCGAACCGTTTTTCTATTTCCTTTGACTCAGACTCGGTTCAAACGTGGTCTTTTGTTTGAGTTCAAAGTTGCGCTTGCTGTGTTCCCTCCCTTTAACATGACACAATTTGCTGGCTACAAAACGATTCTCAAAAAAAATTACAAACCCTAAAACTCTCTCCAAGCCTCGTAACAGACATCTCAAAGTGTCTTGAGCTGTGAGATGCGCGAAAACTGACCGAGGTGAAGGCATTAACTTTGAACCCACCAAACGATAACGATAATATAAAAATAATAAATTTGGTTTGTATTGCTCTAGTGCAGTAGATATTTTGAATTGTATGGGTGTTAGCACGAAATTCCTTATCACTGCAACGTTTTCAGGAGAGGCAGTTCACGGGCCATTTAAAAATAACTGCTGTTCAAACGAGTTGCGAAGTTAGTGAACAATAGCGAACGCTCGGGATGCATTTTGCTTCGTTTGTCTCTCGCAACTAACAATTATGTGCTGATTACAGGGAGCGGAAATGCTGAGGTGCCAGATAAAGTAAATTTAACTACACGGGGGTACAGCTAACTGTTTTTACGATAGTCGATTTAATTGCAACGGGGAAATTTTACAACGTTATTCGGAGATATTTGAAGGGGCCGTAGGAACTTTAATACTGTGTTCTCGTTAGGATCGTCTTACGTTGGTATATATCCCTTGGGATTTGTAGTAAACGATTATTAAAATTTGAATGGCCTTCTGACGCTACGGTTTCTACTATTTTAGGATCCCCTCAGGGTGCCTTCTACCACCTAATCTCAAATAGTTGACTAGACTAGGAACGTAACTACTACGTCTATGAGAAAAGTTAATTATGAAAAGCTTAATTATGTAGTGTTACATACAGCAACAACTTTCTGTTTGTTTGGTTTGGTCATTAAACCATGTTGTTCAGCGTAGAGGGGTTTCAAAATCTCTTGAGAAGTTTTTTATGTCTCTTTAATCCTACAGGTAGAAACTCTTTAGATTCAGAAATACATACACAAATTTTTAGGGTTCCGCGCCTCAAAAGGAAAAAGCGGAACCCTTATAGGATCAATTCGTTGTACGTCCGTCTGTCAAGACCCTTTTTCTCAGGAACGCGTGGAGTTATCAAGCTAAAATTTATACCAAATATTGAGGTCTATTGTCCCTTGGAGCTGTGAAAAAATCAAACTTCTAAGCCAACGCAATCAAAAGATACAGCCGTTTATGCCACAAATTTCGCAAATTTTTGAAACAAAACCTACAGGGTACTTCCCGTGAACTCAGAATCTTGAAATTTGGTACGAAGCAACGTCTTATAGCACAGATAAAGGAAAAATTGCGAAAACCGTAAATTTTTAGTTACATCATATAATAAAAATATTTTTAATAATTTTAAAGTTACTACCCCTTTCCTCATGAACGCGTAGAGGTATTAAATTGAAATTCATATCAAATACTCAGGTCTATAATACCTTCAAGCTGTAACAAAATCAAACTTCTATGTCAACGCAATCAAAAGAAACAGCAATTTAAGCCGCATATTTTCAAACTCGCAACTACTCGCAAGGGAATCAAAACCTAAAGGGTACTTACAGTCGATTTAGAATCTTGAAATTTGGCATGAAGCAATGTTTTATAGCACATATAAAGGAAAAATTCTGAAAACCTTAAATTTTTAGTTACATCACATATATACAGGTTTGTACGGAACCCTCGGTGCGCGAGTTCGACTCGCACTTGGCCGGTATTTTTTTTTATATACCTACACAACCCCAAAGAAAATATTATTTGTGTACTGTACTTTTTGTTATTATTTTGTGGCGGTTTTGCTTGGGTCAGCGGCGTTCGTGTTTCGCAATGTGAAAGCCCTTGTGGCTCAATGAACTGACGAGCCGAGATTGGATGTTTGTTAGAACGTGGGGCACATTGTTGTGCCCATATTTATGCTTACCAATAGCAAGTCCTTATTGTTAGCTTACAATAACAGCAACAATATGTGCTAGGTACCATTGTAAAGAGCATTTGAAAGTTCTAATAAATAATCCAAAAGTATTTGCCAATTTTTTCTTGCATTTCAATTGATTCATTCATCAAATAATGTTGAAGTACATCGGATTAACTATATTTAGCTGTAGTAACGAGATGGTCATTAATTAAATAAAAATGAAATATTGTTGAACGTTTCAAACATCAAAGCTTTGTGCATTCGGAGTGACGTTTTGTATTACATACCTACCCATTGTATTGTATTGTATTGTGGACTGTGTTAATTACAGGATGTAATATTTTAAGTAACATGAGCCCGTGCACGTACCCTGTTTTTGTAACTTTACATTACTTGATTAAACACACATATGTGTATCTATATATATAATATAGTATACGAGGAAAATTAAATAAATGAAAGCGTCTGTGGGCAGACGTAGACGTAAAGAGTGAGGGCATTGTTGGAGCACCAGCAGCACCCTAGTCTGGTGGAACGGGCCCTTGCCGGCCTCGGGGCATCATTGCGGAATTTATGTTTTGCACATGTTAGAATTTAATTAAAATCTAAATAATGTTGAGGACGAATTGCCGTGGGCCTTGCGACGCATAACCTATTCATTTTATAATTACCTACAACATTATCGTAATAATTTCAGGATGGAATTTCCCCCCGAGGAAACCCGAGCCGCACGGGGCTTTTCCTTTTTATAATTTAATTTTTGACTTAATCAAAATTTATATCACGAAACTCTTCAGTTTGCTATTCAATTGTCAACCGACCACGAGACGAGAGGCAAAATGTTGCCTCGAAGCTGTTCCCAAACTTTTTGGGATCTACATGAATCTAAATGAAAATATTGTTAATTAAATTGCAAATCAAACTCATCCCAAAACTAAGGATCATTTATCTAAATTACATAGGTACGTATGTTCAGTTTTCTATTCTACTTATTTGAATTTGGAATGTATAAAGGATACATTCATACAGGTCGCGAAAGTGCTTACTGTGGCATAGAGAGTTTGGCGATTGTCAAAGCATTGTCGTGTATGTTCGTACTTATGGGCGTGTCTTCACGCAACTGCGAATAGCAGCCAGCAGATTGTCTGCGCGCG
Organism: Agrilus mali; assembly: GCA_029378335.1. Taxonomy (NCBI): domain Eukaryota; kingdom Metazoa; phylum Arthropoda; class Insecta; order Coleoptera; family Buprestidae; genus Agrilus; species Agrilus mali. The sequence continues at coordinate 29,484,800 of CM055657.1, read as the reverse complement.
CTGTTGTACCGCCCCTTACTAATTATTGCTATTGGTGACAGCCAAAAGCTAAAATTCGCATTTTCCTACACTGTTGTTTCTAGTTGAGTAAACAAGTGCCACAAATGCAGGTTTATTATCTCTTTGCCTTCTTTTTTTTTTCTTTAATATTACGATTCGACAATAAACAAGAGTCGTTCTTGTACGTTGTAACTATTTATATCTTTGTTTCTTACAGTAAAATTTAAAACAACAATGATTTGTTTTGAGACAGTTGTTGATCCAACATTGCCTAGGTAGGTAGGTAGGTAATTATTTGCATTAGAAAGAAATTGAAAGCCAAAAGAGGGAAAAGTGAGTGAGTGATAAGTCGAGCTGACCACCAGAGGTATAAATCAAAGTCGTTCGAAAAACACTAATGCTATTGGGACTTCAATTTTGTTTTTTTGTTTCCATTCTCTTACACGCAAAGGGCCGATCTGATTGGTTTTACAAAAACTGGGTTCGTTTGTCGACAACCTATTTTCGAAGATTTTGATTTTTACCCGGCCTTAAGTAATTACATCTCCTTCAAAAAAATAAAATCAAATAACGCCCAAAATTGACTGTTCTTTCCATTATTAGATACTCTTGCTATTAATTAACTGAGTAATTAACGACAGGTAATGTACAATTTGATTAATTATAAAAACTAACCATTAAATTATTTGTGATAAAAATTATAAAGTTGAAACAATTAAAAAAGCACATAGAAAAAAGTAAAAACCCTCTGTTTTCAATATTATAATAGAAACGTGTTGAAGAAGAATGTTGAAGAATTCGTCAGCTTATGTTTTATTGAATTTTTTGCCTGACATTAATAATAAACTTTTTGTTCTAGTCCATAAATATTTCACAGAGGAAAATTTTTCAATGTACGAATTCGATTTTTATACCATTAAACTTTAAAGGTTTTATTACTTCCTTCAAATGAAAAATATTTTATAAATATCTTTACGATGCATGAAACTAAAACGTCAAGTGAATTATAACTTCTTAATATCTAGAGGTCCTTCAGAATCTCATGAACCTTAATCTTAATCTGGTGCATAGAGACGTAAATTCCTCTAACAGTAATATACAGTCAAACTTTGATAACTCGAACCACCACCACGTAACGCAGAGACCTTTTTGATTTACTGAAGTTTCACTGTGTTTTTTTAGACTTAATAATACTTTCGGGGACATTTTCTCGTCCTTTGTATATTTCTTTTCAAATTATTATTTCGATCTGGATGTCGATGTCCCACCGTAAGCGATAATGCGATAATATCGGTTCAAGAGGATTAGATACTGTAATTGTTATGATCGACAAACGGCCAGCAGGCATACGTAAACTCCTTTCATACATGTATAGGGGTACGTAGTATGGCTTTTGTCTTTGGACCTTTTGTGTTACCCCCTTTTGTGTTGCTTCGGATTGTATTCAAGAGAAGCACCATCCATACAGCTATATAATTAACTTTTGGTGCATTGTACCCTCTTGATTCGGGTACAATAAATCTTTGAAATGAAGTTTTGCTCCGTGTGCACCCACCCACAGACACCATTAACGTAAGTGCTTCTTAAATGCCAGGTGACTGACTGACTTAGTAAATATCAATACAGGTTTTATTTTCTATTAGTTTCATGATGCATTACTGTAATAATTCCAGCTACTCGAGTTACTAAGCAGGAAGACTTATCATTATTAATATTTACAGTAGGATTATGAGAGATAACAATTTGTCACGTCGTATAAATTGGTCAACTTAGGTCGTACAAAATGTTATTATAAATTAGGTTTTCCTAACGTTAGAGACAGTTTTTATTATCAGGAGTGTCACAGGTTATGCAAATTTGCAAGGCGTGGAAATTTCGTGAGAACAGCCCTTAAGATAAGGGTTGCGTGTTAGGCGCGGAATGGCACTTTTCGGTCGCTTTCAGCAGCTTAAGTCAACAAGCAGAAAGGTATGGCCAAAAGGGACGGCTACGTTTTCAAATTTTACTTCCGGAATTATATCCGTCCCAAAAAGTACAAAAGTACCTACCTTTCCCAAAAAAAAATTATTAATTGTAAAAGAATTTTAATTATCCAAGAACTTCTCCATTTGAATATACGATAAATATAAAACTTGGGTGGATTTCACATCCTGGGTCCGCGATTCTATGTGGCTATGATTCGTAAATTTATGACTATACAATCCTATGAGCTTGTGATTCTATGAGTTTATGAGACTATGAGTCTACGATTGTGTGATGTTATGATTCAAAAGTTAAAATATTTTGTTAGGTACTCTATGAGTCTCTAAGTCTTAGATTCTATGAGCTTTTTATTCAACAAGTCCATGTTTGTATGAGCCTATGGCTATATGAGTCTCTAACTTTATGATTGTACAAGTCTATAAGTCTATGATACGATGATTTATCGATTTGTAATGCTGTCTACAATTATACGAATATATGATTAAATGATTCAACGAGTTTCTGAGTCTTGAATTATATGAGCTTTTGATTCAACAAGTCTATGTTTGCATGAGCTTCTGATTGTGAGTCTCTGAGTTTAAAATTGTATAAGTCTATGAGTTTATGATCCAAGAATTCATTAATTTTGTGATGTTATTGACCTAGGATTCTTGAATCTATGATTCTATGAGTCTCTGAATGTATGAGCTTTTAATTAAACGAGTCTATGTTTGTATGAGCCTATTATTCTGTAAGTCTCTGACATTATGATTGTAAAAGTCTAGCAGTCTATGATCTAATAATTTATCGATTTTTTGATGCTATAAGTCTACAAGTCTACCAATTTATGATTTAATAATTCCACGAGTTTTTGAATCTTAAGTTCTATGAGCTTTTGATTCAACGAGTCTCTGTTGGCATGAGTTTATGATTCTGAGTCTCTGAGTTCAAAATTGCATTAGTCTATGAGTTAATGATCCAAAAATTCATTGATTTTGTAATGTTATAGACCTAGGATTCTTGAATCTATGATTCAATGAGTCTCTGAGTATGAGCTTTTAATTCAACGAGTCTATGTTTCTAGGAGCCTATTATTCTGTAAGTCTCTGACATTATGATTGTAAAAATCTATCAGTCTATGATCTAATAATTAATCGATTTTTTGATGCTATAAGTCTACAAGTCTACCAATTTATGATTAAATAATTCCACGAGTTTTTGAGTCTTAAATTCTATAAGCTTTTGATTCAACGAGTCTCTGTTGGCGTGAGCTTCTGATTCTGAGTCTCTGAGTTTAAAATTGCATAAGTCTATGAGTTTATGATCCAAGAATTCATTGATTTTGTGATGTTATTGACCTAGGATTCTTGAATCTATGATTCTATGAGTCTCTGAGTGTATGAGCTTTTAATTAAACGAGTCGATGTTTGTATGAGCCTATTATTCTGTAAGTCTCTAATATGATGATTGTAAAAGTCTATGAGTCTATGATCCAATAATTTATGGATTTTGTGATGCTGTAAGTCTACAACTCTACCAATTTATGATTCAATAATTCCACAAGTTTTTGAATCTTAAATTCTATGAGCTTTTGATTCAACGAGTCTATGTTGTGATTCTGTGAGTATCTGAGTTTACGATTGTACAAGTTTACATGTCTATGATTCAACAATGCAACGTTATGTGTTGCTATAGGTAAACGATTCTATGATGTTACGATTATATGATTCTATGAGTCTCTGAAGCAGATTTTATAGGTTTATGGTTCTAGGAATGATTATAAAAGCCTGTGATTCTATGAGTGAGTCTGTGATTGTATGATTTTATATTTCTAGGATTCTAAAATTCCGTAATGAGTTCATGAACGCGACTGAGATCAATAATATGTGCTCTTATATCAAAGTAGAATTAGGAAATTTGGAAAATTAATCAATAGGGATAAAGATATTTGTTCCAGGTAAATTAATCAATAAATTGAAATTCCGATTCAGATTTAATGTCTAGTAAAGTTACCTTTTGATGTGTACGTTAATAAGATTTAAATTCTCTCGCCCTTCTTCCCCCTTTCTCTTTCGCCGTCCGTGTCTTTCGTTGTGTGTCAGTGTTTTACTTTTAATTTAATGGACCCCGCGTGAGTTCCAAACTTGCTAATCGGTTTGAAGAGCGGAATAGGGAACGAGCCAAACCTGATATTTTGCGGTCTTCACGCTCGACAAAGGCGGAATTTAAATTGCAAACTCGACAGTTTTGCTCTAAAAAGCCGCCAGATGTCTCGGTAACAAAATAATGAAGTTGGAATATAAATTTATTTGGTCCGCAATGACGCCCAACCAAGCCTCCCTCTTCGACAATATTGGAGCTGAGGGTTGACTGACAGAAAATTAAAAGTCTTCGTGTTACTGTCTCCTTCTCTAGCTAAGGGCAACATACTTAAACCGAATAAATGTTGTTTTTAAAAGCAGATCATTAATAAATATTTTCTACTTACTATTCGTCCTTTAAATTTAAAACTTTTTCGGTCTGAAGAATTTTCAAAGATTAGTAGGTAGTGAAACTCATTCGATGATACTGTTTCGTCATTTTAAACCAAAAAAATATCCAGATCTGCCTGTATAAACGTAAAAAGCGAGCCAGTTTTTCGATTTGCAATAAAAAATTAAATTGCGATATAAAAGTGTTGATTTCACGCCCATTTACAAAAACGCGAACAGATAACAGAGGCGATTGCCAACAAAGAATCGTATCTATTCGGTTTTTAAAACGCGTTCGACATTTCTGATGGGCATAATAAAAATTTTTCTAAATAACTTCGACAGATAAAATTCGTTGTTTGATTTCATTTACATGCGTCATTGGCACGAAAGTTTAAGTACCCAATTTCCCTTTGGAATGGATTTTATTTGTTCCGATAACCGAAAGGCTATTAGTATTTTTAGTAGTTTGAATGAATATTTTAAAAAATGTCACTGCACGTCTATTATGTATGTACCCCTGCATCAACTTTTAGCACTCCTTTAATGGTTTATATTGGTCGAAAATGTTCAAATATAGGGGTAGCAACATTTTGGTGTACTTGTTCATAAGATTCAACCTCGTGAGGAAAATATTTTCATTGTAGTAAATTTCTAATTGTTATTCAGTTCACACTGTCTTGATTTATATTCTATCAAAGTTCTGTTGTTACATTTTCCTATGATATATGATTTAAGTGTACACTACTTGAGAACTTATACTACGTCTAAGTAGAAGGAAAAGAGAGAGTCAACCGTCCAATTTTCGGTTGAAACTTATCTTCAATATCACTTTAGAGAATACAACAAACAGATCATAAATTATTACCGACTGTTCTGGGGCGGATGCAACGTTAACCTTTATTTATATAAATGCCCGTGGGGTTTTCATTTAAAGTTTGGAGAAGTTCATTTGGATTCCTTTCAAACTTTAGTCTATTGTTTGATTTAGTTATACTTAATACGTAGTTTCCAGTGTCCCCAAGCATATCGTGAAATTGAACAGTTCAAAAAATATACCAAAACTCTTTAATTTATCCCTGTAGCTAATTTATTTTTCACAGCAATTTCCTTTCTACGGGAATTCCTTTGTTATAAAAATATCCTTTTTGTGCTGTGCTAATCGCGTTTGTGAGACACGACTTACGGTCGGTCATCCAGGAGGAGGTAAGTGTAGGTCCTACCTTCGCTTTATTGTGGTCGTAAAATATTTAACCTGCTGCCTCTGCTCGTTAGACGTAACCCAGGTACAACATACAGTATTAGGCACACATTCACTACTACCGTTACTCGTTAAAAATTTACCAAAGTTTTTACGACTTCTGGCCGGAGTTTGGAAATTTTTGAAGGGCCACGTAGACAAGATTAGTAAATACGTAGGTAGGCGAAATTCGTTAAGTGCCTTCAAACACAAAAGAAGTTAACTTATTAGACTCGTTTTTGTATAATGCATTATTAAAATTACAACTACGTACCAATTTAAGTGTTTTCAAAAGTAGTAGGTCTGAGAAGTCGCAAACTGTTTTGCATTTCGAGTAAGAAGCAGCAAATGCATTTGTAAAACGTTTCCGTTATTTATCTTGTTTGGGTATCTATTCAAAATAACAGTTCCTTTATACGTATTCAACTAGATAGCTTATTTTCTGCTTAGAAATTGAAAATTATGTCGACGCCGTACACTTACGACTGTCCATCGATCTGTTAAAACGAATTTAAAAGTATCCGCACAAGGAAGACCTGGAAAGCTAGATTACAAAGGCAATCTTTCCTGCTAGTACATTTTCGTTAAAGTACGTATTTTCGTTTATTTGGCAATAAACTTGAGAATCCATTTCCTTCCATTAAAGTCGGTGTTTTTAAAGAATACTCTAAGCGTCATAAAAGCACTCGAATTGAATCGGTTACTCTTCGCCGACCAGATAGATGCTCGCTCCTATCCAACATAAACGCATCGTTTATATTACAAACATTATTCGATATGTTCTTATCTCATTTATAGCAATTTCTATATATATATATATATATATATATATATATATATATATATATATGTATATATATTTATATATCAATTTTTACGTTAAGACAAAAGTTCTTCATCAAGATCAAGACTCTTGTCTTGGTGAATTCTTGGTAAGCTAAAAGAAGCATGTGGAGTCGATCTGAAATAATTTCCTTGATTAAACAGTTCTTCGTCAGGATCACGAATCTTGTCTTAGTAAAAACATAAGAAGCTATAAAAATTAATAAAAGATACTTATCTAAATCCAATACAAGATTTCTGATTTAAAATTCGAGACAAAATTACTTAAACAATATTTAAACAAGATTCTTAATCTTGAATTTCAAGCAAAGACAAGAGTTATTGTCAAAATCAAGGCTCCTGTGTTGCCTATTTCGTGGAAAGCCATAAAAAATCAAGATAATTATTTCAAGAATATTTAACTAACCAATATTCTCAATCAATTTTCAAGCAAAGACCCAAAAGTTATTCGTTAAGATCAAGGCTCTTGTCTCGGTGAATCCCTGGTAAACTATAAAAGATCATTTGCACAGTCAGGAAGTCTTGCTTAAAGACAAGAGCTCTGATGTTAAACTTAGAACAATATCAAGATAATTATTTCAAGAATGTTTAACTAACCAATATTCTCAATCAATTTTCAAGCAAAGACAAGAGTTATTCCTCGGAATCAGAACTTTTGAATTAGTATAAACTCTGGTAAGTCGCGAGAGATATAAAACTCAAGACAATATTAAGAGAAGCACTTTAAGACGTTTGACCAAGATTCTTGAATATTGATATTTAAGCGAAGACAAGAGTTATTGTCAAAATCAAGGCTCTTGTGTTGGTATTTCCCAACAAGCCATAAAAAACTCATGGTCAATCAGAAATACTTGTCTTGCTTCAAGATGTAAAATTCGAGACAAAATCAAGAAAATTACTTCAGCAAAATTTACTAAAATTCTTAATCAAATTTACAAGCCAAGATAACCGTTATTCATCAAGATCAAGGCTCTTGTCTTGGTAAATCCCTGACAAACTATAAAAGATCACTTGCACAGTCAGGAAGTCTTGCTTTAAGACAAGAGTTCTGATGTGAAACTTGAAGCAAGATCAAGATAATTATTTCAAGAATATTTAGCTAACCATTATTCTCAATCAATTTTCAAGCAAAGACAAGAGTTATTCCTCAGAATCAGAACTTTTGAATTAGTCTGGTAATGCAGAGATATAAAACTCAAGACAATATTAAGAAACACTTTAAAGACGTTTGACCAAGATTCTTAATATTGATTTTTAAGCCAAGACAAGAGTTATTGTAAAATCAAGGCTCTTTGTTGGTGATTTCCTGGAAAGCCTATAAAAAATTCATGGTCAATCAGAAATACTTGTCTTGCTTCAAGATGTAAAATTCGAGACAAAATCAAGAAAATTATTTGCAAGCAAAATTTACCTAAGATTCTTAATCAATAATTTACAAGCCAAGATAACTAGTTAATTCGTCAATATCAAGGCTCTTGTCTTGGTGAATCCCTGGCAAACTATAAAAGATCACTAGCACAGTCAGGAAGTCTTGCTTTAAGACAAGAGTTCTGATGTGAAACTTGAAGCAAGATCAAGATAATTATTTCAAGAATATTTAACTAACCAATATTCTCAATCAATTTTTAAGCAAAGACAAGAGTTATTCCTCAGAATCAGAACTTTTGAATCGGTCGCGATGTAAGATATAAAACTCAAGAGAAACACTTTAAAGACGTTTGACCAAGATTCTTAATATTGATTTTTATGCTAAGACAAGAGTTATTCGTCAAGATCAAGGCTCTTGTCTGGGTGAATCCTTGGTAAACCATAATGATTATGTGGTCAATCAGAAATACCTGTCTTGCTTTCAGATAAGAGTTCTAATATAAAATTCGGGAAAAAATCACAAAATTACTACAAGAATATTTAACTGAGATTTTCAATCTTAATTTTTAAACCAAAAAAAGAGTTATTCCTCAGGACCAGGACTCTTGATTCGCTGAAACTTTGGTCAGCCACAAAAATTTGTAAAATGAAGAAATACATCAAGAATATTTAACCAAGATTCGAAACCAAGACAAGACTTATTGTTTAGGATCAAGTCTCTTGTCCTAGTAAAACTCTAGTAAGCCATAAGATTTTGTAGTCAATTAAAGTTAATTGATTTGATTCAAGACAAGAGTTCTGATGTAAAATTCGAAGAAAGATCAAAAAAACTACTTGAGAAATATTTAACTAAAATTCTTAATCTTAATTTTCAAATAGACAAATGATATTCGCTAAAATCAAGACTCTTGCCTTAATGAAACTTTAATATGTAGTTACAAATAGCTGACCATCTTCTATCTCTCTCTGTAATAGGCAAGTACCTAATGTTAATAGTCGATCTTGAAGCACTCTGGACTATTATTAATCTCTATTATGAAAACTCGAGTACAAGGAAGGTTTCGTTTAATCCTCGAGTCCAGTAGGATTAATAGTGAGCCAAATAAGTTGTAGGGAAGGGAAGTTTTGATGCAGCATAATTTCCATCTACACGTGCAATGAATTTGCCGCTGTAACGTCGTTAAAAGCTGAAATTGCGGTGTTATAATGTGTCTGAGTCATAATTTTCGAATATTAGAGAGCGGGCTCATTAAGATCGCGTAATAAAATATCCATTTCGTACGGTAATACAGAACCGTAAATACAATTATATGCTAATACTAGGTACATATATAGATACTACCCTTAAACAAATGCACTTACAACCCACCACAATTCAAATGGTACCTAACTGAAAGAAAGTTTTGGCAGTTCCCTGTGTATTCACTTATACGGATTTCTATTTTTCTATGACGTGATCATTGACTTAAGCAGGATTAAATCGTGATCCTGGTCGAAAGGGAAGAAAACTATTTATTTCCTCTCAAATCTTCCACGCACGTCTAGTCATTTCCTGTCATTCCGTAGGATTTCAAGCTCTCAAATCCTTCGAACCCGTTAAGCCTCCTGACGTTTGCAAGCCCTCAACCAACACCGTCACCTCGTTCTCACATCGGTTCGATCGAAACTTACGTAATCTTCGAACGGACTTTCATAAATTTCGGGGCCACAAATCAAAAGCCACAGCTTATTGCACCTCGATGTCACGTGCAACGACTTACTGATGGTCGATGGTGTCTTTTAATGGGCAACTAACACTGTTCGATATTAAATCAAAACGATCGCAGGATACGCCGGACGTTACTACCGCGATATTAAATCTGTCGACTTGCGGCTATTGCAACCATCTGGTGGTGGTGGTTGCAGATGATGCGCTTCGACGGATTATTGCAATCCACGTAATGGAAGAATGCACTCGCTATAACAATTTTTCATATACTTAGATAGACATATAAAAGACCACTAGGAATAATACCAAATGCACTTCAGTTTCTCTCTTGCACTCCCCCAAATTTATCGACCTATTTCAGTGTCCATTCTTTCAAAGAAAGCTGTCTCATTGTTTTGCTGTTTCTTTCTGAGAGCATCCTTAGTGTTAGTAGTGACCTCAATGGTGCATAATTGATGTCATTTGACTTTTTATTACAATAGTCTTAATAAAGGGCAATTGTAAAATTGGTGTGTGGGAATCTTTGGGAAGATAAGAGAGTTCCTGTCCGATTGTCGCTGGTGCATTGCAATCCGGTCAACGTTTATTGCCCTGTGCTATCTCTCGTATTACTGAAGTAGGTACATGACGGTTTGTTTGGAGGGTGCAACGGGGACGGCTTTTGCCGGATTATGAGCTCTAAATCGCGAAACGACGAGGATACAGAATTCAAAGGAGCTTAGAGTACTTTACAGTTAAAATTTTGGGGTCGTGTTCAAAGGAAGCCGGCCTGTGTTTAAGGCTATTATTGCCGAGGGAGTCGGGAGGGTAACTGCCACATATATGAGAGTTTTGATCGAATTTTCTTGCACTCCTTTGTCCCGGATTAAGCTTTAGTCGCTCATAAACAGCGTATGCGGCTTGAATTAAAGCATCCAAAAGGGGTGAAATAATGATTTATTTTTAGACGCAGCGCAGTCAAATTGCATGCCAACCCACACCCCTCACATCCCTTGTTTAACGTCGACTCTTCGTAATTCGCAGCTTATACATATTAACAAATTATTAAGAATTAACAATTACCAGATAATACTGATTTTAACTCGAGTGGAAATCTCTGCAGAAAAGCTATTTAAGTTGATTCGTGAAACGATCGAATACAAAGGGATATAGTTGAGTGAAAAACATCGGCATAATAAGACAGAAAGAAATACCCTGTTATACGTTGTAGAGAAACTAAACCAAATTCAAGAGCAAGCTTTGCCGACGTTATTGTTATCGTGAAAAAGGGTACATTTTAAAATTGAATCTCTTTTAGACCACTTTGCATCGCCGGAAAGAATTGAATGTGCTTCATATATAAATGTACCACAGCGCAAAGCACCGTAACAGAGAATAAAGAGCTTTAGATCGAGGTTTTCTAAGACTGCAAGGAATGAAGAATGAATATAGGGAAGCTTTGTTCGATATAACCTCCTCGTAAATAGGATACATTTTCAATTACAGTCAGTTTTCTACCTTGCTATTCCAATATTTGAGCAGCCTCTCAATATGCAAGGGCTCAAGGAAGATTAAGACAATTCTTAACAAAAACAGAAAAACTAGCGCATATTCAAGTCTATAGTAACGAGAATTTTCTAGTAGAAAAGTGTAGTAGTAGTTTATTAACAAAAAGTTATATACAAGTAAAAAAAAATAAACATAAATCACCATCAATTCTGATACTTACAAAGAACAATTACAATAGTCACAAAAAACAAAACAAATTGCATCCATCAAAAATTACATATAAAGAACCATAAGGTCATTTCTACCTCCCTTTAAACCCGCTCCAATGCAAATCACTTCCCAGTAATCCTCAATATAATTATTTAATTATTTTCTATAAAGGCTTTACAACCCAACTGGGTCTTTTCTTAAAACTCCCCTTCTCTGTTACTTCATTTTCACCGCTTCCTTCTTCACAAAATTTCCTTTAATACGCTCCTTACTTCCTTCCTCATTCAACTATTCCACATATTCTTCCATTGACCGTCTTCCTTAATCTCCCCCCTTTTCCTTCTCTTAAATATCCCGGCACCCTATCCCCTTGCCATTCTTACCATAGAAACTCCCTTATCAGAGTTTTGTTCTCTTTCTAGTTATTATTTGTTTCTCATATTTTTTATCTCTTTTAGTCTATTATTTTTAATAATACTTCCTTTTAACATTTCCTTACATTCATCTACTGTTTTATTCATATTACATTCACCCAAAACATGTGATATAGATTCCCTTTCCCTCCCACATATTCTGCACAACCTATCCTCCTCTTTCAACCAATACTTACATTCATTACACTCATTACCCATTCTAAATCTTGCATAAAGACTTATCTCCTTTCTATTTACCAAATATTCAGGAACCCAGTCGCTCTGCCACTCATCCCATAAAATTATGTTCAAACCTCTGGCGTACTCCGAATTATGAATACTTCTAAGATCCTCCCCCCTTATTTTATCTCTGCATCTTTCTCTCACCATCATTCCAACGTTCAGTCCCATATCAGCCCAATCTTTCATTTGCTCCTGACTCAGACTCAATTGCTTTAAAGTCTCCCTCCTTTCTTTATCGTATTTTATTTCTCTCCCTATGCTAAATATTCTTTTCCTCCAAACTTCTTTTCTTATATCACCCTCTTCCAGCTTTCTTAACTTCTCTTCGTACATTACAGTTCTTTTTCTTGTTTCTTCAACCATCTTCCCACATTTTGTATCTCTTCTAATTATATAATCAGGCGTACACCTATCTAAATTTAAAATCCACTTTATGTATTTCCTATACAATATCTCCACCTGTTTTTTCTCTTTCCACCCCCATACTTCGACCCCATAAAGTATAATACTCCTAACCACAGCATTGAATAAACTTATTCTCTTATTGAAATCGTCCCTACATAGCCTTTTTCCTATATACCATATACGCCCCATTATCGCATTAGCTTTAGCTACCTGATTATCAATATGTACTTTATCTCTATTACTTTCCTCCAAAACGTACCCTAAATATGTATAACTTTTAGTAGAAAAGTGATTATATATTTATTTTTATTTAATTAAAGTTGATGGAAAACTAAACAAACGTATAACTTATAAATAGATAATAAATATTTTTTTATTAGGTAGCTACATGAAATTTCTGTTGTTTGTTGCAGATAACGATTTCATTTGCGACTGTCGACTGAAGTGGATGTACAGTCTCTACAACGAAACAAAGAGTGACAGGGTAAAAGAAGTCCTGAAGGATTTAACATGCTATCTTGAAGATCCACAACAAGAAATTTACGATAACAACGATGACAACTACGTTTTTGACGACAACTATGTTACAGCATCAATCGAGGGTAAGTTTTTTCAAGAGTAATAAAAAAAAAAATTTTAAGTTCGTGATAATTAAAATTCAGGTAGAGGGAGTTGCTTTATAAATTTTCACCTTACTTAAATTCCACAAAAAATAAATATTTGTTAATTACTTATTAGATGTTTTTGTTTATTATATATTGTGACGTGTTCAGTCACGGAAAACACAATTAGCAAAACAAAACAACGAATTTATTTAATTACTAAAGTTAATTTGACTACACTACAGTTATAAACAAGTCTACGCAATTTATTTCACTAAAAAGTCTCTTTTCCCGCTCGCCTTTACTGTGAACACTCGCTATAATGTAGACACTATCTATCTATCGCCTGTTGTTCGCCTATCGATCGCTTCGCTTCCAAACATCAGCTGTTCACTGTCAACTAACTCGGTGTGTGCCGTCGCCGCCTTTTATAGTCTTTTCAGCCTCTTTCTAGGGAATTCTACAGCCGTCTAGTAATCCAATTGTTTTCCCATTGATCGTTGCTGGTGTTTCAGGAAAGCCGGGAATATTCCTTATGTATTCGGGGAAGATGTTCGTTAATTATGCTCACACCAACTTAATTGGCAAGTACTCGTAACAATATAAAGTAAAATGTTGATTCAAATTGGTAAAAAATAAAGTTGGATGTTAGCATTCCAATAACAAGGAAGCAACTGGTAGCATCAAAGAATTTTACCGATATACTTTACGCAAAAAACATCCCCAAACGAACAAAATTTAAAGAGAAAATAAAATATTGTCACAAATAAGTTCAATTCGGGTGTAAGTGGCTTTCTACGTTTTCCAATCTCATCTGAATGTGATCTGAAATTTCAAGAACAAAAATGAGGCAATTTTTTAAGAAAAGCTTTCAGTTTTCCTTTCGCCACTAACCGATACCGATTTCAGCAGCTTATGCGTACGGCCAATATTTTCTTCGATCAGACAACTTCACATCAAAAGAAAAATCTATTTACATACAAAAATAAGAAAAACAAAAAAATTGAACACATAAGTTTTTTATTTTTATAAATATTTTGGGACTTTGGACTTTGAATACTGTTTTTTAAACGTCGTGAACTACTGCATGAATTAATGAGTTAACTAAATAATTAGAACCCCCATACCAAAATCTTAATTTTATATTAATTTTTTTCTATTCCTTCAAATATTTATGTAAATATTTTTGTAAACAACTTGAACTGCTCACAAGAGTTAATTTATTAGATCCTCCCCATGTTGTTTATTACACAGGACACGAATATTATTTATATTCCACGTACCTGCCTAATACGTCCTGTAGAGGTCCATTGTAGTTAACATAATAGAGTTGGGGTTTTTAATGGTTTACCTCTTTGTTTGTTAATCCTGTAAATTTAATGTTCCACCTGAGGCTGATGTACACCCTCCATGTCCCGTAATGTGTTCGCGATATGGTCATTTTATCGAACTACTAGCATCTTTGTTTGTTTTGTTCCAGAACTACGTGACCCTTTCGTCCGCCACTTGCTCCACATACCACCCAACGAGCTGCCGTGTCCCCAAAAGATAAAGAACCCCACCGAGATTCCCAGGTATCCCGATAAGACTCCAGCATATGCGGAAATTAATTCAATTGGTCGCTGTTCCACGATATCCCTCCTACCTTTGTTCTTCTATGTCGTTGTGACAACAGTCGACAGGATCGTCACGTAAATTCTTTCTGTTATGGGACTGACAAAAGACACACAGCACAGAGCTATTACGTATATGTACCTACCTATAGGGCGAGAGACAGGGGTTAATTAAAGAGAGAGAGAAAGCAAGGTTTGTTTATTTATTATTATAATATTGTAAATAGTTGGATTATTTATTTGTATGGTGTACGTTTGTATGTACGTATTAAGTATGAGTTGAGTACGTTGATGATGACTGTTTTTTATTGGTGAGCACGAACGATTTTTAATTTACTACTGTGTTTAGATTTAATGGTCGGTGTAAATTACTTTTATCTAATTACATACCTAACAAGGAAAGTGTGGGAAGGGATGTGGGGAGAAACCGCACCACCACCAAACAACAAAAAGTTTTATCGCACAACTAATCGATCAGAAAATTGCATTTGTATTTGTTTAAAAATTAATAATTAATTATACCAGGGGGTAAAATTGCGTCAGTTTTTGGTTCCTCAGTAGACTCAAACATTTTTTTGTTTTTATGATTGATAAATTTTGGTTAGGGGGTTATTTCAATTTACCTACTTTACAAGATCATTAACATTAAATCAATCGTCATCAACAAAAAAAATCTATAAAATCCTTTTTAAAGAAATTCGGTTATTGAATCAATTAAAATTTTGGTTGTATGGTTTCTCTCCAGCCCCTGCGACCCCAATTTTCCACGAATTGATGTATATCACTATTAATTAATAATTATATTGCAATAAAAATATCCAATGTTAATATGTGCAATGAGCAACGCAAGAAATATATTTATTTTCTACTTTTAAACGACTAAGTAAGTAATTAGGATTTATTATAAATAAGTTAGACTAAAATGAGCCAATTCTAAAAAAAGCGCATGTTTCTATAAGAAAACCAACAAATAAATAAATTTAAAAAAAGAAGTACCTAAGTAGGTACTTACATACATAATTAAAGGCAAAGAAGTATTTTTTTAAATTGTTTCTCATTTGGATTTGAAAATTTTATCATATTGAAAAGTAATTGCTACAATCGGTTTTTTAGAGTAGTAGAATTGAAATTTATCAATTTGTGATAATAAGAAAATGAGTAAGAATGATCTAGATATAAAATGAAATTTTAATTATTATACCTATTAAATAATGTTGCATTATATAATAATAGGAAATTTATTATCTTTACTAATTTTTTAAATATAATAGTTTATTTTTGAAACTACTAACGGTGTGTTCGGGTTAAGTGAAGAGTGAATTTTCATTTGTAGCTTTGTCAGTAATTTTTGCCACAGTTGTGAAGATATTAATTTAATGTCCACTTATTTCGTTCAATATTTTAAAATATTTGTGCAAATGGTTTTTGTTGAAAATTATTGCTCAACAATTATTTCTTGCTCACTTAATCCAGACGCACCTTAACTCTAAGTAAATATCTATATTAAAATCACATTTATTGAGATTTTAATGAAAATAAGGCCATTTAACAGTAAAAAGTTTGGATGGTAAACTATTATTTTTATTAACAATGATATGAAATGAAAAAAAAATTGAACAGGTACTTTAAAAAGTCAAAGTGAGTAATGTGTGATTGACATAATTAATTTCGTTGATAATATTTCTTGCATTTTATTTACTAACAATTTACTAACTGTTCTGTCTAATAACAAAAAGACTTTTGTACAAAACAATTAATGTACCTCCCTCCTATCCCTTGTGGCGTTATTACCAAAGCACAAAATTCATTCCAGTGTGGGCAATGTATATTATAATTTAATATTTTAATGTTCTGTTATCTATTTATATGACCAAAAATAGACCTTTAGGAGACATTTTTAATTACGTGAAGTGGGCTTATAATAATATGAGGGGAGTCTGGCAGAATGTCGTCGAATCTCACGTTCATTCTTAATTATTTAAAAAAATAATAGTAAATTTCACGTGAGGGATACGAGAAGTAAAATAAGGGGATGATAGGGGTCCAAACACCTCACGTAATTAATTAACGTCCTCTATGGGTTTAATAAAATATTTTCCCAATACAATGTATAACCAACATACTAACAATGAATGGAACTTTGGGATTTTATTGAAATGCATTTTTCACGAAAAATTAGGGTATTTACGTCTCTGTGTAATTTATTAATTTGTAAACATATTTTTCAGAATTGAATCTATTAAATAAATAGTTGTACAACAGTTTCGTTTTATTTACAGTTTATTCGTCGGTTTGCGGAATACCTACAAGACCCCCTGAAGATCTAAAATTAATGTCAAGTCTAGATTACATTTTATTATGTATGTGTATACTTTACAACCCCTAAAAGTAACCCATCAATGAGGTAAGTTATCGGGAAAAAAAGCAAGAATTTTTCAAAATTAATTTAAAAAAACGATAATAATTACAGGCAGCCCCCGTTTTTACCACCATAGTGATGAAATAAATTCATGTTTCTATCCCCCATATTGGTGTAGGTGTAGGTAAGTAACCATTATTAAATTATTTAAATATTCCGCCATTTATCTTTCAGTTTTTTAAATGCTTGTTCAAAAAAATAAATAGGGATAAAAATAATCCTACATTATAGGGTTGTAACTTTTGAGGGAAGAAATATCTTAGCCTATGGTTAAGGATAATTCGTGATGAAAATGCGCAATACAAAAGGAAATCAACCCTTAGATATTCGGGCATAAGAGAATGTGTGTGTTTGTGTGTGTGTGTGTAAGGTAGCAAGCAGGGAGAAAATTTTAAGTAAATCGATCCCAAATTACACCCGGTTGACAAAAAAAAACTTAAAGGTTAAATTGAATGGTCTGGAAAGTTCTTTGTGTGCTTTATACGCAAATCGGTTGTACTTTATTCCTTCTTTATCCAGGAAGAAAGTTTTTATCTGCGACATGGGCTTTTCAACAGTATATCTACTAAATATATTTTTATATTACGGTGTCTTCACGATAAAATAAGTATACGATCTTAACGTTCTCATTTTACAACCCCTAAGCTTCGTTTCAATCCCATATTCGAACAAACAATTACACTCGAAAAAGTTTGGCGAGTTTGTTATTAGAATTTAGAGAATAGGGGTCGATTTTTCTGTGTAAACTGGCACAACCCATTAATATTTTATTTAACGGTCGGGCGTGTTTCTATTACCGTGAATACGTAACACGAATTGATTAACATTACGACCCTTATTCGGAACTGATTGCACTCGCAGATTAGAGAGACAGTAGAACTAATTGTCCTGTTCGCTGCGGTTGGCACAATTGTTGCAGTAGGTTGGTACACTGTACATGGCCTACTTAATCATCAGCAAGCGATTTCGAAGTCAGGAGCTGTATCTGGCGCGGAATTTATAACGGACTTTGGCAACGACGATAATAATGTACGTAGAGACCGCTTGGTGCCACCGCACTCCTTCCCGTTTCGAATGTATAATAAAATCTTGTAAATCATCCCCATTGATCCTCAACCTCAATGTAACTCTCCAAGAAAATACATCATTCAAATAAATCAATATACAGGTATATGCATAATAAGAGACTATACGATAGAATGAATTTTCCAGAAAGCTCTTGAAAGCTCTTGACTTTTAAATGTTCTGAAATTCTCTAGAAGACGATCTATAATTTTTCAGACAGTTTTTGAATGTTCTATAATTTTGTAGAAGGCTTCTGAATCTCCTAGAGTTTTCCATAAGGTTCGAGAAACCCCCAGAATTTTCCAGAAGGCTCTAGAATACCCTGAAATTTTCTAGATGACTGTAGAATGTCCTATAATATCACTCCCGGATGTTCTAGAATGTTCAAGAGTTTTCTAGAAGACCGTAGATGTTATTATATTTGCTAGAAAATTCATAAATGTCCCAGAATATTTTAGAAGATTTAAGATTGCTCTAGTTTTCTGGATGATTCTAAAATATTTAAGGATGATCCAGAAGATAATTTATAATTTTCCGAAAGACCGTAAAATGTTTCAGGATTTCGTAGAAACTTCAAAATATTCTACAATTTTCCAGAAAGTTCAATAATGCCCCAGAATTTTCGATAAACCCTTAGAATTTTCTAGAATGTTGTGAGATACCTTTTTCCGGAGGCTCTACAATGTCCAAGAATTTTTTAGAAGGCTCTAAAATGTCCTAGAATCGTTCAGAAGGCTCTAAAATACTTTAGAATGACGTTGGAATATTCTGAGATTCTCTAGAAGGCTCTATAATGTTCAAGAATTTTTTAGAATGCTCTAAAATGTCCTAGAATCGTTCAGAAGGCTCTAGAATACTTTATAATGACAGTGGAATATTCTGAGATTCTCCAGAAGGCTCTATAATGTTCAAGAATTTTTTAGAAGGCTCTAAAATGTCCTAGAATCGTTCAGAAGGCTCTAGAATACTTTAGAATGACGTTGGAATATTCTGAGATTCTCCAGAAGGCTCTATGATGTTCAAGAATTTTTTAGAAGGCTCTAAAATGTCCTAGAATCGTTCAGAAGGCTCTAGAATACTTTAAATGACGTGGAATATTCTGAGATTCTCCAGAAGGCTCTATAATGTTCAAGAATTTTTTAGAAGGCTCTAAAATGTCCTAGAATCGTTCAGAAGGCTTAGAATTTTGACGTTGGAATATTCTGAGATTCTCCAGAAGGCTCTATAATGTTCAAAAATTTTTTTTAGAAGGCTCTAAAATGTCCTAGAATCGTTCAGAAGGCTCTAGAATACTTTAGAATGACGTTGGAATATTCTGAGATTCTCCAGAAGGCTCGATGATGTTCAAGAATTTTTTAGAAGGCTCTAAAATGTCCTAGAATCGTTCAAAAGGCTCTAGAATACTTTATAATGACAGTGGAATATTCTGAGATTCTCCAGAAGGCTCTATAATGTTCAAGAATTTTTTAGAAGGCTCTAGAATACTTTAGAATGACGTTGGAATATTCTGAGATTCTCCAGAAGGCTCTATAATGTTCAAGATTTTTTTAGAAGGCTCTAAAATGTCCTAGAAT
The DNA here is from genome assembly GCA_029378335.1 of Agrilus mali. Taxonomy (NCBI): domain Eukaryota; kingdom Metazoa; phylum Arthropoda; class Insecta; order Coleoptera; family Buprestidae; genus Agrilus; species Agrilus mali. Next base: position 29,465,176 of record CM055657.1, on the reverse strand, counting down.
TGTTCAGAAGGCTCTAGAATACTTTAGAATGACGTTGGAATATTCTGAGATTCTCCAGAAGGCTCTATGATGTTCAAAAATTTTTTTAGAAGGCTCTAAAATGTCCTAGAATCGTTAAAGAAGGCTCTAGAATACTTTATAATGACTTTGGAATATTCTGAGATTCTCCAGAAGGCTCTATGATGTTCAAGAATTTTTTAGAAGGCTCTAAAATTTAGAATCGTTGGAATAGGTCAAAAAGATTCTTTAGAATGACTTAAATGTTCTGAAAATTTTTTAGAAGGCTCTAAAATGTTCAGAATTGTTTAGAAGGCTCTAGAATACTTTAGAATGACTTTGGGTAATATTCTGAGATTCTCCAGAAGGCTCTATAATGTTCAAGAATTTTTTATAAGGCTCTAAAATGTCCTAGAATTGTTCAGAAGGCTCTAAAAGTACTTTAGAATGACGTTGGAATATTCTGAGATTCTCCAGAAGGCTCTATAATGTTCAAGAATTTTTTATAAGGCTCTAAAATGTCCTAGAATCGTTCAGAAGGCTCTAGAGTACTTTAGAATGACGTTGGAATATTCTGAGACTCTCCAGAAGGCTCTATAATGTTCCAGAATTTTCTAAATGACCTTAGAATCTTCTGATATCCTCCTAAAGTTTGGAGAATGTTCTATAAGTTTCCTGACTTTTTTAAGCTAAGCAAAATTACTTTAGTTACTAATAAATACTTTTTTTTCGTCACAGTTCACTGTTTTGACCAATTTCGCACCCCTAAGGGGTATATACATATATTCTTGTTGTTATTTGTGTCATAAAATCGTTGAGATGTGTTGTAAAACGTAGGCCATCAAATAAACAATGTAGGTAGGTACCTCCATAAAGAGAAATGCGTATTGAAAGAGGAAAATTATAATTCCAGACGTGTCACTAACAATTGAATCCATACAAACGTTACGGTTTTATTATTCAGAGAAGTCGTTCCGGAGTTAAGCTTCTTTCTGGAATTCCTCCGCAGATCCGATGTTCTATCACGAGCGAATGTTTTCGGCATATGAATGAAACTGGCGCCTCCTCAAACGTTCATCTAAACGACACTGAATAAATAACTTACAAGACATATAGATAGGCACATATATATGTAGGTACATACATTGCGACCACAGAATATGTTATCCAGGTAGGCAGGAATAGATGATAAGTAAGCAACTTCCATCCATTTACCGCCCATGGCTAAATCGTCGTCGTAAAGCGGAAAGGCCGTAGCTTCTGTAACTTCACTTTATTGCCAAAAATACCCTTAAAGTAATGCCTTATTATTATTTAGTAGGCCATAATAACTATGATGTGCTCTTACATAAGAACGTAGTACCCAGAGGTTGCCTAAATATAAAAAAAAATTCTACTTTTATGCCTAGTCAGAAATGTTAAAATATAAAGTGATTCTCCCTCTTTTAAAATAAATTTTTTTATGTGTCTAAATTGTGTTGTAATCCACTAAAAACTGTCCCTGTCTATTTTGCTACAAGGGTTGTAAACCTTTTGGTATATTGACATGTTTTCACTTAGTACGTATTGGACATCGAACGACTCAAAATCAATAGCTTGTTGTACTTTATTTCTATTATCGACTGACAGCGTTTACTTGCAAGGAGCAATTTCCTTGGATCAAGCTCGAATTCTTTACAAACAGGGATTTCCAAGAAATGTACTTTACAAACGTGAAAATAATTGAAACAAACACTCCTGAAATACAAAACTGCGACAAATGTCTCTATCCCTAATAACAACTTTTAGAATCGATTAAAATTTTTGCTGTTAAAACGTTCCCCATTTGAAATGAGTTGAAGTAATATGTTCGTTCTTGGTTGGTAAGAAAATCCTTGGAAGTTTCCGGCAAAGGGTACGTCAGTTCTCTCGCAACTAACCTGCTGTTTCGATTTACTTATTGTCTCCAATTTACATATAGTCATTTGAAGTCGGGAGAGTAAAACCGAACATTATTCAAAACTTTCCGACAACGCTAATTTGAGAGGGCGCTCGCCCCGTCGTCTCAACGAGAATTCGAATGAGATGGAAATAATGAGGAAACCGTATTTCTTGATGCCTTCAGTAGTCACTTGTGATTCTCACAACTTCAAGAATATGAGGCAATTTTTCCAAAATTGATAGCTACCTACCACTAGATAAACCTTGTTAACAAAAAAAGTAGAATCCTTGAAGGAAACCCACCTGTTGCTCATTCAATTTGGTCGCCATTTTTGTATTTCTGGATTACCCCTCAGACGTTACTATTACAGTTAAAAACTATTGAACATTAGTTCAGGTTTAGAAAAACTCTGGCAACAATTTCCCATTATTATCTACTTAAAAAAGGAAAGATTATTTTTCTTTGCTTGAACAAATGTGTAGAAGAAGTTTGTTTTGTTATCTAACAAAACTTCTGACTGTTAACTTTTATTAAAGTTTTTGCAGAAACTTTCAAGTGACGTACAAAATCGTTTTCGAGAAACTAATGCTCCTCTATTATTTTCCTATTGTTCAGGACTGTCTGTGAGTCAAGTTATGTTTACGAAAACAACAAAAATATTTTCTAGACAAAAGATCGTGCAAAAAGTCAATTCCAAAATAATGAGAACAAGTTTTTAAACTTTTAATACACCAGCAATTAATTATTTGTAAAACAATAAAACTTTCATAAACGACAAAAAATGTGTAGGCAGGTATTTTAATTTAACGTTGAGATCTGCCCATATTACCTTATCTATAGATCTGCCTGGCACATCAAATAAACGTCAGGACATAGGAATTTACTTTATTATTACCAGTTTAGAAAGGCAAGGACGAATTTTTCCGTTCCTGCCCGAACGCTTATCTAACAACACGATGATGACACCGCGTGGATACAGCAAACAAGATCGTTAGTATCGAGCTGTTTACGTGTTGTTTACGTATGTGAGAATGTCGGTTAGTTTTTTAAACGCGTTCGTCTTTGTTTTGTTAAAATACTAAAACTGTGCAAAGTGATTGCAAATAGCAACTACCAAAAGGTGTTCAAGAAGGTAAGGAAAATCAGTGTTATTAATGTTAAGTATTATATTAATCCAACATGGTGTGTGTGTGTGACTTTTTGTGACCTAGACGTAATTGAGTAAAATAATTCCTCTGGTTTAAAATATTGAAAATACCTACAACTAAATATAACTTCAGAAATGGTTGAGAACCCTTTAGGGTTGAAATTTTTAGAGGTAGGTACCTAATACAAAAATTCAAAACTTGTCATAGACTTTGTTAGTTAGTTGTTCGAGGTCTTTAACATTATTTATTGTTGTTAGAATATTTGAAAGCTCATCCATATTACACAATTTACGTACTTAATAAAAGCACACGTTTAGGTAGGATACGGTTGCATAGATTTCGATTAGTTAGTAGGTACCTAAAGCTACATCGCGTACCTAAGTTATTCTAAACTTTCAGAAGCGAGTTTGATGTTCTTTTGAAGCATGCTGCAGGTTACTTGAATGATGATATTGTTACTTGAGAGTTTCGAAGGGCAAGCTTTGCATAGTTTGCCCTTTCAAATTTACAGCTATTATGCTACTTAATATAAATTTGTTCGTCATCATTTATCACTTTTACAAAACTGAAAGTTACAATAAGGGATGAAATGAAATACCTGATGCTTAAGAAAATAAATTATTTATGAAGGGTTATTTTGAAAAGTACGTAACCTTTGACAATTCAATATTTAATATTGAAATAACTATAATGAAATTTTGTTTTGATGTCAAACTTATTGTTTTGTAATTTTTTATTTGTGTTTAATAACAAACAGTATGTTTTAACAGTTTCTAATTAAATTACAAAAAAATCCTTCTACAAATCTCTTCAAATCAGTTTCAGTTAATATTGTGTGAATGTATTAATGTTATTGTTTATTTCCAAGATCTTAAATAATAAAATAACAGCGAAGCTGTTCACCGTTCAAAGTTTCGTATGAGTAGTATATAAGCCCGGCTCGATCGTGTAGTCAAGCGGTAATACGGTCGTTGATCGTAGGTTGACCACCTAGGCGTTGAGTGAGGGTACCTTTAGCAGATGCGCTTATGATGGTGGAATAGACCGAACGGGCGACTGTAAGTCTAGCGTTGTATTACCCCCGTATTTTCCCATTGCTCTAGTCATCAGTTAAACGTCGAGCCCGACTTCTCAGGTCTTCTCATGTACATGTGCATGAGCTGGGAAGGCGGCAACTCGACGTTTAACGGGTGGCTAGGGTGGTGATAAAATGCGGGTTTTTGCACTTTTTAACAGTAAAATTTTATAACGTTTGATTTTTATTTATTATAATTATATTTATTGAATGAAATCGGGTTTAAAAGATTCTTATTCTTATAATAAAATTATTACATAAATATTCAAAATTACTAATTAAAAAAAACTATTTTGAAGAAATACGTATGGTTTTTATTTATTTTGTTAAAATAATTAACCGTCTACAAAAATTTTCCAGTGTTTTAATGTTTTACTATTCCAAAAACTTTTTATTAAATTAAAAATCAGTAGCCCGTGCGAGGTTTCTAGTCCTCCATCGGGCGCCTCCCCAGGTGGCGGATAGGGGAAAGCCTCCCAGATATGGGTGGTACCGGGGAAATGAAATACCCGGGGCGGACCAAAACTTGAGAGCTGCGTCTGCTTCATAGTGAACGGCAGCAAACATCGGCTGTCTCCATGTTAGGAGCGGATGAACCACTACTCTGGGACTTACAATCTCAGTTTTAACCTTGGAAAGGACACTTATCCTTTCCCCAACACAAATCTCAAATAACGCATGATGAAAATTTCTCTAAATAGAACTACTCCAGGAGGTACCTTAAACAGGGAATCCTCCGTCGCAAAAGGCGGCGCAATCGGGCCATCGGATTCTGGAGAGCCTGAAACAACATGCAACCAACAAAAACCCCAGGAAACACCAGCAAGCAAACTCAAAACAAAAAAAATATGCTTCTTTGGGACAGTGAATATAAACTCACTGTTAAAAACAGGAAAGCTAAAGCAACTAACCAAGATGCTAGATGAATATGAGATTCTAATCCTGGCCCTCCAAGAAACGAGATTCACAGACGAAAATATAATGGAATCGGAAGGATATAGGATCTTCAAAGGTAAAAGAGGCCTAAACCCAATGGGAAAGGGTATACCACATCTAGGAAATGGATTTATCGTGAACAGGAAGATAATCAACTCTATAACAGACTTCTACTCACCTAATGAACGATTGGCAATCATGACACTACGATGTGCAAATAAGACCTATACTCTAATAAACTGTCATGCCCCCATTAACGAAGACAATAAAAAGAGCCCAGAAAAAGTTGAGAAATACTGGGAATCCCTGGAACATGAACTCTCAAAGATCCCAAAAAAAAATATTAAGATCCTACTAGGCGACTTCAACGCACAGATTGGAAATGAAAGAAAATACAAAAAGACAGTAGGAGAATACCCTGCCCACAAAAGAACTAACAAAAACGGAGAAAGACTGATAGAGTTATGCAGGGGTTTTAACCTTAAATTAATGTCAACAAATTTTAAACGCTTACCCAGAAAACAAAAAACATGGAAATCACCAAACACCAGCTTGGGAGAATACCAGATTGATCACGTCGCCATCTCATTCAACAACCAGCAAGAAATTATGAATGTAAAGGTTCGAAAAGGTGCAAACATAGAAACAGATCATTACCTTACAACACTAAAAATGAAATTTATCCCCCAAAAAAAGACACTGAACAAAGATTTTAAAATACAGAGGATCAACACAGAAATACTTAAACTAAAGAAACAAGAATTCCAGGAAAAACTAGACATTGAATCAGAGGAATGGGAGGAAATCAAAGCGAAAATAGTCAAGACGTCAATGGAAATAGCACCGCTCAAGAGACAAAGAAAACACAGGTGGTGGAATGAACAGTGCGAAGAGGCCCTTGAACTTAGGATTAAAACCTGGAAAAAGTGGCACTCAACCAAAAATAATGAAGACTATATAATATTTAAAGAACAGAGATCACAAACAGCCAAAACAATAAGAATAAACAAGAGAAACTTTGACAAGACCCAACTACAACAAATAGATGAAGACTTTAAAAAGAATAACACAAGAACATTCTATAAAGCCTTTAAGCAAAACCTTCAAGGTTATCGACCAACAAACTTATGTTTCAAAAACGAAGAAGGAAAGATAGCCCTAAACAACCAAGATAATTGTAAAATACTTGCAATATACTTCAAAAAACTACTAAACTGTGAAGAACCGAAAGTGAAATTTCCAAAACAAAACCCAGAATATAAATTTGAAAACTCCAAACCCCCAACCCTAGCAGAAATCAAACAAATTATTAGAGAGCTAAAAAACGACAAAGCCCCAGGAGAGGACTCAATAATAGCAGAAATGTGGAAAAACGCAGACACCAAGACTGTTAAAAGCATACAAAAAATAATACAAAATATCTGGGAAACAGAGGAAATACCGGAAGATTGGAAAACAGCTTTGATCCACCCAATACATAAAAAAGGAGATAAAACAGATGCCAATAATTATAGAGGAATTTCGCTTCTACCAGTAACATACAAAATCTTATCTAAAGCACTACAAAACAGATTGGAGACTCAACTAGACCCGCAATTAGGTGACTACCAGGGAGGATTCAGGAAAGGAAGATCCTGTGCTGAACAGATATTAAACCTTAAACTCATAATAGGGTATAGGAGACTGAGAGCCAAGGACATACATGTGACATTTGTGGACTTCAAAAAGGCTTACGATTCTATAGATAGAGAGACACTATTCAACACATTGGAAGAATTCGGAGCCGATGACAAGTCAATTGCAATCACTAAACAAACTCTTACAAACACAAAGTCAAAAGTAAAATTTATGGGAGAGATCTCGGAACCCTTTGAAATTAAAACAGGAGTAAGACAGGGAGATGGGCTCTCTCCACTGCTCTTTAACTGTGTGCTGGAGAAGGTAATGAGAGAGTGGAGGAAAAGAATGGAAGAAGAAGGAATTCCTAAAATAAAAATAGGAAGAAAAAAGGATAACCTTGAAATTGATTGTCTAGCGTTTGCGGACGATCTAGCAATACTAGCAGAAAACTTGGAAGACGCAAGAAGACAGATAAATATACTGAAAGAGATAGCAGAAAAGGCTGGACTTCAGATATCATATGAAAAGACAGAATACATGAGCAATAAAAAAGATACACCTAGACAGATTACAACAAAATATGGGAAAATTAAGGGGGTCAACAAGTTCAAATACCTTGGAGAATTAATTCAATCAAACGCCCTTGATAAAGAAGCGATCCAAACAAGAGCAAGAAAAATGGAAACAGCATTCCAGTTGACAAAAAATATATACAATAAGAAGTCCATATCTATAAATGCAAAGTTAAGACACTACAATACAGTTATTAAACCAGAGGGCCTCTATGCCTCAGAATGCCTTGCATTGAATACGGCCAGACAGTTAGAAGAGGTAGAAAAAAAAGAAAGAAAATTTATACGGAAAATCCTGGGACCAAAGTATGAAGATGGAAAATGGAAACTGAGGAGCAATAAAGAAGTCTACACAAAGACAGAGAAAATAACAGACACAATGAGGAGAAGAAGAGTGACTTTCTACGGACACATTAAAAGAATGAACGAAGGAAGACTGACGAAGAGACTATTCAATTACTTTGACAGAAACCCCAAGACACAGATAACATGGATCAAGGAGGTCAGAAAAGACATGGAAGAAATGGAAATAGATGGAGAGGAGGTGGAGAGAAGAGAAGACTTCAGGGCGAAGATCAAGGGGTTCGAGGGGTTTCAAGAAAAGGAAAAAAAGAAGACTGGAGCAAAATGGACAGAAGAAAGAAGAAAAAAGCATGGAGAAAGAATGAAGGAGTACTGGAAGAAAAGAAAGAATGGAAAAAAATAATCATCAGAAGTTATTTCACGTGGTCCATAGTTGGCCAAAATCGAAGGAAGAAGAAGAAGAAAAATCAGTAGATTAAAATTAAACAAATTACAATTTTTAATAATATCACAAAGAAATAGATGGTAGTTTGTTAACTTTATTGTTCTTAGGGAGTGACACTAAAAATTATTCAATTGTTTTTAAAAAATCTTTGTGGTTAATTACTTCAAAATGATTAGGGTAAAATTAAACAAATTATAGGTAGCCTTTACTAATTTTTAATTATATTATTAAGGGATGGTGGTAGTTCGTTATTTTTATGTTTATTTTATTCTTCATAGGGAGTAACCATAAAAATTAATCAACTGACTTTCACAATTCTTCATTGCTTCGATGCTACATCATTTCAGAAAGTCATAGTAATTTTTTAGTATTTATATAAAATTTAATTTAGTAATAAATTGATAGTATTATACAATTTTACCAAGCGTACTACCTGTCCTCTATTTCCGAATACTTTCTCTCTCTAAAGTAATGTGACCACTCGATCTGGGTCGGTCGCGGTGGACAGCAAATAATAATTGTATTCGTTTTAATTAATTACTTGAAAATTATTAGGACAAAATTAAACAAATCTTAGTGAGGTTCCTATATTTTAAATAATATCTCATAGAGATGGTAGGAGTTCGTGCATGAGCTGGGGAGGCGGCAACTCAGCGTTTAAAGGGTGACTAAGGGTGGTGATAAAATGCGGGTTTTTTGCACTAACAGTAAAATTTTATAACGTCTAATTTTTTTTATTTACTTGCTGCAACATTAAATTTAACGAAAGTATTTTGAATATAAACATTTAATTATCATTAATAAATTATTTATTGTTTTTCTCGGTAATTACGAATTAATTAACTAGTAATTAATAATTTGCTATAAATAATTATTAATGCATTATTTTTATATGAAATGAATCTACCTACATATTGCTTTTATAAATTGATTAAATGCATTTCTTTTTCTTTTATTGTCTATGGGTTGGTTGGTAATGTTGAAATTTAATCAAGTGAAAAAATAAACCACTCTGTTTCAAAAAATCCCAGTGAATTTTTTATATTTAAATAAAATTTAAATTACCACAAAATTGACAGTTTTATAATTTTACCGAGCGTACTGTCTGCATTTATACTTACTTATGTAAATGTTGCAAATAGGCAACGATGCAGAAATAATCGTTCGCCCAGGTATTGGATTCCGTTTAGAATTTTTGACAAAACTGACGCCGCTGCAATTGAATGCCGAGATAACTAAAGCAATTAGCATATTTTGACAATGAAATTGTTTGAACGAACAAATATAGTTGAACAGAGAGTAAAGTGATTTATGGCTAGACAACACTTCTGCTACTGTAATGAATGCAGGTGGCTCTAATTTAATACAACACTCTGGAATATCGCGACAAATTAATTGGTTTATTTGAGTAATCTAATTATCTTTATAGACAGGCCGCATGGCGTAGTCGTTCGTTTGCTAAATCTAAAGCAGATACTATAGTTGCATTATGCAGGGTGAACCAAAACTGAACACACAAAAAAGTTTTATTATATTATAATAATAAAATTGTTTATATAAAAGAAAACATAATTTACAGAAGCTATGGGCTTCCCTAAAACATTAAAAATTTTACGACTACTACCTATAATCCTAAAAATATTGGCCTAATAGAAACATTTGCTTTAATAGCACATGAGCGACTATTTATGGTTCACTTTATGGTCTAGATAAAGTGTAGAAATGGGGGGTAATATGTTGAATACCGGTAATTTTATTGACTGAGTGAGACAATGGTGGAAAGGTAAAGGTTTCCTTGTAAAACTTTATCGGTTTGCAAAGAACAAAAGGCAATGAATGATATTGGAAATGCAACATTGTTATTATATGGCAGTGCACACACATTGTCAGGATTATATCGCACAAGACGTAAAACAAATCCGACATATAAAGATCCTCTTTAAGATTTGAACCCGTTAAACGATTCGTAGTAATTTAAGGAATGCAGGACGAGTACTTATACGACAACCGTTTCTAGATAAGGATAACAGCGTTTCGTCAGGCATGTCGAGCATTACGGCAATAAATTTTCCACGCCTTCTCCGGGAATACCATTCGGGAGAAGAAAAATTGACGCAAGCAAATTTTCTTTCTGTCATGTAGCGTAAAAATGCGTATTAGTTCGACATCATAAACCCTGAAGACCGTGGGGACCGAAACGTTTCGTAAACTACTTTATCACGCATTTTTATCTCCCGTCTCCAACGGTGAGTTTCTAACGAATAAAATACACCGTTTACCAAAAAAAAGCTCTATTTAAAACACATCCTGTTTGGCATTTTTTATAGCTATTTTTCAAATTTTTTTAAAATATATATAGACATAGCCCTATAGTTAGGGAAATAATTCTGAACGGTTCTTATTAGATTAAAACACCATGTTAGAATGATCGACAGTTTAAGGCTCATTTTAATTATTGATATCTCTACAAAATTTTGAAGTCACCCCCGTTCGAATTAAACCATCCATTGAAGTTATTGAAGATTTAGCACCATTCAAAAACGTATTTTTGAAGGTCGCGAACGGAGAGAACTGTAGCTCAGGCCTGGATTATCCGATTTGAGTGCGGTTTTCACCAACAACTTGCTACATCCTCCTAGTTTCGACCGAGCCCAGACTAATGCATATAGTACTTACGATAGCCGACCAATGAATTTTTAAACACCGCCCTGCTAAAAAAGTGCCTCTCTTTAAAATACCCTTTATTAAATTATAACTCGAAAACGGTAAGTCCGATCGAAAAAAGCTTTGCACCATCGGAAAGCCCGTCATTTTACACACCTCGTGAACTATTTTCGGTTGAATTTGACAATTTTTGAAAATGAAAGTTTTTGAAATTTTTTTGAAATTTTTTCATCGAAATTCACTCTATCCCGACGAAAAAGACTCGGACCGACTGTTGGTGAAAGAATTTTTTCGATATCTCCAACGGTTCGCCAGATATCTTCCCCTATAGAGTTTCGAAACGTGCCTCAATTATAACACCCTGCAAAAACTGTCGGCAGTGATTGCTCCTGAACAATAAGTGGTAGGGGGATGATTCTGGGCTTATTTCAACCAGGGGTATCTCTAGAAAATTTTAGTCTCAGTCCCATGCGAATCCGACTATCCGTTCCGTTGTTATTCGGTATTTTCTGAAGTTCGAAAAACGCATTTTTGAAAGATTGGGTAAATGCCGCGAACTTGGAGGTCTGTAGTTCGGGCCGGGACTGTCCGATTTGAGTGCGGCTTGCACCAAAAACTTGCCGAGTCCTTCTAGTTTCGATTGAGCTCAAGGTCGTTCCTGTAACACTTACCGTTCTACGAGATATGATTTTTTAAACACGGCCCTGCTAAAAAAGTGCCTCTCTCTTTAAAATACCATTTATTAAATCATAACTCGAAAACGGTAAGTCCGATCGAAAAAACCTTTGCACCATCGGAAAGCCCGTCACTTTACACAACTCATGGACTATTTCCGGTTGAATTTGACAATTTTTGAAAATTAAAATTTTTGAAATTTTTTCGAATTTTTTTTTTTTATCGAAATTCACTCTATCCCGACGAAAAAGACACGGGCCGACTGCTGGTGAAAGAATTTTTTCGATATCTCCAACGGTTCGCCAGATATCCTCCCCTATAGAGTTTCGAAACGTGTCTCAATTATAACACCCTGCAAAAACAGTTGGCAGTGATTGCTCCTGAACAATAAGTGGTAGGGGGATGATTCTGGGCTTATTGCAACCAGGGGTATCTGTAGAACATTTTAGTCTCAGTCCCATGCGAATCCGACTATCCGTTCCGTTGTTATTCGGTATTTTCTGAAGTTCGAAAAACGCATTTTTGAAAGATTGGGTAAATGCTGCGAACTTGGAGGTCTGTAGTTCGGGCCGGGACTATCCGATTTGGGTGAGGCTTGCACCAAAAACTTGCCGAGTCCTTCTAGTTTCGATTGAGCCCAGAAGTGATGCCTGTAGGACTTACGATAGCCGAGCTATGAATTTTTAAACACGGCCCTGCTAAAAAAGTGCCTCTCTCTTTAAATTACCCTTTATTAAATAATAACTCGAAAACAGTAAGACCAATGGAAAAAAAGCTTTGCACTATCGGAAAGCCCTTCACTTTGTGGCTCTCATGGACTATTTTGGTAGGATTTGGAAATTATAAAAAATTCAAAATTTTGGAAAATTTTGTATAATTTCTTCAGTCCAAAGTTACTCTATCCTAATGAAAAAAATCAAGGTTTTGGAAAATTTTGGAATTCGAAATTTAGTGTTTCCTTTTGGTAAAAACACGAGCCAACCGCTTATGATTTTTTTGTGCAATATTTCATGGTTGGCCAAGTGTATGCTCAATCTAAAATTCTTGAATGTGTTTTACGTAGAAATTCCCTGTATATTGCTAAAAATAGTTCTTTTTTGTTTGTATGGGACACCATTAGAATTTAACTATTAAGTAAACTTTAATGTCTTTTCTTCTTGATTTACAATAATGTACCTAATTGTTACAGGAAGTTCACCCGTACAAGGAGCTGAGTTATTACATATGGACTTCCTTGTTCGCTATTCTTCGGGACTGATGACTGATTAGGTGATTACGAGGTAAGTTTGAGATTTATTTTTAATTTTTTTAATGTATCTTATTAAACAACGGTTTTTTTATAAACCCAGAACTCTTCTATCTTTAGACTGAGTAGAATTAGAAAGACAAATAGTATCTTTTTTCTTTATTTTTGTTTGTAATTAAAATAATATATAATAGAACTTCTGTTATTGTCACAGGACGTCCATCAATACCAGGAGCTGAGCTGCGACGTGTGGGTTTCTGTCTTCACCATTCTTCAGGGATATGTTTGGGGTAAGTTAATTTTTTTAACATTTATAAATTATTTTGTCTTCATTGTTTCATTTTGCATTAAAAAACATTTTATTATGATTTTTTTCTGAAATACAGTATTTTTTAATATTAATAATGTTATTGTTACAGGACGACCACCACTTCCAGGGGATCATTTTGTGTGCCTCGTGCTTCACTAATCCTCAGGGATGTTTATGGCGTAAGTTGGAATACCTTTTAATATTTTTGAATTTAATATTTTTTTTTTTTTAATTTATGGTAATTAAAGCACAGTTTAACTATTTTCTTCTTTATTTTTCATTTAAAATATAATATTTTATAATAAAAATAATGTTGTTGTTACAGGGCGATCACCACCACCTTCAGGACCTGGGAGTTATAGGTTCCGTTTTCCACCACTCATCAGGGATGTTTTTCCACTTTCAGGAGCTATAAATTATATGAATTGATGAATTCATTTTTCATCGTTCAGCAGGAACATAAATGAGGTAAGTTAAAATTTGTTTTTAACATATACATATTTAATCATCATTTTTTCACCTTGCATACAATTCTAGGAACTGAAACTTATGGACTTCGTTCTCTTCCATTCTTAAGGGGTGTTTATAAGGTCAGTTTGAATTTCTTTTAACATTTATTAATGAAATATTTTTTTTTTTTCACTTTGTGTAAGATTAAAAAATATTTAATTTTTATTTTTTTCACTTGTTATTGTTACAGGACGACTGCCACACCCTCCCCCAGGAGCTGGACTATGGGGTAAGTTTAAAATATTTGTTTATTTTAATCGTTATTTTTCACTTTGTATTTTAATTAAAAACCTTTTTAATTTTTTCTTATTTGTTTTATAATAACAATAAATTTATTGTTACAGGACGACAACCACTACTACCTCCAAGAACTAGAACCTATGGATTTCGTTCTCCACCACTCCTCAGGGTTATTTATAAGGTACGATTGAATTTCTTTACCCATTTATAAAGTTAATCTTTATTTTTTCCTTCGTGGTAAATTAAAAAACACAAAATTTTTCTTTTTGTCTATTTTTATTTGAAATGCAATATTTTGTTATTGTTACAGGACGACTACCAGGATCACCTCCAGGAGCTGGACTTCGTTCTCCACCACTCTTCAAGGATGTTTATGGGGTAAGTTTGAAATATTTGTTTATTTTAATCGTCATTTTGTCACTTTGTGTATAATTAAAAAACTTTTTAATTTTTTCTTATTTGTTTTATAATACCAATAAATTTATTGTTACAGGACCTACCTCCAAGAACTGGGACTTAGGGATTTCGTTCTCCAACATTCTTTTAGGATGTTTATGGGGTAAGTTTGAAATATTTGTTTATTTCAATCGTTATTTTGTCACTTTGTGTATAATTAGAAAACTTTTTCATTTTTTCTCATTTGTTTTATAATAACAATAAATTTATTGTAACAGAATGACAACGACTACTCCCTCTAAGAACTAGGACATATGGATTTCGTTCTTCACCACTCTTCAGGGATATTTATAAGGTACGATTGAATTTATTTTCCCATTTATAAAGTTAATCTTTATTTGTTCCTTCGTGGCAAATTAAAAAATACTTTAATTTTTCTTTTCGTGTTTATTTTTATTGAAATACAATATTTTGTAAAAATAATGATGTTATTGTTACTGGACGATTACCAGGACCGCTTCCAGGAGCTGGACTTCGTTCTCCACCATTCTGCAGGGATGTTTATTGGGTAAGTTTCAAATATTTTCTTTACATTTATAATTTCAATTGTTATTTTGTCACTTTGTATATAATTAAAAAACTTTTTACCTTTTTGGTCTCTATTTTATAATACCAATAAATTTATTGTTACAGGGCCTACCTCCAAGAACTGAGACTTAGGGATTTCGTTCTCCACCATTCTTTAGGGATGTTTGTTTATAAGGTAAGTTTGAATTTTTTTTTAACAATTATAAACTTAATATTTGTCTTTTTATTTTGTTTATAATTAAAATAAATCTTATTTAATTGTTCTTTTTCATTTTTATTTGAAATACATTTTATAATAAAAATGTCATTGTTACAGGACCGCCTCCAGGAGCTGGACTTCGTTCTCCACCATTCTTCAGGGATGTTTATGGGGTAAGTTTGAATTTCTTTTAACAATTATAAACTTAATCTTTGTCTTTTTATTTTATTTATAATTAAAATACATCTTTATTTATTATTTCTTCATTATTTTTATTTAATATTGAATATTTTATAATAAAAATGTTTTTATTACAGGACGACCATCACTACCACTTCCAGAAGCTTGGACTTTTGAACTTCGTTCTCTCTCATGGATATTTATGGGGTGAGTAAATTTGTTTCTTCAAGTCTTGACTTAATGTAAGAATAAAAGACATTTTAATTTTTTCTTCTTTATTGTTATTTGAAATACAATATTTTATAATAAAAATGTTATTGTTACAGGACAACAACTACCACTACCTCCAGGAATAGGGACTTCATTCTCCACCATTCTCCAGGGATGAAGTGTACCGCGTATTCGGTCGGGAGTGTCCGGGAGTGCATGGGGCGTCCAGATTGGGACTTCGAAGTCTCCAATGCACGGGGTCTCGAAATTTTCGGGACTCTGGGTTTTGGAAACTTCGAAATTCTAACCTCAAGGTCCCCAAAGCAACGAATCCTTCGGGATTTTTTGTTTTGGGGTCTTTGAGCTTAGAATTTCGGAGTTTCTGAGACTTAAATTTCCGAAATTTCGGGATTTCGTGTATTGGTGACTTTGGATTCCGAATCTGAGCGCTCCATCGACGGGGGTGGCCCCGTACGGTCGTCGAATAATAAAACCTTTCGCACTAAACCTGGTAGGCGTGAAAAATTTTTTTATTTTTAAATAAAACAAAAAATATGGTATCTCTTCTTTTATTTTCGGCGTGCCCCTCCCCTTGTGCCCTCCCCCCTCTGTCCTCCCTCTGCTGAGGGAGGACTACCCCCGCCCCAATGTCCTCCCTCTGTTGAGGAAGGACTACCCCCGCGCCAACGTCCTTCCTCTGTTGAGGAAGGACTACCGCCCCCCGATGACCTCCCCCGTTAAGGGGAGGATACACACATACTCCACTCATTCACTCATTCATAATCAACCCCTTAATAAAAGGCCTCCTTTTATTAAGAGGGTGAGTATGAATGAGTGAATCTCATTCATACCCCTACACATTCATTCATAGCAACCTCCTTCCATGCTCTCATTTGTACTTCCACTCTCATCCTCTCCCTCCCATTTATACCACCACTTTCATTTACACCCTAATGTTGCACACACGCACATGAATTCATTCATCGCACCCTCTGCCATTCCTTCATTTATACCTCCACTCTCATATTTTCCCTCCCATTTATACTCCCACTTTCATCTACACCCTCACGTTGCACACCCATTTATTAATTGCACACACACACATAAATTCATTCATCGCACCCTCTTTTATTCTCTCATTTATACTTCCACTCTCATTTTCTCCCTCTCATTTATACCCCCACCTTCATACTCTCTCATTGACACCCTCAGCATGCACACCCATTTATTAATAGCACCCTTATTCATTCTCTCATTTATACTTTTACTCTCATATTTTCCCTTCTTGTTTACACCCTCTTTCACTACACACACAAACATTTATTCATACGCAACCCTTTTTATTCTTTCAACAACATTCTCTCATTTTTTCCCACTTTCTTACACATCATCTTGCTCTTTCATCCCCTGTTTCATTCGCGTCATCTTTCATACAAACCTCCTTTTACTACTACACCCTCTTTCAGTCACCTTTTTTGTTCATACATTTCTCCCTTTCACATCTTCACTTACCCACTATTTTATTTCTTCACATCGCCCTCAATTATTTCCAACCTTTTCACACCTTTATTCACACCCTTCGATCATATCTCCACCCTCTCCCTCTTTCTACCTTCATTCTTACCCCATAATAAATTCCCCTTTCCCAAAAGTTTATTATTACAATAAATTGGGTTAAAATCTATAAATAAACCTTATATCCTAAATTAATCTAAACAGATAATAAATTCGACTGTCATAAAAAAATTAACTTAAATAATTTCATGATAAATACGAAAATAATCACGTTATCATTAATTCTTAAATATTATATTCAAACTGTTTTTAAATTTTCTTAAAAAAGATCCTCTTGGTGGAACGTACTGATAACAGGACTTGATTTATGTAGATTCAGAGATGCACTTGAATATGAAAACCCAAAGTGCCCTTCCAGAAATTTTGATGTGTGATGTGATAACTTCCATCCATAATTCTCCAAGTACAGCAGTCTCAAGAAAATCGAATACGTTTTATAAATCGTTTAAACAGCTGACGACCTAAAAATAATTAATTTCAATAAATTAAATTAAATTAAAAAAGGAATGTTGTACTTACTTCTTTCACTGGGTAGTTAGTTATATTCAAACTGTTTTTAACTTTTCTTAAAAAAAATCGTCTTGGTGGAACGTACTGATAACAGGACTTGATTTATGTAGATTCACTTGAATATGAAAAACCAAAGTGCCTTTCCAGAAATTTTGATGTGTGATGTGATAACTTCCATCCATAATTCTCCAAGTACAGCAGTTACAAGAAAATCGAAGACGTTTTATAAATCAATAAATCAGCTGACCAGCTAAAAATAATTAATTTTAATAAATTAAATTATATTAAAAAAGGAATGTTGTACTTACTAGTTAGCTCTTGGTTTAATATTTGACTTCATGACCAACATGTATAATTTGCACGAAAACTGACCTGTAAAAAGATTAAATAAATAAATAAATTTTAAAACTATAGACTCCTTTTTATTTATTCACTCACTGATTCCCTTAGTCACACATATTATTTTAATTCACTTTCATCCCTTCTAATTAATTAATTACTTGCTTCATACCTTTCAAAATATTCACTTTTATTTGTAAATTTTCCTTCGTAAAATACGTCTGTTCCAATCAAACTTCTCCTCCATACTGAGAAACAAATACATCTGTAACAAACGTAATATATAAAAAACTTTATAAGTACATATACACTGACTGCTTTTTAGTGAGATACGTAGTAAGGTGACTTTATATCTAAGGATATAAAAAGCATTAAGACGTGGACGGAAAATTATAACTCTGATAATAATAACACTAATATCAAAATAAAACGTTAAATCTTTTATAATGGAAAAATTCAATTTTGTTATTACAATAGGTAAGTGTATAAATGTTTAATAAAATGTTTAAAAAAGAGAACATTTACAAATTTCTACGTTAATAATATACCTACATAGATATAAAATAAAATTTTAAGACCCAAAAAAAAATCTCTACTTTCTACGGATTTCAAAAGAAAAAAAACAGCCCTATAGTAAAAAATGTACAATTAAATCTCGAAGTCGTTTACACAGTTAGGAAAAGCACACTTATGAGCTTAAGACATATAGGGTGGTTTTCTCAAAAAATACTCCCAAACATACAATGAAATATCAATAACGATAAGTCGAATTTTTGATAAGTCGAACCAAATTGGTGACAATATGACAATCAACTATGAGAAATACGTGTTATCCCTAGTCATGGTTTGTCCAGATTTAAAATCATCCTGGTAATGCATTTACAAACTCGAGTCTTATCCTTCTAATAAACTTCTACAGGGACGAAAATGAAAACAACAGTCTAGTCCAGGGGTTCCCAACCTTTTTGTACTCTAGAGCACATTCTAAAATATCGGTAGGGTGGCGGGCACCACCTATTTTTTATCAACAAACTCCTTCCATAACTTCTCATTTTCCCATAATTTATTTTCTTATATTCATAATTTGTAAATAAATAATAAACAAAAATGTTTCAAAATAATAAATTATTATTCAAATTTCATACACACGGAGAAATGTATTTGCAAAACTTAAACAAATTAAACAAATACAAAAAAAAAACCTTTTATAAAAAATATACTATAACCAAAAAATGATTCAATTTTATATGCCGCTTTTTTCAAAAATGGGAACTTTTCTCTGTCCACTGTATTCCAAAAGTCCTCTGATATTAGGGATTTTAGCAAAATGTCATTCTTAATGCCCAACATTTCTAACTCTACTTCTTCTGTCTTTAATACCTTGAACAAAATCTGCAATACATGCGGCCATTTCCATTACATTTATTTGGCAAGTAAAAGGATTGATACAGAAGGAAACAATTGGCTCGATAAGTGTAAACTGCGGAAATCTCTCTTCAAACTGGGTTTTTAACACTTAGTCTGGCTCGCCCCTAGACAAGTACTGTCAGCAAAGGAACCACTCATACATACAACATCGCAAACATACGAACGTATTTCATAAACCTAGGCACTCAAAAAAATTTAAACTCTAACAAATAAATAAAAATAATTCACATTTTTAATTAATGTTTATGAAAAAATTCTGTCTCTGTTGAATCGTCCCGCGGGCGCCATGGTGCCCGCGGGCACGAGGTTGGGAACCTCTGGTCTAGTCTTTAATTAATTTACATAGACAGCAGCTATGTACTAGTTTAAGAAAAATGCAACTGACCCTATTGACGTGGACACAAAGGGTTTTTTTCCTTAATTATTGATAGAATAGTGAAAAAAGTATTTTCCAACCATTACAGGCATTTGTAATTTCTGTGATGTTCTTACAATTTTTGATATTATTTATCAAAAACGGCACGTCTAAAGTATTATCTATAAAATGCTTGATTCACCCCCCGGACTGGAATATAACGCATTAGAGATAAGTTAAATTTCATTAATTTGCTGTCTGGCAAGGAAACAAAAATAGAAATGAAAGAGAAAAATTGTTTTACACAAAACAAGTTAAAGCGAGCATTTATTTATTAGTTTACGTCGTAAAAGCCCAGCCACATAGCTACGTAGGGTAGGTACATTTGCCCATTTTGTTGGAAGGATTGCCGTGCAAAACTACATTAGGGTAATTTAGTAATGCAAACGCAAAACTGACACTAATTCCTTTCGCGTTTTTAAATTTTCAGAACTTTATTTAGGTTAACAGATTTAGTACCTACCTACAGCAATTTTCTTTTGTTTACCTAATACTAATTTTAAACTAGCAACCGTCACAATTTCTTATTTTTATAGCTGCCAAAATTATTATTATTATTATTGTTAGGAATATTATGGCCAAAATAGGAAATTCTTTTTTCAAAACTGTTAATTCCGCCTCATTATCATCGTGAGATTCAACATTCAAAATAAGTGGATTTAAATATTTTTATTTTTATATGAATTTCCAAGTGTCTGGAAATCGATGGTCGACATTCGAACGCCTTTCATAAATATTTTATTTGTTTTATGCTATACTTAATTAGAATATTTAATTAAAAAACTCCGAATGACGCAAAAAGCAATTATTTAGCGTTTCCTGTAAAAACGGGAAGACTTAGCTTATGGACACCCTAATACCAATCGATAGGTAATTAAAAAAATACATTTCCTGGATTGTAAAAAAAATTATCAAGTTACAACCCGTTAAAGGCCCTTTTTCTCAGGAACGCGTGAAGGTATCAAGCTAAAATTTATACCAAATACTCAGGTCTATTGTCCCTTGGAGCTGTAAAAAAATCAAACTTCTAAGCCAACGCAATCAAAAGATAGAGCCGTTTATGCCGCAAACTTCCGAAAATTTTCGAATCAAAACCTACAGGGTACTTCCCGTGAACCCAGAATCTTGAAATTTGGTACGAAGCAACGCCTTATAGCACAGATAAAAGAAAAATTGCGAAAACCGTAACTTTTTAGTTACATCATATAATAAAAATATTTTTAATAATTTTAAAGTTACTACCCCTTTCCTCATGAACGCTTAGAGGTATTAAATTGAAATTCATATCAAATACTCAGGTCTATAATACCTTTAAGCTGTAACAAAATCAAACTTCTATGTCAACGTAATAAAAAGAAACAGCAATTTAAGCCGCATATTTTCAAACTCGCAACTACTCGCAAGGGAATCAAAACCTAAAGGGTACTTCCAGTCGATTTAGAATCTTGAAATTTGGCATGAAGCAATGTTTTATAGCACATATAAAGGAAAAATTCCGAAAACCTTAAATTGTTAGTTACATCACATACATACAGGTTTGTACGGAACCCTCGGTGCGCGAGTTCGACTCGCAGTTGGCCGGTATTTTTTTTTAATCCAATTACATCTGTTGATGTTTTGAGGCAGAAAATTATCGATGCGACAAACGAAATAAGAAGAGGATTAACAACTGGTGTAGTGAAAAGTGGCTTAAGACACAGAATGAGAGTATGTGTGCGAAACAGAGACGGACATGACGAACATACATTGTAAATTTTCTTTGAAAAGAGTAATAAATGTTATTTTGTACCTATTTGTATTGTTTTATTTTGTTTTCTGACTCAAGTGATAAATTTGACGCTTAAGTACCGTTATTTTTTACAACTATCTGGAAGGATTTTATCAATGTTTTTTTGTAAGATTTCTGATAATACCCTAGCTTGTTATACCTTGTTGGATAGCTAAAGAACCATAGATATTTTTAAACACATCTGCAGCATAACTGTCACAGACTTTTTTTTAATATTCAAGAAGAAAAAAAATATTTTTTACGAATTTATTACCTTTTTTAACTATCAATTATCTACTGCGACCCAATTGGTTCAGTTATCTGTAATTTTAGTGGTGAGAATAATAAAGCAACGTATGTACCACAGAAAAATAGCAAAAACAAATAAATTAGAGGCACAAAACACAAAAAAAAAATGGGACAATAGACAAAAAATCGGCAATTTTTATAAAAAAACCGTAAAAGTGCAATAACTTGAAAGCTGTTAAGTTTGTGACACGGTCTTTCATAGTCAAATCAGTCAGAAATGAGGGAAACTACAACTACAACCTCTTAGAGGATCTAGATCGACTTAAACCCGTAACCCCCTGTATATAATAACCCTGTATGCATGTGTGTTTGTTGACCCTTTAAATTTAATATTAATAAACGTTCTGAAAAACGAAATCCGTTTTTGGAATATTAAATAATGAACGAAACTGAAATAACAGCGGATCAATTAATGTTGTCTCCGTTGAAAAGGTACGGACCGGTAGATAGGTATTTTCAAACGGGTTTTAAATGATTAATAACAATTAAATTGCCTCAGTATCCTCTTATTTTGAAATTGCAAATTTGGCGAAAACGCTTTAAAATATTCAAAGAACAAAAGCTCGGGGCTGACTGTAGATACCCAGTGTGGTAGCGTGTCATGGAAATAATTTAAAACGTCCCGGTTATCATCGTCAGTTATTCGATAAATTCTCCATCAGTTGCAATCTGATAATACACTTAACGAAATTGTTTACTGATGGGTATTCTCAGCGGGATGTAACATAGAGACGCAGGGGCTGTTTACTTTCCATTATCGTCTATCTGCTCGCTTTCGTCTTTCTACCTCCCTTCTTACGTAGATACCTATATAAAAGATCAAAATTTATTTTGGCATCATCGCTAATTCCGCCTCGTCCTTTTCAATCAGTTTCTGTATTATTGGGATAACTGATACCTTCCCACCTACCTAGTCATCATCCCTTCTGTATTCTATTTGTTCTCAACAACAAAGCTACCCCGATTTTTTCTTGCTCTAATATACGTAATAACAGCAGTTTGCGCGTAAAATGTGAGGTGCAAAATCGATAATTAATTAATTACGATCGTATTACGTTAAAAGCTCGGCAATCGTAGAAACTGATAGATCTCGATAAGTGTTGGTATCAAAGCCTTTCTTCGTCGTACCTGCAACTCGCTGCAAATTGTTTTGATGGATAGCACGACAGCATGCAATATCGTGTGTCGATCACAAAAGAGACCACGCGAAATATAACTTTCTGAAAGCAATTTTCTTCAGCTACTACCTACGTATTAGGTAGGTAGGTATTATTTTGCACACTAACGTTCTTTTCAAAATAAACTTTACAGAATTGCAGACAATCTGAAAAATATTTCATTTTATCTCAAAGCAATTATTACGTTATACAGTGAGTGACTTCTTCAAGTGGATGGGTAATTGATTCTAATTGATGTTTCATTTGATGAAATAATTAAATGCTATCCTATTAGATCAGACTAAACCCCTAAAGAGCCAGTAGACACAACTGCTTCTGGAACAAAAAATGTCCAATAGATAGCGAAACAACGATTATATGTTGATATTTTATGATTTTTCGTATTCTTATGTTTACTGCAGACATAGTTTCAGTTTCAGTTTCGGACCTTCTGAAGAAGAGAACGACATGACTCTTGAAACGTCAAGACAAAGAAACAATTCGACAAAGGACCTCAAGCACGTCAAAAATTAAAACTGTAAGATGAAGATTGATCTGTTCGTTAAAAGAAACTTTAATTACGTTGGATGCAAGTTCTGGTTGGTTTTCTATTAAGTAACTGTTTCTTGTCTTTTAAATATCTTAAATTGTCGTGAACTGTTGGTTGGTTGGTTGGTTATTCGAAGGAAATGGCGCTGAAGCCCGTGAAGTGCTTAACCAGCGACATAATTTGCGAACAACAAAGTGACAATCACAACTACAACGACGACGCGGACGACGCCTACAACAACGACGCTGCTCACCTACTTACTTACTTACATGGATACTACACGTATACATATGTGCACGAAACAGGAGAGTAATTTGTAAAAGCGTGTGAGTAGCAATTTGTCTGGCAAGCAGCTCCCACCTCCATGTTGCTCCCTAAGGGACTGGGAATTATGCATATCCCCGCACACACATCACCAACTGTTCATGGGCGTCGTTATTCAGTTTAATGGGATTTGAGAAATTGAAAATGTAAATTGTTGTCACCAACCAGCCAACCAACCTTACAAATTACAATTCACTCAAATTTTACAGCACACTTTTTAAGAAATTTAAGTAGGTAAATTTCTAATGTAGCTACTAAACAAAATAGAATTTTCATTAGATAAAATGAAGTCGAATAAAGCCCATCCAGTAGTGAAAATTTACACTGCATGAAACTATTAAACCGCCATTGTAAATATGATTTGTCCAGTTTCGATCCCGGATCGATTTGTAATTCCACACAGTTTAAGTCCGCGAAGGTAATTTATTTAATGCGGTCAGATATAAATTGCGGGTAGTGGAGAACTTTGTCATTTGTCATGACAATTCACGAACGAGAACCATAAAGATCCAGTTGCATCGATATCGAGACCTAATCTAGTCGAATTTCATTACTGTTATTGGCTCAAATGGACAGGCAGAAAGTTTGCCAATTCAAAATTAATGACGCTAAATTTTACATCCAACAATTTTAAGTATACCGTATACCTTTTCGACCCCCACGTTCTATTGAAAATCAATTGACAAACCGGCACGAGAATCGACTGGTCGAGGTATATAATCATACAGCAGCAATTTCCAAAACTGAATTATAAATTGGAAAAACTTCTATAGTATAGGTACATAGGTACTGAAATACGTGGGTAATTGTGGTAATTAGGGTAGGGTAGGTAAGTACGGAAATAGCGAAATGAGATGTCTGACTTAGCAATTGTTGTTATTATGTACATAGGTAGGTACATGCAATCTCAATGGAGACACTTAATATACAGGCAAACGCAAAAATATGTATAGTAGTCGCGCTTTAACGTAAAATTTTAAATTTATCAAATGTATGAAAGCCCCTTAAATGTGGGTAAAAATGTTTTTTAGGTTTATTTCTTTTTTTGTGTCAAGTTAAAGCGCGAGAACAATACCTTGCAATGCAATGGGCATTTTTATGCAACTTTTAAACAACATTGACTTTTATTATTCACTCGTAACATTTAAAGTTAATTCTTTGAATGAGATTGTTCATTTTCACGAATTATTTAATTAATTGCTGTTAAAACACCATTCCATTATTACATAAAACAAATTAAACTCAATTAAACACCTACATACGGGTAAATATACAAAAATTGGGTAACTCAATGTCATCAGCCAATATATACAAAGTCTTATTATATTTTATTGATAATTTAAAATTTTTTTTTAAAACAATGAAAAGTCCTTTATTTGGTCACCCAATTTCAGCTTTCATTTTAAATATAAGTTAATAAAAAAACACAATAAATGCTTAAAACGTCAGTCCTTTGGCATGTCACAATCCCGAATACCAACAATCAAGTGACTGTCTATTAAACATTATCATTGATTTCAGAAAACTAACTAATTTACTACAATCTGTGATGTACACAGTAATATATACTAAAACTTTCATAATGCAATGTTCTCCACTTTATTTAAAAAAAAAATAAGAAACTTTGTGTTTAGTTTCATTCGTCAGTCCGTTGTGTGTTGTTTAAATTTGAAATTTGTGCCAAATATCATTGATTCAACGTCAAATCCTTGTTTGAATTTTAATGTTGGTAATAAAGTTAGTTGCGGACCAGACAATTTGACGGCCGCCATAACTGTACCATTGCTTGGGTTGTGTTTGTCGTCTGCACACGCGCTGATTCAGTCAAAATTTCAGTCCTTTGGTGATTAGTTATTTTCTTGTTAATCTGACGTTTATTCCCATTTATACATAGTTAACTATGATTTCTTAATATCTACATTGTTGATATTCGAAATTACCAAAAAAAAAAACATTTGTTCCGCGTATAACCTGAAATTTATGTCTTTTTCGTCAGTCCGTTGGCGTCAGTCCTTTGTCAGGTATCGCGCCAGAGGAAGGACTGACGTGTTTCCATGGTACTGATGTTTTTTGTTTTAGAGCACTTTTATCTTAATTGCTACACGTGTATAAGCATTTCTATTTTATACTTCAGTTTAAAACATTTTATTTTTGCACTATTTTCAATCTTTATTTTTTTTGTGGAGAAAAAGATCTCAATTTATTTTAATTATTACTATCTCTTTTGATGTCTTTAAGACATTGCTTATTATATTTACTTGATTTATTAGAAAAATACGTAATGTTAAGTAAAATTGCCTCAAAATAATATTAAAGTTAAGTAATATAACATTATAATAATGTCAAAAGGCTGTTATGAAGACTGAGATAGTTGACTTTCATAGTATTATATTGTAATTGTTCTTAATTTGATGATAATTAATACTTTTAGGATAAATATTGTTAGATTTTTGTTTCTATTGTTTGTTGATTACTTAGAAATGCTAAGTAAAACTAAGTCAAATTAAAAAAGTTAAATGAATAACGTTACGTTAAATGTCAAAAGGCTGTTTTGAAAACTGAGATAGTATTTTCTCCCAGTATTACTATATTAATAATTATTTTTAATTGTTACTAAGTGATTTTAATACTTAAAAGACATGTGCCATTATTAAATCCTAAGAGATTTGTACTAATTTTTATTAAATTTCATTATAATTCTTACAAAATTGTGTATTTTATCAGTACTATGTTACCCTCGTCAGTTCCCTGGCAGTCAAATTCTGAAAATTTGAAATATCTCACAATCTACTTAAAAAAGTGACTGGCCCGATTTGGAACAATATATTCATTAGATTAGCCATCATTTACACCCGAATTTGTAGAAATTTGATTTAATAACTATAGTAAACAAAATATCCTCAAGAGTTACCCAACTTTTGTATAATCACCCATACCTACACTAAATCAATAAATAAATTTCTGAAACGTTTCATCTGGTGGTTTAGTAAAATCAAGCAGAACAAAAAAATGTTTTGCACAAAAATTCTGCCCATTACAACCCCTATTTTTTGCTCAATCAAAAATATTTTTTTTTTTACAATAAAAGCGATCCTATATAAGAGTTTGTGTCGACATCAATGGCTCATTCAATATTTTATCCTCATGATTACCTACAACGTACTTTTTATTGCTATTGTCCTTTTAATATTATTTTAGTTCACCAAAAAAGAATATTACAGTGACAATTTTATACATAATCGCATTTTAATTAATTATCTTTACATCCCTGTTTTATTCCAAAGACCACAAAACAGTAGTAGACAGACATTATTTGATGTGATGAATAAAACAGTGCCTCGTAGTAGGTGCATTAAACAAAAGTCTTAAAAAAAATCTTAAAACTTTAAATATGACATTAATGCTTAGTGACCCGTAATATATCGGTTTATATTTTATATCAACCACCCCATCACATTTACATTTCCAAAAAACATCAAAAATTAATATCCGACTAGCAGAAACGATCTGAGTCCGAAATTATTTGATACTTACTACGTAGGAACGACCAACTGACTGACTGTTCGTACATGAATAACGTTCCAAACCCAGTAAGTACTTATATTACAGCTTTCATGCTATGAAATTGACAGAGGATTTTAATTAAGTTCCAGATATCTATCTGGATGGCGCGCCGCGCCACACAAAAGTTCATAATATGCGATCTGAAGTTGATATATTTCGATTCGAATTTAACTGGTCCTGATGGAATGCGAAATTGTTTTCTGCATAATATTGTAGCAATACGATCATAAGATCAGGATGGAATGCTGCAGGGTCAAACTAATTACATACGTACGTACGTCCGATATGTATGCATGCAGATATTAAGTAATCTACATTCCGAAAATGACCGGAAGGTGAAAAGAATTGGCAAAGCCTCCAATAAATCATCTTTTTTCTCGTTCTTAATTTGCTATATTTTAAACGCACCCTTACCACCGCCATTACTAAGTTAAGAAATATTTCGAATCATACAGACAAAGTAGCAAGAGGTAATCGAGCAGGAATAGCCAAGCGCGATAACTGTATGCAAGTATCTGTTGCTACATGTCTTTCTAAACTTACTGCATTTTCAATGTTTGTCGTGTCTTACAGAAGGGATTGTCTCGACTATCTCTATACTATGTACGAGGATGGATCAAATATAAACGAGCCTTTGTTCATAAAACATTTATTTTGAAACACAAATTTCTCTATTTTCAACATATCCCCGTTATTTGATTATACATTTTTCCCAACGGATTGGTAGTTTTTTCATCTCGATTTCATAAAAAGAAACAGGGCGGGAGTCTATCCAGTTGCGCACAAACGCTTCCACATGTTCATCAGTCTGAAATCGCTCGCCTCCTGGCGATTCTTTGAGAGTCTCAAACATATGGAAATCACAAGGGGATAAGTTTAGGCTATATGGATGGTGCTCCGACTGAGTCTAGTGCATTTCACTGATTTGGGCCTGCGTTAATGCTGCGGATGCGAACTCGAGCAGCATTGTGATCATCACTCAGCAACTTTGGGACCCAACGAGCTGAAATTTTATGGAATCCCCAGTTTTTCGTTATGATTGTGTGGAAACTGCCATAGCTGATGCCGAGTTCAACAGATATCTGAAGCACAGTGGCGTGGTGGCCCCCTTCAATAAGGTTTTTAACGCGTGCAATGATAACCGGCGATATGCACGAGAATGATTTACATTTTCGACACGATTACGCCCTTCGTTAAATTCTTTGCACCAAACTTTTACCCGTTGCCACGAAAACGTTTCATTTCCGAACTGTGCTAGCAATCTGCGCAAAATTTCAGCTAGTTTCACGTTTTCACGTGTAAGAAACTTTTACGCAACGCTGCTATGCATCTCTTTCTCACTCATTGTGATAGCTACTAGCCAAGCAAACACAGCAATACGACGAGTCGTTTCCGTGTCACCTAATATCCCCACTTCAAGTTGCTAACGCCCGTATGCGTCTTGAACAACTATCCGGCGCTCAATTTAAAAAGGCTCGTTTATATTAATTTGATCCGCCCTTGTATTAGAACACGAAAGAAGAAAGAAGATGTGACTTGTCAAGAATAAGCGAATTTTTTATGGTGTTTTTAAAGATTTAATGAATTACAAATGTTATAAAATAGAAAACACTTAAAAACTAATTTCAAATAGGTTTATGCATATAAACTACTTACCTAATTAACTATCACGAGGGACTTTTAGGGCGCTAGAGTGAGTGATAGCGGTCACCCGCTACACCACTCTAACCCCTTTCGTTCGCTTGATCGATCTTACTTACTGACTATCCTCTTTTCTGACAAACTTGGTCTTTTATAATGACCCACATAGTGCTGCACTTTTAGTTACCCCCAAACGGAATTTTGGGTAAGTTGGTGACGGATGGTGTTTGGTAAAATCAAAACGTTGAATATTTAAATTAGAACAAATGTAATTAATGAAATAAAAGAGCAATTTACGGAAAATATTATTTTTGAAAAATTTGGGCACTATGACGACGGTTTTAATGGGGTTGACGCCATTTGTAATCGTCTCTAGTGTATTAAGATTTGTGCAGATAACTGGAGCTTCCCTAAACAAAAAATCTAAATAGAAACTACAAAAAGCTTTTAAACACTCACCATTAAAACAATTTAAAGACTATGAAAAGGTTTTAACCAACAAAAAGTGTGTTAAAGGAAGAATAAATAAAGCGAATAATCGAATTTAGGCTATTACCTGTAGTTTGAGACCATATTCATCCCAAAAACTTCAAGACGATTATTGAATATTTCTTCCTAATTTATTAAACCTTAAAGACGTTCTCATTTTATTTACAGAATCTTTCTATTTATTCCTTATACCTTTTGGGAATGAAAAGTAACATTTTTAAACGGTTTAACCCCCTTTAAGCTCTGCCATTTTTTTACCAGGGAAGTTTTGGGGTTGTTTATCTTGTAGTTTATATTGTTGTCCCTATTTTTTTATGGGTGTCGCTATAATTTCCTGGAGGACAGGCAGACACTTCTGCTGCTTAACATCATGTCTCTCTAGCACTATATGACACTTTTTTAATATCCTCAACTCTTCCTTTTTGTTAAGATTTTGTTGTTTCCCGTTTTATTCCCATATTTTGTCTCGTCTGACAAACTAATTATTTAGCTGTGTTGTTCTCCAGTTTTGGAACACAAGGAGTTTTTGGAGCAACATCACATTTAGACAAAGTACTTGTACGTATAATCACATATACCTAAGTAGCTACGAAGAATTTATTATACCCAATATTTCATCTAAGTACCTACCTACGTTGGCATACGATGCGACAATGTCGTAAAATCGTGCTTACGATACATTTTACACGACGAACTATCAAATTAATACTTAATTAAATTAAAAATATTAGCTATAGAATTCAAACTGATCAATCAAGATGAATATTAAGCATGAGTTTTTATTAATTCATCATAGAATGCAACACCAAAATCATGAGACTAATCAAAATTCCGAATGTCGCCAATCGTTCAAATCTAATTGAGCGCAATAAAAGGCATTACCCCCACATTCCGCTAGCCACAAATTTTACATTCCAATGGCAGGGATCAAAATCATTACACACGACATCGACAGTCAAGTAATAACGAGTTTAAAAATCGATATTATTTATTAGAAGTACCTTGTGGTATAATATACGTAAGCCAAGCCAGATGGTGTACTTAACTGGTGCTTATCCAATTTCAAAGTTAGAAATTGTCTTCCTTTATTTCTCCGGATTGTTTTGTTAAAGATCGTGCAGTGAGTCGTGTTGGCTTTGTAGCAAGAAACTTTTCTTCGTACGTCTTGGTTTACTTTAAACAAAAAGGAAATTCCTTTTCGGTTCGATCGTTAGATGTACGTAGTAGAAACTGGCAGCGTTCAAAAAAGAACGTGCACTGCGATCTAATACACTCTAGAAGGATTATTTCCGGCAACTTCTCAACGAGATCTGACGAATCCTTTCCTTTGACTGTGTGCTGTGCAACTGCAACTGCAACTGAAGGACATTTCGTAGAATTCGATTGTAATAAGACGGAACCACAACTCGCACGAACGTGATTACACAAGGTGCCTTACTGCAAACCCTTTTCCTCGCATCACACACTTTTACAAAATATACACCCACATATGCACCCAGATACAACTAAATTCAACTCCGGGTTTAAACACATCTTCCTTCCTTCCTCTTCGATAATACGATGCGATTGATGGAAAAGGGAGAAGCAGAAATGTTCTGCAATTTTACACCCTTAAATTAACACCAAGAGAGACGACCTAACCTAAATTGGGTAACATTATTTTGAATTTACCTCCCCGTGCCGTCTCTGGAATTGACAATATATGTCTCCATTTTTGTCGAGTTGTTTAAGGAAGCGCCCGCATCAACAATATATGTAACTAAGGGCTGTATGTGGTGCAACTATAAGAGAATAAATTCTAGTTCCTTTGTTGTTCGAAAGGATGAATTCTCCCCAGAGAATTCGCGGTCGCGAGATGCACGGGGTGCATCCGATACCCACCCATTGTGTGAGATAGTAGAAACATAATTCACATACGTACAACAGAATTACGTGTATGAACTTGTATTTCAATGTACATATATATTTCCAAGAGGTTACGTAAAGAAACAGTTTTATGCACAATTTAATTACAGAAACCCTTAAAGGAATTTTATCAATTAGGGAGGAAGGGGTGCAGAAAAATTTCATCAAATCTTTGATCTTTGAAGACCTCACATCAGCGAATTTTTATAAGGGTAAATGTCACGTGAGGGGGTCCTAGAAAGTCTTCCCAAATTCACCGAGAGGGAGGAAAGGGTCCAAATTAAAAGAAAACATTTTACGTAATTAATTGACATCCCTTAAATCACTTAAATACTTTAGTAAATATCTGTAAGGTTAAAAATAGGACCATAGTAAACCCCTGAAATATATGTATATTATGATAACAGAACTCCAATATATTTCCTGCTGCTTAATATACAGGGTTTTTCAAGTTGATGGGCTATTAGAAGTATATGAATTAGTAGAAGGAATTCAATTCTGAAACTTGGGCTCATTTGGTTATTGTTTATGCCGCTTCTTTTAAAAATATTTTCAAGTTCGATTTACATCCGGTTATACCGGAAGTCGATACCAACTTTCTTATTTTAAATGGAATGGTATATTTTTTACGCTGAATTCGAATAAAACGTGTAATTCTAAGGTAAGTTTGATAACCAACTTGTACACCTATGACGATCGGTTTCTGAATTAATTTAATTTATAGAAAAAAAATCGCTACCGCAACCCAAATTATAAAAAATCATAACTTCCACAAAATACGACTAAGAGTGTTGAAATTTTTACTAGTAATAGCTGAATATTAGTGCTAACGCCTTGACAAAATTGAATTAAATAATTTATACAGGGCGTTCAAAATAAAATTCTAAAATTGAAAAACTTCAAACACGAATTACCTCGTTTTTTCAAATGGCACCTACTATTTTTTATTTTTTCAATCGATTCCTTTTTTTATCCTCTTTCGATCTATATGGATACTTCCTATTTTATTTGAAAATTTTGGAATAATTTTGAATTATTACTTAAAATAGAAAGTATCCATATAGATTGAAAGAGGATAAAAAAAGGAATCGATTGAAAAAATAAAAAACAGTAGGTGCCATTTGAAAAAACGAAGTAATTCATGTTTGAAGTTTTTCTATTTTAGAATTTTATTTTGAACGCCCTGTATAAATTATTTAATTCAATTTTGTCAAGGCGTTAGCACTAATATTCAGCTATTACTAGTAAAAAATTTCAACACTCTTAGTCGTATTTTGTGGAAGTTATGATTTTTTATAATTTGGGTTGCGGTAGCGATTTTTTTTCTATAAATTAAATTAACTCAGAAACCGATCGTCATAGGTGTACAAGTTGGTTATCAAACTTACCTTAGAATTACACGTTTAATTCGAATTCAGCGTAAAAAATATACCATTCCATTTAAAATAACAAAGTTGGTATCGACTTCCGGTATAACCGGATGTAAATCGAACTTGAAAATATTTTTAAAAGAAGCGGCATAAACAATAACCAAATGAGCCCAAGTTTCAGAATTGAATTCCTTCTACTAATTCTATATACTTCTAATAGCCCATCAACTTGAAAAACCCTGTATGAGCTACTTTGAGTATAAAGCGGCACTACTATGCATACATTAACCCCTGAAGCAACAATATCCTAAGGGTAGCCAATATTCAAGACGTTTATGTAAATTTAATGTATTTAAACACATAGTTAAATGAAAATAGATAGCAGTAAACTTTTGAATTTGATCGTTTCCCAGAACAAAGTTTTTGAATTGGAGATAAAATTACTAGCTACAAAACGCCACCGTTTCATTTCGTTCGGTCTGCAACAATTTCGCCAACAAAATTTGCATATAATACGATGACGTTCTGTATTTATATGTACATATACAAATATACCTAGAACACATGTACCTACGTACCTACTTGTTTGTGTATATGTGCGTATAATGTAACATCTCGCTGACATTATCAACGTACGGCGGATCAGATGGAATGCAAAATTGCTTTGTAATGTGCACTCCTCTGATTCCTCTCAAGCACACCAAAACGACGAATTACAATGGAATTAGTTTGTTGCGCTCGAATTTCTGCGACTGAAAACAAGGTACCGTATTGTTGTTTTCAACGATTTTATGAGTTCGCTCGCGCCAGAACGATCATTCTGTTTGCTACATTTCTTAATGCTCCTTATTAAAGTTTAGGTAACATTTAAAAATTTGCTGATACCGAAGGTAGCAGACAAAAATGTGGCCCAGAATTTTATATCATATACAGACAATGGGAACAAGGATACAGGGTGTTTAGAAGGCCAAGAATACACTGAGACAAAGAGTTTTTAGAAAGACTAAGAGCGTTAGGAAATCCACAAACATACTGAGACTAATGACACACTAAGACTGAAAGTGTTCAGAAGGAAAAGTAAATTGTCTATTTCTGCTGTTATTTACATTTTTCAAAATTAAATGGAATAACCCATGAGAAACTTTTCTATTACTCTGAGTATTTAAAACGATTCATTCTGTAAATTGTGACTGTACTTCGGCGTACTTTGAGAAATATTTATTCAAAGCAGTCTAGTCTCCTACTGTTTACTAGAAAATAGTTCGCGTGTGATAATCGAAAGCAAACAAAACGGTTTTCTAATTTTCTCACATGATTTATTTTAGTCGAACACGTTAAGGAGGTGAAACAAATAAAACTTGTCACGCTTAAATCGTACCTTCTTGGTGCCATTCTCCACCCATTAAAGCCAAACTAATAATAGGTTTTCGAAAGTAAACGTTCCATTTAACACAATAATGTCAACAATTCGTCTCGAAAATGCACGAACTGTTTAAATATTTAAATGAAGTTATAAATGGTTGATGTCATTAACAATGATGATTAATTGAGAGTGTAGGTGCCTATAGAAAAAATTTATTTAAATATCGGCACGTTGTAAAAGAGATTATCGATTTTTTAATGTACCTAAGCTCTTACAAGTTTTCAATTTGTAGACTGGTTAGTTTATTACATTAAGTACGCCATGCCGGTTTGCATTAGGAGGTGAGACAACTTTAAATAAGAAATAAATTAAAAATAACAACTGACCCTCTCTCAAAATATTAAATTCCAAAAAGCTTTTTCTGTTTTTTGAAAAAGGGGTTTTAATTACTCTCTACTGCCAACTCTGATTCAATTACGGGATACGTCTTTTAGAAGTTTTATATTCGTTTGAAGTCTGCTAATGGTTTTTTGCCGCAGGAAGTCTTTTAATAAATTTTTAAAGGTTCCATCTCCAGTTAAAACATTTACAAATAAATTCCACAAAATCTACTAATTAATAGAAGTTAATGCTGTTGAAATTTTTCGTAAAATATTTAATCATTTATTTTTCCCATGAAGTATAGTAAGGTACAAAGAAGAGCCATAATGTGAATTCGAATACGTCCGTCCATATTGATATAAATTTAGAAAGTTCATCCCAAAACCCCTATTTTAACTTGTCGGCGTTATCGGAAAGAACATCTCGATTATCGCCCGGGCGGAGGTTCTTGGGGACCGATGTTTATAACCCTCGTCGTAATTCATACATTTTGAACGATCTAGAACAGGAATTATCGGGATAGCTTTCGGAACTAATAAATTATTGGCAGGGTGTTTTGTGTTAGACTGAAAATGGCACAATCCTTTGTTTTATCAAAGTGTGTTTTCGTAAGCATATTCGGGAAGGGCCATTGTGTGGGAAATGCGTTCTCACAAAGCTAAGTCATCATTCATTAAAGACCAGACGATGCCATTGACCCAGGCGTTGCCAGTGTCCTTTTATTGCATAATTCTTCCCCTTATTGTAAACAACAAAATAATCAGAACAAAAACCATCAGCAGACTTCAAACGAATATAAAACTTCTGAATGATTATATAGACAAAAATAGAAATAATTAGCTTATCATTCCTTCTGGCCACTTTGAGTCTCAGTGAATCCTTAGTCTCAAAGTAATAGAAAAGTTTCTCATGGGTAATTCCATTCAATTTTGAAATATGTAAATAACAGCAGAAATAGTCAATTTACCTTTACTTCTGAACACTTTCAGTCTTAGTGTGTCATTAGTCTCAGTGTACTAGACAAGTTTTTAATCTCTTTGAATCACTCTGAGTCTCAGTATATCCTTGGTACTGTAGCGACCAGTGACACAGTACGTGTGTGCGATAACAATTTGTGGCATGTACTTGTTATCGCTAACATGCTTACGGCGTAGACACCGCACACGGTACTTTTCGTGTTATCAACTTACAAGACGTAAATCATTCTCCGGCGATAAGTAACAAGTGGAATAATCGAGGACTTTCTAATTATTATTCATCATTCGGGAATACTCAGGATTCTTCGAGTTCCTGTCTAGAAAGTTCGAAAGGTGTATATATAGTGATCATCTTTGGACCGAGACACAGTTAGTTGGAAGAAAGCATCAGTGCGCGAATTAAAACCGATAATAGACAAAGTGATATAAATAAATTGTTATATAAATAAGTGAATTGTTGTGATATAAATGGTAGTTCTAAGTTAGTGTTTAAATGTTATAAATAGTGTTAAATAAATAATTGTTTAAATAAATAGTTTAACTAGAAAATTCGTTACAGTACCTACCCCTATGTTGCTCCGATTATTTTGTTGTTGCCAATGTCCTTTAGATAAAAATAGTAATGGTTTATAGATTTTAAAAATAGTCTCTTCTACTTAATTTGTGTTAGTTTTGCTCATTAATGCTTTTTCTTAGAGATACTATGGTCACAACAGACCCAAAGAAACTAAACAAAATCATAATCAATGAGATGCTCATAATAAATTTCTTATTTGTAATTCTAAAAGCTTTCTGATTTCATTAACACAAATTCAGTTTTTTTAGTCACTGAACCTAGAAGTGGATAACAGGCAATTACAGTTTGTTTTATTTGATAAAGTTTTAGTTGTAAACAGTCGAGCACTTTCTCCATTAATTACACGAAGCCGTGTGGCTATTTATTCTCTTAACCTTCTTCTCACGTGGCACTGGCCCGAAAGTGCGATCAAGTTAAATCGTGTTGAAGTTCGCAGAAAACTTTCAAATACTATAAATAAAAAGTTCGAATACCTACTACTACGAGTGGGAGGGAATTTCAACTCTAATTCAAAAAGAGATTACCTACCGAACATTCAAATGAAAGGGTGAAGTGTTGTTGCTGGCACATTAAAATGTCGTTTTCTTAAAACACGAAAACTTTTAGGTGTTATCAGATTTAAAGGAACTGAAACAACAAATTACTTTTTCAAAGAGTACCTACCTACCGAAAGTGCTACGATAATAATTATGGTCCTAAAAAGTCTAGATAATTAATTTAAAAAGTTTTTTTAACTTCGAACAGAAAATTCTTTCATGAAATGCATAAAGATTCAAATAAAAATAAAACGAAAACTAGAAATATCGAGGGTTTATTGTCATTATAATGAGCTCCTCGGTGCTGGTGTCAGGCGTTCAACGACATTCACATTTCCTGACTGGATAAATTAGAAGAGAGCTCCTTCGTCCTAGTTGCTGCTCATTCCTAGCGCAGCCATTAGAATTTCCGAGTGCTAAATAAATAGAATGCTCTTTCGATTTACTTATCACCGGCATCGATTTTGTCTTTGATAAAGCAATTTATGCAGACGGCAGCAGCTTTTGTAAACACTGAACCCATTCCTTAAGCAACTAACTACACTACATACAAACAGACAGTGAGACATAACTGGCTTCGAAACGGATGCCATAGTCATTCCAACTTTCCAACTGTTTGCAGAGTTGAAAATATATTTAAGTACATTCGTTTATAAGAGTACATTTTTTCACATCCTGCACTTAGCAACGACCGTCTCGAGCTTAAAAGTAATCATAGAGGGTTGATATTTCTATAAAGTAGCTGGGAAGGTTGTGAAGTGTATTAAAAACTGTTAGGTGCCAAATGTAACACAATGGTCACTATAGTGTGTGAAATTGAAATAACAAAAAGCTCAAAGTTATTGGTTGATTAATTTATTATTAAATTCCCACCTCCAGGACATGACCCAAAATCCTTTAGACAATTAGGGACCCTAATTCTTAATTTCATGAATTACAATAATACCTAATTAGACACTGCATCCCTGCACTACGTAGTAATTAATTAAATTGACAATCGTTAACACCCTATCAGTCCGAACCAATATGTAGGTAAATTACCTACAATTCTGATCTTATTAATTATTACAGCATTAAATAGGTACATAGTCTAACTATTACATCAATCTATCATTAATTAGTTCGTATTAGAATTTCAGTCGAACTTCGATAACTCGAAGCAATGTGTCGAGGTATCGAGACTTATTGAGTTACTGAATAATAATTAATTAAAATAATAAAAGACAAAGTTTTTAAAGTACGTATTGATGACAAATAATCGTAGAAACGGAACTGCCTCACTGTTTAATTAATTGCATAGTACCTAGCCTATTAAAAAGAGATGTTAAACTCATACCTACATTATTAAGGGATTCAACAAGAAAATTCGACCAAATATATTATTCCCTAGTTACCAAGATTTTCGATTCGAGTAATAGAAGTTTGAGGGTTCGAATTATTAAATACAAATTACTCATATTTCTAATAGTTGACTTATTAAAACTCATTTATCTACGTTTGAGTTATTGAAGTTTGATCGTATATATTTTTTATTATTGTTAGGCACTTAAAATCACCAAATACTTTTTAGTAACATTTTAAATTATCAAAAAGGTTGATTAAAACAATATTGTAATTAAGAGAAGCCTTAATAAAAGATTTTAAAATTAAAACTGTGTGCTTGTTTTTTAATAAATTAGTGTTTCTTGACTAAATAAAAGTTTTTCTTACCCCAGGTGTTGCCAAATAATAGTGGTAACAATACAAGTGTCATTTTGGAAGTTTTGAGAATCACCTGACTGTAAAAACTGAAACTGAATAGACTGTTGGGTATTTATAGCCAAAACTTCGTGCAAAAGGCACAATTAATTACTAATACTATCATTAATTTTTACTGGCAAATTTTTGATGTTTTGTGTACTTAGTTAAGTATATTTTATTTATTTCGTGATACAATAATTCAAATTAATTGTCCACGAAAATTTAACAATTTCATAATAAAAACTGAACGAGGCAATTACGTCCTTTTTAAGTTTGGAAAATGCAATTCAATACCTCATCTACTTACTTGTAATTTCAAAGGTAACGTTCATTTCTGCAATAAAATCCTGCTATAATTTAATGCTACAACAACGTAATAACTTGAAATATTTTGAAGAGAAATAATAAAAAACAGCCCGGTACTTCTATCAATTTTGTCTTTCTTTACAAAATAAATTTTTAAGTTTGGAAAATGCAATTCAATACTTCATCTACTTGCAACCTCAAATGAAACGTTCATTTCTGCAGAAAAGAAATTCGAGAGTTCGAGGTATCAAGTAACAACTGCACGTGTTTCTCATAATAACTGATGCTATTTGGTTCGACTTATCAAAAATTCGAGCTATCGATGTTTTACTGTAATTGGTGTTCCTCAAATCGAGGTCAACGCCAGAATGATTTAATCAAAATGAAATAACTCCAGAAAATTGTTCTATTATATACATATCTTTACTTAACGTTAG
The DNA here is from genome assembly GCA_029378335.1 of Agrilus mali. Taxonomy (NCBI): domain Eukaryota; kingdom Metazoa; phylum Arthropoda; class Insecta; order Coleoptera; family Buprestidae; genus Agrilus; species Agrilus mali. The sequence continues at coordinate 29,426,280 of CM055657.1, read as the reverse complement.
TAATGAAATTGATTGAATTTATTTATTCAAAACATTCCGACGGTACGAAATATAAAAGTGGAAAGGAAGTGATTGTAGTGAGGCGTAAATTTATTTTATATAAAGTTCATGTTGTGCATTGCTGCTCAGTTAGCGCGTAATAAATTTCTTTAAGCACACGTAAAAGCCGACAATTCAATTTAACATTCGGAATATTATTGAGTGAAAGTTGATTTTCCCAAGCAATTGGAATAAGGAGAGGAAATCTACGAAAAGTCCCACTACCCACCTATGACGAGGACTGAACGACACGACGTCGTAGAACCGATGCGAAAATTATTGGATTCGTTTTCTCATTTCGGTCGAGATTTCCATCTGGCATGGATAGAATTGAAATTCCAGCCATAAAATCTGATTCAAAGTGCGAAATTTTAAATTAAGATACCGTAGGCAGACTTTAAACGGTAAATATGAGGCCCTTTTATTGGATATTCTCCGAAAATAATAATGGGCCCCAGAGTTATTCGACGATAACAGATCAGATTGCTTTTCCAAATCAGCAATAAGGACTTGGCTTAACTTGATTGAACCTACGAAATAAAACGTTCTTAAATATTAGGAAAATATCATCAAGTCGTACCTACACTTTTTCTTTTTCGACCCAATTCGTTAAATTTTCTTAGAAGTGAGTGTTATTAGCAAACCCCACATACGACAATTTTTAATAAATGTAATCAATAAAAGTCATGACCATATGTGGGTCGAAACAATATTGTCCAAGTCGATAAATAATTGTTCAACTTTGGTTTTATTTTGTTTCATCAAATGGTCAGTATCGATAGTTTGGACGACAATTTTTAGGAAAGAAACACCATCATAAACGATCGTAATATAAGTTATTAAATTTCTTATATAAAGTCTTTGAAAGTGGAGAGGATCCGAAGAATGGACGATATGCTAGTGTTATTGTCGCTTCAATTAATTCTCCTTATAATGTTCGTTGAATTTTCGAAATATTATCCTGACGCTGACGCAAGCGATTTGCATACGTCGTCTCATCCTGTTTTTGGAGGATTTGATCCTCATCTGAACTCCTACAGGAGATATAACAGTAGTAAGTTACACACATATAGCTACATAGAAAAATGTTTCAGCTATTATTAGTAATGTTCCTTGTGGTACAGGAAAATTCGTACAAATACCTTCAACCATTTTTTTTTTCATAAGTACTAAAAATAAAGTAATACGTATAAGTCCAATAAATGTAATTTAAACTTTTTAAAAAGATTTTGAGAGTTTGGATAGTTTTGGACGGTATTCAGAGAAGCAAGGGATATTTTTAGATAGACGGGGGCGTAAAAGTATACTCCCCACGTTCACAACGTTATACTTAAATTGAAAACAATCTGGCAAAGGAATATATCATTTCTATGTCTTGGGAATTTTTTCCGTTGTGAATTAAAGTGCTCAAGCATTTTTACTTACATAACTATTTCGCTTATGTATTTCTTTCTGTTATTGTTTTAGAATAAAATGTTTATTAAATTCATAACATTATAAACTACCTGATGCCCCTAATGTCTAATACGTAATACTAGCTAATACAGAATTAGAATACTATAATATATTTTTTATATACATTAGTCCGGCCCTGAATTCTATTAACAACACAATAATCGACGTTAAAAATATCTTTAAAAGAAACAGACCTTATTGACAGGATTATTATTTGTAATGTACAAAAGAAAAGACCGGCAAACTCCTTCGGGTAGGCATTTATTTTTCGCATTTTATTCCCCCTGAATAAGAAAAAGTTCCCGTTTGTTCGAATCACTTTCCTGTTTATTTGAAATCAGCTGGAAATTGTTTACACCGGCGAGGCGAAAATGAAAGGAATGTGAATAAAGGGTGGATAGTCGTTTATATAGGTAACGAAAAGGAAAAGGCAGATAAACGAAATGTTGTCGATACATTCTCCAGGCGTTTCGTTGAAATACGTAATTCAAAAGTATTTCTAGCAATATATAATATAATGTATTGTATAAACAACGCACTAGTTTTTTTGTCACCCACACATGTCTCAAGAACATACCTGAAAGTAAATTGGAAACAATAAAAATAGAATTCGTGATGGTAAAACAAGTGTCCGATCAAGGAAAGGACCCCTCGTCAAAATAGATATCTAAAAAGATTGTTTGTTACACTACTGATCTGATCTTTTTAAGATTAAGAAAGAAAACCCAAAACACACAACAAGATCGAAATATCAATATTCAGAAAACCACATGGACAGATTGTTTAATTAATAAAACATCTAACCATCCTATTCAACAAAAACTGGCAGCGTTCCATAGTATAACACATAGATTATTAAACCTTCCATTGAACAATAAAAATTTTAATTTAGAGAAAAATACCATAAAACAAATAGCAGTCAATAACGGATACTCCCCGAAATTAATAGAAGATTTAATTAATAAAAAACAAAAAACAAAAAGCTATCAATCAGCGTATACTTTAGATCACAATAATTCAAAAACTAGTAACTATAAATCTATTCTATATATAGGGAGTACCTCAAATTTAATAAATAAAACGATAAAACAAAAAGATAAAAACAATAATTTTCATATTTCCTTCAAAACTACAAATAATTTATCCAGGTATTTAATTAACAGCAAAGATAAAAAAGAAAAATTAGATTCAAACGGGGTGTACAAATTAAATTGCAATAATTCTAGTGCAATATATATATATATATATATATAGGACAAACTGGAAGAGCGTTCAAAGAAAGAATTAAGGAACATTTGAAAAATTACAATGAAAATTCATCATTTATGAGTCATATAAAAGAGAATAAACATAATTTCATTTTAGAAGAAAACTTCAAAATTTTGCATAAAGAGGAAAAATGTAAAAAATTAGACATTTGAAAAATACTAACATAAATTTATTAAATGACATAGAAAATGTGTATAGTTCTGTAATTTTTGATAAATTAGTAAATATAACCCCACCACAATAGTATTAGTAAGTACCTATATAAGAGATGTTGAAATAATATTCTGTACAAATACTTCTTCTGAAGATGCCCTTGTAGGGTGAAACGATCGTAAAGACGTAATAAAGTTAATAAGTGGAAATTAAAAGTGTTTTAATTTATCAATCTTAAATATTACAATAAAAAATAAATTTCCTGAGGAGTTTACGTTTAACCAACCAACCGGTCAGGGTTAGTATATGAAATACGAATTCGTTTTTAGTACTAAATGGACTCGATTTATCTTTCGCTGTAGTAAAACTATGATATATGACTTGAATATTGACTACCTACTTAAATTTGCATATTTCGTGTCGCAACTAAAGCAAACAGTACCTACTAGACGAAAGAGCTTTTAAAGATTCATATTTTACCCATATCCTTTTAAATATTAATGAGAAACAATAGTCACATGCAAAATAACAAACACTTAATAAAACCTACCCCTTTTTAATCAACTGAAATAGTTAGTTTCTATTTTCCTGATTTTTTAAACCAAACGTAACTTTGGAAGTTAAGAGTAAGAAAAAGAATTTTAAATTCCTATGTTATCAATATAACTTCTGTTTCAGTTCAGTTGAATGCATTCTACTATCTTAAATTACTTTTCGGGTTGAGTGAATAGTATATAGGTAGCTACTTTTTGCTGTAACGAAACAAAATCATTTTGGGTTCATTTAGTTGAGTAAAGTTTCAAAAACCTGTCTTTCAGCTTTTAGAAAAGTTTGGAAAATCGAAAAGCGTGCACTAAAGTAAAGGAAAAACATCGTACTTCGATTACATCAACTTGCGCTGATCAGGAAATTTAATTAATTATAGAAAAGTTTAATTTGTTGCCTTCAAAGAATCGACGACGGTACAGCGGCCGAAGCTTTTGATACTTTTACAACGAACTTGGCGGTAAACTTTTAATTTAAATTGACTACATTATCTTGCTTAATTTGCTTCAAAAAGGAGCATACGACAAAACTTTTAGAATTTTCAACACTAATTGGGTACATCAATACCTTGAAGGAAGGACATCCAGAACGAAACGAGATTAACTTTAATTATGGTAGGTAACATTAACAAAAGTTCCAACTAAAATAAAAAACCCCAACATGCTTGTTATTATTTGTATTTTTTTATTAGCTTTACGAGATTTTCCTTCGCGATATTTTGGAAAATTTATTGTAAAAGTTTACGCTCGCTGTATAGGAAGAGAAAACTCGCAACTGTGCGCCACCGAACGAACAATTTAATTCAAAAAGTTAGTAATTCTGGTCTAAATTATAAAAAAGGTGGGTACTTTGGTCGTGGTATACTTTCAAAAGTTTATCTAAACTATCCGATGAAATTTCATGACTGCAATACCAGTGAATTGTAAAATCGAATTTTGCTTATCATCTGCGGTGAAGCATAAAAGTCATTAGGATTTCAGTTCTGGTTTCCGATTAGATTTTTAATGGGGCTGTGTGCAATACGATCCTTCCCGTTTGGAGGCAATATAAAGGTAATTTCCATCAAATTAACCAGTGCGCAATTTCCATACTAGCTTAAAACTTCCACCGTTAATAAAAAAAACGCATAAAGCTGCCGCATATTTTATCATCAGTTAAAAAAAAGGGAAAATCATGCGGAGGTGCCCCATATTAAGGGGCAAGTTACTGTTGTCTACAATTTGACAATATTTAGTACCTAACTTAGGTATTTGGGACATAATAAAATTGCGCCTTTGGTTGTATTGTAGAAAAAATGCATTCATCAAGAACTTACCAAAAGACGAGAAGTTGCTTCTGTCCTGAAACCGAAAGAACATTTTATTAGTTACCTAATAGTTATCATTATCGTTTCTAAGTATTAATAGAGTAAACTGACAAGATGTCACATTATTCTAATTGATCACATAGGCACTTAAGTACTTTTAGTCTTTTTTAAATGGCCTTTAGATAATTCAATTAAAATTCTCTAAGTAAACCCATAAAGTCTGATAAGAACAAGGGAAATGCGCAATGTTTTAAAAAATTAGAGATTACAATCGGCGGTAACTGTAGCCGAAGGTTTTTTTTTATGATAGCTGTAACATAAAATTCCGGAGAGTTATCGACTCCATAACGATAAAACTTTAATCCATTTTTCAGCATTTTAAAACTTATCCCACCACGCCATAAATAATAATTATAATAAAATCAATTCATTATTAATTCCACTCAATAAAAAGGAATTGAGCAGGGTCTAATATAATTATTGTCCTAATTAATAAGTCGTCATAAACTTAAATAATATAAATTTGGCCTTAAAATGTCAGCGTCTAGGCCAAAAAGACCGATCTCCAACTTTAACTTCAGTACATAAACAAAAGATAAAGCTAAAATACGATTTGGTTTTACTATTTGTTCAGAAATTATTATCTGATGTCCTTAAAAATTACTTAAAATTAACAAATATAAATAGACGAATTTTATAACTCCCACATCAGTCTTTCATTTGGTCAAACGATGTTCGTTCAATTAATCTTCACATTATTTTTTGCTTCATTATCAAGGGGTAAGTTCTTATTGCTATTTAAGTATAAACATATAAACTCCTCTAAAAATATTTTAATTCTTTTCATACGTCATAGGATATCCTACAACAGGAGTAATTCCTCGACTCGATGGTAGAATAGTCGGAGGAACCCCTGCAACCATAGAAGAGTTTCCATACCAAATATCCTTATTGTTTTGGAACAGTCACAGTTGCGGAGGTTCCTTGATTTCAAAAACTTGGGTAGTGACTGCAGCACACTGCACTTCCGGGTATGCAATTATTTAATTTATTACTTAACAGTAGATATACAGTGTACGAAAATGTGCAACTTTGCATTGAGTTAAAATGTGCCGCTCCTGTCACTAGCAGTAACCAATTAAGGGCGGTACAACTGCGCACGCACACCAATTGCTGACTGCTATTGGCAGTTAGCTGGAGACACGCCTACGAGTACGAATACACAAGCATGATAGGAAGCGGCAATTGTTTGGTTTCGCAACCTGTACATTTCATAATTTTTGCAGGGTATCTCCGTCATACTTCACCGTCCGTTACGGTTCTTCATATCGCAACTCAGGCGGTACCGTGGTCAGTGTTTCGTCGATAGATGTCCATCCTCAGTTCAACTTTTGGATCATCGACTACGACATTTCGCTTGTTCGTTTGGAAAATGAAACAACTTTTAGTAACACAGCGGGGTTGATTGGATTACCAACAGAACAACGACAGTTAATCGGTGGGGAAATAGCAACTGTGACTGGATGGGGTACATTGTTTGAAGGAGGAGCCCTTCCTAGCCAACTTCAGAAGGTTGAAGTGCCCTTGGTTTCGAATGAAATTTGTTCGGCTGCCTACAAAGGATACGAAATTACGGACAGGATGTTGTGCGCTGGTTTTACTGAGGGAGGAAAAGATGCTTGTCAGGTATGATAAAATAACCCCTTATTACCCAGTTTAAAATAACTTCAGAAGTGTCAATGATAATTGTTTGTTTTTATATTAGGGTGATTCGGGGGGTCCCTTGGTAATTGATGGAGAATTAATTGGTATTGTTTCATGGGGTGTTGGATGCGCGAGACCAAATTACCCAGGGGTGTACTCTAATGTTCCCTACTTGAGAAGTTATATAACACAAGTTTGTGGACTTTAATTGTGTTATTTACAAAAATTACTTAATAATTTTAATGTCATTTGATAATTTTTTGCTACTTACTACAAATAAAATTTGTATCAAAAGAAAATTTATATTATTTTGTGTGAGAAATGTTAGAACAGATAATATAACAAAACGTCAATAAAGTTAAGTTAATCGATATTTAAAGAAGTAAGGATGTGCTTTCGAACATCAGTAACTTTAAGTTTTCCAAATCTGTGCGAACTAATAACAAGAGAAACGGACTGATGGGGTTCATTACCGTTTGTCAAACTCAGAAAGGCAACGTATGATAAAAGGATGACATCAACCGCATTATATTCCGGGGCTGCAAATGGCAATCGTGGAACACACCACAAAACAAAGTACCTAACGTTAAAGCAAAGGACACGAATTTTTTTTATTTTTGTTTTTCGTCCTTTGAATCCATGGATTTATTTTATCATTCAACATCAACAGAACATTAAATTTGTAACTTTTATAGGGGTTTCTTGTTATTCTCACAATCAATGCCATCATCAATAACAATAATAATTATCACTGATCGACAGTTAGTTAGTAGTTTTAGGTGGTTATAATTTAATGTAACTATTAGATCTGTTTTGACATGAGATTAATTCCTGCTGTGTGCAGGACGTTGGTCCTGAGGTATTAGGTGCCTACCTGCATTGAATACATTATCCCTGTAATAATATATGCATGTGTTTACTAATTATTGGAATGCATCAAACCAGACGGCCGTCTAATATATAGACATCTATATAGGCAGGTAGTAAATTTAATGGATGCCATGAACATCTTTATTTCCTGTAATACGTACGTAATATACCCCACCGATAATATTCGGATATTATCTGGATGTTTTTATAAAAACACACAAAACAAAAATAATTTTTATAACGTACTTATGACTTTTGAAATATTCGGGTTTGAACTGAACGTTAAAAAAGATCAAATGTAACGTACTTTTTATTCTCAGTATTGACAACCTGTGTGTATTTTATGTTCCCTTACTTAATTTAGTTTGAAACCTTTAATTAAACAAGTAACAAGTCGACAAGTGCAAACTTAAGTGTTTGAAAAAGGCAAGTGTCCACGATACTGAAAACCAACTTTCGATATAGCGTACACATTTTTGAGGTTCCCTTAAACGCATTATAACGTTATAACCGAGTTTACTGTACTTATTATATACTGTTATTAATTTATTTTGTAAAGAAAATTAAATTGTTGGAACTAGGGTTGATTTCCTCTTCTTATTCCAATTGCTTGGGAAAACCAACTTTCACTCAATAATATTCCGAATGTTAAATTGAATTGTGGGTCTTTTACGTGTGCTTAAAGAAATTTATTACGCGCTAACTGAGCAGCAATGCACAACATGAACTTTATATAAAATAAATTTACGCCTCACTACAATCACTTCCTTTCCACTTTTATATTTCGTACCGTCGGAATGTTTTGAATAAATAAATTCAATCAATTTCATTACTAACGTTAAGTAAAGACATGTTTTATAATAGAACAATTTTCTGGAGTTATTTCATTTTGATTAAATCATTCTGGCGTTGACCTCGATTTGAGGAACACCAATTACAGTAAAACATCGATAGCTCGAATTTTTGATAAGTCGAACCAAATAGCATCAATTATTATGAGAATCACGTGTAGTTGTTACTTGATAACTCGAACTCTCGAATTTTTTTTCTGCAGAAATGAACGTTCTTTGAGGTTGCAAGTAGATGAAGTATTGAATTGCATTTTCCAAACTTAAAAATTTATTTTGTAAAGAAAGTCAAAATTGATAGAACTACCGGGCTGTTTTTTATTATTTCTCTTCAAAATATTAAGTTATTATGTTGAAGCATTAAATACTAGCAGGATTTTATTGCAGAAATGAACGTTACCTTTGAAATTACAAGTAAGTAGATGAGGTATTGAATTGCATTTTCCAAACTTAAAAAGGACGTAATTGCCTCGTTCAGTTTTTATTATGAAATTGTTAAATTTTCGTGGACAATTAAGTTGAATTATTGTAGCACGAATTAAATAAAATATACTTAACTAAATACACAAAACATCAAAAATTTGCCAGTAAAAATTAATGATAGTATTAGTAATTAATTGTGCCTTTTGCACGAAATTTTTGCTATAAATACCCAACAGTCTATTCAGTTTCAGTTTTTACAGTCAGGTGATTCTCAAAACTTCCAAAATGATACTTGTATTGTTACCACTATTATTTGGCAACACCTGGGGTAAGAAAAACTTTTATTTAGTCAAGAAACACTAATTTATTAAATACAAGCACACAATTTTAATATTAAAATCTTTTATTAAGGCTTATCTTAATTACAATATTGTTTCAAAGCAACCCTTTTGATTATTCTTTGATATTACAAGAGAAACCTTACTTAAAAGTATTTAAAAGAAAACGGCCAAACAAAATAAGGCGTATATCAAACTAGCACGACAAATTTATTTTTCCGATTTCTAACTTGTACTATGATTTGTTGCTAATTTGTTACCAAATCCAAAAATTTGTCGCTCGTGCCGTTTAGCCATAATCAGCTGTAGAGCTAGCTTGATAGTCTCGAGCACGAAATGTCGTAGGAAATTATTGTAAAGGCCATAATTTGTCGCTAATTTGTAGCTGAAAGATGACACATTCAACGAATTTGTCGCTAGTCAATTCTCCAACTGATAAGCGACAAACTGCTTAAAAACCATCAAACAATTAATCAAGGAGTTCTTTGTTACATTTGTTTCAAGAGATCGGATTTATTTACCAAATTTTTAAATTAGGTTTTCCTTGTTTTCCCCCAGTTGGGCAACACGTTACCTTTCGAGAGTTTGATGGCTTTCCAGCAGTTTTTCGCTTATCAGCTGGAGATAAGACTAGCGACAAATTCGTTTAATGTGTCATCTTTCAGCTACAAATTAGCGACAAATTATGGCCTTTACAATAATCCTACGACATTTCGTTCTCGAGACTATCAAGCTAGCACTACAGCTGATTATGGCTAAACGGCACGAGCGACAAATTTTTGGATTTGGTAACAAATTAGCGACAAATTATAGAGCAAGTTAGAAATCGGAAAAATAACTTTGTCGTGCTAGCTTGATATACGTCAAAATAAGTCAAATTTTTGATTAGTTGAACCAAATTGGTTGTAAGTAGCATCAACTATGAAAATTACAATGTGCAATTGTTACTTGATAACTAGAGAACTCCTATTACTCGAATCGAATATCTTCATAACTCGAATCTTTGTATCTCGTACAGTTAGTTACCAAATTGTCCTAAACAAATAGCGAAATTTGTCCACCCTGTACATCTGCCTCGCAAAATGATTCTTCAGTTATCAAAGTTCGACTAATTATAAATTTAGACTATGTATTATTATGTTGCAGGTGTTCCTATAACTTCTGACATTTCCAGTTACATTCTTGGAGGATATCCAGTAAATATTTCCGATGTACCATATCACGTTAGTTTAGACTATTGCGATGACTATAAATGTGGCGGTTCAATTATATCGTCAGATTGGATATTAACAGCAGCCCACTGTATACCAACGTAATGAAAACTGAATTATTGTATTTATTTTTATAATAAGTAAATTTATATCAATCACCTTTTTACATACAGGCCCTCGCCAGAACTCTTTTCGATTCGTGCGGGCTCTTCATTGAGAAACGAAGGTGGAATTACAAGGGCGGTATCAGAAATTCATAAACATGAAGAATGGCATGAAAATCGTGATTTTGACATTGCGGTGCTTCGGCTAACTGAGAGTCTTAGTTTTGAAGAAGATTTTATTGAACCAGTTTCATTGCCTATGGAGAATACTGACATTCCTGATCAGACCCTCGCGAATGTCAGCGGATGGGGGTGCTTACATGAAGACGATCCATCATTACCGGATGAACTTCATGCCGTTGAAATACCAGTTGTGGACAATGAAAAATGCACAGAAAAAATGGGTTATCCATTATCTGATTCAATGTTATGCGCAGGATATGCCTCAGGAGGACGTGGTAGTTGTAAGGTAATTACCTAAATTCGTGCTTTTTTCCATATGTTTAAAATGTATTTATGTATTAGGTAAGTTCCCTGTAGGGTTATAAAAATTTGTCGGTTATTTTAGGGAGATTCCGGGGGACCCCTTGTGAGCGACAAATACGGTCAAATTGGTATTGTGTCTGCAGGTATCCGAAATTCTTATGGCATTTATGTTAGCGTTCCTTACTTTAGATCCTGGATAAAGGAGACCACTGGAGTGTAATTATATTGTGTGTCACCTTAGCACTCTTCTATAGCACATTGCAAAAATTTGTGTTTTGACTAACAAATACAAATAAAAATTGTTTTACTTAATACAAAAATAAATCAATGCGTCTTTTTGTCTTACAAGTACTTATCAGATCGATTATTTAATTATGAACATCCTGCTATTTGTAAATTAGAAGAAATCAAATGTCACAATCAAATTCCAAGTGCCTCGGTTGATTTAAACGATACCTCATAAGTCATTCTGATATAAAATTGAAATCTGTTTCAACTTTATCACATCCGACAAGATGAAGATACTTATGATGTCAGTTGTGGCCTATGTGCAAGGTAAGTGGTGGTTGAAATAAATTATAGTAAAAAGTAGGTGGTGAAAAACGAAAATATGTACCTATTTTAAACTTAATTTTTAGTTAAAATTTTAAAATAAGTTTTATTTACTTAATTAATAACTTTAGATACGTCAAGAAAACAATTTGCTGGAATGTCCCAGATTTTTTGAGAATGTTCCAGTGTTCAAAAATGTTCCTGGAAGTAAAAAAAAATGTTTTACAACATTCCAGAATGATTTGGAATGTTCCAGAATATTCAAGATGTTCTGGAATGTTTCAGATTTTTCGAGAATGTTCTCGATGTTACGGGGATGATTTGGAACAATCGAAAATGTTGTAAATCCTTCAAGATCTTTTAATAATAGTCTAGAATATTCCACAATATTCTAAACTGTAAGGAATGTTTTAAATCATTACAGGATGTTCTGGAATGTTCCTGAGTTTTCGCAAATATTCTACAATGTTCCATCAAACGTGTGATATAAGTATATTATTGCCTGGGCAGCTGGTAATTCAAAAAAATTGATGGTTGAAGCTGTTAGTTGTTGAAACGACATAATCGAATAATGATAAATCAAAAACTGGTTTCCATATTATTCAGAATACAAATATTTTAAAACAGAATGTAGGTAGTATTTTTGTTTCAACCCTTAAATATCAGAATAAATTATATTATTAAATAATTATTAATACCAACTACTGTTAGAGGAACGAGTGACGTTTACTTTTGATGTGTATTCACAAATATATTTGTGTTCCCAGTTAGAAGCAAGAACAATGACAGTAATTTAGTTTCTAATTAAGTATCGATTGTGAAGGTACATAAATGATTGTGACAAATAAATTAATATAGGTATGTTTTAGACAGATCGTGTTTTCCAAACTCTTGATACAATAATAACAGCTTTTCAACCTAAACCATCATCGTCATCCGTAATTTGTGACGGCAACCAAATTATCTTACTAAACCACATTTATGTGGCATGTCAACGTAATCAATCTGTCTAACCACCAACAATATCGATATTCATATCAAATCATTAAATACTTATAGTAGAATAAATTGCGATAGGTATGTATGTACCCAATAACATTACATATAGTCACAATTAATTTTTTTAATAAAAAAATATATCTAATAACAGTAAAATCGTGATGATATCAATTTTCTATTAGATACCTAGGTCACATTTTCTTAAAAATAAGTTTATTAAACACAATAATGACAAAACTGACAAGGGATCAAAATCTGGAGTTTATTTACTTATTGGTATGTTTATGTGGGACAAACTGGTCGCTCCTTCAATCAAAGGAAGGGGCTACACTAATTGAAAAGCTGATTCTACTTACGCAGAGCACATAATATTAAAAGTAAAACATGCCTTTAATGATAGTTTTCAAATTTTAAAAGAACTGCCAAAAAGTCGGAAACTAAATTTAGCAGAAAGTCTGCATCAATAAATTCAATTAATTAAACATTTTACTAAATAATCAAATTGATGTAAATAGTTTCCCACTGTTAAATTTAAATTTGTTTCACCCTTTCTCTTTCTTCCTTTGTTCCCCACCACACCACATAATTACTTATTTTAGTATTTAAGCCAATTTTCACCCGAAGAAGCCAATGTTTTGATGAAACAATTATTGTAATGGACAATTAATATACATGGTTTTTCAAGTTGATGGGCTATTAGAAGTATATGAATTAGTAGAAGGAATTCAATTCTGAAACTTGGGCTCATTTGGTTATTGTTTATGCCGCTTCTTTTAAAAATATTTTCAAGTTCGATTTACATCCGGTTATACCGGAAGTCGATACCAACTTTCTTATTTTAAATGGAATGGTATATTTTTTACGCTGAATTCGAATAAAACGTGTAATTCTAAGGTAAGTTTGATAACCAACTTCTACACCTATGACGATCGGTTTCTGAGTTAATTTAATTTATAGAAAAAAAATCGCTACCGCAACCCAAAATATAAAAAATCATAACTTCCACAAAATACGTCTTAGAGTGTTGAAATTTTTACTAGTAATAGATGAATATTAGTGCTAACGCCTTGACAAAATTGAATGAAATAATTTATACAGGGCGTTCAAAATAAAATTCTAAAATTGAAAAACTTCAAACACGAATTACTTCGTTTTTTCAAATGGCACTTACTATTTTTTATTTTTTCAATCGATTCCTTTTTTTATCCTCTTTCGATCTATATGGATACTTCCTATTTTAAGAAATAATTCAAAATCATTCCAAAATTTTCAAATAAAATAGGAAGTATCCATATAGATTGAAAGAGGATAAAAAAGGGAATCGATTGAAAAAATAAAAAATAGTAAGTGCCATTTGAAAAAACGAAGTAATTCGTGTTTGAAGTTTTTCAATTTTAGAATTTTATTTTGAACGCCCTGTATAAATTATTTAATTCAATTTTGTCAAGGCGTTAGCACTAATATTAAGCTATTATTAGTAAAAATTTCAACACTCGAAGTCGTATTTTGTGGAAGTTATGATTTTTTATAATTTGGGTTGCGATCACAATATTTTTTTCTATAAATTAAATTAACTCAGAAACCGATCGTCATAGGTGTACAAGTTGGTTATCAAACTTACCTTAGAATTACACGTTTTATTCGAATTCAGCGTAAAAAATATACCATTCCATTTAAAATATCAAAGTTGGTATCGACTTCCGGTATAACTGGATGTAAATCGAAATTGAAAATATTTTTAAAAGAAGCGGCATAAACAATAACCAAATGAGCCCAAGTTTCAGAATTGAATTCCTTCTACTAATTCATATACTTCTAATAGCCCATCAACTTGAAAAACCCTGTATATATTGAAACTTTACGTTCGTTTCATTTTGTATTTCTAATAATGGTGAAGTCTCGGAAATATAAATTTCTAATTAACACGTTACAGCCTTAACCAAACACCAAATAGAAAAAAAAATAATTTACACCTCCACGTTACATCTACATTTAAGTCTGACTTCATAATTTACCTACCTACCGAAAAAGTAAAAAAAAATACATGTGTAAATTAAATGTATTTACAATACTACAGATGAGACAGACATCTGCATATTAAAGTCTTTAATATGTTGTGTAAAAAATAAGCAATCGTTTCAATTAGCACGACGCCTGTAACTCAAATGCATATCTATTTTAGTAAATTCACAATTTATCATAAAATATCACTACCACGCATTAGACACCAAACCTATCAAAATGAAGCCACAGAAGTCATTAAAGCTTCACTCGTAAAAAATAACTGATTAGTAATTAAAAATATACCGGCCAAGTGCGAGTCGAACTCGCGCACCGAGGGTTCCGTACAAACCTGTATATATGTGATGTAACTAAAAATTTAAGGTTTTCGTAATTTTTCCTTTATATGTGCTATAAAACATTGCTTCATGCCAAATCTCAATATTCTAAATCGACTGGAAGTACTCTTTAGGTTTTGATTCCCTTGCGAGTAGTTGTGAGTTTGAAAATATGCGGCTTAAATTGCTGTTTCTTTTGATTGCGTTGACATAGAAGTTTGATTTTGTTACAGCTTAAAGGTATTATAGACCTGAGTATTTGATATTAATTTCAATTTAATACCTCTACGCGTTCATGAGAAAAGGGGTTGTAACTTTAAAATTATTTAAAATATATTTATTATATGATGTAGCTAAAAATTTACGGTTTTCGCAATTTTTCCGTTATCTGTGCTATAAGACGTTGCTTCGTACCAAATTTCAAGATTCTGAGTTCACTGGAAGTACCCTGTAGGTTTTGATTCGAAAATTTACGGAAATTTGCGGCATAAACGGCTGTATCTTTTGATTGCGTTGGCTTAGAAGTTTGATTTTTTTACAGCTCCAAGGGACAATAGACCTGAGTATTTGGTATAAATTTTAGCTTGATACCTCCACGCGTTCCTGAGAAAAAAGGTCTTGACAGACGGACGGACAGCGAAGTGATCCTATAAGGGTTGCGCTTTTTCCTTTCGAGGTGCGGATCCCTAAAAACATGATCGAGCACATAACACATACAAAAAAAAAAGTTCTGAAAAAACCGGAAAAATGTCTCGAAAAATAGATCTCAAATCATGTAATACCTACTCAAATTTGTTGTAAATATTTTTTCCAAGCTCAGAATAGTAGAATAATGTCGCTTCATAGATGGACTAACAATAACACCCTGTATGTCAAAGTAAACATTCCGTTAAACGAGCCTGCAGCAAATAATTCAAAACAATCCAATTTGAAGTAGTTTATTTACAATCGAGTTAACCGTATTATGTGTGTATATTGTGTCGCGGTACAATTTCCTTTTTCCTTCGAACTCTACGATTACAATTACGTTGTTAGCCTACGTATTCAAGCGCTGGTACGAACATGATGGACTGACTCCTGCTTGGTGATATGCCTCTGATATTTTAAATATTAAAACTCAGGTTACTTTTTTAACAAACCCAGTACGCCACAAACGATTCTCCAGTTAACATCGAAAGTGACAATAAATAAACACCTAACTACCTATCTGTTGCAAAATCTTTTTTATTTATTAACTACAAGTTCGTTTATAACGACAGTAATTATCATATGACGATGTCGAACCGTCGAAGGGATGTGGTTGCTATTTTGTTTGTCCAAGTGATTATTTTTATTCTTTTTGGATATTTTGGACGGTACGATGAGGGCCAGAAGGGCGAAAATAACATCTACTACAGTAAGTTTAATAAATATTGAAATAAAAAGTAAAACCAAATTAGTAAATGTGTTGCTCTAGTTGATTTTTAATTTTATTTCAAAAAATGACATGATAGATACTCCACAGGGTCGTCTAGAATAAGGTCCGACAAAATTAATAGAAAAGAAACAATAAAATAATGTGGATTTTCTTCCACCAATGGACACCTTCAGGGGTTGTAGTGTTTGAGGTCAATATTTGAGGGTCTTGGCTTTGAGATAACTCCCCATAACGAAATTAAGGTGTAGTTAGGTCAAAGGAAGAGGTTGCCACTGATCTACTTCTTAAAATTGCTTAAGAATGTAAAGCAGTGTCCGTTTCAAAGTAATTTTTAAAATCTAACAACAATTAGGTTCCTGAATTAACTCTTATTAGGTACCTACCTATATTGTATCTTTTATTAACCTTCTATTTTACCACACTTTGTAGAGGTGTTTTAGGATTTCCTGAACCTTAACTTTAGCTCATGCGATTCTGCAATACCCCTACAACATCATTTTCCATTTTTGCTTATAACTCGCTTGTTAAGAATTCAAAACCATCAATTTACTGATGTAAAATTAAAACATTTTTGACTTTGTGCTACTCACATTTTACCCCAAAAAGGCCTTCTATTTAAATAAAACTGGTAAAACTCAGATGATGTTTCCAAGATAAAATGTAACATTCAATTTTGCTTCAATTTGTAGAGGTACTTTAGAATCTCCTGAATCTTGAGTTTAGCTCATCAGATTCTGAAATACCCCTACAACATTACTTTTTATTTTTATTTATAACTCAGTCATTAGCAATTCAAAACTATTAATTTATTCATGCAAAATTAAAACATTTTTACCTTTGTACTAAAGCAATAAAAAACGCACATTTTACCCCAAAAAACCTGCAAATTAAATGAAACTAGTAAATACATGTAAACAATCAAAATCCGAGTTCGAAATACATCATTTTAAAAAGCACACAACAACATAAAACAGCACACGTCAATTATTAGGTAAACACGAAAAAATAACGGGGAAAGATAAACAAAGCGTATCTGCCTCAAATTACAGCCATACATATACGTACATACAGTACATTTGTTTGCTATTTATGACAACTTGTTTTACATTTTATTATGATTTTAAGCTCATATATCTAGTAACAATACATAGGATTAATAAGTAATACTTACAAACAATTAATAAAAAACGACTACCTATATCTACCACATAAAAGGAATTAAATTTTTTTTTTTACTTATAACTTCTATTTAAATATTTATTGACCAAATAATTTTAATAACAACCATAATTAAAAATAAAAGGAAGTTTTTAAACTCAGCTACAAAGAAATCAACGAAACTAAATAAATAAATATTTGTCTATTTGGATTTAAAAACTGTGGCTAATATTTGAAAATATTTAAAGAAATTGTTTCAAAACTATTTGATTATCTAATTATCACCTAATCTGATGGGGATTCTGAAAATTTGTGGACGTGACTAGACAAACTAGAGCTCATTACCAATACATAATACATAGAGTAAATTTCGATGAAAAAAATTTCAAAAAATTATAATTTTCTAAAATTGCCAAATTCAACCGGAAATAATCCATGAGGTGTGTAAAGTGGCGGGCTTTCCGATGGTGCAAAGTTTTTTTCGATCGGACTTACCGTTTTCGAGTTATGATTTAATAAAAGGTATTTTAAAGAGAGAAACACTTTTTTAGCAGGGCCGTGTTTAAAAAATCATATCTCGGAAACGGTAAGTCCTACAGGAACGACCTTGCGCTCAATCGAAACTAGAAGGACGTGGCAAGTTTTTGGTGCAAGCCGCACTCAAATCGGACAGTCCCGGCCCGAACTACAGACCTCAAAGTTCGCGGCATTTACCCAATCTTTCAAAAATGCGTTTTTCGAACTTCAGAAAATACCGAATAACAACGGAACGGATAGTCGGATTCGCATGGGACTGAGACTAAAATGTTCTACAGATCCCCCTTTTTTTTTTTTTGGGGGGGGGCAATCACTGCCGACTGTTTTTGCAGGGTGTTATAATTGAGACACGTTTCGAAACTCTATAGGAGAGGATATCTGGCGAACCGTTGGAGATATCGAAAAAATTATTTCACCAGCAGTCGGCCCGTGTCTTTTTCGTCGGGATAGAGTGAATTTCGATGAAAAAATTTCAAAAAATTCTAATTTTAAAAAATTGTCAAATTCAACCGGAAGTAATCCATGAGGTGTGTAAAATGATGGGCTTTCCGATGGTGCAAAGTTTTTTTCGATCGGACTTACCGTTTTCGAGTTATGATTTAATAAAAGGTATTTTAAAGAGAGAAACACTTTTTTAGCAGGGCCGTGTTTAAAAAATCATATCTCGGAAACGGTAAGTCCTACAGGAACGACCTTGCGCTCAATCGAAACAAGAAGGACGTGGCAAGTTTTTGGTGCAAGCCGCACTCAAATCGGACAGTCCCGGCCCGAACTACAGACCTCAAAGTTCGCGGCATTTACCCAATCTTTCAAAAATGCGTTTTTCGAACTTCAGAAAATACCGAATAACAACGGAACGGATAGTCGGATTCGCATGGGACTGAGACTAAAATGTTCTACAGATACCCCTGGTTGCAATAAGCCCAGAATCATCCCCCTACCACTTATTGTTCAGGAGCAATCACTGCCGACTGTTTTTGCAGGGTGTTATAATTGAGACACGTTTCGAAACTCTATAGGAGAGGATATCTGGCGAACCGTTGGAGATATCGAAAAAATTATTTCACCAGCAGTCGGCCCGTGTCTTTTTCGTCGGGATAGAGTGAATTTCGATGAAAAAATTTCAAAAAATTCTAATTTTAAAAAATTGTCAAATTCAACCGGAAGTAATCCATGAGGTGTGTAAAATGATGGGCTTTCCGATGGTGCAAAGTTTTTTTCGATCGGACTTACCGTTTTCGAGTTATGATTTAATAAAAGGTATTTTAAAGAGAGAAACACTTTTTTAGCAGGGCCGTGTTTAAAAAATCATATCTCGGAAACGGTAAGTCCTACAGGAACGACCTTGCGCTCAATCGAAACAAGAAGGACGTGGCAAGTTTTTGGTGCAAGCCGCACTCAAATCGGACAGTCCCGGCCCGAACTACAGACCTCAAAGTTCGCGGCATTTACCCAATCTTTCAAAAATGCGTTTTTCGAACTTCAGAAAATACCGAATAACAACGGAACGGATAGTCGGATTCGCATGGGACTGAGACTAAAATGTTCTACAGATACCCCTGGTTGCAATAAGCCCAGAATCATCCCCCTACCACTTATTGTTCAGGAGCAATCACTGCCGACTGTTTTTGCAGGGTGTTATAATTGAGACACGTTTCGAAACTCTATAGGAGAGGATATCTGGCGAACCGTTGGAGATATCGAAAAAATTATTTCACCAGCAGTCGGCCCGTGTCTTTTTCGTCGGGATAGAGTGAATTTCGATGAAAAAATTTCAAAAAATTCTAATTTTAAAAAATTGTCAAATTCAACCGGAAGTAATCCATGAGGTGTGTAAAATGATGGGCTTTCCGATGGTGCAAAGTTTTTTTCGATCGGACTTACCGTTTTCGAGTTATGATTTAATAAAAGGTATTTTAAAGAGAGAAGCACTTTTTTAGCAGGGCCGTGTTTAAAAAATCATATCTCGGAAACGGTAAGTCCTACAGGAACGACCTTGCGCTCAATCGAAACTAGAAGGACGCGGCAAGTTTTTGGTGCAAGCCGCACTCAAATCGGACAGTCCCGGCCCGAACTACAGACCTCCCCGTTCGCGGTATTTACCCAATCTTTTAAAATGCGTTTTTCGAACTTTAGAAAATACCGAATAACAACGGAACGGATAGTCGGATTCGCATGGGACTGAGACTAAAATTTTCTAGAGATACCCCTGGTTGAAATAAGCCCAGAATCATCCCCCTACCACTTATTGTTCAGGAGCAATCACTGCCGACGTTTTTGAGGGTGTTATAATTGAGACATGTTTCGAAACTTATAGGAGAGGATATCTGGCGAACCGTTGGAGATATCGAAAAAATTATTTCACTAGCAGTCGGCCCGTGTCTTTTTCGTCGGGATAGAGTGAATTTCGATGAAAAAATTATAATTTTAAAAAATTGTCAAATTCAACCGGAAGTAGTCCATGAGGTGTGTAAAATGATGGGCTTTGAATGGTGCAAAGTTTTTTTCGATCGGACTTACCGTTTTCGGGTTATCATTTAATTAAGGGCCATTTCAGGAGATTTAACTTCAGTAACAGGGTGGCGTTTAAAAAATCATATCTCGGAAACGGTAAGTCCTACAGGAACGACCTTGCGCTCAATCGAAACTAGAAGGACGCGGTAAGTTTTTGGTACAAGCCGCACTAAATCGGACAGTCCCGGCCCGAACTACGGACCTCAAAGTTCGCGACAGGTGTGTAAAGTGACGGGCGTTCCGATAGTGCAAAGTTTTTTTCATAAACTTTCCTCGTATAGATAGAGGGTGTTTTTTTATTTTGTCTAGGTGATTTTTTTAAGCACCCATAAGGGCTTCACTGTCTTAACCTTAGCCCTTCAAAAAAGTGCTTATTATTATTGTTATGTTTCCTAACGACGAAAGTTAACTCAAACTCATTATCATTACAATATTCTTTTGAACCAGCAGATCCATTCATGTGACCTTTTGGGGTCAAAAATTCTTTTCATAACAAAATAAGTCACAGTAGGTACTTACTTTCTTTCGTTCAAACTAATTCGTTAAATTTACTACTTTGTTATGTTAGTCTTTGTTCAAATATTTATTAAGAAACACCATGAGTGGCAGTTTTTGGCGACGAAACACCATCATGAACGGCCGTAATATAAGTTATGAATTTTCTTATGTAAAGTCTTTGAGAGTGCAGAGAATCCGAAGAATGGGCGATATGCTAGTGTTATTGTCGCTTCAATTAATTCTTCTTATAATGTTCGTTGAATTTTCGAAATATTATCCTGACGCTGACGCAGGCGATTTGCATACGTCGTCTCATCCTGTTTTTGGAGGATTTGATCCTCATCTGAACTCCTACAGGAGATATAACAGTAGTAAGTTACACACATATAGCTACATAGAAAAATGTTTCAGCTATTATTAGTAATGTTCCTTGTTGTACAGGAAAATTCGTACAAATACCTTCAACCATTTTTTTTTTTATAAGTACTAAAAATAAAAGTAATACGTATATGTCCAATAAATGTAATTTAAACTTATTAAGGGATTTTGTTCAAAAGATTTTAAGAGTTTGGATAGTTTAGGACAGTTTTCAGAGAAGGGATATTTTCAGATAAATTCAAAAATAAATAAACAACGGAAAACGTTTCACAGTATATTAAAGTCAATCTCGACAAATTTGTTTCGGCCCTAGCGGCCATTAACTAGAGAAATACAGATGATTACTAAAATCTAGGAGGTGTACAATCATTTTATACTATTACAGTTTATAAAATAAGAGAGGGGAGTTATAGGTAGTGAGTTCTATTTGATTATTTACTAGATTGATGTTATTGAAAAGGGCTTTTTTAATTTCAAAATTCTCTAAGAGTGATAATTTTCTACATTTAGGGATATTAGCATGTAGAAGTCTAAAATTGCTTAAATCTAAAGAGTGGTTTGTCTGTAAACAGTGGTCGACCAAACCACTTGAATTAATTTTCTTATTTTTAATAGCGGAAGCGTGTTCAGATAAACATTTTAATATAGCCTTGCCAATTACCTTAAATTCCATAAATTCCAATATCTCCTTCACAATTGAAAAAGAACTCAACAATAATTTAAATTTTCTGGATATATCTTTAACAAAAGAAGCAAATAAATTCAAGTTTAATATCTTCCGTAAACCAACTACTACAGACACAGTAATTCCAGTTAACTCCTCACACCCAAAACAAACTAAACTAGCTGTATTCATTGCCTCTTAAATAGATTAATTAACATTCCGCTATCTACCTCGGATTTTGACACTGAATTGCAAATTATCAAACACATTGCTACCTCAAATGGCTATCATACATCTGTTATTGAAAAATTGTTAAAAAATAAACTTAAAAAACAGGTTTCTGTCTTATTATATAACAGTAGTTCCCTTTATCAAAATAAACCTTTGTTTGGTTCCATTAGATTTATTAATAATTTCAGTTTTAGTTTGAAATCCTTGTTGCAAAATAAATTTGATTGTAGAATAATTGAAACCGGTTCGATTAATCTTAGATCTTTGTTAGTAAATTATAGAGGAGGTACGCCAAAAAGTGAAAAATGTGGTATTTATCAAATTGTTTGTAGTAATTGTGATGCCACTTACATTGGGCAATCTGGCAGGGCTATATCAAAACGTTTATCTGAACACGCTTCCGCTATTAAAAATAAGAAAATTAATTCAAGTGGTATGATCGACCACTGTTTACAGACAAACCACTCTTTAGATTTAAGCAATTTTAGACTTCTACATGCTAATATCCCTAAATATAGAAAATTATCACTCTTAGAGAATTTTGAAATTAAAAAAGCCCTTTTCAATAACATCAATCTAGTAAATAATCAAATAGAACTCACTACCTATAACTCCCCTCTCTTATTTTATAAATTGTAATAGTATAAAATGATTGTACACCTCCTAGATTTTAGTAATCATCTGTATTTCTCTAGTTAATGGCCGCTAGGGCCGAAACTAATTTGTCGAGATTGACTTTAATATACTGTGAAACGTTTTCCGTTGTTGTTTATTTATTTTTGAATTTACCATGCAGTTTCACAAAAATTGTACCAAAAATAGTTTATATTTTATTTTCAGATAGATGATGTAAAAGTATACTCTCCACATTCACAGCGTTATGTGTGGGAATTTTTGCCACAGATGACGTCTGACGTCCCCAATTACCATGTACCACTTTATTTACGTTTTTAGACCTATTACAAAATCTAAATAGAAGTGCATTTTTCTTATTAGTCCGGCCCTGAATTTTATTAGTTTGGAAATTAACTGATTAACTTGTTAACATTATTATGTGACTATCAATTATTCATGAACATTACGTGATAAATAAACCTCTTTTAAGGACAGAACTCTAGATAAATAGTACAGTTTTTTAGAAAGGTGGAAATAATAGAAATCAAAGAGTTGGGGAAGGTTTTTGTCGTTGTGGAACCATAGCTCGTGATTCATGGGATATTGAACTATCCCTAACAATTAATTTGATTAAACTTAGGTATACAATAAATATTTTTATAATATACAATGTACCTAATTTATATTTGTTATGGTTTTTATGTTTCTTTATCATTTAATGCTACACTTTGAAAAATAACAGTAGATAACTAAAACTCCTAAATCAACTTATTATCAAGGAACTACAATTTAATTTTTCCTTATTAGACAATTTTAAAAAAAGTAACTAACCTAACTGCATTATGTATAGGCAAATTACAACAAACCCCCTTTTATCAATACAATCCAAATTATTGTAGACACTTAGTTGTTGTTGCTTATAAATATTATAATTTTAATGTTTTTGTAGTGGCCTATTTATAACGAATGATAAGATACGTCCTTAATGGCGTTTTTGTGTTACCCAACACGAGCCTCATCCTTTCACTTTTCCTGTCGTAAAAATTCCGACCAGCTCCAAAACCACTTCATCTTTTAATTTTAACTTTTAACAATAAATAAATATTTTCACATACTTACACAATTTACAAATCAACCATTTAACACACCTTATATCAAGATCATACACAAGTAAATATAAAAATACTTACAAAATCCTTGGTGTGAGTGACACTGTATACTTAAAATGTACATTAATCCGTGAAAGAAATCCTTTGATGGATGCACTACACAAACTGTTAATTAATTAAATTTAATTTAATAAATAACAATAATAATACATAATTATAAAATCGCGACGATTGCTCTTAAAGTCCGACTTAATAAATAACATGACCCGGCATCGGCGCCAGGCACTTTACGGCCGCCGCGCAGGTCACAATCGCCCGAGGGCACCATATGGTGAGATAAGACTAATTGGCAACAACACCATCTGGCATTAAATTGCTACGACTTTAAATTAAATCAACGAAATAATCAGAGTCGTAACAAACAAACCCGAAAAAGGAACAACAAAAACTCAAAAACGTAAATTGTATAAATAAAATAATAAATAATTGATGACCATTCAAAACTTGTACCTACAGATAAAAACAATAAATAAATAATTAAAAGTTAAAGACGTTAAAACGCCACGAGACACAACGAAAGGAAACAGGACAACATTGTTTAATTGAAAATAGGGGCGAAACGTTGGTTCGTACTTTTTGGTACCCGTATTTGGCTCTGATTATTCTATTGATTCCAATCAGGGGTAGAATATAATTAAAATAAATTGCCTACGCTCATAATTAAATTTTTTGGTAAATTTCAATAATACAATTAAGGCCATGGCCTCAATTCCAATTAAATAATAATTTTAATTAAGAATATTTTCCTAATCTTTTGGTACTTAGTGTTCCAGGACATACACGTTATGGTATTTCTTGGGGTCGGATTTTTGATGTCCTTTTTGAAAAAATACGGCTACAGTTCAGTAGGATTTAATTTTTTTTTGGCAGCCGTTCTCGTGCAATGGGCTATTTTATGTCGAGGATTTTTTCACCTGGAAAACATGAAAATTCCTATCAGCATTGAAAGGTACAGTCCTTGATTTCACGAGACATCTTCAAGGATCTTATTTTACACCGTACAGATCCTGAAGAAGTCCCGTTTTATCCAGGACGAAACGCATTTCAAGACTCATTTGTTTAATATTAATTAAATTGTTTAATTTGTTTAGCCTTGTGGAAGCAGATGTAGCTGCAGTAACTTTCCTTATTTCAATGGGGGCTGTTCTTGGTCAAACAACCCTTATTCAGCTCATAGTTATGGGTGTTATCGAAATTGCTGTGTACCATTGCAATTCTTACGTAGGATACGAAATTTTTATGGTAATACACACATATTAACAATTTATTATCACAAAATAAACACTTCAGATAAAATGAATTGTCCTGCAGAATAACACAATATTTACACTTCAGTATTTAAGATGTGCCTACTTATACCTATATATGTATGTATATAATTTAATTGCTGATGTTGTTTAATGTTAAATTAGTCCCCGAATGCAAATAGCTTAAATTTTAATTAGCCCTAATACTGTGTTATTTGGCTTCAGGTCTCTGTAGTACATAAATTGTCCTCGTTTATATTTATTGGCCCTATTATTGCAGTAACGAGCTCAGATATAAATTGAATTTTAGTTATCGAATGTTATGCAGTTAATAATTAATACTGTATTGTATTGTACACTGAGCAAAGTTACCGAAAAAATTAAAACTTAAATAAATTTAAAGGTTGCAGATGCAGGAGCCTCGATTTTTGTCCACACCTTTGGGGCCTATTTTGGCTTAGCTGCAAGTTTTGCCCTGAATCGTTTTAAAAGAAAAAATGATCTTGAATCAGACAAGGGCCTGGAATCATCAAACTACGTATCAGACTTATTTGCAATGATAGGTAAAAAACCTATTAAGAGCTGGAAGCAAATTTTCAAGCACAAAAATTATTTTTAGGGACCATCTTTTTGTGGATTTACTGGCCCAGTTTTAATTCTGCAGAACTAACAGGAGACGACCAGCACAGGGCGATAATAAACACTTATTTGTCTTTAGCATCGTCTTGTGCAATTGCCTTCGCCTTTTCGGCAATATTAACCCCTGATAGTAAATTTGACATGGTCCACGTACAAAATTCAACCCTTGCTGGGGGTGTCGCCATTGGCGCCTCCGCCAATATGATGATTCAACCGTATGGAGCAATATTTTTGGGGATGCTGGCAGGAGCCCTGTCTGTTGTCGGATACAACATCATCACAGTAAGTCTTAATGGTTATGTCAGATACTGTAAAATACAGAAAATTGGGAAATGTGCAATTAGGGACTATCAAAAATAGATATCTACGTAGTAATTGGAATCGCTTCAGGTAAAACCACGGGTAGTATATTCGCACTGATTGTCCAACATTACGTTAACGGTAAACCACCGCCGCAAAAGCTGAACAAGGGTTATTTTGCTAATGGATTTTGTCGAGCGTGAAATAATTCAGTAATCGATACTAAATGTGTATTGCTCACTGCTAATGCAATGTAGATAATGTCGGTTTCATATCAGAGATGAATTTTACAACGGGATAATGTACAATCAGAATACAAAATTTCATCAAGAATAATAATTATATAGATGGAAATGGATTATGTACCTACGTATTGTTGGTAACAAAATTTTGCCACTTCAGAATAAAATTTTGCCCAAAATAACTAGAATAATTTATTATTTTTACAAAACTCATTGATACAATTAAATTCTTTTAGCCCTGGATTGATAAAAACCTGCACATCCACGACACCTGTGGAGTCCACAATCTCCACGGAATGCCTGGAGTCCTGTCAGGTCTTGGATCGGCCGTTTTGGCAGCCATAGCCACCGAGAGCCAATACCACACAGGACTCTACGACATATTCCCGGCACGAGGCCCCCTAGTCCCATCATTCAACCACGACGTGTACAGGCACATTCAAGGGGATGGCAGGACTGCCATGCAGCAAGCTGGTTATCAATTACTTGCCCTTACCATCACCATTGTGCTGGCTGTAGTGTCTGGGTTTATTACAGGTACATACTTTAAATTGTTTCACCCTATTCCTGCTTATAATTACATTTGTATAGTGGTGTCATATTATGGAGATCTTCCAGAACCACAGAACGCAAGAAAGTGCATACATGAATGCCAATGGTCATTGTCATTTATCCCAATTTGACTTACAAAAGGGAACGAACCCACTTTTTCGCCTCCAATTTTTTGAGGGTTGAAAATAGGGTTCATGTGTTAGTTTTCATCGACACTACCTTGATAAAGCCTCAAAAAATAGGAGGCGAAACGTTGGGTTCGTTTTTGAAAAAAGAAAACCTTTTGGTACCTCTATTTGGCTCTGATTATTTTATTAATTCCAATCAGGGGAAGATTATGCAATATACGTATTACAGAAAAGAAGTTTCTCGAAAATTTGCACACCAGAGCTCAGATAACTACTGTGAAAAGTCTTCCTTCCAAAGATTTTTTTAAAAAATTGTAGGACTCATACGTATTAAAAATAATTTCACACCCGTTCCTTTTATTCTTTTAATGTATAAACGCTACAACTCTATTAATTAACCCTACACGAAATAAGTAGAAGCTTTATCAATGATCAATATGTGGAGTGTTAGAGCTAACAGCTTTTATAAGCGCATGCTAGAACGAGATTAAATCTTTTAGAGAGTCATTAGTTAATTTGAGTTAATTGCTCGAAAAAAACGTTGCATGTTGTCGGCAGTACTTATTCCTGCATTTTCAACTTTATGTGCCGTAAGAATATTTAAAATTTAAAAAAAAAAAAAGAACACACCACCGACAATAAAAGTGATTGTTCAAAGGATACAAAACAAAAAAAAATTTACTAGCTATGCCCGCGACTTCGTCCGGGTGGAATAGTCACACTAATTTCGGCAGCATTTAAAATTTTTTTCTTCTATATTTTTATTTTCTGGGCCGTAAGCCTTTTTGCTGACATCATTACACAAAAACTTTCATTCGTTATTTTTGCCCTTTAGGGTAAAATTTTTACAAACTTTAAATGTCGTATTTATATCTAATCAAAAGCCTAAAAAATAAGTTTCAAGCCTCTAGCTTTATATCTACTTATCTATCTCTGTACCAAATTCTCGTTTAAATCGGTTCAGTAGTTTGGGCGTGATTGCGTAACACACAGACAGACAGAGTTACTTTCGCATTTATAATATTATAGATTAATATAGTTTAATTATAGTTTAAAATAGTTTATATAGCTTAGTATTCAACTACTTTTATTGATCCAAATAAACAAAACCTCTATAACTTTTTACACTTAATATTTTAATTTTCTGGGCCGTAAGCTTTTTGGACGACGTCATTACACAAAAACTTTCATCGGCTAATTTTACCCCATTTAGGGTAAAATTTTTACAAACATTGAATGTCGTATTTATTTATATCTAATCAAAAGCCTAAAAAATAAGTTTCAAGCTTGTATCTTTAAAAATTACGGAATTTCCGCACAAACTTTCCTATTTCAACCCCTTACAACCCTTTTTTCGAATTAAAAAGTAGCCTATATCCTTTCTCAGGCTCTACACTATCTCTGTACCAAATTTCTTTTAAATCGGTTCAGTAAATTTTAGGCGAGATTGTGTAGCATACAGACAGAGTTACTTTCGCATTTATAATATTCCGCGAATTCATTTTCATCGATTTTCCCATGGGAATAAGATATTTTCCCGCAGTAAAGCGTAGCCTATGTGTTAATCCAGGGTGTCAGCTAACTCCATACCAAATTTTATTAAAATCGCTCCAGCCGTTTAGACGTGAAGAAGTAACAAACACACTCACACTCACAAACTTTCGCCTTTATGATATTAGTGTGATAGTGTGATACTTTCTGTGTACTACAATGCACCTATTAACTCAGCTTAAAAAAGTATCTAGATGTGGGGTAGAAATTTCAAAATCCAGAGGAAATAATAAGTGACAATTTTTTAAAAAATGACGCAAAATATTTCTAAATTCGTGTTTCCCTTTCAGACACATTTCCTGCTTAACTTTTTTTTGTTGTATCAACACTTTTAGTTCAGTTTCAAAATCAAGATAATTATTAAACACTAAATAAAAATATCAAATCAATATTTTGCTTACCACTATCATTTTAATCCATTGATGAACCCTTTGAGCTTATCTGTCTTTGCCTCAACACTAACATTTAAAGCATTTCTTCTTACTGATAAGCATTACACTTAACACTTAATACCATCAGTTTAACATCGTTGCGCCATCAGATTGTCTCATCACTAACATTAGCATCATTTCTTTTTATTGAAGCCAATCAGCTGCGATATGATGATCCTGTAAGCCAAAATTTTGAAGATCTCTCCTTTGGCATAATTTCTTCTTCGTTTCTAACACTTAACATC
This sequence comes from Agrilus mali, assembly GCA_029378335.1. Taxonomy (NCBI): domain Eukaryota; kingdom Metazoa; phylum Arthropoda; class Insecta; order Coleoptera; family Buprestidae; genus Agrilus; species Agrilus mali. Next base: position 29,397,122 of record CM055657.1, on the reverse strand, counting down.
ATCACTTTAACATAGTTGCGCCATCGGGTTGTCTCAACTATAATATAACATTAGAAACATTTATTCACAAAAACAATTTGAACACGTTGATGCTTTTGACATAAAGCTTCCTTTATTATTTACAGGAATGATAATGTGCTCTCTGTGTGTATCCTTGCAAAACATATCACCCTCTGCTGAGTACAACGATTCCATCTTCTGGAAAATGGAGGAAAGCGAAGATCAAACTGAAAAACATTCTATAAACGAACACAGGAATAGATTTTCGGGCTCGAACGAAATTTTTCCGATGAATACGACCAATAACATTACAGTTTAAATAATTATTTATAAATATTAATTAGATTTTATGCTTTATTAAATAAATACGTGTTGTATTACATAGGAAAATTAAAAACGTTAAAATTTTCACAGTATTTTACTTCTTACTAAAGCTTTATTTTCGTGATCTGCAAACTGGTGTTAATGTTTACTTACTTTAACATCGTGGCATCATCTGACATTAAAATACGTGAAATATTTCGTAGTGCTTTTATAGGAATCATTTAATTCAAGTATTGATTAGTCAGGGAAGTGCTGCCACCAGCAGGCATTTTCCGGAACTAATCATTTTTCAAATCACGTTTATTATTGATCTTCGACCTTTTACGCCTTTTGAACTTTTATAATTTATTATAAAAACGCAAAAATAAATTCAACCTTAATACTAAACATTTCATTACAATAAATTTAGTTTAATTAATGTTAATGTATGTACATTTTCAGTGCAAATATATGTGTGTGTGTTCACGTTATTTTAAGTCTAAATTTATTTACATTGTTTAAAAATAATACTTACTTTGAGTTAGTTACTGATAAATAAATGATTTTTTTCATGATCATCATGAAGTCCTGTCAAACTTTCAAAAAAGTTGTATTTGTAGCTTTATTTCTTGAGATAGATAAGTAGGTCAAGTGTTTCTCTTTTTTTAATAAGTAGTTTATTCCCATAAATAAAAATAATTGAAGTAGGTATTTCAATGGCGACAGAGAATGAGTCAGTTGTTTACTTTAAAATGCATACCTTATGAACAACTCGTTTCTTACGTAAAGACAATAACAACTTGTTTTTAATGCATTAATTGTTTTTCAAATTTAAACAATCACACCAAAAACAATAAATGATTATTTTTGTTAGATACCAATTAAAATACAAATCCTGGTAATATGGTAATTTTTTTATTGGCTTGGAGAAATTAGGTACAAAAATATTTCAATGCAAAATTTGAGCTAATACCTATATATGTATGTAACTTTTGACTACTGAGAGAAATGACGACTTCAGGTCCCTTCCTGACCTTCACCTTGACACAGATAAGAACATGAGAAAGGGGACCTCAATCTTTAGAGCTTTTCATTCTCTGCACTGCACGCAGAATCAAAACCCTTTTGGTATCCACTACTTATCACAAATTATTACCATCGTCATCATTGTACTTTTATATACTTAACTTTTATGGTAGGTACAAAAAAAAAATTACTTGGTTAATTATAATTTAGGTACAACAACAAGTTGATATCTTAGCTGAATTTTACAATTATTTCACAACAGTAATTGCCAACACATTTAGTTTAATTATATAGAATATAAGAACAGAACAGGAAGTTTTAAAAATATTAGTAGTTACACATTTTTTGTGCTTCCGGAAGACTGAACAACCAGTACATAATTACACATTATCCACAAATAACTAATAAGCACAACATTAGATAGATAGGTACAATTATTATTTTTTTCCGAAGTAATAACTGAAAAGAAATGTTGACCAACGAACACAGTCGTATAAAATTTATTTTACGTTTATCAAAAATTTAATAATAATAATTAATTTCAAGGAACACATTTTCTTAGTTAATTAAACAACAACAACAAGCGTAGCATTAGGTGTTTATCTTATCTACCTACCTAATATCTATGTATGTACTTTTGAACATATGCAATAAAATTTAACGAACGATTCCTACCTTTAATAATAAAATACAAATGGACGCTAAACATTAAAAGGCACTGAGATACTGAGGTACACAAATTTAAAAAGTAGGAATAAAATTACAGTAAAACTGTGTTCGTTTTTAATTGCAAAAATATAATTTAATAATGGTAGAGGTACTTCAAAATCTCGTGAGCACAAAATTTTAAAATACTTCTGGTAGGTAGTAATAATTTATTTAAATATTTATTTATTTATTATAACAAAACGATATGTTTCTATGTATGAATGTGTAACAATGAATGTTATTGGTTATTGTCAATGGAACAAAATCAATATTAATTAGACGCAGACATAAATTTATTTATCTTGTTCGTTCGATTTTGGTCCATCAATATATTTACCTCCTTCGCGTCCCCTCTTTCTATTAAAGAAAGCTGTGTAAGTAAACATCACACAAGGAACCATTATTTTAAATAGTTACAGGTGATACAAAACTTATTTTATTTAAAAAAATTAAATCAACAGAACCGAAGGTGACCACTCTCATCAATAACTGTGCCAACAAGGACTAGATTTCTGTTTACAAACATTTTTTAAATTTTTATAGTTTTAAATTTTAAATTTTTTGTTAAGCTGCTAGAAATTATTTATTGAATATATTATTTAGTTTAATTTGTATTCTAATTATGTAATAAAAAAACTGCTAAAATTACTGCAAATATTTTAATGAATTAATTTAGAAAAGCGATAAACATAAAAATTATTTAAAAAAATTAAGCAGAGCTTTTTTTATAATATAAATACTTGTATGAGGTAGATTTTTGAGCAACTGTAAATATAAAACAATTTAAAAAAAAATGAATTCCCAAAAATAAATAAAATCGTTAGCACAATGAGTTGGTTTTTAGTTTTAATTTTTATTGAACCAATTTTCTTCCTGTGTGACCTTTTGACGCCTTAAAAATACATTAAGTAGTTAATTTTATGAAAAAAAAAATTGAAATCACTGGAGATGAAAAAATAAATATTTTATGAAATTATGTGAAACTCTCTAATATAAAATAGGAATTATATTAATCATTAAATGACACAAACTTTTTAAAATAAAAAACAGTTTAAAACATCTTTCGTTTGTTGAACAATCTTTTTTTATTTAATTAATGTTTACCTATCGTTCTAAATTTCTTTTTTTATTTAATTTTGATTAACTTTTTTACAGTATCTACAACGTAATGTTATTTATCAGATATAAAAGTGGTCACCTCGGTTAATGTTCAATTAAAAATTAATAATAAAATTGTTAAATTGTAAAGCTCAATTTAATAATGTATGTAGGTACCTAATAAATAAAGGAAACAATATTAATTAATTAGTCAACATTGCTGAACAACTGCAACAGTTATCAATTACAAAACAGATCACAATAGTTTCCTGAATAAGCGAATGGAAATTCGGTTGTACTTGTTGAGGAAAATTTTTACCTCTATAATATTATAAGTAAAGGAGTCTCAGAGTTTACAAAAATCAAATATTGGTATTAATTTATTTAAGTTGACTGGACTTATTTTGATGGCAGTGTTACTGTTACTGGGAGGTATATGTGTGTGTATTTTATTATTTAAATACCTTTACTTATATTATTATTATTTATAATTGTAAACTGAATATTCCTTGAATCTTACGAATTATCTAACCAGATAGTTATTTAATTAATTGATACACAAATGTATGCGTTAATAACATAACACTGGCTGTGTAATGAAAACTTTGAAATGCAACAGGCAGTTACATTGTACAATATAAATATTTTTTATAGATAATATATTTATATAGACATTTTAAGGCAGCTTCAACAATTTATATGTATCTATGTATGTATGTATGTATGTAAGTATGTATGTAAAACTAATGACTATTAACATATCACAATGATTCATTGAATAAAAAATCGAGTCTACTTAATAATTAATTACCTAGGTACTACTAACTGTAAATATAAAATTATTAATGTTATGTACTTTAATTTCATTACACTATTGAAGGTTACTACTAGTGTTCGGAGATTGTGTTGTTTCTCTTTGGTGTGGATAGGATAATAACTCGTTCGGTTGATCGGAAGATATGCTAACTTCGTCGTCGGATGTAGAAGTCCAATGCACGCCACTGTTATGGTCGATCCTTACACCTAACGCGGGCATATTTTGTACTCTTTCCTTACTATTCAGTCTAAACTCTTCACCTTCCCTACTGTGGTAGAACGAAACCAATCGGAAGTCTTGTCCAACGTGACTCTCCAGCTTCTCGACAATGTCGATAAACTGTGGTCGATTGTACGGACGCCACTTCCAACATGCGAACATTATTTCGTAAAGCAAGTCCGGACATTCCGGTGGACGATCTAAAATTCCTTTGGCAATAACGTACTGCAACACCTGCTCGTTTGCAAGTCCTTGGTACGGTTGTTCTGCGAGGGTTGCCATCTCCCACAGGACAACACCGTAACTCCATACGTCGGAATCGGAAGTGAATATTCCGTCTGCTAAACTTTCAGGTGCCATCCAACGGACTGGAAGTAACCCACGACTTTCTTTCCTGTAATAATCGGTTTCGTAAATGTCTCTGGTCATTCCGAAGTCGCCTATTTTAACTGTACGGTCAGCCGAAACCATACAATTACGGGCGGCCAAATCTCTATGGACGAATTTCTTTGCGGCCAAATAAGCCATACCGTCAGCTATCTCTGTTGCCATCCTGTACATTTCTGCACAATTGATCGAGTTTGAGGAGTCCCTAGATTTACGCAAATACGATTTTAGATCGCCTCGTTGCATCAGTTCCATTATAACTAATGGGATACTTCCCCTAGAAACGACCCCATACAGTTTGACAACGTGATGGGCGTCGCTGAAGGCCTTCATAACAGCAGCCTCGTTCAGGAACTCCATACGATCATGCATTTTAGCCGTTTCGTTGACAGTCTTGATGGCACAATCCAAATTTTTGGACTTGATACGTCCATTATAAACCATACCGAAGGTGCCTTTGCCCAATGAACTTGTTATTTCGACATCCTCTCTATCTATTTCCCATTCGTCTTCCACGTAAACTGGACCAGCATAGTCAGGATTGATGCTGGCTATTAAATGCAACATGTCCATCTTGTTTTTCCTCTTATACCAGACGTACAAAAGGACTAATAGGATCAGCACAGTGACGATGATAAGCATGAACGGTATGACCCACAAACGCGGTTTTGACTCGTCGTCTATTTCAAATCTGTACAAACTACCGAAATTTCCAGCACCAGCCAAGGAAATAGCTTTGACCCTCACCGTGTACTCTCCCGGTAACAAATTTTTAATGGCGTAAGTGTTCTTGTTCCTAATGTGGTTGTCGGCTGTTACGCACCCATAAGCTGGTTTAGGGTTTTCAATGTCAGTTTTCTTGTGTTCTATTCTGTAGGCCACTATAATGGAGTTAGGGTTCCTTGGTGGTTGCCATTTTAATATCACATTAGTGCCATCGACAGTCACTACTGGGTCAGGTCGTATATCGTCCGACTTTTCGTCCTTTAAAGTCCTTTTAGTTATAAGTATCGGTGAACTACATTGGGGTTTCCCTCTATAGTCCGGATTGCACGCGGAAATTAGAAAAACGTACATACTAAACCGACGTAAACCGCCTATGTCTATACTTGTATCGTTCGCTGAAGCGATCTTGTCAATGTAATGGTTCTCCTTCCGGTAATCTTCCGCTTTTACTGGTCCGAACTGATAATTTCGGTACATATCGCGACTTTCCTGAATATACATGAACTTCTTACAGGAACCACTATTTATAAAAGATTCGTTATCATTATACACTGACACTATGCTATCACACAAAACATCGAATTCTTCTTTCAAAATTTTCGCTGTGTCTATTGAACAATTGCAATCACTTAAACTTTTCGTTGTATTAATTAGTGAAGTGTTTTGTACCAGAACGGGTTGTTTCCCTGTTTCTTCGGGAGGATAGAAACAATAATCCCTTTGGGCTATTAATTTAACATCGTCTGGTTCCAAAAACCCCAACACGTGATAGTGTGAAAGATTGCCGTTCGGATATAATGGCGGTAGCCATTTTATCCTGATGGTAGTACTATTTATCGCCTCAGCAAGGATTTCTCGTGGTTGAGAAGGATCGTCAGGGGCTGTGCGGAAGTAAGTGACGTTGGTTTGGCCCCCGTGTGAAGGGATAGAAACGTACATTTTAATATAGAACGCATATTCGGTAAAAGGCTTTAGGTTGGATATTACGGCCATGTTTGTTGATACGAAAACACTGTTCCAACCTTCACCGCTACACTCGTCTTGGGCGTCGGAAGTTGTCATGACTTTAGCGTCTCTTTCCATGTAATACACGGCGTAGTTAATGAGGGAATCGTTTTCGTGTAGTCTATAATGATCCCACCTTAACGTCACGTTAGACGGATTAAGGTCAATATATTTAGCATGTAAGTCGACGTAATTACATGCCGTTTTGTCTCCATTTGAATCAGGTGTTACGTCAATTGCCGTATAAGTGCCCGTTAAATTAGTCATTTCAGCAAGTTTTTCGATCTCATCAAGGCAGAGTTGAGGATTATAATGAAATGACATGGTCCCATTTTTAATCGACAAAGAAAAGTTACTCCAGTTCCACAACTCACGCAAATTTTGATTTTCGTATATTATCAACGAATGTCGTCTATTGTCAAGTATTTTTCCGTGAATGACCTTTAAACTTTTCAGGAAAATAAGTGAGGTAATGTGGTACGAACGAGAAACTTTTAAGAACCCCGTAATCTCTTCTATTTTACCCAAATGATTAGCCAATTCTTCGGCCAGACTTTTTGAATCGATTCGGATAGACAGTGAACCGTTTATATGTGTACAGTCTCCAAGTTTCTGGGCTTCTGACGTTGTGTCTACCAAAATAATGAAATTGTTTTCGGGTTCGGCATGGCACCACTTTTCACAACGACCGTTGCAGGACTCACAGCCGCCTTTTTCTATAGGAACTGATCTAAACCCCGGGGGGCAGGAATTGATGCATTTGTCCTGAAAAGCCCACCATGTGTCGTCCAAAATCGATGTACACTCTTCTTTTGTGACACAAGTGTGCAGCAGGGTGTGAAGAAATCTAAAATTCCAAAAACAAATATTTATTTTTGTTATATAATACAATAACCGTAATTGTATTCTAACTTGTTTGGGGGACAACTGCTGACACACGAACCGTTATCAGTGAAATTACTACAGGACAAACAGGAGTTAGTTCCTTTCGATCGCGATTCCTCTGTACAAATAGCACAACCGTTAGGGCAAGACTTGCTCCTCGTTATTTGGCATATGTTTTCGTTCCAACAGTGTCCTGTAACAGACGTCGTTTGTTGCAAAGTTAATTGATTGTCACGGCTAATGTTTTGGAATATACAGATACGTACCGGTTTTACAGTTTGACGAACAGGTCGTTGGACAAGGTTTCCGATTCCTCATAACGTCGACTTCGTCGGAAGCTACCATTACGTTTGGATTCTCAGTTCCGATAGCTGACCAATCGACGGTATCGACGTAGCAGAGCTTTGGACATCTTTGGATATAGATTTTTCCCCGGGGCATGTATACGAGACTTTTTAGGCCTATCTGCAACACACAACAATTATTTATTATTTTAGAAACATTTTTGAAGATGAAGAGACTCATAAAAAAGTTGTGAAAGTTTTCGTATGATGGCTAAATACCATTTTGAGCCAATATAATATGGGATTAAACTTTCATAAAGTCAATTCGGCAAATTTCTCCAAAAAAAAAAATGTGTGATGAGTAAGAACATTCGTTACACAGGGCGTTACAAAATTGCCTCCAAATATAATTACAATTAGTGTACAAACGTAATGTTTTGATGAATTTAAAAATATTTATGTATCTAATACGTAGATAGTGATAAGGGTGATTACAAAATAAATATTTACAAAAAAAACATTCCATTGATAGCCACATGCGTATTAAGCACATAATTATGGCACTTTTATGGATCTATTTACTACTTACTAATAATTACTGGTATGGTAACATCCAATATACAAATGTATCGTAAATTTATTTGTTTGTGTAAATACGTGCCGATTGCATATTGCATATACATAAGTACAAATAATAAATTTTACGCACGAGAAAAAACCGTTTGCACCATTGAACTATTATCTTAAAAAGAAATGAATGAATTCAACATTTGGATGAATCGAGAAAAGTTTTATTACTTCTATAAAGGCACACATCTCAACCACCCCAAATAAATAAAAAGGTAATTGAGCATTGTTGTAGTCAGTGCAATACTGCAACTTATCTTCTACAGTTGTTTGAATTCCTATTTAGCCAACATAAAGCTAAATAGTCAAATAAAACTACTTTTAAACTTGGTATTTGCATATTACGATCGTCTATTATTAATAAGGTTAAGCAGCGTTTTAATTCCCTGCATTCTAGTGAAAACCGCATTCAAATCGATAAAGAAATAACCGAGTTACCAATATTTAAAGTTACCCTGCAAGGGTTACCTATTCAGTAAGTCAACAGTGTACAAATGCACTGAACTTGACCTAGTTTTAATTGATCAATACAATGGCCGCTATCACAGTAGCCAATCAGGTACATCGAGACAGTTAAAAGCGATACAACTGCACTCGTGCGTCAGTAAGCCTCGATGCCATGGAAGAGTGTACATCGCTGCATCAAATTTTGGGTTAGAATTGCGTAAAAAGTTGTAATTTATTATTCAATTCTTTACAATTGCAATGTTTCTTTAAAAATAGGTTTTTTAAAGCGAAAAAAATGTTTTAAACTTGCACCCTACTATAAATTTATGTAGTATTTATTATTTAAGAAAAAATTATGATAACGTGTACTACAAACGTAATATTTTGATTAATTTAATAATATTTATGTAACTTGTACGTAGATAATGATAAGGGTTATTACTAAAATAAATATTTACAAAAAAAACACTTCCATTGGTAGCCACATTACTATTAAGCAAATAATTATGGCAATTTAACGTATATAATAATTACTGATATGTATATCATCTAGTATAAAAATGTATTGTAAATTTAAAAACCGCATGTTTTTTTAATAAACACTAGTGTACTGGCGCTTAAAAAAGTTCTGTTTTTTTTTTATTATTACTACCCATGCAGATTTTTTGAGGTAGGTAGGTATCTATTTTTAAAAATATTCTTTAAACTTTCGAGTACCGAGGCAGGTGTACTTTCTGGTGCACTTGAATAAACATAATTATAAATAAGTAAGTAGACGGACGCTACTACCAGTCACAAACAATAAAATCTCAATATAGAAATCTATAAATACGAAAGTAGAATCGTACGAAAATATTTCGTTTTGACCATCGATGTTTACAAACAAAGCGGTTTGAATATCTGTTTGATGACGATAATTATCACTGTAATAAACCAGATCATTTAAAAAACCCCATTTATATTACAGTTAAACTTCAATAACTTGAATGTCGATTTTTTTAATAAGTCGAACGATATTTTAAGTAAAATAAAAATATTTAATGTTAGGATATTGTTCTAATTCAAATAAATCCAGAATGGCAACAAATGTCTACAAAAGTACCATTTTAAAACTTATTTTTAATGAACATTATGGCAATTAATGTTAATGAATAGTAATTAATAACACTTCATAATACTTGTAATGCTGAAGTGTTGGTAAACAATCTAGGCCAGGCAAATTTCTTGACCTACATACACAGATATGCAGATACATAAATGGTATAAAGAAAGGTATGTATGTATGTCTCATACTGCCTTAGACAAGGAAAGAGAGAGGACTGATAACGCGGCGTCCGGCAGTGTGACCGATCGTCACCAATCTAATGGCGAACAGTTGCGCCAGAGGTGTAACATATGAACATTTACTCTCTTTCGTGCTACTTAAAAAAAATAAAGCAGATATAAAGAAATAAAGGAATCCTACAATAATCTCGCCTGTGACTGAAATTTATTAAAAAAAAAAATAGAATAAATAAGTAATACCAAAAACATTTATCAAACAAAACAAGTAGGAGACTTTACTTATATCATACATGCATAGATATTATTAATATAATATAATTACAATACAACTAACATTTAAAATTGTGGAACATTAGTTCTTACAGGAATTTACTTCAATTTTGCATTTAACTGAATTAAATGTTATAATTTAAAGGAATAAGAATTTTTTATTTGTTTGATGACGTACGTAATAAGCATATTATTACTGCTCAAATAAGCAGTGCATTTTTTGTTTTTAATTTAAACGATTAAAACAATTTTATTTCCCATCTTTATGAAAAACAGTTCTTCGGAAGAATTTTGGAGAAAAAAACCCCTTTCAGTGCAAAACAATCGAAGGAATAAAGTCGAGCATGCAGCATGCGCCATATAAACATTATATAATATAATATATAATTCGAACGTGGAATTCCACAAAGGGAAGTTTTTCGTATGTAGGGTTTACTATAAATACACCCAAAAAGGCTTCCGTCGGACCTGCTATCTAATGACGAATATAACGCCAATATTTTATACATAATCAGTAACTACGCCTATGGATAAATTAACGATTATACTGTATGCATAATTTATCAAGTATGAAACATGAATGAAAATCGCTATAATATTTGTTATACGTAATGTCTCTGTGTTAATATTAATGTATTGTAGTCGTCGTTTCATAGACAGGAGCATCGTTTCGTAAATTTGTAAATTTGGGACTAAAATGATTCTGCATTGCACAGAAGCAATTTTTTTCTTAACTGTGAAACCTAACTCCAGGCTTTTTTTTTTTCACTGCGACTTTGGCAGCCGTATGTCGAACATCCAACCATTTTATACTAACCACATAATTCATAAAAAAAACTCTTAACACGTACTTTCTGTCACCAAACCAAATGGGTGACAATTCTTTGTTTGTCACCTTTTTAATGGCGCTCGCTTCGATTTCGGTCACACATCGTTCGTTATCGTAATATCGAACATTACCAGTCCCCTCTCTTTCCTTGTCTAAGCATACTGCTACATGATAATACTTACGTAATAAAAGTACATCGCATTGTACATAAACACAAAATCGTGTCAGGCCGAAACGAACTAAGATTTTTATCTCAATTTGGCAACCTCTTAACACGTAAACAACATATATTTGATAACAGTATCAAGGCCAGTTGCTGAATTTACCAATCGTAAATATTAAGAGCCCAAACGTATTTTATTATTTATTCTATCCAGTAATAAAACTAAAATTGTAATGTTTATTATTATGCATGAATTTTATTTTATTTGATGTACCTATATACTATATACTAGGTATCTATAATATGATGGTTACTAGGAAGGGGTCTTTGCATTCAATTGTGCCTGGAAAAACTATTTTTTATTAACCGTAACTACTATCTGTAACTGTGAAAATGCAAATGCAACTGCATAATTGATTAACGTCTAATTAAAAATAAAACAAAAATGGGAATCCTCAGAATCACTTGAAATTTGAAATAAAATGGGTGTATCTAAAAGGATTTTTGGCGAGTCGCAGGGGGAGGGGGTGAAAATTAGTATTATTGGTATTTATTATTATAGTACAAGGTTTTATCAATTAGTTCTCATATTCCTAGCATTAATGTTAGTTATCCACTAGTCTTGTACTTTTGGTACTTTTCCTTTCCATTAAAATAAATACTAAAAGGTCATACAACAGTTAGTTTACTTGCAGGAATTCATCGCAATTAATACCTGAATACTTAATTTGTTTCGATTAAATGCTTTTAAACAATGAGGATTACAACAATTGTGTGTAGATGTACCTGCTTGTTTACTTTTTATTTTTTCAAAAAAATAACCCAATAAATATACTCTGCAAATAAGTATCTATAACATGACACTTTCAATAGCTGCACTCTTTTCGAGTTTTGAACAAATGAATTTATGTATCTTTTCTCTTTTATGGCAATTCAAGTCGTAAATTGTATTTCAGAATCGAACTTAAGTAATATGCAATATAAATCTACAACTGCCACGATAAATATGCAGGTACGTACCGACGTATTTGGAATGAATAAACAATTTCTGTACCCACATACACTTTTTACTGTGTCATTAATTCCGCCAGAACAATTTTCATTCAAGGTAATTTTACAACCAAGCAATGTACCTAGTACATAATAACTACATAATGTGTACCTTACTTACTGGATTGTTATTTTTTTTGTAAATATGTAAGTATGTATTAGATAAAATTAGGTATATTATGGAAGCACAATAACAAATAACAATGATGCACCAAAACTGTTATTAGGTGCTAAACAAACAGTAGTAAACATACCTAATAATATATCATTTTGCCCTACTGTAGTAAACCCTCCCTAGCTAAATACGCCAAAAGCATCTAACTACGGACAAACTCACAGCCCTGGGTTCAAACAATGCTAACACACTGCGTATAAATGAGGGGGAAAGGAAAAAAAAAACACGATAAAACGAAATAAAAAAAATTTAATATATTGTTATTCAATTTTCCCTTAAACTGTTTGTTTAATTCTCATAATGCGAACATGTAATTTGTAAATAGAAAGACAAAATTATCAAAAAGACCACTAGGTGTTGGTAAAATCTATCAAAATGATCACGTTTCTATTTTTGTTATATAAGGTGAAATCTTTGTCAAAACAAACTATAAGAAGGAGATCGGTTTAATTAAATTATACAAGTTCAGTGATAAATTCTTAGCATTGATCGAAGTTGTGCTTCTAGGCACGTTAAAGTCGAGATTCGCTTCGAGGCGTCTCTAAAATGTATATTATATTGTATAATGAGAAGAATGAATCACATCAACACACAAAACGCGACATTACGTAAAATGAAGGAATACACAAAAAAAATATAATCATGCCTGAAATAAAAGAAATCACCTTAATAATCTAAACGGATTAAAATTGAAATCCTTTTAAAGAGAAAAAAAATTAATAAAATACATAACGCCATCGTAGCCAACGCCTAGTGATTTGTACATAAGAACTTATATACTTTCAAAAACAAAATGTACTTGCTTCCAGGAACAAACAAAATTGAATATAATAAAAACTACAAAAAGGATTTCGATTTAAACGGAAATTAAACTTTGGGAAAACTTTCCAGGCAATCAAAGAAATTAATAAAGAAAATCTATTTGCAATTAAAAAAATGATTTTAAAAATTAAAATTTACAGACAAAAGATATTTACCTTCTTTCACAAATCAAATCACAATATAAATTTTTTTCTTTTCACTGCACCCAAAATTTTACTTTTTTATACTTGTCACCAGTGTGGTTCAAATTCGAATGTCCCCGAAATTTTTCCCTTGTCCGACTCTCGTCGTTCGCAGCCGTCTCCCCCGCGTCCCCCTAAATTCCTTTTGTGCTTACTCATTCTAAATAGTAAGTACATAGGAGTACCTAGTCCCATACCTGGACATCTCTTTACGCCGCGGAAAAGAGATAAGGAATCGCGTGACATGGTCGTACAATATCAGCAAAGGGGCCCCAGTCGGGTTAAACCATTATTACAAAATTTCCGCGAAACATCGGGAAACTCCCGGACTGAAAATCTGAATTTAAAGTGACGACTAGATGGCACTATGGTTATTGTTTCTGGATGTTATTTTGGATAAAAGGAATATAAGGCGGGAACCCTACACTACCAAATTTATTTCACGACATATCTGTAATTATGTACTTACTATGTTGTCAGGATGGAGTTTAGAATTAGATTTTTATTGATAAAATATAGAGATCAAGGGGATAATAATGAACGTTTCCTGTAATAACAACCAGTAATTTTCACATACATATTACCTAAAAACAATTTTTTGACTGTGTAATATAATATAATATACAGATTGCGAAAACATAGCGAATCTTACGGTCAAACTATTGCCTCATCCCAAATGTTTCTTGGGTACTCTTCGTTATGGGTGTGTCTACGCGCAACGGCCAACAGCAGCGAGCGGCTAATGTGCGTACGCAGCCGTCACGCCTCTTACTGGTCACTACCATTTGTTATAGCGGTGCAACGACAAGATCCACTGTTTCGCATACTGTATAATTACCTATAAATGTATATATGTAATTACGTACGCTATGGTATGTTAACACATGCCGTGCTAATTAACAAAAAACGGGATGGATAAGATAACAAACAAACTTTTGGCGAACATCGTGTGTTGATCATCATCACAAAATAACAAAGTAAGTAGGATTTTTATTTAAATTGCGTCACGCTATTAATAATACAATACAACAGATGACCTCGAGACAACTCCAGTTACGCAAATAATCAATAAATATATTACCTACTCAACTCGGAGGCTCCTACTATTTTTTTAAACAAATTGTAACATCTTATCATATCAATATTTGTCTGCAAAAAACCAAACTACTACATACCTATAGTACATAGATCTATCGTTATTATTACACATTAAATAAACAGGTACTTATTATCTAGACCAGATAGACGATGAACCGATAAAAACAGGCGTAGGTAAATGGAATTTTAAGAGTTTACTTTTTCTAATCAAAAATTGAAAAAATTGTCGCCTTTGTTTAGGACTGAAATGTATTAAATTCCTTTAATTCTAATTCTTATCTTAACAATGTATTAGGAAAGTACCTGCGTATATGTATTGTATTATCGATCCCAATAATTTGATTTATGAACAAAAAAATCAATAAATCCTTTCTTTAAAATAAAAACTTTTATAAATAAAGAATTCACAGGAAACAAAAATGATTTGCCTGGGTGGGGGTTAGTAATGAATGTCCACTGCGCATTTTTGGGGGTAACAAATTAAACTCCTCAAAAAGTCTAACATCCGGCCTCCGGCTACATACATTTGTCGACCTGTACAATGTAAATGTCTACGTGGTCTCTTCAACAAATACATGAATTCATAACTCATCCTCAAGGGGTTGATTAAGGGCATAATAAAGGAATACTGCCGAATCAGAAAAAGTAAATTTTAGTGCCTCTCCTATCCTTGTCGAAGATGTAAATTAATTAATTATCATTACCTACAAAAACTTTTTGATAAAACTTTAGAAAATACTGAATGTGAAGCTTTAATTATCTAAGGGCTGTAAAGATTGCAAGGATAATGCAAGAGAGGAACCCTTTACCTATTATATTGCTCTATTTTTTTGACGCTAATCGGATAATCTATACTAAAGATGATTAACGTTGTACTCCCGATTTTGTTTAAAAAAAAATCTGACGACCTAAATAATTCAGGTATTTATTGAACAGACTTTGTAGTTAAGGAATTGTTGTTGAATATCTGGATAACTGTAAAGGTAATTAAAAAGACATTAAGTGTCTACCTAGTTAAAAAAATTTGGATACTTATGAATTTAATTTTATGTTATTTTTACTATTATTGCAGCTTTAAAACTGCTCATAAAAACATCAAAAAATGTTAAACAAATTTTAAGTAATTTTCCATTTTACTGTCTCATTAGGAACTACTTGTGTAGTAATTAATAATTCCAAAATTTACAATAATTGTTTTTTTTTTTAACTTAAATTTTGAGTAGGATTAGAAAAAGTTCAATAAAAATTAAAAATTATTTTTAAATTACCTATTTGATGCTATTATAATTAATAATGAACAATATTATAAGGTAAAAATCGATTTGTCAAGTACCCAAATAATAACATAAAGAATATTTAATCGAGCAGAAAATGTGGCTAACGACATATATACATATGTATAAATGTTATAACCAGTTGTAGAATTATAATACAATCTGAATAAAAGCCGAGTGAATGTTTCATCTTTTCCTGATATTAATAACCTTATTTATTGATGTCTTCACTACGATACAATGCCACGATATAGAGACCGAAAAGGACACGGTAGAGAAAGGCAAACCAAACCAAACCAAAAATATATACCATACATAATATTTATATAATGTATATGGTATAAAAATAGTGAGATTATTACGATTGTTTCTGGCGTTGGAATTAGCATTTTTTATGGGTACGTAATGTAAATAAAGAAGACCAACTTCCGCCTATACATAATATATAATTTGCTATTAAACACAATTAATGCGAAAGTACTTATTATCGTCTGCAAAACTAAGTTTATTAAATTTAGTGGTTCATTTTTCTTGACCTTCTCCTTTCATTAAGTAACAAAAATTTTGACCATATGTAGATGGATGTTGCATCCCGTTAGTAGGTCAATAATAATGAGGGCACGAAACAACCTTGGACACAACCACCAATTACTCTCTGAACGATCGGAATAATTGGCAACAAAAATAAATAGACGATGCATTTCATTTCATGCAAGCCAGTAAATTCAATTTAAGTGTTATGTAGGTATAAACTAACGAAATCAATTTCTATGTTCTAATATTTTTGTTCAAATTAGGCACACAATGTGGACAAAAATAATTACTTTGTAACATAATGGAATACCAAATAAAAGAAAACATTACAGTAATCTAATAAAAAATTGGGGACTGTGGTAAAAAACAAAAAGAAACAATGTCGCGTAAAATAAGAAAGAAAAGCCTACACAAGAAAAGTGGGCGAAAGACGTGTCGGCAAACAAAATGTTTTAATGTGATAATTAGGCTTTGGGAGGGTACGTAGGTGTCTTTTTATTATTTTAAGATTAAAACACAAATAACAATTCTAATAAGAGAATAAAGAATATACCTAATACTACGTATTGTAAATTCCATTAATCTTTATTTTCGCACGTGTTATTTTTGGCTCTGTTTATGAACTGACGCATACAGTGTTTGTTCGTATTGGTATTTACTCTATTAACCCAAAACAGATTGTGTGCAAACCGTTTTTTTTTTGTGGCCTCCGTTGATCGAACTTACTACATGTAGCCCAGACGCCTACCTACTGAAACGATAAGCTTAAGTGGTCATTCTAATAAATAAAAAAACAGAAAACAATTTTACGCACGAGAAAAAACCGTTTGCACCATTGAACAGCTATCTGAAAAAGAAATGAATGAATCCAACATTGGGATGAATCGAGAAAAGTTTTATTACTTGTATAAAGGCACACATAATAAATAAAAAGATAATTGAGCATTGTTATAGTCAGTGCAATACTGCAACTTATCCTCTACAGTTGTTTGAATTCCTATATAGCCAACATAAAGATAAATAGTTAAATAAAACTACTTTGGTATTTGCATATTACGATCGTCCATTTCTTAACAAGGTTAAGCAGCGCTTTAATTCTATGCATTCTGGTGAAAACCGCATTCAAATCGATAAAGAAATAACCGAGTTACCAATATTTAAAGTTACCCTGCAAGTGTTTCCTATTAAGAAATCAAAAGCGTACAGGTGCACTGAACTTGACCTAATTTTAAACAATCAATACAATGGCCGCCATCACAGTAGCCAATCAGGTACATCGAGACAGTTAAAAGCGATACACCTGCACTCGTGCGTCAGTAAGCCTCGATGCCACGGAAGAGTGTACATCGCTGCATCAAATTTTGGGTTAGAATTGCGTAAAAAGCTGTAATTTATTATTCAATTCTTTACAATTGCAATGTTTCTTTGGAAATAAGTGATCTAAAATGTTTTAAACTTGCATTCTACTTTAAATTTATGTAATATTTATTAATTTTTCGTAATAGAATTATCTTTACATTTAACAGTGCAATTTATTCATATCTGTATGTTCAATAATAATTATTTATTTTACTTTTCATCAGTAAAGTCCATTATAACCAGACACTAATTCAATGTTAAAAAATGAAGCTACGTATTTAATTAGAAAAAAAACAGGGTAAATAATTAAGTGAATACAAATGAGTGAAGTTATCTGCATTTAATTAAGCTTTGATCATACATTAATAAAACAGAGAGTTAATTTAGATCTGTCACTTTAGGCTTATGATGGGTATCAATCAAGGGCAGGTGTTTGTAACAGTCACATGAAAGACATTCAAGTAAGATACAAACGTGACGAAAGGATTTCTACATACATACGCTAACCCAAACCTTTCAAAAGCAGATGTACATAATACAGAAAGGCCTTTACAAGGCCAAGTACACAACAATATCTATGTACATAGCTACTTTTACATAATACACAAGCCACGTATTATTAACTACATCATTCTTTACTATATGTGTGTGTGTGACCTTTTCTACTCCCAAAGTGCATGTGCATGCACAGCAGGTATTTGACAAATCGATGAAAAGATTGATGGAAAATATTTCCGTTAGAATAATACCTATCCAATATATTTCATGACAAAATGGTACGCAGCTACCAAGTGGATGATGAAATGTAGTGATAAACTAATCGTTTGACCCTAATTAGTGGCGATTAATTTTAATATCGATATTGGATTTGAATTTGTCACCTAATGTTAATTTCGATGTAAACTACTTAGAAACCTAAAGATAGCAATGAGATTCAGGACTGAAATTGATACAGCAATAAAATTTCATTAAAAAATAAAAAACCGTTTTCTGACAATTCATCGAGTTCCTTATGGCTTTTAAAAATGTCGCGCATGTCTCCACAAACTTCCTCTTAAATGAGAACGGAAAATCTTAGACAGGTGGTGCTTTTTTATGTAAACTAAAGTATTTACAGTCATATATGATATAACATCGCATCTTCTCTTTTTCTTTACCTCTACTCAGTTAATTAAATGAACAACGTCAGATGCAACAGCCGCCACAAAAATAAAATAAAAAACTATTGTATTTAAAAAATAGAAGTGTTGATCTCATTGCCAAAGGTTAAAGACCTTCGATTTTTCTGTAAGTACATAACGTAATGTATGTATATCTTATCATCAAGCTAATTGTATTACATACAACCAACGGAAATGGTGTGTCAACACTTATGTGTGTCCTATTCATAGAAAAACGGGTACAAATATATTCTTGATAGGAAACCTTTTGGGTTAGAATATGTTACCATTAGAGCGAGACAAGTCTTGGTGTTATCGACATCGAGGTCTGTAACAAGATGCGGGAAGGGGCGGGTGGTGGGTGAATTGACTTTAGGGGAAACCGGGGAAACAACTCCGAAGAATTGCTACATCGAACAGGCAAAAGTGTACGTTACAATTTATATTCCCCAAACGAAAATAAATAGAAACAGAAGTTAAAAAATAAAACGCATCCAAAATTCCTTTAGGTACAAATTGAAATAACTTTCCTCAATATTCGTTCCGGATATCAATTAGGTACATAATTTCACGTATATCAAGCTAGCACGACAAAGTTATTTTTCCGATTTCTGACTTGCACTATAGTTTGTCGCTAATTTGTTACCAAATACAAAAATTTGTCGCTCGTGCCGTTTAGCCATAATCAGCTGGTATGTTAGCATGATATCAAGCTAGCACTACACATAGCATATCTCGAAGAGGAAATGTCGTAGGACAGGGATGGCGAACCATTGGCACTCGTGCCACAAGTGGCACGTTTGAAAATTTTGATGGCACGCATAAAAACAAAATTTTTTCAAACATTTAATTTATAGTTTTTGATATAAATTTGTAGTACTGAATACCTGTCTTAGTATGTTAACTAGAACCGTCAAATTATACATTTTATTATTAAAATATCGCATGAATTCTTTCGAAGTATATACAGATGCGCATTAGATAAAAAAATTATGCGTATCCAGTTTCGCCTTCTTAAGGTATTTGAATGTTGTTGCTGTCGCAGCGGTCGAATCAAAATTTATTTTATATCCTGATACAATACAATTTGAAAAATTAAATTTAAAAGTCCTTGAGTGGTTAAATTTTAATAAATTAGAAATGGAATTAGTTGAATTTCAGTTAAGTACCATATAGAACCAAAAATTTGTTGATTTAAGAAATGATTTAGAAATTATTGAAAGTAATCGATTATTGGATAAAATAAATAAAATTGCAGAAGATGAAATTCTAACTAAGTATACATGGAATTCAGTTCCTGACACGTTTAATTGTTTAAAACTTTAAAAATATTAGCAAAGGAAATTTTATCAATATTTTCATCGACGTGGGCATGTGAATCTCTATTTTAGAATTAAATTTTATAAAAAATAAATATAGGAATAGAATGACGGATGAGTCGAGCTCTGCATGCGTACTGTTGAAATTAACTAAATATGAACCAGATATTAAATCTTTATCATCCTGTGTGCAGCAACAAAAATCACATTAAAAACTTTTTTTTAATGTGAATTTTGTTTCTAGCATATTGCTTTTTGTAAATTATTGATTAATAAAAAATTGTTTAAAGATGAATTGCTTTTGTATGTTTGTTTAATTATACTTATGTATAGTTTCACCACGATAACATTTCGAATGAAATTTTATTGTGGCACGTTACCTATTTAAAAAAGATTTTTTATGACTTTGTGGCACGGACATCAAAAAAGGTTCGCCATCCCTGTTGTAGGATATTACTGTAAAGGCCATAATTTGTCGCTAGTCTTTTCTCCAGCTGATAAACGAAAAATTGCTGGAAAGTAACGTTTTGCCCAACTTGGGGGAAACAGGGAAAACCTAGTTTAAAAAATTTGGTAAATAAATCCGATCACTTAAAACAAACGTAACAAAGAACTCCTTGATTAATTGTTTGATGGTTTTCCAGCAGTTTTTCGCTTATCAATTGGAGACAAGACTAGCGACAAATTCTTTGAATGTGTCATCTTTCAGCGACAAATTATGGTCTTTACAGTAATATCCTACGTCATTTCCTTTTCGAGATACGCTATGTGTAGTGCTAGCTTGATATCAAGCTACCACTACAGCTGATTATGGCTAAACGGCACGAGCGACAAATTTTTGTATTTGGTAACAAATTAGCGACAAATTATAGTGCAAGTCAGAAATCGGAAAAATAACTTTGTCGTGCCAGCTTGATATACATACGTCATAATTTCATTAATTAACACTAATAGCTTTGTGGCTTTACTTGTAATGAACTGTTTTACAAAAGATTACAAAAAAAAATCTTTGGGTGAAATTTTTGTTTATAGAAACTTTTGAAAGCCGCCACTGGCAACTAACTCTACCTTGCCAATCCTATGTTTATGAGTTTCATAGCGACAAATACACGAAACTTAATTGTCTTTCGGGCAATGGCCCATGCAGAAAGTCCAGTTGAGTCGAGAATAGCACGTCTTTGCATCTACGTATATGTATGCATATAAAGTACGCAAGAAAACGTGAGTAGATACCCATGTCCTTAACAATAAGTTGCGTATTATCTTATAAGAAAACATACGTCTGGTTTTCTCGACTCATAACCAGTAGCGGAACATTAAATTTTCCAACCGTAACTTTTGAATATATTTAGATAAAATTGCCTCTCATTGCTGCAGAAAATCAATCAACCATTAGGTATATATACAGGGTTTTTCAAGTTGATGGGCTATAAGAAGTATATAAATTAATAGAAGGAATTCAATTCTGAAACTTTTCATTTCATTTGGTAATTGTTTATGCCGCTTCTTTTAAAAATATTTTCAAGTTCAATTTACATCCGGTTATACCGGAAGTCGATACCAACTTTGTTATTTTCAATGGAATGGTATATTTTTTACGCTGAATTCGAATAAAACGTGTAATTCTAAGGTAAGTTTGATAACCAACTTGTACACCTATGACGATCGATTTCTGAGTTAATTTAATTTATAGAAAAAAAATCGCTACCGCAACCCAAATTATAAAAAAATCATAACTTCCACAAAATACGATTTACAGTGTTGAAATTTTTACTAGTAATAGCTGAATATTAGTGCTAACGCCCTAACAAAATTGAATTAAATAATTTATACAGGGCGTTCAAAATAAAATTCTAAAATTGAAAAACTTCAAACACGAATTACTTCGTTTTTTCAAATGGCACCTACTATTTTTTATTTTTTCAATCGATTCCTTTTTTTATCCTCTTTCGATCTATATGGATACTTCCTATTTTAAGTAATAATTCAAAATCATTCCAAAATTTTCAAAGAAAATAGGAAGTATCCATATAGATTGAAAGAGGATAAAAAAGGGAATCGACTGAAAAAATTAAAAATAGTAGGTGCCATTTGAAAAAACGAAGTAATTCGTGTTTGAAGTTTTTCAATTTTAGAATTTTATTTTGAACGCCCTGTGTAAATTATTTAATTCAATTTTGTCAAGGCGTTAGCACTAATATTCAGCTATTACTAGTAAAAATTTTAACACTCTAAGTCGTATTTTGTGGAAGTTATGATTTTTTATAATTTGGGTTGCGATCACAATATTTTTTTCTATAAATTAAATTAACTCAGAAACCGATCGTCATAGGTGTACAAGTTGGTTATCAAACTTACCTTAGAATTACACGTTTTATTCGAATTCAGCGTAAAAAATATACCATTCCATTTAAAATAAGAAAGTTGGTATCGACTTCCGGTATAACCGGATGTAAATCGAACTTGAAAATATTTTTAAAAGAAGCGGCATAAACAATAACCAAATGAGCCGAAGTTTCAGAATTGAATTCCTTCTACTAATTCATATACTTCTAATAGCCCATCAACTTAAAAAACCCTGTATATATATAAGAAAATATTAATTTAAAAGTCGAATAGTGACAAAATATTATGGTATGAATTATAAATACCTACATAGTTCACTTACACAAATATTTGCAATAAGCACAGGTACCTACGTAAGTACAAGTGGAATTGTTTTTGTGGCCTACATTTTCAAAGTAAATTTATCCTCCCTTGTAACAGGACAAGACCACACAGGACATCTTTTAATAGAATGAATGTATTGTATATACTGCACATGCCTGCCCAAACCTTCACAATTAAATCAACATCGAAACTTTATTTACTTAATTGTTACAACTGAAACAGAAGTCCATTATTTTGTGCTTTATGCCAAAATACATTTCATAAGGTCCAATTTTTAGTCAGCAGTTGTAACTTACTATCAATGTGACAATAATGAATCAATTTGTTACAGAAAAGCGTACCAGCAAAAACACAACAATGGTCATGAAATACTTCTTGAAGTAGGTACTTATATCTTTTTCTAGGAAATCATAATAGTAGTTACAATTCGTAATGGTCGCTGACCGCCTCGTGACCGTGGTTAAAGTCAAAAGAAGTCTTTTTTAAATCTAACTTGTAATTCTTGTATTCTATACTACAGGTAGGTATAATAAAACAGCGTTCTTATAGGTACCAATTATTCGTATAAATCAATTAAATTTGTTAACCTTTTTATAATAAAATATGTCTATTAAATCAAGTTTATTTTTACGCGACGTCAGCGTAAACGAGAAAAACAATTGGTTTGCTTCACGTACAGCTCTGAAATTTTCAAAACACAATAGGAGCCAATAGCCATCATTTTATTAATGCGTTTGAAATGCAAGTCATTATTTACTTTTTATTTACGCGCCACTTTACTCCATTCAATTGCTTCATAAATTGATAAACATATTTTTAATTCATTATCAGAGTAATGTTCGACATTGTCAAGGAGTGTCTCTCCTTGGAGTTGTTTAACCAACGTTTCGCCAATTACTGCGATTGGGATCTTCGAGGAAAATATTAGCGAGGGCGTAAAGTCTCTACTGAGACTAAATCTAATTAAACCTCAGTGAGTGAAAATCTTTGTCCTTGCTATGTTCCTTGAAGATACTGCACTGAGGGTCATCATCAAAGAGTACACAGTAAGGCTCCTATGCATTAAGGTCAACTTAAAAGTACCTTGGTAATCTAAGTAGATACTGTAACTCATTAGTGTGGTTGGCATCCTCAAGGAACGTAATGAAAACGTGAAGGAGTATCAATGAAAATCTTTACGTTCCCTAAGGATACCATTCCGGGAATAATCATCAAAAGATACCTGAAGGGTCTCCTACGCGATGAGGTCAATTTAAAACTACCTTGGTAATCGAACCTCAAAGTATTGCATTTCGATGTGACAATTACTGTGGTCGGCATCCTCAAGGAACGTACCAAGGACGTAATGACTCTATTGAGACTAAACCTGACTGAGACTCTGTGAAGGTTGTTAGGTTCCCTGAGGATACCATTCTGGGGATAATTATCAAAAGACACCTGAAGGGTCTCCTACCCTATGAGGTCAATTTTAAACTACCTTGGTAATCTAATTTTAAAGTACTGCAATTCGTTTCGACAATTACTGTGGTCGGCATCCTCAAGGAACGTACCAAGGACGTAAAGACTAAACCTGATTGAGACTCTGTGAAGGTTGTTAGGTTCCCTGAGGATACCATTCTGGGGATAATTATCAAAAGACACCTGAAGGGTCTCCTACCCTATGAGGTCAATTTTAAACTACCTTGGTAATCTAATTTTAAAGTACTGCAATTCGTTTCGACAATTACTGTGGTCGGCATCCTCAAGGAACGTACCAAGGACGTAATGACTCTATTGAGACTAAACCTGACTGAGACTCTGTGAAGGTTGTTAGGTTCCCTGAGGATACCATTCTGGGGATAATTATCAAAAGACACCTGAAGGGTCTCCTACCCTATGAGGTCAATTTTAAACTACCTTGGTAATCTAATTTTAAAGTACTGCAATTCGTTTCGACAATTACTGTGGTCGGCATCCTCAAGGAACGTACCAAGGACGTAAAGACTAAACCTGATTGAGACTCTGTGAAGGTTGTTAGGTTCCCTGAGGATACCATTCTGGGGATAATTATCAAAAGACACCTGAAGGGTCTCCTACCCTATGAGGTCAATTTAAAACTACTCAGGTAAACGAACCTCAAAGTACTTCATCTCTTTTCACCAATTAGTGTGGTTGTGAACCTCAAGGAACATAGTAAGAACGTAGTCTCTAAACCTGACTGAGTCCTTGTGAAGATCTTTACGTTCCTTGAGGCTACCAAATTGGATATGATCATCTAAGGGTGCTTACAAGATGGATATGGTGCCCAATAAGGTCAATTCATTTAAAAGTACCTTGGTAATCTAACATTAAAGTACCGTATGTATGTATTGAAGACCTTGATGGTTAATTAGAAAACCAAAATTAAAAACCAAACAGTCCTCCAATTCCGAAGCAATGTAGGTCAACATTAATTAGACATACCGAGGTAAAATAGTCGCTGTCCTAATTATTGTACATTTAAAGATACCATCGTTATGTTTTGAACTACGTATTGAGTATTTGGCATTCGGTTGTATATTTAACATCTCGTTACGACTAGCAGGTAGGTACCTTATTATTATATTTAACAATAACAGTTTATCTATAACTAACTCTTCCATTATTAATACCGAAAGAATTTGGTTCATTTAATAACACTTGCCAAGGCCTCAACATGTTGTTTTTACATTATTATTACACCATTGTCCAAGAGCATGTACGTGGGTACCTACTGTACACAAAACATAATATTTCACAGCTAAAACTTATTTTGAAACGTGCGTTCATCAACGGTCTTTCTGTGTCTCTTGATGATGCAACTGAAATTTCCCATATTAGCATAAATTTGTTCTGTATGTACTAATTAACGTTTCAGGTCGTTTATTAACCTTTATTATTTTACGTGAAAGTGTCATCAAATTTTCCAATATCACGTACCGGAATATCGAATCGAAACAAGCATTTATTGATGTGGTGACACGAAAAGTAAACAAAATTTTTATTAAATCGTAGGTACCTACAACAAAACGTAAATCACTTTTTCAGGACGTACCTACCTCCCAAATCCTATATCTGTATGTATTTTGTAACAAGATTTATTGAGAAAATATTTCAGTCTGAAAGTCACAATCGCTCATCCTCAACACAAACAGATTCAAAATAAAAAATCCTACATTTACACGTTTTCAGTTTTTAATCCCACATTTATTATTAGATATATAGATATACCTACGTATCATTCAAACAGTTTGGTTATAAATATACAAAATGTTCCAAAAATAACACAGAAGTGAGAATCTAAAAAAAACAAACGCTCTTGGAAATGAGATAATTTATACAATTATAATAACAGGTACCTAATATTGAAGTAACCACCAAGCAGTGGTCAAAAGTTATTTAAAAAAGAGGAATAAAATAAACAACGTTTGGATACATGGATATGAGCAACGACAGACATCAGGTGGACATCAAAGGAACCCATCAGTCAAGAAAGAAGAGGTCACTCTCAGATGTCGTGAGAAAAAATAAAAACAGAGCATAATGCAAAAATAAAAATACTTTAATAGGAAGAATGGCAATAAAAGACAGCGTAATGGCAACAAAGGCAATATTAGAAGATGCCTACATAAAAACGAATATGGAGAAGACTGGTGGTGGATGATATTCATCACATTTGTACGTAAAGAACTATTTTTAAAGGTAATAGACGAGGTCTCACTTTAGACAATTTTATTGGGTAGGTAGTAGAGTCCATTACACCAACACATGATAAGAAAACGACATATTATGTATATTAATTATATTATTTGCAGGACATGATAACAACGCATCAATCATCGATGTTCATGTGCTATAAAATAGCTCCATTCTAATTTCAATGATGAGGTTGTTCGTTTTAGTCATAATCATATTCGCGAGTATACTGTTTTTTGTAAAATGATGCTCTTTAGGTATAAACTTTAAGGGTAAAAGCAGTAGTTCTCTTGATGGTGTAGGATTCTGAGGTTTACCTACCCACAAAGGAACAAAATTCCAGAATTCTGTGTATTTAATTTCTTTGACTTTGATACTAACATCAGGGTATCTTTCAATCTTTATTTTTTCAACCGGGTTCTGGTTCTAGTTTCCAGAGTACGTACATCTCCGATTTTTTTAAAGCTTGTAAGTTTCAAAAATATACGAGCCCATAATATACGTAGTTGTGTTTCCCAAATCGTTTCTTTATCTTGTGGCTTAACCTCGCTTGCCGTTATCTACTTACTTAGAAAGGCCCACCATATCAATTAACTACTACTACTCACTAAGTTTAGATTTCCACAAACAATAATTACAACATTATCAAGTACCTATTTTCAAATAAACGAAACAGTACCCCGACATTATCTACTATAGTCTGTGCCTAAGGATATCCTGAATAATAAATACGAGTAGTCGATCGAAACGGAAATTCAGTGTGTAGGTAAGTCTGATCGATTATTTTGACCCGATATTTTTGCCGTACTCCACAACACTAAATGTTTCGTCCATAACTTTATTTTTAAGTTTTCGCTCCGTTCATTGAACTCGCAATATCGATACATGGAATGAGTAATCATAATTTCATAGCGGATCGTATTTCTTTGAAATTCCAGGTGCGCAAAAAAAAGGGGCTCAAGCCAGGTGAAACAAAATGAAAAATCGGTTCTTCCACAAAAACAACTAGGACCCACAACTACCTATCCATCAATAGTAGAATATCTAACTAATTGTAAGACTTCTAACAAAATCGATGTTATCCTTCATTGTTTTTTTAAATACCTACTTAAACTTCTATTTAAAAATTGCTTGAAGTAAATAAAGAAATATGTAGTTAAATTTAAATGAATGGCTGCAACTTGTGAAGAAATAGAAATTGCTTTCTTCTTGAGGCGGTAATGAATTATTGCCTATAATTTAATTACCTATCATTTCCTACGGTAAACAATGATTTGATTAATTACTTTAAATTCTCACTGCCGACAAATGGTTTTATTGACGAGTAAAAAACCTTTTAAACTTTTTATAACCTTGTAAGTAAAGATAAATTATCGCGAGGGTGTTAAAATCGTCAACTGTAAATATGATTATGTCACGTATGTACCTCCATCAAGTTTGGCATCTCAAAAAAAATTAACGAATAATCCCTGAGGAGTGTGTTGCCTCTTATGATAGAGAGATTTGGAAAAAGTTTGCTCAACGACTGTAATCCATATACTCTGTAGAGGAGCACATAGCCCTTCACTTCCACTAAATCAGGAAAAGTTAAATTTTCAAAATCCTTCGGCTTTGCCAGTTCATAAAGCACAATCTGGAGATTTCCGACGATAACTCTACACCCGCGCAATGCTTCGAAACTATTTACACTAACTCTGATATCCATATCCATGCAGTATCCGGAATCGCTGCGCCCTTCTATGAAATTCACTAGCACCAACACGGTCAAAGCGAGGCACACGCGTGGCATGTTTCACGTTACATTGGGCAAGTTTGTAGACATCTTACCCGTTCTATATTCCGCGGGTAACTGACAATCGCGAGTCGAGACTGAGACTTGATCGCGACTTGCTCTACGCGCGCGACCTCACTCCTCTTCTCTTCCTTTAGCGTCCATCTTTGTCGGTAATATTGAGTCCCGATATCGAAAAATACGCGCCCGCGTAAATTAGCAACCCAACTTAGGGACAATAAAACTTGGCAGGTGAGTTATTCAAACAATAGCATAATAAGGAACACTAGAAATCTTAAAACTGGCTGGCGCATATACTTAATGTATGCTTTTATCGTACAGCCGTATCGTCGTCTATTTACTTTCGGTTTCTACCACACGAAAATAAACGACAATCACCGACAGCAAACACGAACAGTCGGCCAAATTGCTTTACAACGTGAACTAAACAACAACAGCTGATACGTCACTTGTTTTTTTCTACGTTTCATCGCAGTGGGCCGACGCGACGGAGACGGTCGCATGTTCAATAATGGGCCTTTTTTGGGTAAGTGCGGGAGGTAGACAGACGTCTCCATACGAGGGAAACATCAAAAGTTTCAGAAACTTGCACTTCCTCATGTTGCCTCTAAATTTCTCATGTCGATAATGGGCTGATGGCAGGCAAACGTCTTCCATTCGAATGGGACATGAAAATCTTTCAAAATTTCTTATAAGCTACAATAATGTAGAAGTCGTTGTTACTCTAGTTCATATGTAGTGAATGGGCCTTTTTTGGTAGGGCGCTGGAAGTAGACAGATGTCTTCTATACCTTAGAAAACCTTCTTATACCTCTACTATATGTAGCTAATGACCTTTTTTAGGTTAGTGTAGTTTCAGAAACTTATGTGACCAATATTATCGTAGGAAACCTTATTAAACTTCCTCATGTTGCTTATATGCCCTTTTTGGGTAAGTGCTAGAGGTAGATAAACGTCTTCCAATATCATGTAATCCATATTAACCTTCGAAAGCCTTGCTATAAGTCTCCATATGTAGTTAATTGACCTTTTTTGGGCGAGTGCTGGAGGTAGATTGACGTCTTCCAAACGAGAGAACATCAAAAGTGTTCTAAAACTCGTATACCGTAGGTTACCTTGTTATTTTTCCTCAAATGTATATAATTAAAAGAAACAATGAGGATGTAACTACATAACCACCAGTTGCTCTACTCTGTACTTAGTGTTGAAATCGCGATTTACCATCAGATCCGCGGTTACATGAATTCTGTACAAGGGGAAGCGCGAATAGATCCCTCATGGATTCTTTATTTTGTAGTACCATATTTCTTTTTCAGTTTTTAATCGACTTGTTTTTATAGTTACAAGATCTTGGTCGATAACGTTTCAACCTATGTTTCCTTTATTTTTTTGTTGTACTTTAACTAGTTGCCTTCTTAATTTCTCTCTGGTACTGTTAGCATTTCGAATTACTCATCTTGTACATACTTCTTCAGGACCTTATTCCCACTATTGACATTTTCAAGTCTTCTTTATACATCATTTTTGTTTCCAGTTAAAACTCCTTTCCCTTTCCCTTAATAAACCTTTCTCGAGTCTCTCAGTGCGAGTTAAATGAATTTTTGATTTTGCTAGGACATTCAGGGATATTTAATCAATATTATAGCGAATACCGTATCATCCCATTTAGTCTAATACGTATTAACGACATTGTGTGATCCTAAGAATGAATACATTGTTAATGAGGTGGTCTTCTATAGTTTCAAGACTTTGGTTGGTGATCTCAAACTGGTAAAGTCTATTTTACCTCAAATTACAAGTTTTTTTATTGTATTGCTCTAAGTCTCGAGTAGCTGGCCCTCTACAGTTTTCACAATTCCCTTCCGGTATTGTAAGACATCTGTAATAATCGTCTTTTCAGATTTTCATTCTTCATTATTAACATCTTCAGATCTTTATCATTCTTCATTTCCGACTCCGTTCAATATCTCAAAAAATTAAAGACCCTTTGCACGTAATCAATTTATTCTTGAATGTTTCAATATGAGTTATCGTAGTTGGTCTTTTGCTTTTGTTCCTTGATGATCGATCCTGCTGATATTATCATCAAAGTTTTCTTATTTATGAAAACGATGCTTCTGGGTAATGTGCATGATAATAATCGCTTTTGTAAGAGACCTGAAGATGAGAAACCTTCACTTATACAACTTCCCTATAGGTACATACATATAAGTACAAGGAAAGCTTTAGTATTTGTATGTTATCTTTAATTTTTTTATGGCATGATTGCTGTTTATTTCACATGTAACTACCTCATTCTACATTCAAGGGAAGGGGCTGTTTAGTACCGATTGTTATAATCTCTTTGTCAGGAAACTGTCTTCATTAAAAAATTATTAAGTTTTAACCAGTAGGTAGCAATTCGATTTTTTGTTTTTCTGTTAACATATTTATATTCTTCTGTATAATCTGCTCCGTCTGCAGTCACTGATCACTTTTATTTTACACTATTAAATACACCCTAATAATTTTGAATCATTTTTATTACTCATTTTATTAGAAGCAAGTCGCCAAAAATATTGTAACGTTTACTATTAGTCGATACTTATTAAAATATCTATTTAATATAAAGAAAAATAAAATAACGACAAGACAAGCTGCGTACGTCTGTTCACTCACTCACTGTACCTGTGAATACTCAACTGACGCGACCACACCCTTGGCTAAAGACGATCGCTATCCCCCGCGTAATATGTGCAAAAATCACGTATGAACGCCAATACCCCATCTACCATCTAATAGATAACTATGTATTTCGTATTGCAGGGATTTTGCGTCACTAGTCGCACTTAAAAGTATTATTTTATGTGGATATGTATGTAGGTACCTGTACATTTGGATGAATCGTATTTAAAATTTGTTAGTAAACCTGCTTCCTTTTGGAATTGCTATAATAAGTAGAATGAGAGAGGAAAAACTAACATGCATGTCTACATTAAACAACAAGAACTTAGTTAAAAAGATATTTATCGCGATTAAAATTGTTTCTACTTACTTCCACTAGATCTTGATTGTTGTATATGACTAACGAATAATCCCGAATTAACGTGCTTCCCCTAATTATTGACAGATTGGGGAGTAATTTTCCAATTGATGTTAGACCTTTTACCTGGTATATGATAACAAAATTTTTGACCTCCACCAAGTGAGGAAAAGACAAATTTTGAAAGTGTTCTGTCGTAGTGTTGTCGAACAAAACGATAAACAACGTTCCAGAAACAACTTTACACTCACGAAGATTTTCAAAATTACTTATGTTCACTCGAATG
This sequence comes from Agrilus mali, assembly GCA_029378335.1. NCBI lineage: Eukaryota > Metazoa > Arthropoda > Insecta > Coleoptera > Buprestidae > Agrilus > Agrilus mali. The sequence goes on along the minus strand of CM055657.1, from coordinate 29,365,608 downwards.
TCGACGTTTGTACAGTACTTGGCTTTAACGACGAAAATAAGTGATAAAACATAATAACAGATACTTTTTTTGCAGTTAAATTCAAACATTTTTTTACATACTACTTCTGCTTGTTAAGTTACGCACTAGTTTCTGTCGATTGTAATTCTCATTGATTCATCTCTAACTACTTAGTAGGTACACTATAATGGTTGTAATAACGTGTGGTAGGGACAATTATTTCAAATAATAAAATGCAAACTGCATAGGAGTGTCTCATTGTGTCTCATATCTGCAAACGTACCTATGTATGCTATTATTTAACCAAATACAATCGAACTTTGATAAAAACTTCGATTTGGTGACAAATAATTAATTGTCGCAACTGAACTGCATCTATTAAAAGGGTTTCCCCCAGAAAATTCGACCCTGAACCATGCAAACTTCGCATTCGTGTTTTTGTTGAGACTGGAAGTTCTTTAAGTACCAAAACACAAACCAAAAAGTGACGTTAAACTTTTGTTTACCCGTCTGTAAATCCCGATAGTTAAAATTATAAAAACGTTCATAATTTAAAATATAATAGATATTTTTATAGTTATAATTATAATATATTAAAGTAATTAATATTAGTGGAAGCTGTTGGAGCCTTAAACAATCCGATAATTTTCGTATTTAATAAATAAATTTTCAAATTAATGTTAGTCAGTTGCATGCTAGCTAAACAACGTTAATGTTGTCAAACTGGTTTGAGTTTGAGAATTTAATTGAGTTACGTTGAGGCATTTACAAGTTATATTTTTCAATGCATTTTCTCTCACATTTTTAACGCCTTCGTTTAAATTACTGATTCTACTTGCTGAATGTGTAATAAAAACAGAAGTAGTAAGTGTACCTACCTATACACATGACGAAAAACGTGAATATACGTGTAATAAACATTGGAAAGTACAAAAACAAAACTGGCATTTTCAGTAGAGGAATCGTGCACTGAATTTGCAAATATTTTATTAGTATGTAGTCTAGACATAACTTTTATATTCGCAGAAACTTACGTGCAGTAAAACTCGTTTATAATGTACACAACAAAAGTTCATTAAAACAGAATTACATACAAATGCTTATTATCTAAGAACAAAAGTACAATGTATTAGTTGTTCAACTGCCCATCAGTCAATCATGGAATTAGATATATTTTATATAATATTATATGTAGATTTTGTTCTTACTGTACCACTAGAATTTTTATAACTTAAAAACATTAACGAATCTGGAATAAATTAATATTTATTCATAATTTTTCACACAGATGTATAAATTGTTCATATAATACACATGTGTGAGTATGCAAATTAGTAAAAATAATGCATATAAAATATGTAACATCAATTTCTTACTTAATGTATTTTGGCGTTCCGGAGTAGTTTTATTTATAATGAATTCCTGGAAGATGTAAAATTGACTGAATGCGCCTGTATAATAATTTGATTTTGCTTTTAAAATATTTAGCATGCTTTAATTTCGTAGATTCGACCTTTGTCTAAATATATTACATATTTCAGATCTTCTGAGAATTTATTGTTCAAACATTTTCTTTAATTTAAAAGAAAATGGTGTGTATTTATCTTTCATAAAGAATTATTTCTATGGATAATTCTTCCAACAACAATAAATAATAATTATTGTTATTAGGGGTCAGATACATTAAACTGAATCTCTATTGGCTATAACTCTGCTTAGAATAATAGCAAATCGATTAATTAATTTTACAAATTCAATCAGCAGATTATTGATGAAACAAAAACAAAATGTTTTTGTGCTAGATGAGATAAGTGGGAATGATATATACAAAATTATAATAAGCAATTAATTAATTGTCTAGTATAACATGGAAAAGCAATAGTCCAGATATAAACCTTTAAAAATAGAATTGTTGATTCAGCCTAAAGTGTTGTACAGCCGTGAAATAGCAACAAAAAATTGAACACTGTATAAATATCATTTTTATCTTCAATTTTTTAATTCATATTAGTACCTATCTATTTTTATTTGTATCCTTTTTATACTGTCTAGCTCATAAAAGTTTAGTATCAAAATGTTAGTGAGTAGGAAGAAAGCCGACAAAAATATACGAAGAAAATCGTAACACAAGATAAAGAGAAAAGTATCTGAGATAATTGACCCATTCCACCTTTTTACAGAGAGATAAAAGTATGCTATTGCGAATTCCCTAGTTCACGAACCTTTTGTCAGGACGGATCAATAAATTCTGGATATTAAAAGCGTTGGGGGATAAAGGGTTCTGTATATTTGTGTGTAGGTGTTTCAAAAAGAAATTATAACCCTCGTAGTGGAATTTCTTTGCTGCCCGTTTAAAAACTAAATACTTTTGCAATTCATAAAAAAGTTAATATAAAACTTTTATTTTTCTGTTTGCAAATACAAGTTACTTAAATCTTCGTAAATTTTGGTAAAAACTGTATCAAAATCGGTTAATAAATAACAAAGTTATGCCCTTCTAAAACGATATGGCGCCCCCGAATTCTATTACGTACAAGTGCACTTAAGTGGACCTAGTTTTGATCGATTAACAACATGGCCGCGACCGTAGCAACCAATAAGAAGCAGCGAGACCTTTAAATACGCTGCACTTGCACTGTTGCACTAGCGAGTCAGTAACCCTCGATGCCATCGAAGGGTGTACATCGTTGCTACAAATGTTGCGTTAAATATAATGCAAAAAATTGAAATTAATATTTTTCTCGTTAAAATAAATTTTTACTAAGGGTTGAAGTGATTTCTTAAAAAAAGTATTTGTAATAAATATAGTGAGAAAATTGTTTTTCTTTTGCAAAATATCTGCATTATTAAAAGAGGAATTGCAGTAGATTTCTTAGTGTAAAAGGGTGTTTTTTACCCACACAAGAATGAATGAAAATGACCTTCAACGAGTTAGTTAACCCAAGTACAAACTGTCAGCTGCCTTTTTTTTTAATAATATGTACATACTTCTGCAAGCAAAAGACTTGAAACGGCTCTTTCAACACTAAATGATTACTTACGAACGTACTTGGTATGATGTTGTTGTCTGAATGAAATAACGACGCACCGGAACTATGATACTTACTACATGTGTTAAGAATGACAAAATTTTACGATACTTAACGATAAATATGATGTAATGGTACATAAATGTTCCTGAACCAGCAGACTGGTATAATATACAGTAAACATTTTGCGTTATGTATCATCAAGACAAGTCCTTGAAATAAAACATGATGTTCGTTACCTATTTGGTGTATTTAAATGTCTTTGAGACTACATATAAATATTTATACTTCCATAAATATATTATATACAGGTACATAAGTATTTATATGTCTAGCACATTTAGTTCAATACACCTTTATCTTCAGGCCGTAGGTACACAACGAACATCGACAAATATGTGATAAATACCTTGATGTTTGAAATATTTAACACTAGCTTTTTGCCCGCGGCTTCGCCCGCAGTGGAGAAATTAAATAAGTATGAGAGATAAAAAGTAAGGGTATAATAATAGAAATGAGTCAATATAGTAGCAGAGTAAGAATTAACATCAGCGAGTAAGATCGGAATTCCTTCGGCCGCACCGACGGTGACGACAATATCTAATTCAATATCTAATTCAATTGAATATAGTTTCAACTTTTTCTAATTTTTCTATATTTATTGTTATTTTCTTCTGTCGTTACATGCAGTATAAAACTATTCACATTTTTGAGGTTATCCGTAATTTTTGTGGTTAGCTGTTAGATCTTCTAATACAGTGGCCGGTATTACAGTATTCAGGGTTGAAACTTCATTACTATGATGCTAGATGGCGTTGAAGTAGCTAAATTTGACGATATTTTGACAAACAATTTTCTTATGTTTCGTAAAAAAATTTTTATTTTTTTTTAATAAAAAGTATCCTATGTTACTTCTACTACCTTCAAGAGTGTATGTGCAAAGTTTCATGATGATCGGTTAAGTAGTTTTTGCGTGAAAGCGTAACAAACAAACTTACATTCGCATTTATAATATTAGTATGATTTTATCTTTTTGAGTTACGTAACTAGACAGACGAGACACCACTACGATCATAATCTCTATTTACACATTTTTATTTGCAAAAACACTTGGGCTCAGGGAGGGTGCATAATTACAAAAATTGTTGGGTAAGTTGGTTAATAATTACATAATTACATATTAGAGTTGCACAAAATACTCTCATCAAAAGGGTTGCAAACGCAATCTTCATCATATTCTTGTAGGTACATAAATATTTTCTATCATCAAAAATTGTTCAAGGGACGTAATCTTATATTGAGATTTTCTTCTTCTTCTTCTTCTGAATTTCCAACTCAATCTCTGAGAAATCAATAGTACCTAACTAGTAAATATATTTACTATATGATCTATTGTATCAAAAATCAGTTTTTCTAATAAGGAGTTCGACGTTCTAATTATTTGATTCCTACGCAATAAACGATGACGAGGTTGTCGGTAACAACACACAACAAACATTTATTGATTTTTTGTTGATTTCACCGCTCTACTAATAGGTACTACCGAAATATCGTTCATTACGTTGGCTGTTCCAAGTTCCCCCCGAAAATAGTCCAATCGATTGATGTAAACGAAATAGGAATTATCTCAACATGAAATGATAAATGAAGGTTCAGGGTTGATAACCAGGCAACTGGTTGCGGACTTTGCCTACTACAGTACTCCATTATAATATAATACAATATAACAGTGATGTCAGCCTATACGACTCTCTTTCAATTCTGCTGAGTCGAGTTATAGTGGAAAGGAATGTAAAAAAGAATAACCTCAGTGGCTGGAAGTGCCAGACGAATTATATTTGCTTACGCACGACATATACCATAATTGCAACTACTCGACAATTTCCTTATATGTGCTTATATAAGGGAAATGTTTTGACTAACTTCATAATGTTTTATTAGAAAATTTGAAACCATTGAAACTGGGATGGGTGGGTTTGGATCTGCTGACCCATCATCACAAAGTATATAGGTAGACTAACACCACAATTACCTTTGATTCCTAATACGGATTACGTAATTATTTATAGTGTTAAATTTTGTATATTTGTGTAAAAACCGCACCAAAATCGGATAATAAATAACAAAGTTATACCCTTCTTAATTTACCCTCTACATAAATACTGTAGCAAGTGACGAGGTGGCGCCTATCGCATTCCGTTAAGTACGCGTGCACTTAACTTGACCTAGAGTCGATTGATTAACAACATGGCCGCCACCCTAGTAACCAACCAGAAGCAGCGAGATCTTTAAATACGCTGCACATGCCCGCCTGAGTCAGTAACCCTCGATGCTATCAAAGGGTGTACATTGTTGCAATAACTGTTGCACCAAATATTACGCAAAAATTGAAATTATTTTTTTTTTCGTTTAAGTAACACCAATTTATTAAGAATAAATCTTTGAAAAGGGTCGAGGTTAAGTAATTTCCCATAGAAAAAGTATTTATAGTAAATATAATAAGAATAGTTAAAAAAATGTTATTTTTAACCTGGACAGGTATCTACATTTAACTGATGGTAATAATTGATCTTATTATCATTCAAAAAATCGAGAATGTTGTTAGGATTCCTAGTTGAGGTTTTAAATTTAGATCTCAAGACATTTTAAGCTATAAAGAGTTCAATGTCTACATCTGGGTGACCCACCATCTTTTGCCCGTGCAAATAAAAAAGAAAACAGACCTTATTATGTCATCAAAAATTTCTCACTTTTTATTTCGAAAAACCTGTCTTACCTTCTTCGTTCTATTTTTATTTTTCCCCAATCTTGTTATAATATTGTGAAGTAATAATGTTGGTAAAATATGAACTGCAGCCGGTGATGGTAATGGTCTGAAAAGAACTAGTTTTCTGCAGGCACTCGCTGGGGCTATTCACTACATGCGACCTGTTAAATTATCTTCGTAACGAACTACAACCGTGAATTGCAATTTAGAATTGTTTACAGTCTGGATTTCTGAACTGAGTTCCTAAACAAGTATTAATGTCTGCAGGGACGTCGTTTTATAATTAGCGTTTGATACAAGTCAATTTAGATTATATAACGCCTTTTGCAAAGATTCATATTTGAAATACTTCACAGTAGGGGAGGAAAAAGATTAATTATCGACTCTTATAACTGCATTTTCTACTGCCTCTAATTTATTTAAATATTTTATGTGGTTATCAGTGTGCTGAGTTTAAAGAAATGACTTCAAGTTTGCGGAGGTATTCGATTTACCTAACAGAAGATTTATTAAAGGAAACTATGGAAATTAATGTTAAATGCCTTTTATAATACGTTAATTTATCATTTCGAGCCAACTCCCCGTTAAAAATTAATTATGCATAAACATGAATTGAATTAAGCATCATCGTTAATAATAAAATTTATAGTTTTAAAGATGAAGAACAATCCAAAAGCTTAATTATTATTAAGCCACCATAAAACTGTCCACAATTTATTTACAAATACTTTGTTATAATCAAAGAAATATAAAACTTTTCTCCGGATTAGAAACCGATAAGTACTTAAATGTGAGCTTATAAATATCCAAAGAAGATTGAGGATTGTTTATGAATACAAGGCAGTAACGGGCAAGAATGAGGAAAATATAGAAATGAATTACTTTCTTATTATTCTTATACTCATACAGATCCTCATCTGAACAGCCACACAATGAATTTTGTGGGAATAAGAAAATTATGAAGGGTATTACAGCTTTCGACGTTGTGTTAGGAAATAACTTTCTTCGAAAAGATCGTCCAAATCGCCTACAAAGCTCCCCATAAAGCTCCTTAGAAATAAGTTTTCCATAAGAGTAATCGGGAATATTCGGGAAGTTTTTCATTAATATCACGAGAACTGTGAATTATTGCAGAAGTATATGCCAACCATTAAAAGTACTTTTTTGAAGGAAAAATTTAAGTAGGTGACTAATTAATAATAGTTCTGTAGCGACCAGGACTGTACGTGTGTGCGATAACAATTTGTGGCATGTACTTGTTATCGCTAACATGCTTACGGGGTAGACACCGCACACGGTAGTTTTATTGTTGTCAACTTACAAGATGTAAATCATTCTCCAGCGACAATTAACAAGTTCAATTCTGGAATCATCGAGGATTTTCTAATTATTATTCATTATTCGGGAATAATCAGGGTTTCCTTTTCGAATCATCTAGAAAGTTCGAAAGGTGTACATAAAGTGATCGTCTTTGGGCCAGAGGACAGTAGTTGTGATAAAGTATCAGTGCGCGAAACAAACCGATCAATAAAATACAAATGTGATATAAATAAGAGAATTGTTCTAATATAAATAGTAATTTTAAGTTAGTGTTAAGTGTTATATGTATAAATAGTGTTAAATAAACTATTAATTAAATAAAATACTTTGACTAGAAAATTCGTTACAGTTCATTAATATTAATTTAATTTAAATAAGGTTTTGTGAGATTTTCACTGACCTCTTCCTTTTAAATTAATTTTTTATTCATCCCTCATTCTTTAAATAAAGTTTATTAAGTTTATTTACCATAAATGACCTCACTCATTTCGATAAGGTTTTTATTGACCTGTTTCTCTTTACCAGCGTTTGGGTAATATTTTTATTGCCCTCTTCCTTCAAATGAGGTTTGATGAGATATTAACTAACCCTCCTACGTTTAAATGAGATTTACTGAGGGATTCAATGACACCCTCTCTTTAAATGAGGTTTAGTGAGATGTTTACTTACCCTCCAACATTTAAATAAGATTTACTGAGAGTTTTAATGACACACTCCACGTAAATGAGTTTGGATGAGACATTTACTGACCCTATTATTATATTTTTGCTGCCTCCCTTCTTTAAATGAAGTTTGGTAACCCTCCTACGTATAAACGAGAGTTTCAATAACAACCCTCTCTTTAAATAAGGTGTGATGAGATTTTTTGTGACCTTCTCGTCTTTAATTGAGCTTTGAAGCGATTTTCATGGGCCTCTCTCCCTTTAAATGAGTTTTGATGAGACATTTACCAATTCGCTCCTTTTAAACAAAGTTTGTTTTGTGAAATTTTTACTGACAGTCAATTTTTATGCGAATTAAGGATTTTATTGACCCTTTTCTCATTAACTGAAATTTGCTAAGCTATTTACTGACCCCCCTCCAGGTTGAATGAGTTTTTTATCGACCATTAAACGAAGTTCGATGAGATTTTACTGACCTTCCTTCCCTTTCCTCCAATTTGAGGAGCTCATGTAATAAATATTTATCATATATATCTTTTGTAGTAAGAATGTAAATATTTGCTTTATCAATATTTGATTAATATAACATTAAACATTTAATTTACAGTCTAGCGCGTAACTGCCTTAAAACTTTTATTAATAAAACGGTGATTTACCTCCACGAAGGATCAATTCATTATTTTCTTTTTGGTGACTCCTCCTAATAAATTGCTTACTCTAAAATTAATAGGCAACGCACCTACTAGACAAAAACAACTCATAATTTGACCAGTCTATAAAAATAGCGTCATAATATTGTCTGAGCATTTCTGACCTATAAAATTCTTTATGTATTTGTATATACATTTATGAATTCCCGACCTTGTTTTACACCATCCTAAATAACGTACATATGTCACTCACTGTGTGATACCATGAGTTGGCAGATTTAGACTTTTGGGTAAATATAATGTGTTATTTCGTTAATACAATAAACAATGTTCGTATTTTAATTTTAACGAACTAATTCTTGAAACTGTGCCCAACTGGCATCTATAAATCATATCTTCATAAATAAAAAATTAGCCGTTGACATTCTTTAATCAACAACCGCTTTATTCAACAGCTAAAGTTAAAAGAATTATAATATAGAATACACATCTTATTTATTACATATATTAGAATTAGAACCGGATATTACTAATTAGTATAAACTGTCCTATAAAAAATAATGTAAAACATTATCAGGGTATCGACATTACATTACTGAAAGGGTCGTAGTAGTAGTCGTAGTTGATAATAATAATAATAATAAATAATAATTGCAATAACTGTCAGATTGGTATAAATATATTCGAATCAACGTATAAATCAATTACAGTGAATCTAATGATCATCACTCAGAAATATAAATATAATAACATATATGTTTGATAAAAATTTACCCAAAGGAGAGATGAAGGCGTGCGTGCGCAATATAAACATAGTTTGGCTGGCTGGCGACTATATAATGGCTAGGTAATGACGGAATTGCACTCTCGACCAATGAAGTAATGATTACATGAAACAATAAAGAAACACTTACCGATCTGTTGACAAGATCGTGAGGTAATTAAGTACTCACCGGGGTTCCTCGGAACCCCTGCCCCTCTGGAACACTTGCGAAGCGTATCCCCAGGCTAACGGTCATCACATGGCACTCGGTTATCAGTTGTTGATGGATTGTATCTGTAATCATGAGTTTACGCTCCCGCGCTTCCAGACGCTGATCACACTGGATCATACAGTCTAGAAGCCAACAGGGTAGGTCAAACCTAACCCCGTGTCGCTATAAGCACCATGTCCACCCCAAGCAAGACAAGTTCGTACTATAGGCATCACCAGAGATATCTGCGTCTCTCCTGAACACTACTGGGGTTAGCAGAAACCGTGGCACTTGCCACAAAACCAAGAGCTCTTAATAATCATGAGTTTACGCTCCCGCGCCTCCAGACGCTGATCACACTGGATCATACAGTCTAGAAGCCAACAGGGTAGGTCAAACCTAAACCCGTGTCGCTATAAGCACCATGTCCACCCCAAGCAAGACAAGTACGTACTATAGGCATCACCAGAGATATCTGCGTCTCTCCTGAACACTACTGGGGTTAGCAGAAACCGTGGCACTTGCCACAAAACCAAGAGCTCTTAATAATCATGAGTTTACGCTCCCGCGCCTCCAGACGCTGATCACACTGGATCATACAGTCTAGAAGCCAACAGGGTAGGTCAAACCTAAACCCGTGTCGCTATAAGCACCATGTCCACCCCAAGCAAGACAAGTACGTACTATAGGCATCACCAGAGATATCTGCGTCTCTCCTGAACACTACTGGGGTTAGCAGAAACCGTGGCACTTGCCACAAAACCAAGAGCTCTTAATAATCATGAGTTTACGCTCCCGCGCCTCCAGACGCTGATCACACTGGATCATACAGTCTAGAAGCCAACAGGGTAGGTCAAACCTAAACCCGTGTCGCTATAAGCACCATGTCCACCCCAAGCAAGACAAGTACGTACTATAGGCATCACCAGAGATATCTGCGTCTCTCCTGAACACTACTGGGGTTAGCAGAAACCGTGGCACTTGCCACAAAACCAAGAGCTCTTAATAATCATGAGTTTACGCTCCCGCGCCTCCAGACGCTGATCACACTGGATCATACAGTCTAGAAGCCAACAGGGTAGGTCAAACCTAAACCCGTGTCGCTATAAGCACCATGTCCACCCCAAGCAAGACAAGTACGTACTATAGGCATCACCAGAGATATCTGCGTCTCTCCTGAACACTACTGGGGTTAGCAGAAACCGTGGCACTTGCCACAAAACCAAGAGCTCTTAATAATCATGAGTTTACGCTCCCGCGCCTCCAGACGCTGATCACACTGGATCATACAGTCTAGAAGCCAACAGGGTAGGTCAAACCTAAACCCGTGTCGCTATAAGCACCATGTCCACCCCAAGCAAGACAAGTACGTACTATAGGCATCACCAGAGATATCTGCGTCTCTCCTGAACACTACTGGGGTTAGCAGAAACCGTGGCACTTGCCACAAAACCAAGAGCTCTTAATAATCATGAGTTTACGCTCCCGCGCCTCCAGGCGCTGATCACACTGGATCATACAGTCTAGAAGCCAACAGGGTAGGTCAAACCTAAACCCGTGTCGCTATAAGCACCATGTCCACCCCAAGCAAGACAAGTACGTACTATAGGCATCACCAGGATATCTGCGTCTCTCCTGAACACTACTGGGGTTAGCAGAAACCGTGGCACTTGCCACAAAACCAAGAGCTCTTAATAATCATGAGTTTACGCTCCCGCGCCTCCAGACGCTGATCACACTGGATCATACAGTCTAGAAGCCAACAGGGTAGGTCAAACCTAACCCCGTGTCGCTATAAGCACCATGTCCACCCCAAGCAAGACAAGTACGTACTATAGGCATCACCAGAGATATCTGCGTCTCTCCTGAACACTACTGGGGTTAGCAGAAACCGTGGCACTTGCCACAAAACCAAGAGCTCTTAATAATCATGAGTTTACGCTCCCGCGCCTCCAGACGCTGATCACACTGGATCATACAGTCTAGAAGCCAACAGGGTAGGTCAAACCTAACCCCGTGTCGCTATAAGCACCATGTCCACCCCAAGCAAGACAAGTACGTACTATAGGCATCACGAGAGATATCTGCGTCTCTCCTGAACACTACTGGGGTTAGCAGAAACCGTGGCATTTGCCACAAAACCAAGAGCTCTCAAAACCACCATGGCAATTACATTATATAACGTGTTAACACAAACAGACATTTCTCGAGAATTGTGCACAATACAAATACATATACATATATATCAAATATATAGGTACCAAAATATAACCACTGTGATCACATTAATAAATCAATAATTTGCTAAGCAATTTATCTACGCATAATAAACGCATATGCAACGCAAAACAACGCAACGCAACGCATCGCAACGCATAGCTCGCTAGCGCAACACATCGTCAGAAGACGACCACACACTTTTACTTCTCTCACTATACTGTATATTACCCTTATATATTTCTGTAAGTATCAAATTACTTCTTTGGCCTTTCGTCCCTCTAAAAACTAGACAGAACATAAACAAAATATATGGGAATTCCAGTCGCCAGCCTATCGACGTAAATAGGTTATTCAAAAGGGAAGTAAGTATTGAGAATTCGAATATTAAAGAGTATAGTTTTGATATAATAATTCTTAATTAATATTTCGTACCTTACATTACCAAAAAAATGACTATGAGGGATTTCTGGAAATGACGATAACGTCAACATTTTTGTGTTATAATTGGAGGAAACCGTTTGAATAACTGGAATTTTTGTATAACGTTATCCCTTAAATGATAAAATAATCAAATGAAAACAATTTTAAAATAAAATTGATTCTGGATAGACTTTTTTTATATGATCAGCATCATGATGCATTAAAAAATAGTTTGAAAACTGTAGAAGTTTTAAATTAGTTTTTACAATATAACCACCACACTAAGAACAGTTTTATAGGTAATAAAGTTTGCCTTTCTTGTACCTAAACCTACACCAAAAGTTTCTAACTAATAAACCTTATTATTTATTATACGTAAATACGTAAATAATTTTATTTCCAACTAACTTCTTTCTTAAGTCAAATAGTTATTTTTATCACATCTGTCTCCCACAAACAGGAAGTTTTTGAAAAGAAAAAATCTTCACATCACGTGTAAACAAATAGAAGAAGTCGACCATTATTTATTTATTTATTTACTGGATGGATATCTCAATTTTCCATACTACATATTTACCATGTGTACGTGAAGCATAATCTTATTAACAGGAGAGCATAACGTTCATTAGATAGATAACTGGAGGATAAAATTACTCTTTAAGGGCAATAATGAAAGCTGATGGATTATGAAACTTCCTTATGTTGTTAGAAAGGGTGGAATTGATGCATAAATTACTGGTTTCCAGTTTCTGATCAATATCCTTAACGGCATCTTCGGTAATAAGTCATTTTAATAGTGGGGTAATTTATAGTCAAGAAAATTTTCCCAACTGTGGAACATTAATTAAACAAATTAATAATATAATAAGGATCTGTCAATTGAGTGGAGCAATTTTAAAATAAGAATAAGGAATGTCTAACTAAATTATTTAATAATTACCTACGTCTTCCTCCATTGTACCTACAAGTAACGGATGTGTTAATGTTTAAATCACTTGACGTTTTTCTAATCGTATAGATAATTTTATTTATCTAGTAGTAGGTAGATAATAAAAAATGTTAATTTCTCAAACAAGTTCTGGTTGCTACATAGATACATGTTGTTATATTACATTTCTATATCTATATAAATAAACAAATAAATTGCGCATCAATTTTGTGGAAAACATTATTTTTAGGTTATTGAATTATTTATTGATATATGAACGATGATAATATGTAATTTTATTTTTCAGTAGAGTAATAATAATTTTTATAGCAAAAAAACCAGTACTACGGCGTTCATGCTAAATAATATTGTAATAGTGATAAAACATTATCTCCATTTGAGGTCGTAAAAGTATTTTTTGTATTGAATGATAAGACGTACGTGTTATTATATTGCTCACAAACAAAGTATCTAATAATGAGTTTGTCAGTACCACTGGCTTACTTAAGTATAATTATTATAATAAAATAGGTATTTATTTGTTTTGTGTTTTAAGGTTTGCAGACATGGATTCGTTACGTTTTGTCATCTTAACAGGTAAATTATGTTATTAATTACCATTAAATTTTTTTATCAATAAAAATATTTCAAAATGATAATTGTTTATTTATTCTTTTAGTGAGCGATTCTTGTTACAAAGGCTCTAAAGATGATAGGGCAGGTCCAGAATTAGTGTCCCTAATTAATAATCACTTTGGGGACGGTTGTAAAATAGAACATACAGAAATTTTGCCCGATGAGAAGTCCCAAATAAAAGATTTTCTTAAAAAATGGTCCTCTCATAATAGGAGCGACATAATCCTTACACTAGGGGGTACTGGACTTTCGCCCCGCGATGTTACTCCTGAAGCTACAAAAGGGGTTATTGAACGGGACGTTCCAGGAATATCCATCGCTTTATTATGCAAGAGCATGGAAGTCACTGATATGGCAATGTTGTCTCGTGCTGTTGCTGGGATTAGAAATAATACGCTCATTGTTAATTTCCCGGGCAGTGCTAAAGCCGTTAGAGAATGTTTCGGATTTATTAAAACTGTTATCCCTCATGCTGTGGCCCTTTTGAAGAATGAAGAAGATTTGGTTTCAGATTTTCACAATCGTTTGCAGGGAGGAAGAACTGTGTCGCCCAGCAAGGTAGGATATTTTTTTATGCAGTTTTAATATCAATTTTAAAATTATTCTGAGAGTGTTCTCTTGGCAACAATTTTTGTAAATTGATATTTAATGTTTCTACTCTCAAAGATAAAAACTTTTCGTACTTCTATAAATAGCCTTTCAAGTTTAAGACGGTGGGTGTCTGGTTAAGGGATGAGAATATAAGGATTGAAACGTCTCGCAGATAAGATTGAGACTTTGCTAACTTTCTTTCATTTATCACTAGAAATTTAAAAATACAGCCCTCGTTCTTACAACCAACAAAGAAAAAGGACGACAAAATCCATTGTATTATTATATATTTTATTTATGAATATGTCGTGGGCTGTTTGTCGACAAATTTGTATTCTGTATTCATTTCAACTACAGTTGCTTGTATTAATTTAATCCTAATCATAGAAAGGTCTTCAGCCCAAAGACTATTAACTTAGTCCATTACCCTTGCTTCTTAATAATCCTTTGATCATACCATCTTTTATTTGTATTCAACACTTTCACTATACAAATAATAAAGTAACTTAACCACCTGTTTTCGAAGATAAGTGAACGAGTTTTCTTTTAACAAACCGTCCATCTTGAACTTAACTGAAAACAGGCTTAAAGAATAAAAATTTTTCCATTAATTGCAACCTCGGAAAACTTTTTAATGCGATTTCCATCAAAGGAAATTATTCTCGGCTGTCCAGCTCCATTACGTAAATGTAATTAAAAGTATCCTTAACTTTTGTTGACGAACTTTTTACTTACTTCCTTAGCAATAACAACTTCTATGCCTTAATTCCATGGTCGTAACAATATTCCGTACTATTTAATTTTGAGAAAGTTTATATTAAAAAGGATAATCATTAAGAAAAGTGTGAATCCTTACTCAATAATTCGTCAATAACGCATTTGCCTTGAAGCACAGAAAACTTATTAATAGAATTGCTCAAAATTATCCTACAGCTACGCAGTTATAACATAACGCAATTCTTCCATCCATTAGAATTTATAAATCATCGATATGATGTCATCGTAGATGATCCACTTCCGAATTTCCTCGAGATAAAAAACATTTATTCCAGATGTGAATGTAGTATTTTTTTATAGGTAAACAAAGACATAAATTATGACGATAATATCTTCCTATATAGATAAAAATTCGGAGACGTGCCATTCACGAAATTCGTTGTTTCGAAAAATTCTTTTATATACACTCTATTTATTTTAACATTCGGTTATTTACCTCATCATCCATTTCTTTTACTCGTAATATGAATATATATTACACTTTTCACTAATTGTTTATACCACCCGTCTTTAATCGACTATATTCAAGCTAAAATTTCGTGGAATGTTCTTGAACTATCTAGAAGCACATCAAAAAATTATTTTATGGCACAAGGCTTTTGTCTGGATGATTTATGACCTTCCACTCCCATCTCAACCCCACTGTGTGCTTGTACCACTTGCCTATTAAATTTGTGTGTCTCTTTTCACTAGTCTAATCGATTGTAATCAACATGTTTTGTCATGGAATTCTCCTTAATTATCTGGAAGCTTCTAGAGAAATTATTTTATGGCACTAGGCTTTTTTCTGGATGATTTATAACCTTCCACGCCCATCTCAACCCCACTGTGTGCTTGTACCACTTGCCTATTAAATTTGTGTCTCTCTTTTCACTAGTCTAATCGATTGTAATCAACATGTTTTGTCATGGAATTCTCCTTAATTATCTGGAAGCTTCTAGAGAAATTATTTTATGGCACTAGGCTTTTGTCTGGATGATTTATGACCTTCCACGCCCATCTCAACCCCACTGTGTGCTTGTACCACTTGCCTATTAAATTTGTGTCTCTCTTTTCACTAGTGATTTATATCATCCGTCTCTAATCGATTATAATCAACAAGTATTGTCGTGGAATTCTCTTTAATTTTCTGGAAGCTACTAGAAAAATTATTTTATGGCACAAGGCTTATGTCTGGATGATTT
Organism: Agrilus mali; assembly: GCA_029378335.1. Classification (NCBI taxonomy): domain Eukaryota; kingdom Metazoa; phylum Arthropoda; class Insecta; order Coleoptera; family Buprestidae; genus Agrilus; species Agrilus mali. The sequence continues at coordinate 29,349,450 of CM055657.1, read as the reverse complement.
ATGACCTTCCACTCCCATCTCAACCCCACTGTGTGCTTGTACCACTTGCCTATTAAATTTGTGTGTCTCTTTTCACTAGTCTAATCGATTGTAATCAACATGTATTGTCATGGAATTCTCCTTAATTATCTGGAAGCTTCTAGAGAAATTATTTTATGGCACTAGGCTTATGTCTGGATGATTTATGACCTTCCACTCCCATCTCAACCCCACTGTGTGCTTGTACCACTTGCCTATTAAATTTGTGTCTCTCTTTTCACTAGTGATTTATATCATCCGTCTCTAATCGATTATAATCAACAAGTATTGTCGTGGAATTCTCTTTAATTTTCTCGAAGCTACTAGAAAAATTATTTTATGGCACAAGGCTTATGTCTGGATGATTTATGACCTTCCACTCCCATCTCAACCCCACTGTGTGCTTGTACCACTTGCCTATTAAATTTGTGTGTCTCTTTTCACTAGTCTAATCGATTGTAATCAACATGTATTGTCATGGAATTCTCCTTAATTATCTGGAAGCTTCTAGAGAAATTATTTTATGGCACTAGGCTTATGTCTGGATGATTTATGACCTTCCACTCCCATCTCAACCCCACTGTGTGCTTGTACCACTTGCCTATTAAATTTGTGTCTCTCTTTTCACTAGTGATTTATATCATCCGTCTCTAATCGATTATAATCAACAAGTATTGTCGTGGAATTCTCTTTAATTATCTGGAAGCTACTAGAAAAATTATTTTATGGCACAAGGCTTATGTCTGGATGATTTATGACCTTCCACTCCCATCTCAACCCCACTGTGTGCTTGTACCACTTGCCTATTAAATTTGTGTGTCTCTTTTCACTAGTCTAATCGATTGTAATCAACATGTATTGTTATGGAATTCTCCTTAATTATCTGGAAGCTTCTAGAGAAATTATTTTATGGCACTAGGCTTATGTCTGGATGATTTATGACCTTCCACTCCCATCTCAACCCCACTGTGTGCTTGTACCACTTGCCTATTAAATTTGTGTCTCTCTTTTCACTAGTGATTTATATCATCCGTCTCTAATCGATTATAATCAACAAGTATTGTCGTGGAATTCTCTTTAATTATCTGGAAGCTACTAGAAAAATTATTTTATGGCACAAGGCTTATGTCTGGATGATTTATGACCTTCCACTCCCATCTCAACCCCACTGTGTGCTTGTACCACTTGCCTATTAAATTTGTGTCTCTCTTTTCACTAGTGATTTATATCATCCGTCTCTAATCGATTATAATCAACAAGTATTGTCGTGGAATTCTCTTTAATTATCTGGAAGCTACTAGAAAAATTATTTTATGGCACTAGGCTTATGTCTGGATGATTTATGACCTTCCACTCCCATCTCAACCCCACTGTGTGCTTGTACCACTTGCCTATTAAATGTATGTCTCTATTTTCGCTAGTGATTTATATCATCTGTCTCTAATCGATTATTATCAACACGTATTGTCGTGGAATTCTCTTTAATTATCTGGAAGCTTCTAGAAATTGTATTTTATGGCACTAGGCTTATGTCTGGATGATTTATCACCTTCCAAGCCATTATATCAATCTCACTGTGTACTTGTATTACTTATATTATGTCTTAAATCGACTATAACCAACTTTTATCATCGTAAAATGTTCTTGAAATATCTGGAAGCTTCTAGAACTTTTTTATGGTATTAGCTTGATGTGTGGATGATTTACGGTCCTTCACACCATTTACCAGGCTATTCTGAAGATTTTAATAAGTTCAAAAGATCACGTCAACGAACTAAACCTAATATCCAACAACATCCAAAATTCAGAATTTTATTTTACTCATATATTCTTGTAGATAAATAATCGATCGTCTGCTGACACAAATCCACGGTTCCCCCTACGTGCTCTTACTCTTAATTTTCGTTTAATATTCTAATCTTATCTTTACTCATCGTCAAGGTAAAAGCGAATTTGATAGCTCAAAGAAGCCGCATTTCTCCGTACCCGATGGTGGAAGTGGCTCATGCCATTGACCTCGTTCTTAAGGAGATTTCCTCGACTGGGGAGACTGAAAATGTAGATATTGCGGAATCTCTGGGTCGAGTTCTGGCTGAAAATGTTTACGCTAAGGACCCTATACCGCCGTTTCCTGCCTCCATTAAAGACGGTTATGCTGTCATCAGTTCCGACAGGGACGGAATTAGGAATGTTAGGGAGGAGGCAGCAGCTGGGGACCAGGTAAATACCGACACCAAAACTACTGATTACCTTTTTAATATTTAAATTATTGATTCTTTCTTGTTGTCCATCATAAAAAAAAATTATTTGATACAATTACGAAATTAAGCAATCTTTTGAATTTAAAAATTGGCACTTCTTGAAACATAATTTAAATTCCTCCTCTTGATTGTGACGTAATAAACTTTCTAAGAGGAATTTAAAAATCTTACTTTTTAATTAGAGATCCGCCACGAACAAAAATTTCCTTTTACTTGTTTACAACAAGAAGCACGCGCCAAAAGGTAATAAATTGAATTTTTTGTAATATTCTCATAAATAATAAATTTACCAAATTTAAAATCTAAATTTATACCAAAGATACAGTAGACGAAAAAAATTTTCCAATATTAATTTATTTACGTAGTTTTTTAGATAGTATAATTTTTTATTTAGCCTTTAGATCGTCCCCTGCAATCAGGTGAAGTGATAAGGATCAGCACAGGAGCACCTGCCCCTGTTGGAGCAGATGCTGTGGTGCAAGTGGAAGATACAGATCTAATTAAGGCTTCAGATGATGGATCAGTTGAGTTGGAAGTGAAAATTAAAGTAGTCCCAAGACCTGGACAAGATATTCGGTAAGTGAAACTGATTAAAAAAGGATATATGTATCATTGTTAATGACAAGAAAAAGGGAGCCCAGCATGGCATACTGAGAAATACAGATAGGTAAGTTAATAAGAAAAGGCATAATTTGTATGTATAACGAGCAGAGAGGGTATTCATTAGGTATTTTATCTGAGGAAAGATGTTATTAGGAATTAGGACAACTCTAAATAAAAATGCTAACCGTCAAGGAATTGAAAATTCTGATAATTTTTATTTTCGTTTTCTTTTTAGGTACTCAATTTACCTAATGAATTTTATTCGGGCTGTTTTACTCAATATCTAAATCTAATTTCCTTTGCTGATTTTCTTTCCCTTTTAATAAACGCCATAGACGCCCATAAAACGCAGAAATGAATGCTTTCTGGTTCTGGCATTAAAATTGATTCGAATCCCGAATATTTAGTTTATTATCTGAGTTATCATACTAATAATTTATATAATATTACTGCGCAAATGTATAAAAACGAATCGTTAAATTTTCATTCCCAAAACAAACGTAGCAAATTGATAAGAAAATGTACATCTACATTAAACTCGAAATGACATTAAAAATAAAAGGTTCGTTAAAACAGAATTAGGCACGTTTGCTTACAGTAAAAAAATAGGGAGAGGGTTTCATGATGTTTTTTACTGTAGAGGTCGAAGTACAGTCACAGGGCTCTGTCTATAAATGCTTTTATTTTCGGTTATAACGTACTGAGGGGACTTTCAAAAACGGTACGCTATACAAACAGTTCGTTATAACAGAAAAAAAAATACTTTTGATCTGTGGTACGTTATAACCGAAGTCTAATATAATGAGGTAGATTACCTACCTACCTGTTGCGATACTTCAACGTTTGTGACATTATTCTTTCTTTTGACACGTTTTCTTGTCGCTTAAGTTCATTAATAAACAACAGCTACACTAATTAGTACGTGTAATTAATTCAAATCTGTCGTTTATTGCAACACAAGCATGTAATGTCAAATTAATTAAATCCACTGAATTGTGGCGTTTGTTCTACTTGTGGAATTTCGTGTCTAGTGTGACACTTGCTTTGGGTTTAAAGAATAAAAGTTGTCTGCATATATACTGATGGAAATATTCGCAAACATGATTTATAGTAACACAAATAGTACCTAGCTACATACACAAGTACGTTTATTTATTATAATACTAGCAGCAATACCCGGCGTTGCCCGGGTAATAATATATTACACGTCTGATGGAACATTCTAGAATATTCGCAAATTTTAAAGGACTATCCAGAACATCCCATAATGATTCAAAACATTTTCCAATTTTTTTTAACACTCTGAAACATTCTTGAATGATCTTCAAGATTCTGGAACATTCTTGAACATTGCCAAATCATTAAATTAATCTGTTGATTGTTACGATGATAACACTGACGAAAAGTCACTGAATTTCGGTTTATATACCATTATACATCGACATTTCTAATATTAGAACACTCTAGAACATTCAAATAGTCTGTTCTTTTTCATTTGTCAAAAACACTTAAATTTATTTTGTCACTGTTCGCTCTTGTTTCCAATTGATCTTCACTCGACTGCAAACACAATTTAACTGACAAAAAGTCACTGAATGTTGATTTATATATCATCGAACATCGAAATTCCTAGTAGGTACCAGAACACTCTAGAATATTTAGATGTACATCACTTTGAAACGTAAATGTACACTTTTTGAAACTTTCTAGATCATTCAAGAAATTTTTAGAACTTTCTCGAACATTCTAAGTCGATAATAACATTTTGCGCTCATTTTAGAATTTTTTAGATCATTTCAGAAATTTTGAGATCTTTCCGGAAGTCCTTATGACTTAAAAAAGGACAGAAATATTTCTTTTCACCTTTTCTGCCACCTACAACCACCCACTTCCACCCACCGCGACCAAACTCCCTTACTCCCACCTGGAGACCAAGGGGTACTTTCCACCCCAACAGGAAGTTGATTGGAGTAGGTAGAGATAGAGAAAACCCTGTCTTTACGTACGAACATTAGCATTTTATATACCTATGTATTTAGATTATGACCTATGCAGGTTCAGAAAATTGTGGGGACTGCGTGTTTTACAATAACTTATTATTTATAATATTGTCATTGCCACAATACAGGCACTAATAAGAGGCAGTTACATTAATAAGTTGTGGAGACTGTGTGTTTTACAGAAACATATTTATTAGTTATTGTTATTACCAACGGTCTATACTTAGTGCAGTCAATAATGTCACGGTCACACGTAAAACGCATTAATTTGTTTATACGTACCCATTTTTTTTAACTAATAACGGTGCTTTATTTTTAAATCACTTGCAATAAATTAATTTAAACGAAGCGACAATTAGAATGCAATATACTGCAGTTGTATTGATTTTTAGCACAGTGCAAGTTTGCGTCTTTGAATCTGAATATAGCGAAAAGAAAAGAAAGATTAATACTATAGTACCTTAGTTAGAGTAAGTATTGCCTTAAAATTATGGCAAGAAATTTGTCTTGGTAATTCCTTGTTCGTGTTCTACCTTTCTTGGGTTCACGTCACGAAATGTCCAACTACCAGCGAGTGATTTATGAAGCCCTACTACGTGATTAGTGATTTCGTCAGGTTAAGGAACCAAAATTTAATGGAAATGGTCTTTATACGCATATATATTCTACAGATACATTCGAAATTGGTGGGTACGTACAGTAGAAGTCGATTGATTATATACAAGGTTTTTCAAGTTGATGGGCTATTAGAAGTATATGAATTAGTAGAAGGAATTCAATTCTGAAACTTGAGCTCATTTGGTTATTGTTTATGCCCGCTTCTTTTAAAAATATTTTCAAGTTCGATTTACATCCGGTTATACCGGAAGTCGATACCAACTGTGTTATTTTAAATAGAATGGTATATTTTTTACACTGAATTCGAATAAAACGTGTAATTATAAGGTAAGTTTGATAACCAACTTGTACACCTATGACGATCGGTTTCTGAGTTAATTTAATTTATAGAAAAAAAATCGCTACCGCAACCCAAATTATAAAAAATCATAACTTCCACAAAATACGACTTAGAGTGTTGAAATTTTTACTAGTAATAGCTGAATATTAGTGCTAACGCCTTGACAAAATTGAATTAAATAATTTATACAGGGTGTTCAAAATAAAATTATAAAATTGAAAAACTTCAAACACGAATTACTTCGTTTTTTCAAATGGCACCTACTATTTTTTATTTTTTCAATCGATTCCTTTTTTTATCCTCTTTCGATCTATATGGATACTTCCTATTTTAAGTAATAATTCAAGATTATTCCGAAATTTTCAAATAAAATAGGAAATATCCATATAGATCGAAAGAAGATAAAAAAAGGAATCGATTGAAAAAATAAAAAATAGTAGGTGCCATTTGAAAAAACGAAGTAATTCGTGTTTGAAGTTTTTGAATTTTAGAATTTTATTTTGAACGCCCTGTATAAATTATTTAATTCAATTTTGTCAAGGCGTTAGCACTAATATTCAGCTATTACTAGTAAAAATTTCAACACTCTATGTCGTATTTTGTGGAAGTTATAATTTTTTATAATTTGGGTTGCGGTAGCGATTTTTTTTCTATAAATTAAATTAACTCAGAAACCGATCGTCATAGGTGTACAAGTTGGTTATCAAACTTATCTTAGAATTACACGTTTTATTCGAATTCAGCGTGAAAAATATACCTTTCCCTATTTAAAATAAGAAAGTTGGTATCGACTTCCGGTATAACCGGATGTAAATCGAACTTGAAAATATTTTTAAAAGAAGCGGCATAAACAATAACCAAATGAGCCCAAGTTTCAGAATTGAATTCCTTCTACTAATTCATATACTTCTAATAGCCCATCAACTTGAAGAACCCTGTATAACGTACTTAGTTCGTTAAAAGATTGCTTTAGTCTGTTTCAGTGGTGGATTTACACATTTGACGCCCATAGGCTATTCACTGACACCTGCAGTTCTATACCCTAATTCACAATCAATTTTTTGCAATGAAATTGCAACTTTATGATTGTATTATATTTTTATAAGACTAATCAACGAATATTGATACGAATTCATTAGGATTAAAAATAGTTAATACAGTTATTCATTACAATATTATCATTTTTGTTTTTTTTTTTAATTATCATCATTCTAAGAAATGTATAATATTTATGAAATTCTGTGCAACAATGTGCATTTTTTTACTTTTATTCTACACTCAAACAGGTTTTTAATATCATTAGAAATATCGATCAATAGAAAAGTATCAATTTTCCACATATAAGTATATCTATATAATATTTGTTATTGTTATTTTTAAGCATTTTTTTTTTCGGATCCAATTTCTCTTCGAATAGATTATATATTTAAGTGGTGAAACATATTACACATTAATTGAATAGTGTGGGTGGACCTAAAGAAAAAATTATGGCAATAATTAATTTAAAAAATAGGTAAAAATACTAAATTTAAAATGTAATACTTAAAAATTCAAAATCACAATAGTATTTATATTTTATAAATAAGCGTTTAGTAATTTTTCATATACAAACGTTAGTGTATTCAGCACTAAAATATTGTAATTTTTGTTGGTTTTTTAGAGCCTCGTTTTTTTCCGTGTATGATAATATTTTTTTTTTCTGTAAGACAAAAAAATTTTGAGCAAAGTTTGCCGCCCCCTAAAATCTACTGCCCTAGGCTCTAGCCTATTCAACGTGCTGGTAAATCCGCCACTGCTCTGTTTTCATTACGTAATTCTTTAAAAAAGTACGTTTTTTTCACTGTTTTCTTTTTCAGTTGTTACTTGTTTAATCAAATGTTTCAAAACTAAATTAAGTCAAGAAAGGGAAAAGGCGACCTTTACATTACTACATGAAATTGCAAATGCCCAGATATAAAAATATTAATGAATAAAAGTACAGTCAAAATCGGTTACAACATCGAAGGAACTACTCATATTTGGTCGTAAAAATTGAAAGTCGTAACAACCGGTGATGTTGTAATAAATACATATGTAGACTCTTGATTGTAGTCAATATAACCGGTATGTTGTTCTAAATAATCTCGTTATAAACGGTGTTAACTGTGCGTTACATTTGATTTTTTTTAACGTTCGGATCCGGATATTTCGATATCCTAGACTACTACTATTCTAGGTTATAACCGTGTATTAGTACGTTATAAGTGAATTTTATTGTAGCACTATGAGTAAAACACTTACCCAAATTGCGTCGACACCAATTTTTGGGTTACTGTCCAGTTAATAGGTTCTTATCATCATGTTTATTTTTATTGTCCAGTAAAACATCGATCGAATCATTGATTTTACGATCGTACACGATTAGCGCAAGCTGCGAGCATATCGAAACACTATCTTGCTAAGTTACACGCCGTATTGGAACCGACGACGTTTCTCCCACCTCCAGGGTAAACACAACAGCGAAACGGAGCAAACGTTCAGTGGCGTAACATATACATAACAGCAACTCAAGTTTTCTTTAATAACATCCACACACAATCAGCAATTTATTTAAAAGTTGCTCAATTTTTTTTATTAGTACGTTAAAGCCGCTAAATAATACTCCTAGAATGAAAAATATTTTACATAATAAGAGTTTGTGAGAAATATACGTACAGAGAATTTCCACCTTCGTTGTTGCTGTGTATTATATTATATTCGACATTTTTGTAGATAATTTTTAACATAGTACAAGGTATACACAACAAAACCCAGGACAATATAAACGTACTAGTTTTAAAAAGCACGTACCTATCCCTGATTTATTTTATATTGTTACGAGTACTTGCCAATTAAGTTGGTGTGAGCATAATTAACGAACATCTTCCTTGAATACATAAGGAATATTCCCGGCTTTCCTGAAACATCTAGAAAACACCAGCAACGATCAATAGGAAAACAATTGGATTACTAGACGGCTGTAGAATTCCCTAGAAAGAGGCTGAAAAGACTATAAAAGGCGGCGACGGCACACACCGAGTTAGTTGACAGTGAACAGCTGATGTTTGAAAGCGAAGCGATCGATAGGCGAACAACAGGCGATAGATAGATAGTGTCTACATTATAGCGAGTGTTCACAGTAGAGGCGAGCGGGAAAAAAGACTTTTTAGTGAAATAAATTGTGTAAACTTGTTTATAACTGTAGTGTAGTCAAATTAACTTTAGTAATTAAATAAATTCGTTGTTTTGTTTTGCTAATTGTGTTTTCCGTGACTGAACACGTCACAATATATTACCTCCAAGTTTCGCCTAGCATGTAATAATTTAATTTATTTAATACAATACGAGAAGAATGTTTACATATGTGATATTTGGTTTGCTGCAAATATTTCGTTTTAAATTGTAATTTACAATTCGTAGGCCAGTAGGAAGTGATATTCCCATTGATTCCCTTGTGGTCGAAAAAGGAGCTTTGCTGAGTGCTGGCCATATTGGAGTTCTTGCAACCGTGGGACATCACACTGTACAAGTTTTCCGGTAAGTGCATATAGGTACATAAATATAATAATCTTATAGAAATGCCTACTGGAATTTATGATTTCCTTACATTGCTTCACACTTTTACATTAATTAATGAAATAATACGCATATATTTATGTAAAGTAATTGCAATCAACGTTAAATACATAATTCATGATCTGTTAATTTTAATAATTATAAATGTAATAACGATAGGTGAAAGGATAGGATTTAGAATAATAAATGGAATTATTTTTAAAAATTAAGAACGTAAACGAGTTTCGTATTTAAAAATTATATTTTTTAAATTCCTGATTATATACATAATTGAAGAATCAGGGAACAGATCTTCTTCTAATATTGAGATGTAAAATTTTACTATAGGTAATTAATTGATTCTAACTCTTACTTGATGGTAATTCATGCGTGTTCAAAATTTTAATTCTGATCGTAAATATTTTATTGTAAGAAAATATTTCAATGTAAATTTTCAGCATTGAATGTTACCCAGCTCAAATTGGAAGCTTAATTAAATATCTACAAACGTAGACACACTTTATTGATTTATGGGAGGGTATTTCGTAATATTTGTTTGTTGATTTAAATACTTGTGTGGGTGGGATTTAATTAAATGTTGGGGCAAATATTTCCCTAAAGAATTCCTGTAATTTGGCAGCAGCAACAATAACAAGGGTAGTTTTATCAGCTGTTGAGTACAAACTACAAGGGTAGGTATCGAATTAAAATAAAATAAAGAAATTAAACTACGTGATTAATAAATTTTCTCATAACTAAGGTTAGATACAAAACTAAGAACTGTAAAATTAACTTCTTATTAATTATGTATCTACTATGTTGAGTTTTCCATAATTATGAAGGTGATAAAAAGCACTACAGTTAATATGGAATGCAGTAGTTAGTCCAACTGGTAGTTATTTTAATTAGGCTTAGTGTTCAGATACTGTTAGACTTCCTTACAGGTCTGTACATAATGAAAAGCCTGAGAAATGGCGAAAAATAATTTTCTCGTGATAATTAATAATTTTCTGTACCATTCGCATTCGTGAAACGAGTCTGTATGAGATTTCTAGCATCTTGTAATTAATAGTTCATTAAAATTAGTCGCTAAAACTGAAATCGACGGACGTTACATCCGAAGTCGTTACAGCCAAATTTTCTTCTTAAATTACTTCTTAAATTCAAGAGACTAATGTATGTGTTATGTCGTTATAACCAAAAGGTCGTTACAACCGAAGTCGTTATAAATGAAATCCACTGTATTTTTTGTAGTTTATTCAATTATTAGGACCAAAAATATTAGACTTTTTCTAATTAAAACGATTACGTAAGTGTTGATCTTTTGCAATCTCATAGATTTCCTCAGGCGCACACAATTTATGTAATTAGGTAGGTACTTAACAAAATAAAAGGAAAACAGAGGTTTTTAGTAAGTACTCTAATATATTGTGTTTATGTGTTCCTCTCTCGTTTGGCAATCAAAGGTAAAGCTCATATAACTCAAGATACCGATCCACTGAAGCTTTTCATTTAATGAATTTTTTCGTTACATTATCCGAAAAGGTTTCTTCACTAATATATATTGAATTGGAAGTAAACGAAATTTACAATATTTCACTAACACAAGAAGTTAGTATCTACTTATCTAGTAGATATTCAATATTTGCTCGTGGCCTACATTTGTATTGTGGCCAAAAGATTCGCTTGCTATTTTTATTTGAACCACACCAATAACAATAATAATAATAAATGTCGATAAACCACCAATACACTTTAATGGGAACGATGTGTCGATAAGATCAATGATCGCACCAATACCTTATATTAATACCTTTGCCGTCACGGATTTATTACATAGATGGGCAAAAAATATAAGTAAAAAGAAGGCGAGTAGATAAACATTATGCTGAAAGTCACGCGCTGATTCATACAGAAAGGTCAGATAGGGTGTTACCAAACGTGGAAAAATTAATGAGATCGCATGCATTATGAGGAACACCTATCGTCATCAGTTTGTTTGGTTCCCCAATTACTTTATTATGTCATGGGTTAAAGATAAACAAATTAATTCTGGGAAGATACACAAACACTACTACTTACAATGTCTCTTTCTTTATATGGGAAAACATTTCAGAGTTGATAGAAACACACCAAAGTCTATTACGAAGAATTCTGCTGCGCTAACATGTTCCGGCTCATTAGAGTGAGATTCACACAAAAAATCGTTACAATGAACACTACTAAGTCTACATGTGTCTGTTGCGTAGAGTTTCCAATAACAGGACACGTGTTTTGCTAATTTTATCTTAATAGAGAAGAGAGATGCACTCTAAACTCTATTACAAAGAATTCTACTGAAGTAACACGTTTCAATTCACTAGATCTCCCACTAAACCGACAGGTGTGTGTCCCAGTTTGTTTTAGAAGAGGGACACTTAACAAAAATCGTTACAAGGAACTCTACTGAGCCTATACATGTCTGCTCAATAGAGTTACTAATGACAGGATACTTTCTTTGCTCGTTTTATCTTAATAGAGATGAGAGGTGCACTCTAATCTTTATTACAAAGAATTCTACTGAACTTACACGTTTCATCTCATTAGATCTCCCACTAAACCGAAAAGTGTTTGTCCCAGTTTGTTTTAAAAGAGGGACAGTTACCAAAAATCGTTACAAAGCACTTTACTGAGCCTAAAGGTGCCTGCTCAATAGAGTTACCAATGAGAGGACACGTGGTTTGCTCATTTAATCTTTATAGAGATGAGAGATGCACTCTAAACTTTATTATAAAGAATTCTACTGAACTAAAACGTTTCATCTCACTAGATCTCCCACTAAAATGACAAATGTGTGTTCCAGTTTGTTTTAAAAGATAGTCACTTACCAAAAAACTTGTACGTATCTCCTCAAAGGGGTTACTAAGGAGAGCACACAAGTTTTACTCATCTAATTTAAGAGATATACCCACAGCAAAATTTATTACAAAACAACTGTACTAATAGTACTCGTATTTGCTCAATGGAGTTCCTTTTTACCTGATAAGTAATTCTATTGAGTACAAGTGTTTTGCTCATCTTTCAGGTGTGCCAAACACATATTCACCTGGTAGTTCGTTGTAATATAAATTCTATTTTAAAGATGTCGAGGATTTATTTAATTATTGATGGAAAGATTGAATGTGTTTTAGAATGACCTATAAACCAATGTTTTGTGTAGATACATCATATTTTCTATAGGTAATATTATCTGACTGTAGTTCATTGCAGACAGCTTCGTAGTTCCAATTATTCCGTCGTTGGCAATAGATGCCAAAAGTCATGGTCAATTGTTTTAACTCATTTTTATTGTTTATGTTACAGGTCGTAATACGGTTTTAATTGACCTTTAACTTTTCATTTCTAGTCGGCCATTAAATGCACTTTTGTTTATAACCATCGTAAATAACTATGTAACTATCTGTAATTTTGTCAATGTATCATACACATACACGTGTTTTTTGAGATGAAGGCATTTAAAAATACATACACAAGCATATGTTAAATCAGTATCATTTATTAATTGACTCACACTACGTATATGGTTCAATAAATTTAGCAACTTGATCATCGCCATCAAACAATTTACTGCTAATAAATTTTAATCTAACTACAAATGGAATAATAAATTTCACCTTAATTTCGTACAGAAAGCCACGTATTGCCGTTGTGTCAACTGGGAACGAGCTTCAAAGTCCACACGAAAAACTTAAGCCTGGTCACATTCGGGACAGCAATAAATTGACCCTGTTGAACTTATTAAAGCAATACGGCTTCGAAGCGTCCGACGCAGGAATTGCAAAAGACAAGTAATAAGAAAACCGAATTGCATAAACATTTAGAAAGTACTGTTGCGTTCAAATAAAGTCGACAACTTTTCCCACAACTATCCACAAAATGAAGAAATATTATGAGTATCTTCTGGAATTTTCTAAAAAAATCTATATTGTCCACAATTTTACATAAATTGATCGATTGGCTACGACAGGATTGATTAAGATTGTGATTGTCCACTTTATATGACGTTAGTAGTACTTTAACTGAATGTTATTAAGCATTCGATCTGAGTTCAATTAAGACACTATTAATTTTAGTCCTGACAGTGTCAAGGAAATTCTCACGTTCGCATTTGATGAATACGATGTTGTCGTTACATCTGGAGGTGTCTCAATGGGAGAACATGACCTTATTAAAAGAGTGCTCGTTGAGGACTTTGATGCCACCATTCTTTTTGGCAGGGTCAACGTTAAACCAGGGTGAGTTTTTCAAATTATATAGCTACCAATATGAACATCATGGTAAGTGGTCAATAATTGACTAATTTCCATTTCTTTTTCCTTCTGGGATCCTCCAGTTTCTCTAAATTAATCTCAAAAGTAGATACTAAAGAAAAAATGTCGTAGCTAATTATCAGGGGACTAAAGTGTAATATAATGCTGAGAATTGCAATTATATTATTAGGTAACAAATTTGAAAGCACTCAAAGGAACAAAATTCCATTTAAAAAAAATAATGCTAAAGTGGAAAACAAAGCGTGAAAAGAAGCCAACTTAATAAACTTTTAATAAATAATTCTTATGGGGGTTGAATTTCCTACTCTTTACAGTATAATGATAATGAAAATTCTCTTTAAGAAAAAAATGAAGTGTAGTGTAGGAGTTCGTAAACAAGGGTTATTTATTATCCTGACTAAGAAGGGATGATTACATAATGGTAATCCCACTAAGGGGATGTTGAAGCAATTTTAATCAGCTATAATATCCAATCTTTAGGTTATTTTGCTTTTGTGTTAATTAAATTTTGTTTAGATTAATTTACATAAATAATACCTCTATTTCTCCCTGAAGAAAACCAACCACTTTTGCCACGTGTACCTTCAAGGGCAGAAAAAAGTACCTTTTTGGATTACCTGGAAACCCCGTGTCTGCTTTAGTAACAGGGACTTTATTCGTGCTCCCAGGACTCAAGAAAATGGAAAACAACGAAAACGTACAACCCCCAATTGTATCTGTTCGACTGGTAAGGATCAAACTGCTTTTCTATATAATTATTGCTTATATTACTACTACTACTACATAGAATACAAAGGGCTTAAAACTTTTATTAAATTTTTTGTGTTATATTCAACTGAAATACATACATACAAATCATTTTGAAAGTTCAACTGTTTGTTGGGTCATTTCATTAAAACGGGATAAACTTAAAAAATAATTTATAGGCACGCACCCCCTGGTTAATTGGATAACTCGGGAGGAAAGGTAAAGATAATTAAACAGATTAAACTTGTGCTTAGCCTGTGGTAGGTAATTTATTACAATTTTGTGAAGGAAAGGCGGGTGTGATGACCTACGTACGTAAAAAACGGGACGGTTGAAAAACGAGACCATTTCCTTCTGAAGTAATGGTAATAAAAACAATTAGATGGTAATTGTCCAAAACGACGGGGTTGAAATAAGGTTAGTTAATTGGGGGTAAATAATACAAAAAAGTAGTTTTTTATATCGATTCAAATAAAATATCAATTTTTTTAATATTGTATTTTTTGATTGATTTATTGTCTGTCCAGAACAAAAAAATGATCCTCGACCCAAGACCTGAATACATAAGGGCCCATCTTCGGAAGTGTCCTGACGACAACATCCTTGAAGCCATCCCGACTGGCAATCAGATCAGTAGCCGAATCAATAGCTTCGTCGGAGCGAGTGCCCTTATGCGTCTACCGGCAAAAAACTCTCAAGGATTCGGTGATTGCTGCGACAAGGGAACTATCTTAGAAGCCATTCTTATTCAGCCCCTGTCTATTGAATATACTCGTGACTTGTTATTCTGTTAACGATTTAGAAAAATTTTTCTCTTTTTTTTAAATATAATAAACGTCTTGTTGGCAAATTGAGAAGAGTAAGTTCAAAAAGTAAATAGATGTTAAGCCTGTAAAGACACAACTACCCTTATTTTGTCAACAGTGAGTATTTATCGAAGATTTAAAAACTTTAACTAAGAAATAATCAAATCTACATTTTTTCTGGTAGAAGAAGACTACTAATGGTTCGAAGAAAAGGAAGGACGCTAAATAAATTTTTTAAATTGATAAAAAGCAAATATAACACAACAAAAACGTGTGGAGGTTGTCAAAATGCTTCTGAAAAAAAATTTTAAAGGAGCCCTTAAAAATTTCCCAAAGTCCTGGTATCTCCAGAAATCGAGCATTTCTGGAATATATCCTCAATAGTTCATATAGCTAGATGATGAGAACTGATCCTAAGAATTCCTTTAGGCATTCGACATTTTCTAGGATTGATGGTTCCTTTGGAAATCAAATATTTTTCCTAATCCTGATACCCCCAAAACTTCGCCGTTCCTACAATTTGTCGTCGGTAACTCCTGGGACTTTGTCCTGGTCATTTTTCTAAAACTTGGCATGTTCAGAACTGTCTCCAAAAATTCCAAACATTGAAAGTCAAATTAATGTTTTCCTGAACTCGACTATTCTTAGAATTTGACTTCAATGATTCCTGGAGTTGTCTTAACAGTTTTTTCTGGAATATGGTCTAGAATTTTCCTAAAAATCGTTTCTGTCTATCGAAAATTTCTAGGGTTGATGGTTCCTTTAGAAATTTGTCATTCCTAAAATTTGTCCTCAGTAACTCCTAAAACTATGTCCAGATCATTTTTTTTTTAAAATTTTGGGAATGTCTAAAACTGATCCCAAAAATTTCTTCTGGCTTTCGACAATTTTTGAAACTAGCGGTTCTTTTGGAAATGAAATAAAATTCCCGAGTCTTGGTACCTCCAGAAATGGACCATTTAAAAGTATTTGTTTCTAAATCTTGTTCTTAATTTTTTTCTGGCATTCAAAAATACCCTGGAATTAGTTCTTTGTGACTATTTATCGATTTTTGAGTGACATCCTGATCCTCGGTTATTTTCGATATCTTCGGTAATATTCGGCTTTTTAAACAATCGACACCGCATCATCACCCTCACTCTAGTTTTTGACGGCTTTGTATTTTATCGTAATCAAAATCCTTTTCGGTCCAACAAAATTTCATTAAAAATGTCATTCGATTGAAACTCAAACCTATCAAAATTAATTAAGACCGATCATTATCGATCAAAATTAAATTTGTGAATTCTGGTTTAGGTTAAGATCTCGGTAACTGTCTGTCTGTGGCTTAATGAACATGCGCAAGAGGGTACTGCACAGTTAGTATTGTCGTTGTATACTACTGTCCTGTTATTTATTGGCAGCTATTTTGTCGGTTTAATGAATAAAAATAATAATTCGTTTCTGGTTTTAATAATAATTACACACATTTCCGGTTTTAAACGTTTTTAGTTATGATAATCTGTGTGTGTGTATCAAGTGCCGGTAGTGCAAGAAATTTTGTGACGTTTGCTACACTCGTTCGTTCGTTTGGAGGTATCAAAACGACATAAACATGCACAGTTTTTCAAGTAGATGACCTTCAGAATTAAGATAATTCAGGTAAGTCTTTTATTTATCAGTTATTGTCGTCTTTAATAAAATGTGGTTGTTGATAAATAATAATTACCTCAGATCTATCTATCTACGTTGAAATTGTAAATGTAAATAATTTCCTTTTAAGTATTATTATTATACATAAGGACATTTGCATATCTGTAGGAACCTATTGTATTTTATTCATGTGAAATAAAAGGAAAAGGTGCCCTGCTTTCAAGGGAGAAATATTGTCACAACAAACATAACAGTATCATATATATTTATGTACATACATAAAGGTAACAAAAACTTCTCGTATATGTATAATATGAGAAGAAAGAACCCCTTTAATAAAAGCTAACAAAAGAATGAGAAAATTGAACACAAGAATTTCACAAAAGACAAAAAAAGAACAAAAACTTGATGGGATAATAAGTTCCTTGTAATATAAAGTATATAAAGAAAAGGCAATTTATTATATGCTTATACAAAGATTTATAAACAAAATATTTAAAAAAAACTGATTGTACGTCTAAACGAGGATTTCAAAAAACACAAAAACAGATATTTTTATTTGTATTCTTAACAAAACTAAAAACATTCTTTAGATGTTTGAAATAATCATAGGTATCTGTATGTAGAACACAATCGTTCTTAACTTTTCTAAATTGTATCTAACTAAACAGCCCAGCCAGGTATGTATTTTAAAGTCATGAATTAATTATATTCGAATTTAAACGTGTGTTGAGTTCGAATTTTCGACCACACGTGTAAGTAATTCGGGCTTTTTATAAAAAATAATTAATATGCAAAATGTGACGTGATATAATTGGTTCCTGTGATTTATTCCTGAAAAAAAAAACAGCCACGTGAAGTAATTTTACATACAGAATACAGATACTCATGTTTATTTATTATTGTAAACGTAGTAACTGTGGACAAACAAAACATTAATCAGAGAGCAGACTCTGTGGGTTTTGTTGTTTTGTAGACGGGTTTTATTGTTGACAACAAATTAAACTGAGGTGAATAAGAAGTTGCCTATACTTTTTGTTATAAGAGCAACTATTTGTTAAACAGGAAATTATTTTTTGCATCAATTTTAAATTTTATTGCAAAGTAAATTAAATTACTAACCAAATGGCTTAAATAA
Source organism: Agrilus mali (assembly GCA_029378335.1). Taxonomy (NCBI): domain Eukaryota; kingdom Metazoa; phylum Arthropoda; class Insecta; order Coleoptera; family Buprestidae; genus Agrilus; species Agrilus mali. The sequence continues at coordinate 29,331,404 of CM055657.1, read as the reverse complement.
TATTTTCTTTAGTAAAAATCAATATATAGTATAAAATTGAAAGGATGTCTTTGGTTTTTCAATTCGTTCAGTAGATTTATTTGAATAGAAAAATAAATTTCCTTGAAATTTAAAAACCACAAAATTGGTTGTTTTTAGTTCCGTAGATACTGAAAATTCTTGTGTTCATACCTTTGTGCGTTTCACCTTTTTTATTATCTTCAGGAATATTATTAGATATTATTATTATATTAATATTATACTAACAAAAAAAAATTTTTAATCTACTAAAGGATTACTTCAAGTACTTATGGTACCTATAAACTGGGGTTTAACAAAGTATTATTTTTGAAATCCTTTAAGGGACGTAAATTAATTAAGTGAGCCTAAACTGAGAGGGAGGAATCTGGGAAAATCTCATGAAATCTCGTTTAAAGGCAGGGGTGGTCGTAGAATTTCTCACGTCACTTTTTAATTCGTAGAATTGTTTCATAATTTATTTTTCTTAGTTTTGTGTATAAGTGTAAAAAGTGGGATGAGAAGGTGTCCCTCCAAATCTGACTGAGGGGCAGAAAAGTGGTTCAAATTAAATTAAAAATACTTCAGGTAATTAAGGGACGTTTCTTTGTTTTTTTTTGTCCTTCTTACAACCTCTCTCTGTTTCAAGCTACGTCACTCCCAGACAAATTTCTTTTTTGTTATGTTTAATATGGTACAATGCTCCAGAAGATGCTTCAATGGGCCGAAACGTATAGGGTTTTTTAAAATTGTGAAGCAATAAAAGAATTTCTACTTTCTATCTTTCAATCCTGTGTGCTCTATTTCCTTTTCACTTTCCACTCATCGTTCGTTTATACTGGTGACGTAACATTGTTAAATTTCCTAAAAGATTTTATAAAAAAGGTCGTTTGATCCTCTTCACCGATTATTTTTAAACATACAGAAACCTTTTACATGATATGAGAGAAGCTTTCTGGAGCGCAATTTTGTCGGTTGTTGTCGGCATCCCTGTCGCGTCGAATCAAATTGGTGACTTGTCATCCTTTTTTTGTAAAGAATTTTATTTTATTTTATTCTGTATATATCTATCGTCTTATAAACATTGAATTTTTTCGCGTTTTTTTACGACTCGTTCTGTAAAAAAAAAAAAATAGGAAAAGGAAAAGTCGTTGGTAACAAATTCTTTGACTCCTTGACATAAGTCGCAGAAAATATATTTGAATTATTTTCCCTCAAGATTGCTTGTTGAAATTGAAGTTTGCATTACTGGAAATAATTGTGAGTGGGAGAAACACAAAAAATTTATTCATTGCTTATCAAAAAATTAAGGATTTAATTTTGAGTTATTTATAAAACGAAAACTAAATTTAAAGTAACACCCTCCTTACAATAATTAGTTAATGGTTTGCAAAAATATTGAAAGACCTATAGATCTTTTTAGAGAAATATTTTTTTCAGTACATAAATAAATAATAACGATTTTATATAAAAGAAGTATCGGCACGAGCATACGAAATGTCCTGTTTTCAATTTAAAAGTACCAAGAAAAACCAATTTAATATACGTAATATATTTTTAAAATGGAGGGAAATTTAATCAATCAGGTTTCGATAATAACGCTTGACGTCTTCAAATATTTGACAACCAAAACATCTTTTGTATAATCAAAATTCGTCCTACATAGATACCTGGTATAATATTAAAATTACAGTAAAGTACACGCTTATTATGAACTTCGGTTATAACATACCACACTCTTATGGAGCACTCATTATCTGTAGAAAATGTAATTTACAATTGTCTTTATTGTGTAGTTCTGATATAAATCATTCACACCTACGAAATATGCGTTTTTTAGTGAGTATATTATATTTTTTTAAAGGAATTTACGAGTAGTTTTAATTAAAATTAAAGTTACCGTGAAATTTTCTTGCTATATGTAGTTACTTACTTACACAGATTGACCTCATCGTCGTTAGTTTACCTCGGATCTCGGAAATGTTTATTTTCCAGACAATGTTTAGTTTGTACGTAATAAGAGAACTGATTAACATCAGGTCGAGCAGGTACATCTTTTATCGTTAATCGTTACAAAACATTTTATTTTATTTCATTACGTACGTATTACAATGAAATATATTGCTAATCGTAACAAATGATAATTGTTTTCAAAATCGTTTAATGACCTTTACATCAGGTTTATTACAAGAGTCATGTTAGACAACCAGAGGCTCTTTGTACGTTGCTGTACCTACTTCGGATATAACGTACAGTGCCAAAAATCTGGGTCGTACTACTAATTGAGCACTAGATAGAAAATATCTTCCATAAAGTAATTATCATTAATTTTATTACGTACTTCTGATATAAAGTACTTACCAATTAAATATCCCGGTCCGAACAATTATCGCGTATTTTTTATTTATAAATATTTTTTATTCAACAATGGCAACATGTGTGTATTTATTGCACGGTGTATTTTAATTTAAGAATAATGTAAGTAATAATGTAAATGTCGCATTTTCGTTTGCTTTACTTAATTTAGTTTTGAAACCTTTGATTAAACAAATAACAAGTCGACAACTGCAAATTTAGTGTTTGAAAAAGACAACAGCGTCCACCATACTAAAATACAATAACGTAATTACTTTTTTAAAGAATTAATAAAAACAAAGAGACTGCAATAAGCAGATGCATGTAATTCTGTTATAACGGATTTTTCGTTTCTTTTTAGGGTTCCGCACCTCAAAAGGAAAAACACGGAACCCTTATAGGATCAATTCGTTGTCCGTCGTCCGTCCGTCTGTCAAGACCCTTTTTCTCAAGAACGCGTGGAGGTATTAAGCTAAAATTTATACCAAATACTCAGGTCTATTGTCCCTTGGAGCTGTGAAAAATTCAAACTTCTAAGCCAACGCAATCAAAAGATACAGCCGTTTATGCCGCATATTTCCGCAAAATTTCGAATCAAAACCTACAGGGTACTTCCCGTGAACTCAGAATCTTGAAATTTGGTACAAAGCAACGTTTTATAGTACAAAAAAAAACCCGTAAATTTTTAGTTACATCGTATAATAAAACTATTTTTAATAATTTTAAAGTTACTACCCCTTTCCTCATGAACGCGTAGAGGTATTAAATTGAAATTAATATCAAATACTCAGGTCTATAATACCTTTAAGCTATAACAAAATCAAACTTCTATGTCAACGCAATCAAAAGAAACAGCAATTTAAGCCGCATATTTTCAAACTCGCAACTACTCGCAAGGGAATCAAAACCTAAAGGGCACTTCCAGTCGATTTAGAATCTTGAAATTTGGCATGAAGCAATGTTTTATAGCACATATAAAGGAAAAATTCGGAAAACCTTAAATTTTTAGTTACATCACATATATACAGGTTTGTACGGAACCCTCGGTGCGCGAGTTCGACTCGCACTTGGCCGATATTTTTTAACTACCTTTTGGTACCTGAAAGTAAAATTCGCATTAATAAAGTGGTAACTTATTCTTAACTTTTTATTTCAAAAATATAATACAAAAACAATTAATTCTACCTAGATACTTTACTATTATAGGTACCTATCGACTTTTCAAAGTTAATAAAAATGTATGTAGTTATATATATTTATATACAGAGAACCACGCACGACATAAATGGTTGGATATTAGGTACACATATTGTTATATTTTGGGTGTTAGTAGGTATGTACGTATGTAATAAAATCGAGTGAACTTTATTGATATGATGATATGTATAAATGTGCCCCTTTAATATTCAGTCAAACAACTTTAACAAACTGTAACGGATTCAGCCACTTCGGATTTCTCATCAAAGTGTAATTTCGCTTCGGTTTTCCGGATGTAATGGCAACGTCTAAAGTCTGAAGCGCCGTGTCAGACAAAGCTGTCGGATAATACTCGAGGCATCCGCTCATATCTACTACTGACACTTCACCAATTTCTTGCTGTTTACTGAAAGAAAAAAGATAAAAATAATTTAATGAAATTCTTCGTCTTCATCTCTTGTCAACAAAATTAATTTTTAAATCAACGTTTGCTTTGTTCGGGTCACAGAGCATACCTAATGTTTATAAAATTATTCAATGGAACTACAAGGATTTACGAAATACAGTCAAACATGGATATTTATTTATAAATATTATTTATAAATGGAATTTAAATTTTGTAGAAACTGAAAATGAACTTAATTTAATGACTGCAAAGTCGTTGATTGATTGATACAGTCTAGAATTATGACTCAATGCAATCTTAAATTGTATGGGTACCTGAAGGTAATTTAACATTAATATTAATTTTAAATTGTTGACAGTAATTAGTTACCTGTATCTGTTACATAAATACCTGTTTATTCATTGAAAGGAGTTCACCTTCTTGAATCAAACGGAAAATGGAATTTCGTTTCAAAAATTGGAGGCTAAATAAATTAATTCCAATTATGTTGCATAATAAGCCATTTACAATTTCTTTACGAACACCGGATAGACTTTTACTTAAAATTACAGTTCAGTAATTTAATAATTTTAAAATAGTGTTATAAAGCAATTTTATATTATGTAACAGTATCTAAACCTTCTCGAATATTTTTGAGCTCAAGTCTAGCGTGCACAGTAACTGTTTTAGTTCATGGACTCAGGTCACGAAAAGGGAAAGATTTTTCATTAAATAATAAACTTGAACGTTGCCTTAGGATATCACAATAGATACCATCTCTTCTCTTCCATAAATAGATAATGCAGGAACGAAACGGGGTTGAACGCCCTTTCCAAACCCGCTAAATTCCACAAAATATCTACGTATGCCCTGTTTGCTTCATCATATTTGATTCGAGTGTTGGTAGAGCAATCGATATTGAAGCCAACCAAGTACAGTGAAGATTCAAATCAAGTGTCAATTATTCTTAAATGAAATTTCCACCCCTTAACTTTCAGGAGATACATAAATATTAATAGTCAACGTTTGCTGGCTCTCATAAGGACATTTAAAGTGGCAGGTGGTAGGAACATAGCCTAGAATAATTTATTACTCTGCACGGGGGTTGTTTGTAATACCTGTACGAGCTAAAATTCACATTAGGATTGTTACGAGATCCTTAAAGCTTCCAAAAAATATCCTTAATACCTGTAAGGAAGTTATAATTTTCCCAAAAACAAACCCTTATTGTTGGTTTTGTAATCTGCTTTGGCCTGACCTTGGTAATTAATACGTACCATATAATTAGCATTCTGCATTTCTAAAGACCCTCTCCCCTTGTTATTCAACCCTCAGCATGTAATGTTACGTAAATTATACACTCCAATTAACCTATAATTATTATCATCTGAAACTTCTGTGACAATATACGTATGGTACAGCAAGGCGTGAAGTGAAATTATTACTCGTATTATTATCATACAAGCTTTGCATAGAACAATATCAGCAATCTGCGAAGGCGTTCTGCTAGGGGTCGATAACTACATAGAGGGTTGACACAGGCTTAAGTTGATAACACAAAATCGATTCAGCTTTTCTCCCTTTTTTATTTTGCTTTTTTATGGATTAGGGTTGAGTCTTTTTGTAAACAACCCAGTTTATCTAAAAGAAAACTGGCTTTCCAAGGTTAGATACGAAAATTCGCACTTTTCTTTGGGAAATTAACGTCCTTTTTCAAGCACAATAGGGATTACTTTCATTAAAGTAAACAGAATAATAGTTTAACGTATGTGTATACTTGACGATAAAATACTGTTACGAAAGTCAGCCACTGTGACATGAAGCAGGCGCTGCAATCGCGATCGTGAGATTTTGCCTTATTATTGACAAAAATAAATTATATTTTAACTAAATTTTCAAAAAAATGTTTTTAACAAGATCTTTCTTATTGTAATCTTACTAAAACTGTTGCAAAGGTAATTTTATGTCTAATAATTTGGAAAAATTAATTTTATATTTAAAAAAACTTTCTGGACAGTAAATTTAAATGTACTTATGTATTTTTAATTCTGTTTTCAGAAACAGTTTACATATTTTTCATATTGTGTAAACCTTGACACAATGTAAAATGCAGTAAAATATTTATGCAGATTTCTACGTAATTCTATTAATCCAAGAGCTGGTAGCAGGTGGTCCATAACATATATATGTAAATTGTATCGTGTGCTTTGCAGGCATGTAAATTATGACGGAATTGCAACAAAAGTCGTCTACAAACCGCATAAATAAAATCTGGAAAATTCAGGAAATACACATAAATTTTCCCTGGATACAGTTAACTTCTATTGACTCTGTTTATAAGTATAGGTACATATATTATGTAATTTAATTCTGAAGATCTAAACGGTAATCTTAACTTCCTGATTGAAAGCGAACCACCGTTTTAAAAGGTTACTTACTACCCTTTGACTGGGTTATTATTATTTTTGAACAGCAGTTATTTGTAACTTTGTATTTTGAGAATTTAGTGTGCAGTATCGTGTAGGTGTCCTGGAACATGAAAAAAAATTGAAAAGTAGATTTTGTCTGGCTTTAATGTTGATAACACAGAATCGATTCAGCTTTTCTCCCTTTTTTATTTTGCATTTTTATGGATTAGGGTTGAGCCTTTTTGTAAACAACCCAGTTTAGCTAAAAGAAAACTGGCTTTCCAAGGTTAGATACGAAAATTCGCACTTTTCTTTGGGAAATTAACGTTTTTTTTTTCAAGCACAATAGGGATTACTTTCATTAAAGTAAACAGCATAAAAGTATAACGTATGTGTATACTTGACGATAAAATACTGTTACGAACGTCAGCCACTGTGACATGTAGCAGGCGCTGCAATCGCGATCGTGGGAATTCGCCTTATTATTGACAAAAAGAAATAATATTTTAACTAAATTTTTAAAGAACTAATTTTAAAAACGTTTTTAACAAGATCTTCCTAATTGTAATCTTACTAAAACTGTTGCAAAGGTAATTTTATGTCTAATAATTTGATAATTTGGAAAAATTAATTTTATATTTAAAAAAACTTTCTAGACAGTAAATTTAAATGTACCTATGTATTTTTAATTTTGTTTTTAGAAACTGTTCACATATTTTTCATATTGTATAAACCTTCACAAATTTTATTTAATGGGTACAGGTTGCAATTTTAGTTTAATGTTGCAAAACTCGTTAACGTTAACCTTTTGGCACAAAAAATATCCCCTTTAAAAATAATGATCATTCAAGAGTAAATGGGTTAGTGCCATATCAGAATATTTTGGGGATTTCTTTTTAAAACGTATCCAAAAAGCATTTAATGGAAAGATTCTGACATGAACCTTGAAAAAAAAGTGGTTAAATGGTCACCTTTTTAATTTCGGCATGGCAAACATCAAATCGTCTGGAAGTCCGTGGTTGTTGAGACAGACGACCTTGATGCCCATGGGGCTCAATTCCTCCCTCAGGGCGTTGCTAGCGCCCTCCACCGCGTATCTGGATGCAGTGTATGCAACTAATCCGGCCTCGCCACCTTCGATCGCCCCGAACGTGATTATTCGGCCACCAGCACTGCGTAAAAGTCCTTGGAAAGCCCTTGTTACTCGTAAAATCCCCAGCACTGTGGTCTTCAACATGGCATCCCAATGGGAGATGTTTTGCTGATCTAATTTTCCTCGATATAAAAGACCGCCCGTGTTTATTACCGCCCACAGACCTTTAAACAGAGAAGACGGATGGTCTGATGTTATTTTATTTTTAACAAGTAATGCTTTATCTAGAATACATAAAATGTGAGGGTTTACTTTAAACATTTTTAACTTTCGACAGAGGAAGATTATTTTTTTCACAAATATTACCCTAATATTTAACCAGTAAGTGCAGTGGTGGTGTCACCCCGGAATTATCAAAAGAGTGTAAAAACTGAGAAAATTGCCCATAAGGGAAAATTTTAACACGTGAAGAGATCCAAGCTCCCCACACCCAATTCTAGTTTTAATTTTAATTTGAAAAGAGTCACAATTTCCTTCAACCCATTAATTTTTTATTTCAACAATGTTTGTATTGTATTTTCTTAGCAAAAATTTCATTTCAACTACCTTGACATCTCAATTACGAGAAGTTTTAAGTTTCAATTAAAAATAAAGTTACCGTGAAACTTTCTTGCTATAGTTACTTACTTACACAGATTGACCTCATCGTCGTTAGTTTACCTCGGATCTCGGAAATGTTTATTTTCCAGACAATGTTTAGTTTGTACGTAATAAGAGAACTGATTAACATCAGGTCGAGCAGGTACATCTTTTATCGTTAATCGTTACAAAACATTTTATTTTATTTCATTACGTACGTATTACAATGAAATTTATTGCTAATCGTAAAAAATGATAATTGTTTTCAAAATCGTTTAATGACCTTTACATCAGGTTTATTACAAGAGTCATGTTAGACAACCAGAGGCTCTTTGTACGTTGCTGTACCTACTTCGGATATAACGTACATTGCCAAAAATCTGGGTCGTACTACTAATATGAGCACTAGATAGAAAATATCTTCCATAAAGTAATTATCATTAATTTTATTACGTACTTCTGATATAAAGTACTTACCAATTAAATATCCCGGTCCGAACAATTATCGCGTATTTTTTATTTATAAATATTTTTTATTCAACAATGGCAACATGTGTGTATTTATTGCACGGTGTATTTTAATTTAAGAATAATGTAAGTAATAATGTAAATGTCGCCTTTTCGTTTGCTTTACTTAATTTAGTTTTGAAACCTTTGATAAAACAAGTAACAAGCCGACAACTGCAAATTTAGTGTTTGAAAAAGACAACAGCGTCCACCATACTAAAATACAATAACGTAATTACTTTTTTAAAGAATACATAATGATGTGTGTAATTCTGTTATAACGGTCCTCTCGAGTACGTTATAAATGAGTTTTACTATACTTAGTTGTTTTTAATTTCTTTTTGGTACAAAAGCGAATTTCTTTATAAAATGTACTTGAATCATGTCAACATTTTCAACTCGAAATTAATAAAAAATAAATGTTTCTTATACGTCAAACCTTGCAAAACATTAGCTTCCGGAAGTTGTTTTGACTATAGGTAGATAATTAACATTCTTAAGGTCTTAATTAGACCGTTATTTCTCATACGGAAATCTCAAATTACCACTTTTATTTTTTATACTATTTAACCTAATTTCTTACAAGTATTTTAAAAAGAGACATAAATGAAAGAGGAAAGGGGGCTCTAGGAAAATCTCATAAAATCTCACTGAAAATCACACTAATTTTTTTTTTCAAAGAATTATTAATTATTACAACGTGCCTTAAATTTAATAATAAAAACAGAAAGCCGCAGAGCTGGTATTTGTTTTTACTACATATTTGACAGTTAATTTTTTCGTTTCTAATTAATCCTCCATCAAACACTATAATAGATAATGTTAATGTGTTTATTTATAGTACTACGTAGATATCTATAATTTTATTCGTCAGTTTAATCATCATTTTAACCTTGACATCTAGTCGGATACACATACCTAGGTGACTTACTAACAAACCGATCTCTTTACAACACACAGTGTCAGTAAAATGTTTTTTTAACCATCTTAAACAATTATATCTCATTATAGGAACTTCCTGCTATTGTTCGTAGCACGCGTTTACACTGCTCACATCACATTATGTAGTTAGAACAGTGTAATAATGTAAAAAATTACGAAGCAGATAATTCAATTTAATTGAGTCAACATAAATGTTGCAATTTGTCCTGGGTCCTGATAAGCAAAATGATTCAGATAAAAAGTCCAATTTAAAACTGGTTTTTCCTAACTTAATTATTGTTAATTACCACATATATTTTATTTCATAATGATTACCTATTAGGTACCTAACTACAGTGATAAGTGTTAATATTTTTTTATTCTTACCGTCCTTGCCAGCTGGTAAGTGGGCCCTAATAATGTCAACAGCTTCGTGTAGAACGTCCTCTCTTGTGACGTCAAGGGGTAGGGCTATTAAGGCACCGGTGCTCGTTTGACATCCGGAGCTTTCCCGGTGTTTTTGCCATGATCTTATCACCCTCGATGGCACGGAATCGTCGTTGTTAGAACCCTCGGCGGCGCCTTCTTTTAGCCCAGCGAACACCCGGAAACCGCGGTTGGCTAAGTGAATGGCCACCTGAAATAGACACCAAAATTTTAATATTTCGACGTATGGCTGGCTAGTTTGCTATTGATGTTATTGAAATTATTTATTTTTAACCCAAACTTATTTAAATTAAGAAATTGTCTGTATAGGTAACTAAATAAATACAAATGGAATGCCATAAATTATCAGTTGCACGATTTTAATGAACAAAATTATGTAGAGATAAAGTCGAAATTATAATTCAGCCCTTGTATGGATGAACATACGTGCGTATCTATATTTATATCTAGACCTACATTTTCATTCTATTACGATTCAAATTCTTTTTTTTATCCCTATATAAATTACACATCCCAAAAGAAAAAAAAAAGAAAATCCGTCTGGCTTTTTACTGGGAACATTGACATATACGTCATTAAGAGGGCAGTGCCCTTTCTAACAAAATGATTATCCTATTTCATCCCTCCAGCATTCAGCTTCGAATTGGCAAACGAACTGGAAGGGAATCAAATAAACGTGCCATCTCGAAAAGAGATACGGAAAATGGAAAAGAAAGGCAAGTGTTTCGAAATAAAGTGCCCGGATTACTTTCACGAAATTATAATTAGCTACGTACACATATTAAACCACAAAAAAGAAAAAGTAATGTGACCAACCACATAATAATTTACAGTTACATTTTATTGTGGACAAAAGGACAATATTTCTTAACAGGGATTTGTTATAGTTATTTAAATGGTATTGAAGGTTGCATTTGTACCTACATGTTAGCTCATCAATTAATTATACATTTTAAATGTTGTTTACAAGACTAGAGGCTCAAAAGTTACACAGAGGACTTTACTTTACCTAAAAGCTTACAAATAGTGAATTAGAAAGTTCCATTAGGTACACCAAATTGTTTTGTGAGTTTCAAAAAATGATTCACAGTACGTGTCACGATTCTAATGACATATGTATTTATTTCCTTCAGGAATTTATTTAGCGACTTCTCTGTTTTCGTAAATTCGAGAGCCAACGATCGCATTCACGTGCCCAATACCCAAATTCACCAGGGAACTTCTTGTCCCAAATGAGAGTATATTCATCCCACCTGTGTTCCTCTTCTTATAATGTTCGAAGTTTACGCACAGGAAGGGGATGACCTTCCTACCTGCTTCTGAGAAACGCTCATGAATCATTCATTGATGGGGGAGGAATGGCTCACGAAGTCAGCATCAATAATCCTCTTCAAACAACTAAGTACTTATTTAAGTTCAATTGGTAATTTCCTAAATGTATTAACATAACAACAAAAAAAAAGAGGACCTTTATAGGATAAAAATATCGAAAATGTTTCTTTAATATTGTAACATGTCCCTACTAATACGATAATAAGAAGAATACCAAAGGTTACCCACATAAAAATTATGTAATGCTTTTATTTTGTTGGAACAAAATATTAAATAAAAAATAAGTCATAGGTATTAAAAAAAAAAGTATTTGTAAATATCGAGGTGAGTAGCCGAGTGGCTTGGATGTCGATCAAACGGTATTCGAAGTTAAGCAACGTTATCTCTGGTTAGTAGTTGGATGGGTGACCGGAGTGGAGCTCGACTGTGGTTCAAAGGACACACGTAAGAGAGATTACGACGATACGTCCTCCAGGAACAACAAAAACTTAAGGACACCCCATTTAAAGAAACCGAGACATGACATTGTATTATATGTCATAGGTAAAAGAAAGTAAAATGTACAGTGAAAGCCAACCTTTCTTCCTAAGAAAGTAATTAGGAGCGACACTTGAACATTCAAAAAAATGTTATCCTGGATAGCAAATATAGTAGGTGTTATTGGTAAAACACACACTCATTGTGATCTGTTAAACTAAACATTGCTGAAATATTTTATCTGAACAACAATAGGTACGTACAAAACATTCTTGGAACAATAGTTACAATACCTACAGGTATATTCATGACTAAGTTTAACGATCTTTCGTCTTGAAAAAGTGCGGAATATGTCGTGAAGGTTACAACAAATCGTAAATCCATGACTAACCGTAACCGCAAAAAGTTTTTATATATAAGTAAGTAACTAATCTTTTTCACAAAGCAACATCAAAAGCAAGGTACCTATATACATATGTAAAAAGACAGCTACTTCTTGCCTATTTGTTAAACGTGTGCCAGTAAATCGAACCATAACTTGTGGTGGTTTATATGCCATGAATATTATGAAAACTGTTTTTATCTGAAAATGTGAAATATGCCAAGCACTTAAGGAATCAAGTAATAAGAAGGAAAGTAAAGGGAAGCTTTTTATGAGATTTTGTTGCATATATTTATGATATTGTAAAGGTACTTTTGGTTTGTTTATATCCTTAGAATATAAACATAAATTTAACCAAATTACAATTAATTAGATAATATTTACGTACATACGTTCATTCTGAACAAGAAATAAATTTACCATACTGCCCCTTAAACTTCTTAAAAAACTTAAATTAATTTATAGAACAATAAGAAGTTTTCAATTACATTGTAATTAAAAATTAACTTCAAGAGGATTAAAAAAAATAATTTAATTATAAGTAGTAGAAAGAGTTAAAAATCAAATTGAATTAAATTTGACCAGGAGAGGAATAAAAATTTGTCTTTAGGTCACTACCTCCTATTAAAAAAGTGGGTTTTAAACTTTTAATGTACCCTGTGTTAGAAAATATAATTTTAATTAATATTCTCTTTGTGGAAGTTTATTTAAAAGTTATAATAAGAAAATTTTGTATTTCACATTTTAAATATTCCATGACTGTTACAAATTTTAACTTTTAATTATTTTAGACTTCCACGAAAATCTTTACAGTCTTTTATTTTAGTAAATTTGATTTGTCCTAATATAAAATAAATGTAGTCTAGGGGATGATACAATCTAGTATATTTCAATATTCTGATATTCGTTCAGATTGAGACAAATTGCTGTCTAGGAAATTTTGGCTGTTATTCAAGTCTCGAAGAGCTGTCATGTTGACATCCAGAAACTGTTAGAGCTGCGGTGTTTAAATCGGATTTAAACAATTTTGCATATAACATCACATTTCACTTCACTTCAAGAAAAATTTATACATAGATGAAAAATACGTTTAGGAAGAAAATATTTACATCAGATACAGTAAAACTCACTTATAACGTACACGCTTAGTATGTCCAGAAAGTTCTTATGGGACACTCAATAAAAAAATAATTTTTATAACGTACTTACCATTAGTTTTATTAGGTACGTACTTTCTGACCAAATGTAACGTACTTTTATTCATAAATATTTTTTATCTTAGCTTTGGCAACCTGTGTGCATTGCACGGCCTATTTTTATTTAAGAATTTTTTGTATATTAACATAAATGTCGCCTTTTCCTTTGCTTTACTTTACTTAATTTAGTTTTGAAGCCTTTTATTAAACAAGTCGACAATTGCAAAATTGTGTTGACTATAGTGGAAAAAAGAAAACGTCGTTTTCTATAGAATTAATGAAAACAAAGAGCAAATATGTCTAATTATTCCATTAATTTTTAACTAAGTTTTAACCGAGATTTACTGTAAGTTGTGTATTGTATCGATATACATATGTACAAATATCTTAAAAAACTAGTTCTTGTTTCTTGTTTGCGGTTTTAGTGCCTTTTTGTGTCGGTATTAACTCGAAAACCATATGTATTGACTGCTTACTTGCAAACCGACAACGTTGTCGCAACAGGTGATGAGGACTGGTTTTCCACCTCCTGGAGAAGCTCCACTCTCGTCAGGTTTCGAATTCCCACGTATCTTACACAGGAGATACAGCAGCAAGGCGCCTGCTATCGAAAAAAGGGCGACCAGCTGAAGCGCAAACACCAGCGCCGTTTGAACATCCATCACTTCCTGGAAATAAAACATACCATAAATTTATAATAAAAATTTGTCCTTGTTGCTTTGACGGCCACGTGTTGTAAAGAAAGACAAGAAAATTGTTATGAAACAATTCGAAATGTACAATAGTAAATGGCAGAGTAATATCGTGAGAAGAAAGGCAGTTGAAATGGAACCTTGCAATATTCATACAACTTTATTATTAGTTTTATGTTTTGTTTGTGCTAATAAAAGAACTAAAGAACTATTGCATCCGAACACATTTACGTTCGTTCGTTCGTTTGTTCGTCATTAAAAGCAGGCATGCCAACACTTGTGCACATATAATATGTAGATACGTATCAATTTCTCAGGCCTCATTAATCTTACGTAATGAGAGGAGCAAAATGAAATTCGAGAGAATGGGAATTAATATTTCTACATATGTACATACTTCATAATATATTCCATCCAATTATTTTGATAAAAGTTACTTTATTATTAAAATTTGCAATTACATACATAATTAAAAGTAAAATATTTAATTCTACATTATGATAAAGAAAAAACCAAGATGCTTTTAGATTTTCAATTGATATCATGGGCTTTTTAGTATTTTATTCAAGAAAAAAGTCCTTCCAATTTCCAAATTTATTTCCTCACGTTGGCGATATTTTCTCAATAAAAAAGTTTAATTGGACATTCTACTATTATTTACCTATACTGCAATAGGATAACAAAAAGCGCCATCAACTCTGTTCTCCGTTACCTATAAAAGTCAGCCAGTATTTCAAGTAAACGTAGCATAAAATGATTCTTTTCGCAAGAAACTTGTTCTCTAGGTTGGTAGTCACTTGAAAGGAAGTTATCGTTTTACTATATAGTAGGCAGTTTTTATATAATTTTATGCCGAAAACGTTCATAACCCATTTACTCGTTACTGTTCGTTATGTATTAGGTATATATCTTTTGTGCCAAAAGGTCAACGTTAACGAGTTTTACAACATTAAACTAAAATTGCAACCTGTACCCATTAAATAAAATTTGTGAAGATTGTGGTGTAGGTACTTTCTACACAAAGCAACCTTTTAAAACGGTGGTTCGCTTCCAGCAAGGAAGTTGAGATTACCCTTTAGATCTTCAGAATAAAATTACATCATCTATATATACTTATAAACAGAGTCAATAGAAGTTAACTGTATCCAGGGAAAATTTATGTTTATTTCCTGCATTTTCCAGATTTTATTTATGCGGTATGTAGACGACTTTTGTTGCAATTCCGTCATAATTTACATGCCTGCAAAGCACACGATACAATTTACATATATTTGTTATGGACCACCTGCTACCAGCTCTTGGATTAATAGAATTACGTAGAAATCTGCATAAATATTTCACTGCATTTTACATTGTGTCAAGGTTTACACAATATGAAAAATATGTGAACTGTTTCTGAAAACAGAATTAAAAATACATAGGTACATTTAAATTTACTGCCCAGAAAGTTTTTTTTTAATATAAAATTATTTTTCCAAATTATTAAATTATTAGACCTAAAATTACCTTTGCAACAGTTTTATTAAGATTGCAATGAGGAAGATCTTGTTAATTATACATTTTTAAAATAAGTTCTTTAAAAATTTAGTTAAAATATTATTTATTTTTGTCAATAATAAGGCAAAATCTCACGATCGCGATTGCAGCGCCTGCTACATGTCACAGTGGCTGACTTTCGTAACAGTATTTTATCGTCAAGTATACACATACGTTAAATTTTTATGCTGTTTACTTTAATGAAAGTAATCCCTAGTGTGCTTGAAAAAGGACGTTAATTTCCCAAAGAAAAGTGCGAATTTTCGTATCTAACCTTGGAAAGCCAGTTTTCTTTTAGATAAATTGGGTTGTTTACAAAAAGGCGTCAACCCTAATCCATAAAAAAGCAAAATAAAAAAGGGAGAAAAGCTGAATCGATTCTGTGTTATCAACATTAAAGCCAGACAAAATCTACTTTTCAATTTTTTTTCATGTTCCAGGACACCTACACGATACTGCACACTAAATTCTCAAAATACAAAGTTACAAATAACTGCTGTTCAAAAATAATAATAACCCAGTCAAAGGGTAGTAAGTAACCTTTTAAAACGGTGGTTCGCTTCCAATCAGGAAGTTGAGATTACCCTTTAGATCTTCAGAATTAAATTACATCATCTATGTACCTATACTTATAAACAGAGTCAATAGAAGTTAACTGTATCCAGGGAAAATTTATGTGTATTTCCTGAATTTTCCAGATTTTATTTATGCGGTTTGTAGACGACTTTTGTTGCAATTCCGTCATAATTTACATGCCTGCAAAGCACACGATACAATTTACATATATTTGTTATGGACCACCTGCTACCAGCTCTTGGATTAATAGAATTACGTAGAAATCTGCATAAATATTTCACTGCATTTTACATTGTGTCAAGGTTTACACAATATGAAAAATATGTAAACTGTTTCTGAAAACAGAATTAAAAATACATAAGTACATTTAAATTTACTGTCCAGAATGTTTTTTTAAATATAAAATTAATTTTTCCAAATTATTAGACATAAAATTACCTTTGCAACAGTTTTAGTAAGATTACAATAAGAAAGATCTTGTTAAAAACATTTTTTTGAAAATTTAGTTAAAATATAATTTATTTTTGTCAATAATAAGGCAAAATCTCACGATCGCGATTGCAGCGCCTGCTTCATGTCACAGTGGCTGACTTTCGTAACAGTATTTTATCGTCAAGTATACACATACGTTAAACTATTATTCTGTTTACTTTAATGAAAGTAATCCCTAGTGTGCTTGAAAAAGGACGTTAATTTCCCAAAGAAAAGTGCAAATTTTCGTATCTAACCTTGGAAAGCCAGTTTCCTTTTAGATAAACTGGGTTGTTTACAAAAAGGCGTCAACCCTAATCCATAAAAAAGCAAACTAAAAAAGGGAGAAAAGCTGAATCGATTTTGTGTTATCAACATTCAGCCAGGATAATGTAGGCACCTATAGGATACTATATACTAAATTCTCAATATATAAAGCTACAAATAACTGCTAGTTCAAAAATAAAAATAGCCCACTCAAAGGTTTCTAATTAGTGAAACATTTTTACAAAAAATACTATTAGATAGAAATATTAATTATTTCATCCAATTTTCCTTTCTGTTTGTTAAAAAAATTGTATAAAGCCTGTTGAGTCTGAATGGTTAACAAGCGTCAGACAATTAATTTCTAGCGATTTTTTTCGTATTTTTATAGCCGTCCTTCCCTTAAATTTCCTCTTCTGCCTATGAAAAATACCTACCTACAAACCCTTATTACCGATTTAATAAAAAAGTGAACGAATTGCTTTTTGAGATCAAAAAGCACCCTTCTCATTATATATTAAACATTATTTTGGAACGATTGGTTAGAAAAAGTGTTTTGAATTTCTCCTTTGCATTAAATTGTATATTAGAATATGTCTACAAAAAAAGGATTCAATTATTAACAAACGTACCTACTAAAGGGAGGTTGCTGGTTCCAAGAAAGGGAGAGTATTTCCAAATGTTACCAAAACACAACATTCAATGTAGAGGTAGTTCAGAATCTCATGACCATATCTCTATCCGAACATCATATCCTCATTTATACTCATTATTCTACCCAACTACGTTCTTATTTACTGGAATGTTCCCTGTATATATACGCACATATTTTGTTCCAATTTTATCGTTTTGAACTACAACTGCATGCATCGAACTATGCAGTCATGAAAGGAGCAACTTTTCATGCGTGATTATGAAAGATATTTCTGCAAGGACTTTCTAATACCAATTACGCTGTAACCAACAATAAGTAGATCCTTTGTACGTACCGCGTGTTCAATTTACGCAAGAATAGGATCGTCCAGCAAAATTGGACCCAATATCACTCTTGTTTTCTTGTCTTGTTGGTTGGTATAAGTAGAAAGTTCTGAGACGTAATTACGAGATTTTTCTTTGAACGCGTGGAGTGTGAGTAATTTCTCGCTGACCAACCAATGAATAATAGAATGTAATATAACGAGTAACACTTTAACACTTAGGTAAGTGATAGACTTTCTCCGCAGTCGAGCAAAAATGTGCGTGTGGTCCGCAAGAAAGAGTGGAAGTGTGGCGGCTCATATTCTTTACAGATCCTCACTGTTATTAAAACCTTACCCCAAAATGTATGGTAGTAGGTACAGATAATTATGTAAGGTTTAAGTAGTCTTTTAAACGCGTTCTACTATGTACTACCAGCAGGATTTGACGATATCCTTTCACTACTTTCTGTGAATGATTAATGCCTGTCGTTTATTTCCGAGCCTGTTAAGTTTACTGAAGAAGTAGGTGTTTTGTACGAAAGACAGTTTGATCGATTTCCTACAGAAATACGTAAACAGAAAAGTAAATATGTACCTTCTTACTTATAAAACAGATCAATGATAGCTCTATTTATCAAAGTTAGACGTAATAAACCACCTACGACTGTTAAAGTTTAATAAGATTTTAGATTTTCCATTAATAGCTACCATAATTAAGTAACAAAATTAGCAGATATCTAAATACCTCCTGCGTTAATTTTCACTTTGAGTAAATCAGGAATAGGCCACTGGGAGAAGGATCAATATATATATATATAGGTTCTTTTTTGTCTTCTAAATAATTAAACTTCTGTGACCTTTTAATTTTAAATGTTTAAAAAAAAAATGGTAGATACCTAGCTGAATATCTACTTAAATGCTTAAGCCGTAACTAATAATTGTTTGATTGTTGTTCTGTTTTTGGATTTGATGCGGTCCCAATAATATAACTAACTAGCTGCTTACCGTTTCCTTGCATAGAAAACGTTAATCAAATAACCGAAATTCCTGTAGAAAGTGAAGGTAAATTTAATTGGTTTTGCTCTTGCTTGTTTGTTTGTTTGCTTGCTTAATAAATAAATATATAATGAATGACTGATAATGACGAAATAGAAATAGAAACACAACAACTAGAACAACTTTCTCCGTTTCAAACGCATCGATGACTAAAACATACGTATGTATGTACGTACCATTAATTAAAAATATTAAAAAATTGAATTAATTAAGTGTTGGTTGGTAACGTCTGAATAAAGGTGAAAATTCAACGATAAGCAAAAATGCAAGGTATAATATGTATGTGGTTAATTTGCTGACATGCCTGCCTATAAGCAAAACAGAAAGTGGGTGAGGCCGTACAATGGTCACTTACTTAAGTATTATTTCTTCAAAAGAGAAACCAAGTTTCTCTTCAACATACTTATACGAAAGAGGAAACGTTGTAATTTTATTTATGAAACGTATTTGCAGCAGTTGCAAAACAATAACATTTCAATTACGTTCGCAGTTCAGTTAATAAAGATGCAACTAACTACAACTGTATAGGTACCTTGTATGTACATTGTTTACCCAATTAATTTTCCTCGAGCTTTGATTATTTAAGTGTGTTGTTAATTATGCCGATTCTATTTGAAATAATAATTGAAAAACTACTAATTGATCTGTTTTGATCTATGACCTACTAATGAGGTTGCTAAACTAACATTAAAGACAAAAAATTAATTTGTTAAACATTATATTATACAGGGTTTTTCGAGTTGATGGGCTATTAGAAGTATATGAATTAATAGAAGAAATTCAATTCTGAAACTTGGGCTCATTTGGTTATTGTTTATGCCGCTTCTTTTAAAAATATTTTCAAGTTCGATTTACATCCGGATATACCGGAAGTCGATACCAACTTTGTTATTTTAAATGGAATGGTATATTTTTTACGCTGAATTCGAATAAAATGTGTAATTCTAAGATAAGTTTGATAACCAACTTGTACACCTATGACGATCGGTTTCTGAGTTAATTTAATTTATAGAAAAAAATATTGTGATCGCAACCCAAATTATAAAAAATCATAACTTCCACAAAATACGACTAAGAGTGTTGAAATTTTTACTAGTAATAGCTGAATATTAGTGCTAACGCCTTGACAAAATTGAATTAAATAATTTATACAGGGCGTTCAAAATAAAATTCTAAAATTGAAAAACTTCAAACACGAATTACCTCGTTTTTTCAAATGGCACCTACTATTTTTTATTTTTGACAATCGATTCGTTTTTTTATCCTCTTCCGATCCATATGGATATTTCCTATTTTATTTGAAAATTTTGGAATAATTTTGAATTATTACTTAAAATAGGAAGTATCCATATAGATCGAAAGAGGATAAAAAAAGGAATCGATTGTCAAAAATAAAAAATAGTAGGTGCCATTTGAAAAAACGATTAAATTCGTGTTTGAAGTTTTTCAATTTTAGAATTTTATTTTGAACGCCCTGTATAAATTATTTAATTCAATTTTGTCAAAGCGTTAGCACTAATATTCAGCTATTACTAGTAAAAATTTCAACACTCTAAGTCGTATTTTGTGGAAGTTATGATTTTTTTATAATTTGGGTTGCGGTAGCGATTTTTTTTCTATATAAATTAAATTAACTCAGAAACCGATCGTCATAGGTGTAGAAGTTGGTTATCAAACTTACCTTAGAATTACACGTTTTATTCGAATTCAGCGTAAAAAATATACCATTCCATTTAAAATAACAAAGTAGGTATCGACTTCCGGTATAACCGGATGTAAATCGAACTTGAAAATATTTTTTAAAGAAGCGGCATAAACAATAACCAAATGAGCCCAAGTTTAAGAATTGAATTCCTTCTACTAATTTATATACTTCTAATAGCCCATCAACTTGAAAAACCCTGTATATAAGTTACAAAAAAGTTTTCCTTGTTTGACTTCCACAACTTCATCCAAAAAAGTAGTAAAGTATTTATTAAAAATATATTTGAACTAGCAGTGAAACCCGGCGTTGCTCGGGTTAAAATACATCACATATTTAATGGTATAAAAAATATGTAAAGATCTATTTTTTAACGTAGATATTATAGATTTATATCATAGATAACGTAGATATTGAGAGACTTATTCGGTCATTAAACATTTCAATTTTTGTGGTCACTGTTTGTTCTTGTTTCCAATTGCTCTTCACTCGACTGCAAACACAATTTAACTGACTGACAAAAAGTCACTGAATGTTGATTTATATATCATCGAACATCGAAATTCCTAGTACCAGAACACTCTAGAATATTTAGGTGTACATACATCACTTTGAAACGTAGATGTACATTTTTTGAAACTTTCTAGATCATTCAAGAAATTTTTAGAACTTTTTCGAACATTCTAAGTCTATAATAACAGTTTGCGCTCATTTTAGAATTTTTTAGATCATTTCAGAAACTTTGAGATCTTTCCGGAAGTCCTTATGACTTAAAAAAGGACAGAAATATTTCTTTTCACTTTTCTGCCACCTACAACCACCCACTTCCACCCACCGCGACCAAACTCCCTTACTCTCACCTGGAGACCAAGGGGTATTTATCACCCCAACAGGAAGTTGATTGGAGTAGGTAGAGATAGAGAAAACCCTGTCTTTACGTACGAACATTAGCATTTTATATATGTACTACTCAAAATAAGCATAAAAAAATTCTTAGACACAACAGAAACCCAGAATTCAACGTTTCATCCCCTATTACATACAGCAGCGTTCTGGTTTAATTATTAAGGTAATAATTTGGTCAAAAGGAAATAAAATTGTGATTGGTCTGTTTTTGTAAAGTTGAGAGGCCAAGATCGAATAAAAATGTTATTTTTCGGTTCTTTTAAAGAGTTCTAAAAAAAGTAGAATTTTGATCTGTTTGTTTTGTACAAGTTTCACTTAGATATCAAATTTCTTTCGAATAAATCCACTTGATCCTCGAAAACACCTACACATCACGATTTTTTTTTTCATTTAAGTTTTGTTTGCTTACAAACAAAAAGGAAAAGAAATTAAATTTAAAATTCAAATTAAATCTGTTCAACGAATAAATCTTTTGTGTAGGTAGGTATATAAGATTTGATACCACCTACTTCTATTTGATACAATAATAAAGGGAACAGGAACAAAAATGTATTATATATTTTTTTTCTGAATTTGAACCTTTAAAATATTTTCCACATCACCATCAAAAGTATTCTTAACAACCCCTTCATTAATAACAGGTATTAAGAATTTAGAAGTAGATAGGGATGTGACTAAACAACTAAATTACAGCCATTGATTTTCTTTTTTTTGTAAATACCTATTTTATTATAATATGTACATGTAGAGCGTATTATTAATATAATATATAATTTTGTTTCAGATAGTGACGCCCTTACAAGGGGAGGCGGTTTGCAAGATGGACACCACATTTTGGCATTATAGATTTTTGTAAGTCTCTTATCACTTTCACGATAGTTATTATCATTTGTAATTAGAGATTTCTAATTTTTGTAAAAACTTATCATCAGGGTTATTGCAACAGTACTACTAAGTACCTAATTTTGTCCAAACAATATAAAAGCAACATTTTCTGGAATAAGGGTTTGTTTATGTGGAACAAGAATTTTTATGTTACTTCTTCTTCTTCTTCTTATTCTTTGTGTCATACTTATCCCAATTTGGGGATTAACGATTTAAAACTCCTGTTATGTGTAAGTAAACTGTGATAGATTTGTTTTTTATTGTGTGAGTTTCAGTTGTCTTCACAGTAGTCACAGTTTCTTAACCACTTTTTATAGGGTGTTTAGCCTAAATAGTTTTTAGACATCCTGAGGGACACACTTCTACTTAACGTACCCTACCTACTATAGTGTAATATTTTTACCAACGTATGTAAGTTGGTCAGTGGTCACCCATCCAAGTACTAACCAGAAGAACGTTGCTTAACTTCAAATAACGATTGATCAGCATCCAAGCTAGTGCGTTACACAGTTGGACGTTTACATTTTCCTTTTTTTTTTAATATCTCTTGCTATTTTCTTTAAGAATTTGTTGTAGGTTTTCACCGTTTTGTAATCCTCATTCCAAAATATATACTAATAATTTTTTAAACGTACTTTTTCGAAATTAATACTCTTGCATCTATAAATAAATTGTTTAGTAGGTACATAAACTTATACATATGTAATTGCTTAATATTGTTTTACAAGGAACTAGTCAGTGTTTGGCCATTGTAATCAAATTTGGAACTTAAATATGAAGGCTGAAGTCAATAGGCTTGGTTCTTGACACATTTTTCGTAGGTACAATATTTATTCATTCATATTGCAAGTTACCTACCCTTGCTGCACCTTTTGTGACGGAGAAAACGGGGTCACATTTTCATTACGAGACACATTATTAGATATCATTTCCAGTAACAACACAGATACTTGACATTGACAACTATTTTCGTCGACACCGACATACACCTACAAATGAATAATTTTTGTTGACAATATACACCAAATAGTGTTATCAATGCACTGAAGTAACCTTGGGAAAAATTCTAATTGTGCTCTAGACAAACATGCAATAGTAACGACAGTAACGAATGCCTGATGATTAACAAATCAAGAACATCACGTCTACAAAATTTAATTTAATAACAACTATAGTAATTAGTTTGTATCAAGTGTCAACATGGTAAGTAGTGTTATTTAAAAACAAAGTGTTTTACAAGATTAACAAAGGTTAATGAACACTATAATAGTGTGATCGTTTCAAGTCGTTAGTACTTATCTATCTCATTTTACGTACTGGCTTGGGACAAAAACAGAAACGAGTAATTATGGTAAAACTAAGTTTACGTCTGATTATCACGTTTGCACCACCGATAGAAGAGTTAGAGTGAGTCAACTTTAAGGAAGAAGAAAAAATTTTAAATACAGTAAAAAGCTCACTTATTATGAACACATGGACGGCTATAACGTACTGTGACGTGTTCGGTCACGGAAAACACAATTAACAAAACGAAACAACGAATTTATTTAATTACTACAGTTAATTTGACTACACTACAGTTATAAACAAGTCTACGCAATTTTTTCACTAAAAAGTCTCTTTTCCCGCTCGCCTCTACTGTGAACACTCGCTATAATGTAGACACTATCTATCTATCGCCTGTTGTTCGCCTATCGATCGCTTCGCTTCCAAACATCAGCTGTTCACTGTCAACTAACTCGGTGTGTGCCGTCTCCGCCTTTTATAATCTTTTCAGCCTCTTTCTAGGGAATTCTACAGCCGCCTAGTAATCCAATTGTTTTCCCATTGATCTTTACTGGTGTTTTCTAGATGTTTCAGAAAAGCCGAGAATATTCCTTATGTATTCAGGGAAGATGTTCGTTAATTATGCTCACACCAACTTAATTGGCAAGTACTCGTAACAGTACTATATCAAATATCAAGTACATTCTTATTAAACATTTCTATATAACGTAGGTACTTACCATTTGTGATAAATGATAATTAATTAATGTTTACATAGATATATTCATTATTAGTTGTGGTCATGGCTAAACAAGAAATAAATTTACCATACTGCCCCTTAAACTTGTTACTAGAAAACTGAACTTAATTTATAAAACAATAAGAAGTTTTCAATTAAATCGTAATTAAAAATGAACTTCAAGGGGATTAAAAAATAATTTATTTATAGTAGAAAAAGTTTAAAAATCAAATTGTATTAAATTTGACCAGGGGAGGAATTAAATTTTGTCTTTAGGTCTACTTTCTATTAAAAAAGTAGGAGTTTTAAACTTTTATTGTACCCTGTGTTAGAAAATATAATTTTAATTAATATTCTCTTTGTTCATTTCATTTAAAAGTTATAATCAGAAAATTTTGTATTTCACATTTTAAATATTCTATGACTGTTACAAATTTAACTTTTAATTATTTTAGACTTCCACGAAAATCCCTACAGTCTTTTATTTTAGTAAATTTGATTTGTACTAATATAAAATGAATGTACTCTAGGGGATGATACAATTTAGTAAATTTAAATATTCTGATATTCGTTCAAATTCAGACAAATTGCTGTCTAGGAAATTTTGGCTGTTATTGAAGTCTCGAAGGGCTGTCATGTTGACATCCAGAAACTGCTAAAGTTGCGGTGTTTAAATCGGATTTAAACAATTTTGCATATAACATCACATTTCACTTCACTTCAAGAAAAATTTATACATAGATGAAAAATACGTTTAGGAAGAAAATATTTACATCAGATACAGTAAAACTCACTTATAACGTACACGCTTAGTATGTCCAGAAAGTTCTTATGGGACACTCAATAGAAAAATAATTTTTATAACGTACCTACTCACCATTAGTTTTATTGCGTACTTCTGATATAAAGTAAGTACCTAACAAATAACAAGTTGACAACTGTAAATTTAAATGTTTTAAAAAGACATAAAAAGTGAAAATACTGTACTTTTATAAATAAAACCTACACTCGGTTATTTATAAAGAATTAATGAAAACAAAGAGACAGTAAGTAAATTTGTTTAATTCTAATTACTTAACAAACTTTCGATTTTTAAGGTCCTCTATAGTGTACGTTATAACCGATTTTTACGGTATGTACTTTCTTTTTATAATTAATCTTGAGAACTTGAATTTTTAACCTTAGTGGCTATGCCCTGATGTTTGTTAATTGCTTTCATTTAATTCCATTCCCGAATTCAATTAATTCAAAGTGTATAAATGGAAATTTAAACATACATAAGTAAGTAAGTAGACGGTTTTATTATCTAAAGATCCTGTTACTTGTAATTACCATCACGATCAGTCTAGCTCTAGGTAATAGAGTTTGCCATACGGTGGGCACTAATTATTATTTATCAAACAAACATCCAGAATGGCTCGTTCAGCGTCTTAATAACGGCACCTTTCTTTCCACTTTTATCCGTACAATTAAGATGCAGATACCGAGACGAGCGAGAAGATTATATTATGCAATGGACAAGACGGACGGTCGGCCAGCCGATTCGATTATTGCGAGTATAATTGCTCGTGAAACTTCAAGATATGTTACTTGAAGGCATGTACCTACGAAATTACTTATTCAATGACCAAGCTAAATATTTCACCACATAAATGAATGTATACGTTAGAATTAATAAGGAGTATCATGATTAGTAAGTGGAATGTCCGACAGGTGGTAGTCAAGGACTTATGAGTGGATGGGTACACGATAGCATTCATTACTGAAATTTAAAAACGAACGTCGATAAGTCGACCAAAGTGCTTGGTATTAGCATCAACTTAATTAACTACCTAATTATAAGAAATACATGTAATTTACGTGCTAACTCGAACTCTCAAACTTCTATTACTCGAATAGAATCAATTATCTTGATAACTCGAAGATAATATTTGGCTCTAACTTCGATAAGTCTAATTTTTGGGGGAATCCCTTAGTAATGTACGGTTTTAAAGTCACTTTTCAATAGCAGTAGGTATAGTCCATCTGAATAGAAAAGGCACAGAGGCGTCATCACTATTCTGCGCGAAAATGACGTAATTGTTTTAAGATGACTTCAGCATGGGCGCAACATACGGGCTTTAACTAAGTTTATAAACGTAATTAGAAAGTCGTCGATAATTCACAGAATTGATCGTGTTACTTGTCCCTGGAGAAAGATTTATAACTTGTAAGTTGATAACGATAAAAGAACCGCGCGCTGTGGATGTGTTGTAAACATGTTAGCGTTAAGAGGTGCATGCAAACAAATTGTTATCACACACACACGCACGATATCACGTGGCGCTACATTGTTAACAACAACGATCCACAAATTAACAACAGCACACGCAAGAAAGATACACACTTAATCTGAAACTACTACCACAAATAATATCGAGCGGACGCCACTGAATCATCACTTCAACAGGTCTATCAGCTGTTTCGTGCTTAAAACTCGACTTCGCGCATAACGTCATCGATGATGCTCTGTGCCTTCTCTATTCAGATGAACTATACTATGCAATTAATTACTGAGGCGATAAATATAATTTCTCATTAAAACGTACTACTGAAATAATTTATTTTTTATTTATGTATGTACAAGGTGATTCAATATAATGTCGCCCCCCTTTAACTTTGTTATTTTGAGTGTCCCTAAAAAAATAAAAGTATGGTTATGTAGGTAGGTGTTAAAAAATACTGTTTTTATTTTTATAACAAAAATTTTAAAAATGATCAGTATACAGGGAAAACTAAAAAGTTCATTTTTTTTAAATGGATCACTCTATATATATATGAATTTATTTATCGATTCCTCGTAAAATTCTAAGCATAATTTATATTACATACCGTATACTTAAATTCAATAGTTTCTGAAATATTCGCATTTGAAACGTTATCATCAAATATTTTATAATATACCTACATAACCATACTTTTAATTTTTTTGGGACACTCTAAATAACAAAGTTAAAGGGGGGGCGACATTATAATGAATCACCCTGTACAAATGCTCATTTACAAAAACTAAGTACATATAGTGTGTGATAAATTATTATTCAATAAGTCTCGATACTTCTAAGTCTTTTTATGCCAAATGGTGACTTTAAGCTTTCGAAAATAAAAAATAAAAACAGGCCAAATTTCGTTCGACAAGCTTCGTTGGTGATTTTTAGCACGTACCTGTGTACTGTCGGTTATATTAAAGGAAGGACCTTTTCAAAAACCGATGAACTTTAGAGAATTTAATGAGTTTCTGGACGTTTGACAAGAATTATAATGTACCTACCTACCGTATCTGTCTTACTGACTGAATATTCATCCACAATATAATCAATTTCGTGACCCTTTTTGAATGGTCTATACCAGGGATGGCGAACCTTTTTTGATGTCTGTGCCACAAAGTCATAAAAAATCTTTTTTAAATAGGTAACGTG
The DNA here is from genome assembly GCA_029378335.1 of Agrilus mali. NCBI lineage: Eukaryota > Metazoa > Arthropoda > Insecta > Coleoptera > Buprestidae > Agrilus > Agrilus mali. The sequence continues at coordinate 29,303,558 of CM055657.1, read as the reverse complement.
CCACAATAAAATTTCATTCGAAATGTCAGCGTGGTGAAACTATACGTAAGTGTAATTAATCAAACAAACAAAAGCAATTCATCTTTAAACAATTTTTTATTAATCAATGTTTTACAAAAAGCAATATGCTAGAAACAAAATTTACGTTAAAAAAAACTGTTTTTAATGTGATTTTTGTTGCTGTACACAAGATGATAAAGATTTAATATCTGGTTCATATTTAGTTAATTTCAACAGTACGCATGCAGAGCTCGACTCATCCGTCATTCTATTCCTATATTTATTTTTTATAAAATTTAATTCTGAAAATAGAGATTCACATGCCCACGTCGATGAAAATATTGATAAAATTGCCTTTGCTAATATTTTTAAAGTTTTAAACAATTAAACGTGTCAGGAACTGAATTCCATGTCATATAGTTAGAATTTCATCTTCTGCAATTTTATTTATTTTATCCAATAATCGATTACTTTCAATAATTTCTAAACCATTTCTTAAATCAACAAATTTTTGGTTCTATATCGTACTTGACTGAAATTCAAGTAATTCCATTTCTAATTTATTAAAATTTAACCACTCAAGGACTTTTAAATTTAATTTTTCAAATGGTATTGTATCAGGACATAAAATAAATTTTGATTCAGCCGCTGCGACAGCAACAACATTCAAATACCTTAAGAATGCGAAACTGTATACGCAAATTTTTTTTATCTAATGCGTATCTGTATATACTTCGAAAGAATTCATGCGATATTTTAATAATAAAATGTATAATTTGACGGTTCTAGTTAACATACTAAGACAGGTATTCAGTACTACAAATTTATATCATAAACTATAAATTAAGTGTAGATTAATAATTTTTAATTCATTTCTATTTAAAAAAAAAATGTTTTTGTGCGTGCCATCAAAATTTTCAAACGTGCCACTTGTGGCACGAGTGCCAATGGTTCGCCATCGCTGGTCTATACAAATATTAATGGCAATCCTTAGACAGAATTTGTTATTTTGTGAAACAATCCAAATGATTTTTTTACGTAAAAAAAGTAAATTTCATTTTCACTTGAACAAAATTCAAATGATATGTTTAAGTACAAGTCTTAATATAAATTGTTGTCATGAAATCACGCTTTTTGGTTTCATAAACAAGTTCTTCTGCTTCGAGTGAGTTATTAGATGTTTCTGCGGGAAATTACCGTATTTCCTGCTTTTAAGCACCGTCTTAATTAAACTAATTACCCCAGAATGAGTTAAATTTTAGCTGCTCTACCAGATTCTTTGGACGAAAATGAAAGTCAGTGAAATTATTCATTCGCTTAAAACGAAATCAGAGGTTTCAAAGAAAATACGATCCTTTCATGACAGGATATTATAGAAATTGTAGGTAGGAATTTAATGTCATAATATTATAATATAGTAATATTGAAAATCAAAAATAGAATTGAACATAACATTACATTATTGCTTTTTTCAAACAGTTAAATTTGCAGTTATCTATTATAAAATGCTTTAAAAGTAATATTCGATTTTTTAACGTTCGTACCCAGACATTTCGTAGGTACTTTATATCAGAAAGTACGTAATAAAACTAATGGTGAGTATGTTGTAAAAGTTATTTTTTCTATTGAGTGTCCCATAAGAACGTTCTAAGCGTGTACGTTATAAGTGAGTTTTACTGTATCTGATGTAAATATTTTCTTTCTAAACGTATTTTTCATCTATGTATAAATTTTTCTTGAAGTGAAGTGAAATGTGATGTTACATGCAAAATTGTTTAAATCCGATTTAAACACCGCAGCTTTAACAGTTTCTGGATGTCAACATGACAGCCCTTCGAGACTTGAATAACAGCCAAAATTTCCTAGACAGCAATTTGTCTCAATCTGAACGAATATCAGAATATTTAAATTTACTAGATTGTATCATCCCCTAGAGTACATTTATTTTATATTAGTAGAAATCAAATTTACTAAAATAAAAAACTGTAAGGATTATCGTGGAAGTCTAAAATCATTAAAAGTTAAAATTTGTAACAGTCATAGAATATTTAAAATGTGAAATACAAAATTTTCTTATTATAACTTTTAAATAAACTTCCACAAAGAGAATATTAATTAAAATTCTATTTTCTAACACAGGTACATTAAAAGTTTAAAATTCCCACTTTTTCAATAGGAAGTAGTGACGACCTAAAGATAATTTTTAATTCCTCCCCTGATCAAATTTAAGTTTTCTAAAAAATTTAAGGGGCAGTATACTAAATGTTTTTCTTGTTCAGCCATGACCGCAACTAACAATGAATGTATGCATGTATGCAAATATTAGTTAATTATCATTTATCACAAATCTGGTCGTACCTATTGCAAAACGTGACCAGTTAATTATAAATGGGGCAATTAATTTATTGCTTTGCATTCGAATGTGCTCAAAATTTGATGACGTTCAATTAATTTGCAATAGGTGTTTAAAATATGATAATTGCCATGACACCTATACTTTGGTACCTACACATATTTGCAGTACTTATAATGTATGCAATTTATTTATGTACATGTACCTATATAAATTTTGTAACAGGTGCTTATTAAAACATTTAGGTCTCGATACTTATTAAAATTTTAATTGGCTACTTTCTTATTAAAGTTTTAATTATAATAGATACGCTTGTTTGTATTTTAATCAAGTTTCCCTAAAAGGTAGCAACGTAGGATTTTATTATAGATACGAATTAAAAAATATTTAAACACAAAAAAACATTTTCTTTTCTTTGTTAGTACCTCCCACTGTTCTATCTACTCTCCCATTGAAGTAGCAAGTGAAGACCGTCCGTAAAGAAGCTTCTCTTAAGAGTCCAAACTAAAATTGTAAACAGACAACAATTTCATTGATCAATTCAAAGCAGCGACATTGTAATTATTCTGTGCTAACCAATATTACTTTACGTTCTGGTCTAAATGTCCAAAGGAATGTCACAAAACCTTTTAAGTATCTTTTGAATACTATAATTTCGTTATATACAGTTACAACGTAAATTACAACTTACTGGTAATAGGTAACAGTGAACCTACCAATATATACTTAATTACAATTGCATACCTTCGCAAATTTCATTTACATTTTTGAAAGGGAAACTAATTTAAATTCTCTTGCCTAAGAACATTTTTAGTAATACAGTTGAAGAACACAAAATTCTCTTAGATTGGAACTTAAACTTTAACACTGAAAATTTATTCTGCATAAAAATGTGCCTATTACATTAGGCATAATGGTAACATTTTTTGCGAAATTTTTTCGATAAAAATATTACCTGTATATGGTAGGTACGTGCCTGGAAATAACCAGTAGGTGTCGTTCGTATTTTTCTTTAAAGTTCCTTCGTAATGTACCTAAGGGTACTTTCGTTTTCAACAACGTTTACGACTCTCGAAATAAAAGCAAAGAAAATGTCTCCAAATAAAACTTTATGACGAATGTTTTCTGGTTTTATACTTTACTTGTACATTCGGTCTCTTTGGTAACGCTAGGCACGTGTAAAGGATCAAAACGATAACGAGGTGGTGACATGGAAAACGACCCCTTTTTGTAAAAATTCCTCTAGACACAGCAGGTACAAACATAGAACACAGAATTTAAATAAGTTTGAGTTAAAATAAATAATTTCAAGTGCCTCACCAAAAAAATCAATAAAAACTTTTTATAACTTAAATCAGTGTTTTATCCTGAAAGTGTAAAAATGCCCAAGACAACAATTTGCTATAAACTTTGTACCTACATGTATAAATAATGGCCCCTTAAAGTAGCAAACAATTAACTAACAATAGTAACTTAAGGGCTTGTTAATTTTTAAACGTTTTCCTCTTTGGTAAATTAAATTCCGAAGTTAGGTAATTTAGAAACAGCCAAAGCGACAACATCCTCACTGTAAAATTACTATCGTACAACCAGCGTATGCTCAATTTATTTACGAATTTTCACTTTGTTAAACACTTGACAACAGTAAGACACAAAGATATATTGCTAGACGATTTCGTTGCCGGAAAATGCTCATGTTCGAGCAATATATCACGAACAGAAAGAAGATGAAATAGGTTTGCAAGTAAAAACTTGCAGATACTAATTGTAATGACGGTGAGAGAGAGAGAGTTTAATTAGAAAATGTATTGCTTATTTAAAAAAAAGCTTAAGAAATATTTACACATAAGTTTATTCAAATTAAATGAGACAAAGATCTTTACTTGACTACGAAGTCACAATTGAAAATGACAGTGGGGGGTTTCTTAAGAAAACTATACGATGAGGGTATATTTGTGTGGAGAGATTGGCAGGGGACCTTGCGTAGTTATTTTGAAGGAGGGGGGAGTATAAGCGTGATAACTGGATTTAGAACAGGGAACGAATGTAGGGGGTGTAAATTTTTGTATAAGAAGGAGGACAAGACTACAAAAGATGTAGGTTGTATGATTGTGGGCATGTATTAGGGGATGAAGGTCAATGAAAAATGTATGGAATTGTTGAGAGTTTTAATGGAAAAAGTGGAAAAAAAGGAGCGGTAAAAATGAAGTGACAGAGAGAGGGAGTTCTAAGGGAAGACCCAGTGTGTTGAAAAACCCTTAAAAGCGATTTATATTGGGGAGTTTTGGAAAGAGGAAATAACTTTATGTTTCTTTTTTGTGTTATTCTTGTTTTTTGTGTCTCTTGTAATTGTTAAGTTTCACAATTGATGGTAATTCATACTTTTTTTTATTCGTATCTAACTTTTTGACGATAAAACTACCATATTTCCTGTTCTACATATTTGAATAGCAAATATAGGAAGCTTAGCATTTAGGAAGATGTGAAAAAGCATGAGGAACTTACGTAGTAAATGTAACTACCTAGATAATAAGCGGCAGTTACGACGTAACTTGGTGGAATGTATTACATTACTTACTTACTTATCTATCGTTAAAATAGCAGGTTACGAAGAAGAAACTGACTTACATATGTACCTATGTACAGGTCAACAGAAATGAGGTGGCCCCTCAGACTTCGAGCGAACGGCGCAAAAGATAGAAAGAAAGCGCATTCGAAAGGAAAAAGATGCATTTTACAAGTACAAGTATTGTACAAGTAAACTCACCCCAGGGTGTCTTAATGGTATTAGTAATATTTACACGAAAAGTGGTAATACACTTTAAATGAAGCAGAATTCCCATTTTGTATTTTAAATATGTAACATTATTTGAATGGGGTTAATTTAGTACCCAGTATTGTTTTTTCTACAATCACTTCTTGCTCAGAATACTGATTTTAGTAAGTAATTAAATTAAATAATTACAGTTGTAAATAACGCACATCAATCTGTAAATAATAAATAAATAAATAAATATTTCGAGGTATTCAGCTCAGCTATTATTGATAGATATTAAAATATTTATAATAATAATAATAGTAAACTAATAAACGAAACATTGACTAATTAAGTTTATAGAATAAATATGTTTCCTTTATTTGTCCGCTTTCCTTTAAGAGTGTCTCACCAATTATAAAAAGTATTTGCTAAAAGTTGCACGATCTTTTATAAACTAATTAAAATTAGGTGAAAATCATTATTAATTGTCCCTATCGTTGAAGTTTTTGATTTAATGTTTTTTTCTTATAATACGGGGCGAGTTTACATACAACGCTATGTGCTTCATCGAAGTATGAAGGCTAAATGGACTGTTCCCACTCCAATATCAGCTGTGTCCATCGCGCACCTGTGGGCGTTCAGATTGCAAGGGCCAAGCTATTTCTATTGCCCTGTATATGGGTATTAGGTAGACAATTACATTCAGGCATACCGACAACATTCATGGGCGAAGTAACGAAAGGTTTATTTATTATTTATTAGAAAGGCATTCCTGATATTTATGTAGTAATTATAATTCTATTATTATTGTTACTTTCGAAAAAGGTAATGATAATTTCAATTAAGAATTATACTAACTGCTACTTACTGTCTGCTGTTAATGTGAAATGGTAATGTGTGTTAATTACAAAATAAGAACTTCTTCTTGGTAATTATAATTACATATTTGGTACAATACTGACAATATTAAACAAACTATCGAAATCTAAATAAAATTTTATTTTTCTCCAACAAACACGACAACAAATTGCATGTCCTTTGAAGGATTTTGCATGGGAAACCGAAATTTCAGTTATTATAATATGTAGAGTCCGTTCAATTTAATTTTTCCCGTTTTGTAGGTATTATAAAGTCAAAATTGTAAATCTTTTAATAATAAATTAAATAGCCCCTATACCTACCGTAAGAAAGAGAAAGACACCCCCATAATTTTTTATGGGGATGAGATAGAAGTGATGCAGTAGTATTTCAATTCTGCTCATTTCTGTTCTATTTTTGTATTAGTTACAGCAAAATAATAAAAGGGACAACTCTACAAATTTCAAACATAGAAGAGAAAGTTCCGACAACATTATAAACGAATGGTACCTGCACTGCTCATTACCTCCGACTCGCCAAGAAGGACAAGGGTGTCCTTCTCTTTATTGTAGTTAGTATAGGGGTGAATTAATTTATTGTGCCAATAATAAATAATAAAGTAAAAGATTTACAATTTTGACTTTATATGTAATACAAAACCGAAAAAATTAAATTGAACGGACTTTTTTACTTGTATCGTGGATACTGAAATAGCCTGCTGCTTTCATGTTAAATAGCCAAGCCGTTCGACATACACCATTCATTGTTATAATCCAATCCGGTCATTTTGTAGCATCAAAGTTATTTTTGTTAGAGCACGGTTAGTTGGCGATTCGTGTCCCAGTTTCCTCTATTTGGGTCAAAAAATTAACGAGGCAGATTCTTTGTGACATATCGTGAGGAATTATTGGAACGAAAACAAATAGAAACGATATATAACAATTACAATTATTATATTATTAATAATCAGTACCTAATGCCAAAAAAAGTTTTTTGGATTTCCAATTCCAATAAAAGTAAAATTACAAAAATGTAAAAATTTGACTCACCAAAAACCACATACATATCTCAAAATAAACCAGTAATGTGTATCTTTTAATATTCACATTCACATTACAATATATGCTGGCTACGTAAGTTCATATCGACCAGTTTTATTAATTAAAAAAAGTACCTACTTATTATATTTCTGTTTGCATGAGTTTTAATTACCTGTGTTAATTAGTGACACCTTATCTGTTGTTGTTTTCGAAATAAATACTTACAAGTATTATATTTGTTATTTAAAAGGCACTGCCAATATTTAATTACAAGGAATTCCATTTTCCAAGTGTAGAGGTACATTTACAGTTAATATGACTCCAAGTTCAAGGGAAACTGAAATGACATTTTTAAGGGTCTTCTAAGGAAACAGAAAGTATATGACGATTCCAGTTTATTAACAACTAAATGTTTGAACACTCGACGAAATTTTTGTCATTCTGGATTTCTTTGAATGAGAATAAGATCCTTACGCAAAATATTTTTATTTTACTCAGTATTTACATGTAGGTACTGAGAGTTTAATTAGAAAATATATTACTTGCTTCAAAGAAAAAAAGCATACGATATATTTACTAATAGGTTCATTTAAATTGACGAAGTGTATAGCCCAAAAGCTCCAATGTCGATCAATCGGTATGTGAAGTTAAGCAACGTTCTCTCCGGTTAGCATTTGGATGGGTGACCGGCAAAATCTGGATGGATCTTACTGTTAGAGCAAGAATAGTGCCTGTCCTCCCGGATTATATGTAACTTAATATCGATTTATAAATCCCATTAAAAGTTGTATAAGAAACTATAAGTGTAAAGACACACAGACAACAGGTAACTAACCACACAGTAAAACTCCAAAACTTCTCTAATTGGAGGATAAGAAAGAGAGAGAGGGTTTGGGAAAATTGAATCGATTAAAGATTAGCTCTAACATCTAAATAAATATAAAATATATAAACGAGTTTTGTAGACATTTGTCATTATTCTGGATTTCTTTGCATTAGACAAAAAAATTTTTATTTTACTTATTATTATTCGTGTACTGTATTGAATTAAAATTAATTAAAAAAAAATTCAGCCTTCTACTAATTATATCGTTAATGGCCAGTTATTGCAATTAAATTAAAAAATAACCGATAAGGGTGAATTTTACATTTTATTACACTGAAAGGTGTGTAAGCATGTATCAATTTTCTGAGCTAAAACAACATGGTAGGTATATTAAAAAAAATATTGAGGCTAATATAAAGCCATGAAGGGTTCAAACATATATAGTTGTTATTTCCTTCTAAAACTTTTGTGCTACATGTAGATGATACAAATCTATTCGTGACCTCGAGTTAATCAGCTCTTACAAGAAAATTAATATACTACTACAAAAAAGACCGCAGTACCTATACGTAATTAGATACATTACATAGCGATGGATGACACTGTTGAATACCATAAATACAATAAATATTCATGACCATCAGTTAGTATTAGGTACGCACCTCAAATATATTTCTGGCTATAGCGTAATATCCATAGTTAGTTAGTCCTTCAGGTAACAACTAGATACTGTTATTGTTTATTTATACGCCTATTAATTATTTAGTCACTAACTCAAAAAGACACTCACAAACTAAAAACTTTTGTTGAACACACATACACGAAATTTTTCACGTTATTATCGTTTGGTACCTTTGTAATAAGGCACACTATATTATAGCACATACATATACCTCGTATCCGGAATAGTTAGTTACTTTAGCTTTAGACTGTACTGTAGAACGCGTAGCGGTCTTGAATTCGAAATCAACTAACTGACTTGAAGGAGGCTAATGTTCTCTCGCTGCCTGCACCTCAACTCAATCACCACTCCACCTTCTTTTCTTCTACTTACTAGTTTTTGCTGGGCACAGCACTGTCTTAACTTACACACGAATTACTGAACGATGCCGTTCTTCTTCTCTCCAAGCTCCAAGACGTTTTTAATACAGCCTAATGGTCGAGCAGAAAATCTCCTTGGTCATCATTTATCTAGACGTTGCTAACTCGCTAAAAGAACTGCTAAATCCTCACTGGAAGCATTAATTATACGATTTTTGCTTCAGTAAAAAGTATCTATTATTAATAAATTATGTATTAGGTATTATGTCGAACTTCGATAACTCGAATCACAATGTGATTAGATGTAGGTACATATTATGTGCTTATTTTTTGTCGATAGATTATAGATGCATAGGTATATTTTTACATTTTCATAACTGAAATTTTGCACGCATTGTTTTTCATGTATTCCTAAATGTTTAAGGAACTTAACCATTTAACAATAAGAAATTACCACACAATGTTGAGTATCAATACATTGCTATGTTTTTAATACCATATTTTTATTTCTAATTGGATATTTCTTATATTTAGTCTTTTGTATTTATATTAACGGTGTTAGGTCTATTCAAATAAGTTATATTCAAAAGAGTCCAAGAATGTTTATTTGTCATAGTATTTACGGTTTATTAGGATTATCCCTTACTTAAAATATTCAATGCTGCTCAGATAACATTTGTTTACAATAATAAACTTTATTATATTGCCTTTGTTCGGGTGCAGTATTAAGCGACAATGTTTTCCCTAATGGCATTCCTTTCTCAAAATTTGTAACAACGTTTATTGATGCCATTGAATACGTGACTTATCTGGAAATTTCAGGGTCATTGGTATTGCAAACCATCCAATTTGCACGTAGCACCCTCTTCTGTTTATCCCTTTCTCTTATCATAAAACCACACCCCCTTTCTTCTTCTTTTAGACCAGTCCTATTCTAGAATTCTTAATCCAATTAACTAGCCTAAAGATTTACTAACTCCACCTATCCTCCCTCTTCACTTTAATTTTTGTTATTTTATAAAAAGGCAAAATAATCGAGACAAGAAAAGACAAGAATTCACGACAATAATCAAAACATCACGTTTAATATTCACAACTATCATCTATGCATTGCTAACGGTTTAAGTAATCTATTCGTATGTATTAAGTTTTTAGTGTTAAGTGTTATTTAATAAAAGTTCCAAAAGGCAGTCGTCTTCTTTTATTTCAAATAATACAAGTTCGTCAAACTAGGCGTCAACACACAAGAAGTAAGGTTTTTTAGGTCTTACAAAAAATCAAAATCAAATTGTGGAATTTAAATTTTATGATACGATTAGATTTGCATCAAGTTGCTCATAAATAATGCGAACTGTGTAAATCATAAACAAATTTAATTCAAATTAAAAAATACTTAAACTTAATTAAATGAAAAAGATTTAAACCAAAATGCTTTTAGATGTTTCAAATATGTTTATTAACACACTCTACATATGTTTCGACTTGTGAAGTCTTTTTCAGGTCAAACAGAGAAGGATTGTCTAACCTACAATGATTCCTAACAAAATCCAGGCACCCCATAAGAAACTCACATAAGAAACATCATAACTCTGAAGGCGTTGGGAAAGAACCAACAACCACACAGCCAGCAAACCCCAAAACTTCCTAGGGATGGATTATGGATTCCAATGGTTAATGAGTCACATAAAAATGTATCTACCTAAGTTCGTTTCAAATAGAAAATGGTACGTGAAGAAGTTATTGGTAAAGAAACATTGATGACTCTGAAGGCATTGGGATGCCAGAAATAAACTCCAAAATTTCCCAAACTTGTTTAAAATATTTTTCAACCCGCATGTACTACTTTATCCTGGAATACAACTTAATGGAGGCCAGGTGGTTTTTTGTTGATTAAAGGTTAAGATAATGACAATCGAAATTGGTTTTGTAGATGTATTTACACTTTGTAAAAATTGATGTTATTTACAATGACAATGAGGGTTTCGACGACTGGATACACTAGTTTTATATATTTGGATAATAATGTACTATTAGATAATTAATGAATATAACGGATATAAAACTAAATTAATTGATGAATTGATTAGAAACAAAAAGAAAAAACTAATTTTGAGCAATTTTTATACCTGTAAACAAGAAGACAAACAATTCAAACTAATTAATTATACTAGTAGTAATAACAACAAAATTAGTACAGTATTAAAAAAATCAGGAATAAAAACAATTTCAATCAATAAAACTAATTTAAAAAGCATTTTAACAAACAACAAACAAAAAACCGATAAATTACAAAAAAGTGGTGTATATAAGCTGAACTGTAAGGATTGTAATTCTTTTTACATTGGGCAAACCGATCGTAATTTCAACATACGTTTAAAAGAACATGAAAAAGACATAAAAAATAGAAAGATATCTACAGGCATAAGCCTACATTGCTTAGAAAATGGCCATAAAATTGACAGAGATAATTTAAACATATTACATATAGAAAACAAAGGTCAACGTCTCAATATTTTAGAGCAGTTTGAAATTAAAAAAGCCTTTAGAAATAATTACAACACTACAAATGACAAATCCGAGTTCAAAGATACACCGGTGATCGACCAATTTCTGAAGAATTACAACCCGCCAAAGGTTTTTCCCTAAATAACTCTGTACAACTGCCTCTCATCTACCTGTACATCTTATTATACTTGAAATACCTAACTATAACTAGCATTAAGGTACAATTTAAATTTAGTAAATATCTATTACTCTTGAAAAAGACTTCACAAGTCGAAACATATGTAGAGTGTGTTAATAAACATATTTGAAACATCTAAAAGCATTTTGGTTTAAATCTTTTTCATTTAATTTCAACGATGTTTCATAATTATCCAACAGCCAGTTCAGTTGAAATTAATACTTAAACTGTTAGGAAATAATGTAGAAAAATAAATCTACCAAACACACATGGCCCTACCCAACCAGGTCCTCATCGTTTATATGCTAACTAACTAATTTCTCGACCTGTACGTTGTACCAACATTTTTTCTTGAAAGGCAAATATTTACATTGAAATAACACCTTTGGGTTGTCGTTTATGTACTTTTACACTTTCAAAAGTCAGTGAGAAAAGAACCAGGTAATTTCCACTCAAAATATTTTTATGTCCATTAGTTATGTGAGCTCCAAATAAATGACTGAGGTCCTGCAACAATCCATCAAATCTTGCTTAAAGGACCTTGAGTCTGATTAATGAGGGGAAATAGAGGGTCACGTCACATTTTACCAAATCTCAAATTAAAATAGAAACCTCAGATAATCAATTTAATGCAGTTTCCAGTTTTACAGTAACAAAAAAAACTTTTTTAAAACTAAGAAATTAAAGTCATTTTTTCTTATTATTGTTGCATTCTCATTAAAGCAGTAGGGTAAAAATAGAAATCTTATTTTACTTTCACCCCCCTGTATCATCATTTCCACGTACCTACCTCTGTATTTATTATGTATGTACATAAGTAAACAATCCTAACAGTAAACGTCACATTCTGTTGACATTACCACTGACCTTTTGGTGTTTTCTAACGGGCTATTTTCAGATACTGCTCTTGCTAATTAAATAACTCACAATAAGTAGGAGGTAGATTTACGTTTTCAAACTCTGTGTCCTCCTTTCGTTTCAAATATTAATAAGTAAGTATTTGTCCACTAAATTATTAAATAATAATTTTAATGGCCGAAACCAGGAAGGCATTACGTATAATATTTAATTGAGTTATCCTGTGTTTTCCGTAAATAATTTTGAACGATAATTTTGTGGATTGTAGATATTCGAATGGAAAAAGACTTCCTGTTGTTAAAAATTATAATTAGCTAAGTAGATAGTTAATGATTTATTTATCTTCGAGGACGTTTGAGTACAAATATCATACGTAAACAACAAATAACACAGTTGTTGGTGAAGTACTTACAATATTTAATTAATATTGTCTACGTTATTAAAAACATCTTATGACTATTTATCGATAATAAGTATAATTGAGGGTATCTATAGATAACTAAAACAATTTCAATAAATTAATAATAACGATTGTTAAAAGTATCTGCCTAATTATTTCCAGAATTTTTTCTACTGATATTTACCTCAAAATTTTGATAAATATACTCCAATTCCTTGACTTTAAGATTGATGAGCTATTAAATAGTCGTAATTGAGAGTTAAGACTAAGATAGAAACAAAACAACCAGTTCGATCGTGCTCCGATGGGGCAGGTTGTCTGTCCTACAAGGATCCCTAACCAAATCCAGGCACCTCATAAGGAACTGACATAAGAAACTCTGAGGGCGTTGGGAAACAACCAACAACCACACAGCCAGCAAACCCCAAAACATCCTAGGGATGGATTACAGTGGTTAATGAATCACTTAAAAATGTATTTACCTAAGTTCGTTCCAAATAGAAAATGGTACCTGAAAAAGTTATTGGTAAAGAAACTTTGATGACTTTGAAGGCATTGAGATGCCAGAAATAAACTCCAAAACTTCCCAAACTTGTTTAAAATATTTTTCAACTAAATTTCAATTAAATGTGAAGATAATGACAATCGAAATTGGTTTTGTAGATGTATTTACACTTTGTAAAAATTGATGTTATTTACAATGACAATGAGGGTTTCGACGACTAGATACACTAGTTTTATATATTTGGATAAAGAAGATGATTGATCATGTACTATTAGATAATTAATGAATATTCGAAGATAGCTAGTTTTCGATAAAGAAAATATAAGTTAGGTGGAAGGGATCAGGGTGCGTTCGAGATAGACAAAGAAGACAAGAAGATAAATGAAGAGAGACACATAGGGTCAACTTATTATGGTGTCGGTACTAGATCACAGGATCGCTTCTTGGAAAGAATTGAAGGATATTGACAAATAAATTTTACAATTGGTAATAAACATTTAGGAGGTTTATGGAGGGTGTAATTAGTAAGGGATTCGTCCGTTACTGGAAATGGACAATAGGACAAAGTATTTGAAAGCAGCAATAGAACAATAATTGTAAATAGACGGGTCAAGTAGTACAGATGTAAAAAAATGCCGGCCAAGTGCGAGTCGAACTCGCGCACCGAGGGTTCCGTACAAACCTGTATATCATTATGTGATGTAACTAAAAATTTAAGGTTTTCGGAATTTTTCCTTTATATGTGCTATAAAACATTGCTTCATGCCAAATTTCAAGATTCTAAATCGACTGAAAGTACCCTTTAGGTTTTGATTCCCTTGCGAGTAGTTGCGAGTTTGAAAATATGCGGCTTAAATTGCTGTTTCTTTTGATTGCGTTGACATAGAAGTTTGATTTTGTTACAGCTTAAAGGTATTATAGACCTGAGTATTTGATATGAATTTCAATTTAATACCTCTACGCGTTCATGAGCAAAGGGGTAGTAACTTTTAAATTATTAAAAATATTTTTATTATATGATGTAACTAAAAATTTACGGTTTTCGCAATTTTTCCTTTATCTGTGCTATAAGACGTTGCTTCGTACCAAATTTCAAGATTCTGAGTTCACGGGAAGTACCCAGTAGGTTTGGATTCGAAAATTTTGCGGAAATTTGCGGCATAAACGGCTGTATCTTTTGATTGCGTTGGCTTGGAAGTTTGATTTTTTCACAGCTCCAAGGGACAATAGACCTGAGTATTCGGTATAAATTTTAGCTTGATACCTCCACGTGTTCTTGAGAAAAATGGTCTTGACAGACGGACGGACAACGAAGTGATCCTATAAGGCTTCCGCTTTTTCCTTTTGAGGTGCGGAACACTAAAAAGGAAAAAGAAAGCGTGAAAAAGTTAAAATAAGAAAAAATACAAAATTCCGACGTCCAGGGAAGTAACACCGAAAAGTTAAATATCGAACTCACAATCAGTTCTAAATCTCTGTTGAAGATCGTCTCGTTTCCCTCGTTTCAAATTTCACCAAACTCTAGTACAGTCTCTACTTGTTCGTTAAGTAGTAGAAACAACGAATCTTATTACACTTGTTTGGTGTTCGTTGCCAGGAACAAACTTTTGAACTTTGTCGACTTCCATTCTCAGGTGTCTATCGGAGCTCTGAGGTAACCGTAATTCCATTCAGGTTCCTCCAGCAATTTATCAAAGTGTCCAATTTTCTCGTTATAACATTTGAAATGAGACCGATTTATTACGCAAACTGTGCCAACTTTGTAACAAATGCCAGAATTTGCATCTTACGTTACGTTACTGAATTTCAACGTGACATACTATTAAAAAATATTTATTTATCCTGCAGCTTACCAAATTGACCCTGAATGCTGGCCACCCCGTTTGAAAATTGTTATTATTAACATGGAAATTTTTTAGCACATCCTATTCTATTTTAGATTTACGACCAAACTTTCGTGATGGTGTAGTTACCAGATGTTCTTTAGCATAAATTCAAAGTTAATTTTAATTTTTAAAAGGTAGACACATATATGTATTGGTGGCAACAAATGACGATATTTTAAAATACGAAATGTGCTGGCTTGCTTTTTCTGACATTTATGTAAATCTGCTGTTGTGAAAGTATAATCAATATTACAGATACAGCAGCTGTAGCAGAATGAGAATATTTCTCGACTGACTGTAGGTTCATTCATCTATCTTCTGTTCTCATTTGTTTAATGAATAAATAATGAATGAAATTTTGTGTGTACTTCGTTTAAAATTCAGGGTTACATATTCAAGTCATTAGCTACACTCCACGAAATTTCGGGGGTGAATGTAGCATAACATAAAGCAAGGACAAAACAATTATCTCGTAACTCGTAACATTCTATCATACTTAAACGTAATTGTTTCCACTTTAATTGTGTGCATTTAATTGTTTAATTGTGAGCACGGCTTTATGAATATAATTTTCATTGGAATTCACATTTAAAAGCGAATTGTTCACTTTTGCCTTTATAAAGCCAGTACAAACAAGATGATTGTTCACATTTACCCCTAAGTTTTCGACTGCGTTAATAAGTGAAAGGGTAATTGTAAATTTAAGTTTTTTTGCAAAGAAAATCCGAATATGCATATTTAACAACATAAATTCACTTAAAACTAAACAAAGACCTAAATTAATCATATAATAGTCGCCTAAATTGAATCTTCATCTAAGATACATCGAGCTTCAAAAGTCAAACTTCCAAAATCGTTCACAACTACCAGTGGCGTAACTATACCATCTGGGGCCCGTGGCAAATTCTTTTGATAGGGCCCTATCAGTGAAAATCGTCACGTTGGACTCGGTTTAATTTTAATAAACTTCGAGATTTTCAGCCTACTCAATTACACGTTGTATGTTGTATATGTCCCACTAATGGCCATAATGCAGTGCATATTTCAGGAAAGCTGCAGGACATAAAATGATTTTTTATTATTAAAAAATCAGCAAGGTCTCTAATACACGAAGATTTTTTTATTTCGTCTCTGAAAGTGGATCTAAAACTGAGAATTTCTCTGGCAAATGATTCAGATATGTCTTTTTTATATATCTCAACAAATTCTAGAGCTTTTTTAATAGATCAGTGTCTTTTAAACTTTTAAAGTGGAAGGCTGCAAAACAATGAAATTTGAAACAATTTCATTCATTGGAAGGAAACGCGATTTCAGTTGGTTTACAATGATGTCTAATACCCAATAAAATATGTTCACTTTGAACAAACTTTCCGGATCTTGGAGACGCTCATTTTCGCAAAGCTCATCAAAATAGTGTTTTACCTTCCTCTGACGAGTTTTAGAAAATTCAGGGGTGATGAACCATTTTTCTGTTACACTATTTGCTTCCATTTTTAAATTTTAAAATTCATGTCGATACGTTCCCAATTCTTCTAGACAAATTTTCAAACGTTTTAAGGCATTTGAAAGATCGGTGGCTTTAGACTGAAGTGCTTTAGAGGCTGCATCGATAGTAAGTAGGATCTTGCAATGGAAAACTAATAACATAATAAAATTGTAGTTTTCGATCTTCTTTTTGAGCGAAACAGCTTCATTTGTTTCATCTGATTTGTAATTTAACAGAATTGTTTTCGTTAGCGCTTTTTGGACTTCAACAAACCGAACTTTTAAAGCAACAACGGTATCATAACGTCCTGCCCATTTAGTAGGGTTTAATGTTTTTAATGTTATTAACTTGAATTTGTATTATGGTCTTTAGTTGTCTCACTTTGGATTTTAAGCAGAACTTATAAAAATATACTTACTTTTCAAATAAAATAAAATACTCAGGTGCAATGTAAAAAAATATTTTTGAGCTCGCGGCCTCTTGGGTCGGGGGCCCGTGGCATTTTGCCAGCCCTGCCACCCTATTGTTACGCCACTGACAACTACCCCACCTGAC
Source organism: Agrilus mali (assembly GCA_029378335.1). Taxonomy (NCBI): domain Eukaryota; kingdom Metazoa; phylum Arthropoda; class Insecta; order Coleoptera; family Buprestidae; genus Agrilus; species Agrilus mali. The sequence goes on along the minus strand of CM055657.1, from coordinate 29,286,309 downwards.
GCTAATTAATGACCAGATATTGCTATTAAAAGGTGTAGGTACCTGTATTAATTAATTAATTAATTATTACGACTAATATAGAAAAATATTGTTGTTAGGTCTCTTAGCCATCAAAGTGTTCCAAAAGTCTTTTTCTCTCTGTACCTAGAAGAAAGTCAAACTACTGGAGATATAAAACAAAAGTTTTTCAAAAATAATAAGTTTTGTTACTATTATTAGAAAAATTCAACGATCAGGAGTATCTCATTTTTTGTTCTAACATAAATACCACCAAGCAAATACTTACTAAAATGTGGATAAGCGATATGTATTAAGTAATAAATAATAATGGATAGATAGATAGATAAGTGTGTTGTTTTGAGATTGTGTTTCCGTTCGTTCGTTCGTTCGTTAAACTCTGCTGCTGTTGCCTTTTCCGTAGCTAGCAAGGTACACAAATGTGTGTTGAAATCTGAAGGTAAACGTAACCGATAGAACATGGAATGTTGATTACCTGGGAGTGTTTTTACCACATACATAGGTCGGTCGGTCGGTCGTCTGACTTATTTTAAAGAGCTACGTGACAAGACTCGTACATATGTATTCTATTCCTCTTTCTTTTCTTCTCCTTATTATCTATACAGGGTTATTCACGCTATACGGCACGGAATATTATGGCCAAAATATGAAAATTTCAAAAACTTTAACTTTTGGGCTATATAGGGGTCTATTATGGTTACCTTTTAAAATTATTATTTTCATATTATACAAGGTGTTCCAAATGCCCTAAAAGTATCAAAGTTATGTTTTTTTAAATGGAACCCCCTGTATATTATTGCATTTATGGATTCTTCGATCAAAATAAGTGTTTGTTTTGATAAGGTTTATAACACCTTTTAAATAATTTGAATTTTATCAAAATCTAACCTAATTTTCATGTTTCAAGTAAGTACTTAAGAACTATTTAAGTTATGTAAGCGAAATTTACTATGAAGTGTAACAATAGATCATATTTTATATCCCAATTATAATAAACTCGTCATCTTATACAGGGTGTCCAAAAATTAATACTAGTTAAGTAAGAACTTTAAGGGGTTGTAACTTGATTAATTTAAATGGAACGCCATATTTTTTTACATTTCAGATGTATTTTTTTATTACCTATCGATTGGTAGGTATAAGGGTGTCCATAAGCTAAGTCTTCGCGTTTTCTCACGAAACGCTAAATAATTGTTTTATGCGCCATTTGGAATTTTTCAATTAAATGTTTTAAATCATAAATAAATAAATAAATATATTAACCAATTAAATATAACATAATACAAATAAAATATTTACAATAGGTGTTCGAAATGTCGACCATCGTTTTCCAGACATTTGTAAATTCTTTTTTCGAAACCACTGCTAACATTGGATAACATTTGCGGGGTACTTAACACTTTCAAAAGCGTCTCTTATGCGCATTTTCATATTTTGTGGAGTTGTCGGAGGCCTATTATAGAAAATTTCCCGTTTTATGTGTCCCCACAAAAAGAAATCTATTGGTGTTAAGTCCGGGGATCTGGGGGGGCCAATTTTTAAATCCGCTTCTTCCAATCCACCTATTTTGAAAGTGGGCATTTAAAAATTGCCGAACCTCACGGTGATAATGAGGCGGAGCTCCATCCAGTTGAAGCCACATGGTACCTACTTCTAATATTAAAAGGCACTTCTTCCAATAATATTGGAAGTTGGTGTAAAAGAAATTCTAGAAACATCATACCATTTAGGTAATAGTCCTTCAAAAAAATACGGACCAACTAAATACGGGCCCAGTATTCCACCCCATACATTAACGGACCACCTATTCTGATTTCTCATTACTCTGTATTTATGCGGGTTTGAATCAGAATAGTAGTGAAAGTATGTCTATTCACGAGCCATTGTTATGAAAAGTACATTCATCACTAAATAACACTCTATCGAAAAAAAAATCATTTTCTGACACTTTATCCAACACCCACATGCAAAATTCAGTTCGGTTATCAAAATCATTTCCGTAAAGTTTTTGACAAAGCTGTTTTTTTATAAGGATATAAACCATGCTTTTTAAGAATTCTTGAAATACTTGATTGGCTAATGTTCGAATTTTTGGAAATCTGATTTTGACTAATATTGGGATTTTCGATAACTGAACCAACTACCATAAAAACACTTTCTTCATCTTCAGTGACTGATTTTCCTGTAATGGTTTGGGTTTTTTATAAGTGATATTTCCGCTTTCCTGAAATTGTTTTAATAATTTTTCAAAAACGGTTGGCTTAGGATGTTTTCTTTCGGGAAATCTTTGAGCATAAACTCGAGAAGCCAATAAACAATTCTTATAACATTCCCCAAGGATAAAAATCATATCAATACGCTCCTCTTTCGAATAAATTTTCATTTTGAATAAGCAACACTTCAATAATAAATATTAACATCTGACAATAAACACCAAAGGCAACTAGATACATTGGAACTTTTATTTAAAAAACTCCAAATGGCGCATAAAACAATTATTTAGCGTTTCCTGAGAAAACGCGAAGACTTAGCTTATGGACACCCTTATACCTACCAATCGATAGGTAATAAAAAAATACATCTCCTGAAATGTAAAAAAATATGGTGTTCCATTTAAATTAATCAAGTTACAACCCCTTAAAATTCTTACTTAACTAGTATTAATTTTTGGACACCCTGTATAAGATGACGAGTTTATTATAATTGGGATATAAAATATGATCTATTGTTACACTTCATAGTAAATTTCGCTTACATAACTTAAATAGTTCTTAAGTACTTACTTGAAACATGAAAATTAGGTTAGATTTTGATAAAATTCAAATTATTTAAAAAACCTTAAGGTTTAGGTGTTATAAACCTTATCAAAACAAACACTTATTTTGATCGAAGAATCCATAAATGCAATAATATACAGGGGTTCCATTTAAAAAAACATAACTTTGATACTTTTAGGGCATTTGGAACACCCTGTATAATATGAAAATAATTTCAAAAGGTAACCATAATAGACCCCTATATAGCCCAAAAGTTAAAGTTTTTGAAATTTTCATATTTTGGCCATAATATTCCGTGCCGTATAGCGTGAATAACCCTGTATATGTATGTACGTGCTCCTTCAACAGCCGCGGTTTATTGTATCTATGTAAGTACATAATTATGTACTTTGTACCCATAGGTATGAATATATTTGTGTGGTGTGTAACACCAAATAGAACCGTCCAGATTTCACGTACGAAACTAGTAGAACAAGTGGAAATTACAACTCGATACTGTACGAAGTTGAATCAGTTGAAAAGTAATCAAACTTCGATAGGTCGAATTTTTGATAACTAGAACTCGACTCGCCAAGACATCTTTCCAAATCTCACTAAGGAGAGGGTTTCAAAAATCCTCATTAGAAAACTTTTTAAATATTCAAAATTTTTTTTTATTAATTACTTACAGTTTGCTGTTGTTCTTGAGGAACTTCTTGGAGGCTTTCATTGATGAGTTCCTGTGATGGAAAAATAATTTTCTGAACAAGTACCGAGATCTGACACAATCCGGTTGGTAAATTTTTTCACTGTTGCTTCTTTCTCTTTCATCAGTTTCTGGCAGTGTTATTTAAACATCACAGTAAACCCCACTCTTCCCTTAAAATCCCGCTTTTTCCTTTTTGATTTGGGAACAGATCAAGCAAAAAAGGGCAACGTTTGAACGTTTATCCAGTTTATTCCTCTTCTATCTTTTGATCCATTCCAAATCTTTTCAATATCCTGACTCCTTCTAGATTGTGCGGTCACTAAAGCTGACTGAACTACACAATCAGTGGATTTCAACCAAAATCTTCGTTATTCTTCTCCTCCGCAACCCCAATAGTTTCCAAATGACCTGCAGGCACTAATGCAAATCCCCAATTTTGCTTTGCACACAAGTTAACTCAACAGTACACGACACGAGGAAACTTATCAAAGGCTATAGATAATATCAGTTGGGTTCATGTAATGTAAAGAAGCATCCCTTAGTAAATAATTACGTGCACTCAAAATGAGATATGGAAGAAGTTAAAAGATTGGGAGGTCATTGAAAACCTCACGTTGTTATACTATACTTAAATAATAGGTATCCTATACCGGGGTCTTTTAATTAAAAACTTGTTAAAGGATAAATTTCACTAAAGGGAGAGGGAGAACTTGCTATCAACATCGTAATAAATCTTGCCAAAGGGTTAAAAAATTATGAATTTAACAAAACTTTTCTTTATTATTACGTCTCGATTTGGACTTTTAAATATATTGTCCCATGAGGAAACAAACAGAGATGACGTTTGTAGTACTTATTAATAATTCTTTACGTCAGAGTTACAAAAGCATAATAGAAGACACGACACCAACGACAATCTGTTCCGGTCACGCATCGTCCTGATTAATTAATCTTCCTGTTTTTCATATTAAATAAAAAACTGGTGCTTAACATTTTTATTCGATCTTGGCCTCTCAACTTTACAAAAACAGACCACTCACAATTTTATTTCCTTTTGACCAAATCATTACCTTAATAATTAATACAGAACGTTGCTGTATGTAATAGGGGATGAAACGTTGAATTCTGAGTTTCTGTTAAGTGTCTAAGAATTTTTTTGTTTTTTCTAATACTAATTTTGGAAGATCCATTAATACATTTTGGTATTTTATTTGAGATTTTTTTGGCTTATAATTAATTCAAAACATTGGTCCCTGCAGCGAGAGACGAAACGTTGTGATTTGGGTCTGTTAAATACTTAAACTGTTTATAATTTTGTTTCTCATTTTTAGGGTTCCGCACCTCAAAAGGAAAAAGCGGAACCCTTACAGCATAGGATCAGTTCGTAGTCCGTCCGTCCGTCTGTCAAGACCCTTTTTCTCAGGAACACGTGGAGGTATCAAGCTAAAATTTATACCAAATACTCAGGTCTATTGTCCCTTGAGGCTGTGAAAAAATCAAACTTCTAAGCCAACGCAATCAAAAGATACAGCCGTTTATGCCGCAAATTTCCGCAAATTTTCGAATCAAAACCTACAGGGTACTTCCCGTGAACTCAGAATCTTGAAATTTGGTACGAAGCAACGTCTTATAGCACAGATAAAGGAAAAATTGCGAAAACCGTAAATTTTTAGTTACATCATATAATAAAAATATTTTTAATAATTTTAAAGTTACTACCCCTTTCCTCATGAACGCGTAGAGGTATTAAATTGAAATTCATATCAAATACTCAGGTCTATAATACCTTTAAGCTGTAACAAAATCAAACTTCTATGTCAACTCAATCAAAAGAAACAGCAATTTAAGCCGCATATTTTCAAACTCGCAACTACTCGCAAGGGAATCAAAACCTAAAGGGTACTTCCAGTCGATTTAGAATCTTGAAATTTGGCATGAAGCAATGTTTTATAGCACATATAAAGGAAAAATTCCGAAAACCTTAAATTTTTAGTTAGATCACATATATACAGGTTTGTACGGAACCCTCGGTGCGCGTGTTCGACTCGCACTTGGCTGGTATTTTTTAAAATTGTTTTAATTTTTCCTGACACCCCTTCGTATAGGTACTCGAACGAATAATAAATTCTGACCACAGCACAGTGCAGGTACGACACCTTATTTATATTCATATCAGTTTAAACTAATTTCGAAAGTTAAATTAGACCAGTTTTATAGATCAATTGACAATGTCATTAAATTTGAATCACAGACAATCAAATACTTTGTAACAAACAATCTGCATAATCCCACACAACTTTCAGAAAACTTTTAACAACCAACACTGGCCATTGAAAAATAATTAAATACATACATACATACATATTACAAATATCTATTATAAAAAAGCAAAACTTCTTCGCAAATGAATTTGTGTGTTTGTTTGTTTGTGCGAGATTATCTCAAGAACTGAATGTTGGATTTTAAAAATTGTTTTTCCACTACAAAGCCAATACTTTATGCAGGGTTTTAAGCTATAGCTAGTCTTTTAAATATTAAAGACACGTTTATTTGTACAGGTAGTTACAAATAGCATCGAATAAATTAAAGGGTGTGAGAGTTGCAAACAGGATGGTAAAAGCTACTTTTTAAGATTAATTATTTATTAGTTAAAAAGGAAGAGAAACTTTTTCCTACCTACCTACCTACCTACTTTTAAAAGTTCTCATAAAGAATTTATTATATGTATATCTACATATTTAATAAATTATTCTTTCTGATGAACCAAAATATAGGATTTATCTATTTTTTCTGATTAAATTTGCATGCTATTTGCATATAGCATATAGGCCAACAAATAGGTAAGATGTTCACTGTTATGTATGTAGATACGCCTAATAAATACTAGGTAGGTACATAAGCAAATTCCTTACGTGTTGTGTGTATGTAAGTAAGTACCTAGTAAAATAGTGCCATTTAGTGTTTGTTGACCGTTACAGGTTAAATTTACCTCGGTCGACTTGTAGAGGTAATAAAAGTTCGATTAAATTACAGTTAGGTGCTTCTACAATCATCATTTATGTACTCGATACGGGTATCTAACTAACAATAAGGTCTTTAGGTAACAACTAAGGAGGTTTTTAATCCGCTTCTTCGACTCTATAATATAGACACTGGAACCAAAACAATAAATTGAACGTTTAAGAACGAAAAGTTAATCCTAATTTATTTCTTTACTTCCTGTTCAACTATTCTGTGTGACCCTACAGGATATGTATTCATATATGTACTTACTCGTAATAAACGAACAAATAGCCGAAGAAAAAGGAAACAACAATGCATCGTATCAAATTCTATGTGGAGATCCTGGACATTTACTATGAATCTGAATGCCCTTATGTTATGTAAATCTGGCCCTGACAATAATTTATTTAATTGTCCTTTTAAAAATCTGAGCAGTGGTTCAAAAGAACGCAAAAGTTCCATTTTAGTTTTTATTATTTACATTCTTCAGTCCAACTTTTCTTTTTCCCGTTACTCTTCCAAATTCTAAGCAATAACTTTATGCATAACCCAAATACGCGCAATTATTTATTACGTTTATCAAATTACAATTTACATATTCATTTAATAAACCATATGTCGTTAATTTAATCAAAAATGAATCAACAGTAGATTGGTAGGACTTAGTGGGAAACTGATTTAATTGACACGGTCGATAAATCCTAGCTAGGTAATTAATAATAAGTTAGTTGCTAATTTTTTTGCTCGTATATAAATTCGTTTAAGTTAATTAATTAGTATCTACACTACAACAACCCCAAACAAATGAAAATAAGTACAAAATTTTAAACGTTCCAATTTTTTTTATAAAAAAGAATCGTTCAATTTTTTTCTTTATTATCTGTGTGTATTTTCATTACTACATCTGACAAAGAAATTGGATTTTGTATGCTCAAAAACATTTCTTGAAGGTTACGACGCAAAAGAAGGCAAAAGAAAAGGACGAATAATGCCACCCTTATTTGGGTCAATGGTTATTGCCCGGACCAGAAATTTGTTTCTATTTTTAGTCTACCTAAGTACAAATAAATAAAAACATAACAAAAATCTCGTAAACACATATTTGATAAAAAAAATGCTTCCATCGTATTAAATTGAAACTAAATTGCAAATAAATGTAGAGGTGGAGTGGGTACCAAATAAATATGGTAATCGTAATTAATGGGTTGTGGTTTTAATAACAGTTCAAGTACCTCTGAGGTATTTGTTACCCAAAAATGGCCCTTGTCCATATTTTCGGTGGATAATGTCATTGTACCAGTAAATTGTTTAATTAATTCTAACCCATTGTTCTGGATAGTTAAAATAACTATAGGTAATGTGGTTTGTGACTTTAATTGCTAGGGGTTCATAACATATACAAATTATATTGTTAAATTTTGGGACACCAAGAAACAATAATCCTGTGCCTTTCAATATTTTCTGAAGATTTGATTCCTTTGCCATCTACACTTCAATTCTAAAGTTACCCAATTTATAAATAAAAATACCATCAAGTAAGAGTGCTGACATCTCCCCGCACCTTTCGTACTAACTTTAGCACCACATTTTCTAGATCTAACATTGCTATTCGGTATGAGGTGGCAGCAGTTGTTGCTGAGTGCTGAGGTGAGAGCAGCTGTAAAATGGTGGATTCTGAGGCAGTGAGACTCAGAGGGCGGGGAGTTAACTAGCTGGTTGAAATGATAACGAAATCGTGTGTTTTTGATAATTTAAATGACTTTCGAGTTCGTGTTTTGAATTTTTAAAGCAACTACAGACGTTTTAACGATGTTTAGTGAAACCGTTTTGGTGTTAAATGTTCGTGTTGCAAGTGACAGCAATAATAAGAAGTAAACACTATAGCTTTCGTCTCTCTTTCTCGCACTTTAAATAATGTGGTACCGATCGTGTTGGTGAAAACGTGTTAAAAGCTTTAAAACACAGTGGACTAGTTTTCGTAGCTTATGTGTTAAAACTAACTAAATCGTAATAGTGAAAAAAAATATTAATATTGTGATAATAAGGAAGAAAAATCGATCCATATTATGGCACTTTCTTACTAAGGGTAAGGGCGCAAGTTCAACCCTTCACCACGTTGTTGCCATGCCTTGGATTATAATGTGTAATTTGTTCGTTATCAGGTGAAAAGTTGTTAGGGACATAAACTAGAAAAGAAACCTGTTACATACAGTAGTAGATAATTTATTGGAAATATATAAGTACCTATAGGTAAATCAGAATGATTTTTCTCTTACTGATTCATCCCCCCCTGGTATCAGTACAGCAGTAATTCAAGTAGGTAATAATTCGGATATGCGTATGTCAATTCATCGTGTAATGAAAACATCTAATTCTACTGCTAACACAATGACGCGAGTTCCCGTTAAGAGAAAAAAAGTGGAGGCCAAAGCGATAGACTCTATTTCTGAAACAATTTCCTTTGTGATTAAAGGTAAATTGACGTCACTTAAACCAACTGTTTTGACCAAAAAACAAATGAAACTGAAAGCAGCTATACCCAGTTCTGCTAAAAAAGTGAAGATCACTAAAAGAAAAGATAAACTCATGAAATACAAAAAGATCCCAGAATTGAAAAAAAATGCTAAAAAGAAAACTGATAAGCAAAAGGAATCTGCATCTAATAACGCTGACAAGAAACAAGGTCTTGACGGTTCACCTGGAAAAAATAAAAAATCAAAAGAAGGAAGCTCTTCTTCGTCTTCTTCTAAAAAGACGGCAACTCCAACAAAGATTGTAAAGAAAAAACTCCAGAAGAATGCTGAAACCTCAAGTTCAGCGACTCAAACTCATCAAACCACTGCTGATGAAGAAGAAAGTGCGACTAATATTACAGATAAAACAAATACAAAGAAAAAGGAAAAACCATCAGACGAGACTGCTCAACAAAAATCGAAGAAAATTCAAAGTAAACCCAAGCGAGTGGTAAATAAAATGACAGTTGTTAAGTGTTTAAAAGGCGCAAAGAAAGAACCGCACCGCAAGGAAATTCCGTTCAAAAGACACATGAGAAACAAAATAAAAAAAGAACGCTTGAGTGGCGATGAACTTTCTAACATCAGTTCCGACGAAATCAGTTTAGTTTCACTCTCTCAACGAAGTTCAGAAAGTACCGAAGTTAAAAGTGAGAACATGGAAGCCGACAAGCTTAAAAACTTTACGAAACAAAGCACCACCACCAGCAGCAAAGCAAAAACAACCCCAAAAAAGAAAGCAATTGTTCAAAACAAATTGAAGAATAACAGAAAAATGCTCTTGATGAAAAAGAAACTATTAAGCAAAGAAAAAGAAGAAAATAAGATGCACAAAATGAAACTTTTTGGTTTCTGGAACGGCCCAAGGAGACATCGAGTGGCTTCCCTGAACGCTCTTGCTAAAGTGCATTGTCTTTACGAGAACGAAACTCGTAACGCTTTCCTGGACGACGTCAAAAAGGTGGTTTGCATAAAAAAAGAAAAGGATTCCGAACCAAGAGACATGGACGATTCCCCACCACCTCCTGTACGAAATCTTCGAGCTGCTCCACGTCTAGGATCCGTGGGCAAACACTGGGACATGCACGAAATGTCCTCCTCCAGCTCTGAAGACAACGACTCCATCATAGAAAAACCCAAAGTCAAAGGAGTCCTCAAAAGGATTAAACAAGAAGTTGACGTGGAAGAGAAACAAAAAACAGAGAAAAAACGTAGGAGAAACAGAACAGAAATCATAATGGATCTCAAAGACATGGTCGTAAGGAAACGTATGGCAAGTCTAAACGCAACCGCTATCTTAGCAGCAAGTTATTCAACAGAAAAAAAATCTTCAAAGAGTTCTAAAAGTGACGATGACTCCGACTCTAGCGATTCCGACGAATCTTTTGTTGCAAGCAAAAGCGAATGCAAAAAAATCGAGGAGGACATCGTGAAGAAGGAGGAAGAACCTCAAGTGATTGAACTTCGCGCCACACCCAACAAGAAGGTGTCCGTCATACTGAATCAGGATACTGACGTTACCATCACCGGAGTTTATGTCAACAGCACCACCAGATCGACACATCATGAAGGATACTGCAGCATAGCTGGGATGCAATACAGGATATCGGCCACAAGTCATACTCAGACTGCTGCAGCTGCTATGACCACTGAAAATTTGCTGCAGTCGCCTGCTGTGTCTGAAAATGTAAGTAGATAAAGTAGTTAAAGTCATAAGTCATACCATCCGAACAAAGTAATATCCCAGGATAGTCCCAGACTATTAGAGGGGATGATTATATTTGCCAGGAGGATAACTAGAAACCGCTTAAGTTTAGTGCAGGGGTTCGTTAGATGGGTAGAAGTCATAGCAGAATACAGGCTTTTCACACCAATCCAAGCTTTTAATCACCCCATAACCATTTACACTATACACACTGTACTAACCCATGTTAATATACCCTGAATGTTATCAATACCCTTCAGTACATCATCCTTGAAGTAGAAGTTATTGAAGAGTTAGTCACATTACACATTAATTTAATCTGACCGAAGCTTGGAAGAAGTCGTGATGACGCCCCTGAATATAACAAATTAATTTATACAGGGACGTCATTAGGTGGCTTGAAGCTATGGCAGCACCCAGGGGATCCACGCTCATGCTCATAAGTCCATACTCTTCATTACCACATAACCCCCTCAAAACTCTTCAATGTCTTCAGTACATCATACTTGAGAGTTGGCTGAGTTATTGAAGAACTTGTCGCCCATTGATACAATCTGGCCAGAGCTTGAAAAAAGACTGAATGATATCCCTGTTTATAACTAGTGGATTTATACAGGGGCGTCATTAAGTACCTTGAAGTTATGGCAGTATCCAGGATTTCCACACCTCGGAAATCATTGTTCTTTTTTTTGCATGTGTAGCATTAGGCAGGAGGAAATCCCTACTTATAAGTCCATGCTCTCGATCACCCAATAACCTCCCCTATACCATAATAAGATTATTAGGATTCTTCAGCATGTCATCCTTGATAGCTGACTGGCAGGAGGGAATTTCTACTTATAAGCACATGCTCTCGATCCCCCAATAACCCCCCCTATACCATAATAAGATTATTAGGATTCTTCAGCATGTCATCCTTGATAGCTGACTGGCTTATTGAGGAGTTTATCGTCCATCGATACAATCTAACCTGGACTTGATATTTCCACTTAGTCCACTTAAATTATGAGGTCAATTCCAAAATTCTCGAAAGCAAAAGTGAACTTTTTCTTTCAGAATATCGATGAAAACCTTTCTCCTGTATGTAAATCCTACACCCCGTTGGGGGCACTATCAAACATGAAGCCTCCAGGGGCTCCAGACAGCCAACATGGGATGGCACTGTGCCACTCTCCTCATCACCTCGGGCTCCCCCACATGGTACCTGTAGGGCCACCACAACATGGTCCACCACCCCATTTATCTCCTGGAAGTAGAAGGCATGTGGGTTGCACCAGCGCGTTCTCGGCTCCTCCATCGGGACATTTTGGCGCTTCTCCAGGACATCCGGTGGCTGAGCCAGGATACACCCACGGTGAGTCTTTAATATTTTGATCTTTATTCCAATAATATAAGTGATGGCCCAATAATTAGTTGCATGTTGCGGACAATATTTAGTCGTAATAACTAAGCTTGAGGAGACGATTTAAATCCTCAGCTAGCTCTAAGATAAATCCTTAGGCCTACGCACAATTTTGGTGCAAACTGCGGATAGTTTTTAATCGTAATAATGAAGGTCGTAGAGATTTAAATCCCAGTGAGGTCCAAAATAAATCCAAAGACTTAGATACTATTTCTGGGCAAGTTGCGGACAATGTTTAACATAATTATGAAGGTTATTAATGGAGGATTCAAATCCTCAGCGAAGTTTACGATAAATCTGTAAGCTTAGATATTCTTGAGTAGAAATAATAAAGATCGTACAGAGATATAAATCCTCAAAGAGGTCCAAAATAAATCCTTAGACTGAGACACTATTTTTCGCCACGTTGCGGACTTTCTTTAGTTTATAATGAAAATCGTAGAGGGATTTAAATCCTCAACAATGTTTAAGATAAATCTCAAGGTTTATTATCGTCTTGGACACCATTTCGATAAAAGTTGCAAACTATCTGTAGTCATAATAATGAAGACTGAGGGAACTATTTAAATTTTCAACGAAGTCTAAGAAACGCCCTAAGGTTTATTAGTGTCTTGTGCACCATTTCAGCGCAAACTTCTGATAATATTTAGCCTTAATAATGGAGGTTAAGTAGAGATCTCCAGCGAAGTCCTTTTGTTTTTTCATCATTTCGGTCTTGTAAAGCGGAAGCACTTCTCGAGTATTTTTTGTAAATTTTTTGTTGACTCATGTACGAAAAAAAAAACACTTAGAAATGGGCAGTGACCGGTCTACCCTATTGGCGAACGACCCTGAGGATTTACCTTACTGTCGTTTGTGGAGAGACATGCGCGCGTTGTGAGACCAGAGAAGATCCAACCGGTCGTTCGTAAGTGGGCCACCGATCCGGGAAACTTCGGCTCTTCCCGACTCTCTAAACCTTCCATGCTTCGAAGAACTCTCTAGAGCTTGACGAGATTCGTGGTCCGTCGTACGTCTCTCCACTTGCGGAATCGTGTATTCGCTTCCGTTAACAACTGACATGTTTTCGTCGCTATCAGCATTACGCCCGATCGGTGGTTTTTCGTATATTTCGCGGTTTACGTGTTGTCGTTGTCGTTTATTATAAGTTGCGGCATTCGCCGAACGTTTTGTTTACCGACTGCGTGCGCACTCGTGGTGTTGTTATTGTGGCGTAGATTCCTGGAATTACGTGCCGAAGAACGCGCCATGTAACGGTCATTTGTGCTCTTTTTTTTTTACTGATCAGTTTGTTTTGTCATTTATATGTGACTGGATACGCAAAAGGGCACTTCAATGGTTATTAAAACGATGTTCTTAACTAAAATGCATACAGGTAAGGACTCACTGAGTCTACCATACAAATAAATGCAGAAGTAAGGTAATAACCATTTCACAAAAAAAAAATATATGTAATTAGAAATTATGGAATAATGTATTGTAATGTTGTTGTTATTAGCATCGCAACTAATAAATAGGTCTCATAAAATTATTACAAAACAAATTGGTGGCGACAAACATTAAATTTTATTTATTGTGATTTAATTAATTTATCCTGGATGAATATTTTTAACCGGATTGTCATTAGGGTAGCATAAAGTGAACAAGGTCTATATTACTTCTTAAAAAGTGTATACAGTCACCGTCTTGCGCCAGTATACAATACAATAAAAAGTTGTATCGACATAGCTGAAGAGAGTGAGTGATTCGGACCTGAGTCAATATTGATGTTGACTCGGCGCACAAAACTTTACGTCTTCATCTCATGCATGGTAAATACCCTTGTGAGTCACCGTTTAATAGCCTTTTTTTATGTATAATATCTTTGTTATCTTTGGGAAAAACTACTCACACATAAGGAAACTTCTTTTAACATCACCACCACCTGTTTATTTGGACGGTATTAGGGCTTCATGTTAATGAATATTACATTTCTAAATAACATATAGTTACTAATCATACGTCTCATAAATGATTTGTTGTTTTGCTTTTAAATATCATATCGTCCAGTCCTAAATTCCATTTGTTTTATTTATTTCCTTTTCGTCAGCGTTTCCTGGCATTATTTAATCAACTCAAACACTGTTTCCAATTACATAGTTAAGTGATTAAAGAGGATAATATAATGAATTATTGATCGATCGTGAAGCAATTAAATCGTTACTTACCGAATTTTATCGTGTGCAGTCTCTTCGTCTGTAAATTGAATTTCTTGAACCGTTTTCCGCTGGTACATCGGCTTGTTTTGTCAAGAACGGGAATCGTGCCAAAGCGAACTTATCGTTTTAGAAAACTATGTATGTGATTAAGATTAAATTCATAAGTACATCGAAATTTAATTGTAATAGGTATGTAAACACGATATTCCGAAAATACTTTAAGGATTTGCTTTGGGTGGGTATTTGGCAGGATTGATTACATTAAAATGAAACTTGGTTCCAATCTTCTTAAAGGTACTTACTTAGTTACAGACAGGGTAAATTAATAATCATTATCTAGGTATTTGAATTTTAGGGTAGTTACGTAGGTACGTACCTTGTAATAAAGTTTACTTTAAGTGCCTAGTTATGGTATAGTAAGAAACTTTGACTGACCCACTTCAAGTACCTAATGCCAACCCCATTTCGAATAGATAGACGATGATGACGACTGGTCCTAAAAGTACCTACCTACGTTATGTGCACTACGTGCATACTTATGGTAACTAATGAGTATACTACATACGTTTGCATTCACAAAGTTTTAATTGAATCCAAAGCTGCTGTTTCAAAACAAACTGATAATTTCGCGCTTCTTATCATATCATCAAACACGTCCCACAAACCGCAACAATTTTATTGTTAAGTTGTTCGTAGTTATCTGTTTTAATTTGTACAACGACTGCGTGTCTAAAAACCCCACCAAATAATTTTGTATTCTATTAAGTATATTTATTTTCTGTTGCATTAAGAGCTTTTAAGATATTTGTATTACCTATGTAAGAGTTTCTAATAAGTATTACAATTTCCGCTTAAATTGATCGCGAGCAGAAGCAGACTGCAGACACGTGGAGTTAATAATTAATTACACAACGATATTTGATTTAATTATTTATTTAAATTCCGCACATAACTGCATTGAATATTATCGTAGCTGAATTATTACCCGATGCCTATTATTAGTGATGGGCACTATCGAATAAATTGAACTATCGAATAATTACTAAATGAATACTTTTAACTATCGAATGAATTCATTCGAATGAATTTAGTAATTACTATTTTTTTCAATTACACGATAGTCAGGCAGCAGACGGTTATCCAATCGCTCGGTCCATACTAACATACAAATATACTGATACGAACGTGTATACCAACAGACAAATATACGATTAATATGCTAATATGGATAAAAACAAACAGGCTATGCTGAAAATAATAAATAACCTCGACTTGAAACATGGTTTCTAATTCTTATTACTTTGATAAAATTATTATTTACTTAGGTAAGCGATCTTTTTTTGTATTATTTATTGCTATACGTACTTTATTGTTATTGAACTAAAATAAGTGTTTTAGAAACATCTGTTGTTCTTATCCAGGTATTTGTTAGAGGGCGACGAATAAAGGGTTTTTTATTTTTACATTTAACTACTTTTTTTTATATGTCTCTGCACTTATTATTATTATTTTTTTTTTTGAGGTAATTATAAGTACGCAGTACAAACATATAGTACCTAAGTATTTATGACTCAAATCATCACTACAGTAATTTAAAAATTATTAATTCTTTATTTGCATTTTATTTTGCCTCATATTTAACTAGTATAAATTGGTGCCATAGAAAATTATGTTTTTAAAGTATGTATGTATGTATTGATAACGTCTAATAATTATAGAATTGTTTATATTATTCGGCTCTGCTACGAGGAAGTAGCGAAGTAGTAGACAATGCGCAAACGTATCATTTACCCATTCCAACCACGACTCCAACGTTCAGTTCGATAGTTGAAAAGTATTCGAATAAAAAAAGTAACTACTATTTTCAGTAACTACTTTCAGTTACTAAAACTATTCATTACTTTTTTATTCGAATAAAAATAGTAACTACTATTTTTATTTTCGAAAATATTTTTTTTTTTCAAACTAATTCGAATAATTCGAATGGTAGTGAACTATCGAATAGTTCGATAGTTTTTATTCGATAGTGCCCATCACTACCTATTATATCTAATAATAACCAGCCAGCTTTTTCTTCATCAGAAATATTTTCTTTAGATTCTGTGATTGAGGAAGCTCAAAAGCTTTAAGGCTATCGTGTTGGAATATTTAGGAGGATGTAACACAAATACAGTAAAACTCGCTTACTTATAAAGTCCATTCAGTAAAAAAAATACTTTTATAACGTACTTACCTTTAAAGTTTTATTATGTACTTGTGATATGAAGTAGGTACCTACGAAATATCCGAAAAAATCACATATAACGTACTTTTTATTCATAAATATTTTTTTATCTCAGCATTGGCAACCTTTATTAAGTGTATTCATTGTACGGCGTATTTTAATTTAATTATGTAATTGTCGTTTTTTTCCTTACCTAATTATTTTGGTTTTGAAACCTTTGATTACACAAGTAACAAGTCGACAACTGCAAATTTAGTGTTTTAAAAAGACAACAGTGTCGACAATACTGAAAAACAATAATGTGTATAATTCTGCTTTAACGAACGTATTTGATATTTAAGATCCCCTCGAGTTTCGTTATAACCGAGTTTTATTTTATTAAAAAAAAAAAAAAGTAATTGTAAAGCCCATCTATTCATTGAATTGTTTAATGAAAAATTGATTAGAAAACTTCTCGTTCTTTATTAATCGGTGAGGTCAATCAATGAATAGGGTGAATCGGGAGGTGGAGGTCTTACGCAGTCCAATAATTTTGAATGGTTCTGATGCGATCGCTAATAATTCAGGCAGAAAACCGAAGCCAAAAGAGATCAAAACATCTCTATCAGAACTCTCGACCTTACCGCAGGCCAGCTGCTGCTCTCGTTTACGACAGCTGCTGCCTAGCTACCAATGTCTGCGACGGAACTCATCGTCATCGGATCTTATTCTTAATATAAAAGAAACCATCAGGAAGGACGATCTACTATCCTAACGGAAAGGGAACACGATCGTTTTCAATAAATAATTAATTGATCATTGTATTCTTTACACTTAAGCGGTTAATTGAATTAAAATTTTACGAGGATATAATACGGTCAAACTTCGATAATTCATCATCAACTTGATGCTAAAGTACATGATATCACGAACTATCGAACTTCTATTACTCGAATCGTATTATATCTTGATAACTCGAACATATTTGGCGCAAACATCCATAAGTCGAAATTTTACACTGAGAGGACGTTAATTCGTTCGCAGTAGTGTTCTTAAATGGCAATGTCGCGCCTTTTCGATCTGTATGTTGTCGATAATGTAGGAAACAATAATATTGCGAGCAGAATCGCATCTATTGCTCGCTAGTTTCGTGGCTGTTTCAATGTTTACATACTTAATAATATACAGGGTCTTTCATGTTGATGGGCTATTAGTATATCTATGAATTAGTAGAATGAATTCAATTCTGAAACTTGGGCTCATTTGGTTATTGTTTATGTCGCTTCTTTTAAAAATATTTTCAAGTTCGATTTACATCCGGCTATACCGGAAGTAGATGTTAACTTTGTTGTTTTAAATGGAATGACGTACTTTTTTTTACATTTTCCGATAGAAAATCTGAATTCATGCATATTTTATAGGAGGCACTACTACGAAAATATTGATGGATTTTGAGTTATTTAATTTTTTTCAAAATTTTTGACATCTGCACGTTAACATTTAAAAAACCGTAATTCAATTAATTTTTGAGATTTTGCTTTATAACTCGTAACAATTATTAATAACTATTCACATTATAGAAAAAAAATTGTGGTTTTTAACTTAAATGTACAGGGTGTTCAAATTTTGTGGTTAAAGTTGGTCAACTTCAAAGAGGCATAAGTCAATTTTTTTTAAATACAATGACCCATTTTTAAGTACATATTCGAATTCCTCATTGAATTTGCCGTCTTTTGACATGGGACTATCGTATAGCTTTGCTTATACTTTTTGAGAAAATCTACAATTTGAAGTACATATGTCATTCCATTTAAAATAAGAAAGTTATAACCGGATGTAAATCTAAATTGAAAATATTTTTAAAAAGAAGCGGCATAAACAATAACCAAATGAGCCCAAGTTTTAGAATTGAATTCATTCTACGAATTCATATACTAACGAATAGGCCATCAACTTGAAAGACCCTGTATATCAAGTAGCGACGTTGCCATTTAAGAAAACTACTGGGAACGAATTAACGTCCTCTCAGTGTACACAAATGCTAGTTCTAAAGAATATTTAATATTTCAGACCACGGTCAATGTGGAAGATCAATTCTGACAGACATTTTGTCTTTAGTAACATTTTTTTAAACCCTGCTTCCTCCATTAGTAAGATTTCGAAAGATGTGAAGGGACTCCACCCTCCTCCCCACGTGAGATTGTTTTTGAATAAGTTTTTGATAGAAAGAGGAAAGGAAATTATGATAATTCTTTGAGTTAACAAATTTGACGTGAGATATTGAACAACCTCTCCTCCCTTTACTTACATAAATGATGTTTTCATGAACCCTCTCCCCGCAAATTTTGAGCTTTAAAACCAGCTTTGCTATCGATAAATAGAAATAATCTTTATCAATCACAATTCTTCAAATTTGTGACCATAATTTCTGGAGTTTTTCAAAATCCTAGAAGGTATTGTTGTATCCCTACAAAAAATAGTTTTTAATAATGTGTTTCAACTGAAACGTCATAATTATTTACATTACCTTATTAAATTGTAAATACCGCGGTGACACGACTGTTCTACGTATGTACAAATAATGCATTGCACACATGCCATTATTAAAGAACATGTGTTCTACACAGAATTCTTTCTAACAGCATATGTAATATTAAAGTCATTATCGTCTTGGCGGCACGATTCACATTAGGTATTATTATTTACTTGCATGTCACAATAAACAACATTCTTGAGGATGAATATTTAGGATAATATAAAATACAGGGTAGTTCAAAACTTCTTCCATTGCATCCGACTAAAAATATTCGCAAAAGGAAAATAAGTATCTATTAAATATGAGTTGAAGGGTAGATAAATAAATGCGTCCCTAAAATATTATCCAATTTAGTAGCCCCAAAAGGAAATTCGATTCAAATTTAAATCTGAAGTTATAGTTTTCTCAATAAGTAAAGTTATAAAAGAATATTTTATTTATTTGTGCAGTGTTCAAAATGTAAAAAATTAAATGTGTCGACTTATACCTTATTTAGACAGACCTGACATGTTTTGTGAGCTTGTTCAGAAATCGTGTCACAAAATTTTTTCTCAGTTTCCAAAGGAAATGTACCTAACGTATCTACTTATGTACTTACTTATATGTGTGTTATGTCTTATCGAAAAACTGCTTTAAAACTGGAATATGTTGCCTAAGAACAAGGTTGACAAGTAAGCTAAAGTAAATCAAGTTTATTCTTTCCTTTTAATTTTTTTGGTTTTGTGCTTATAAATTAAAGTGACATTTTATTAATTTAAAAAAACTGCTATACCAAACATATTTCCTTTTGTGGTGGTTATTTTATTTTTCTAATGGACGAGAAACCTAATTCAATTAAATTTATTTGGTAGTAGCTCGTTATCGTTAGCAATTTTTCGACTATAGATAATAGTCCTTATTTCCATGCTTATTAGATGCAGGAAAATTTTCCTTGTTAAGGATAACCAACGTCACGTCATGGCATTTCGAAGGCGGTGTGGGTGGCGGGATTTTCTCACCATCTTCGACGCGTTGAATTTCTCATTTTCGCACCGATTTAATGGCCGTATCGTAAACGAAAAAAGCAACAAGATCATGTACTTATTTACAGCCCACGAGCAGTGGAGATTAACAATAATGTTACACTTTTAAGGTCAGATAAAGGTCAACAAGCGCGACAAATTAACCGAATTATGTTTTGGTTATCATATACGAAACATTGTTCGTTATCTTCAGATTGTTCAAAAGTTTGTGTTATTGTTGCTTTTGATAACAGTAGCAGTGGGTAGTTTAATACAAAAGTTGTAAAGAAAAAAATGGGGGGCGGGGGAAAAGTCCAATTAAGTAGTTTAGTCTCATTTAAAGGGGGAAGAGATCATTGGAAATTTCACGTCAGTAATTCTCAAGGATCTCACATCAAGGGGATAGAAAGTCTCAGTACGTTTCACAAAAAAGGGATTAAAGGGTTCAAATTAATACAAAACTCTTCATGTAATAAATGAACTTCCCCTAAACTCCCCACAGGAAAGTTTTCTTAATGATAGGGGCAAAATGAAGGGAGGAACAAGAAATACTGAACAATCTCATTTATAGAATCAGGAAATGATTGAAAATTATACTTAAAGAATTATTATTCAACCTTCGTTTCCTCTATTAATTAAAACCCCGTTAAAGGGTAAATCTAACGTAAGAAGGAGCAAGAGGTCCCACAAGACTTTACCAAAACAAGTGGGAGTGAATGATCCAAATTAAAAAAGAAACTCCTCAAGTAGTTAATGATTTTCCTTTAAGTTTCTTCAAGGGAAGTTTTATCGAGTAATGGGATTATTACAGTGTCGCATCCTGGATTGGAATCTAGGGAGGGTATACGTTAAAATAGGTACCTATTTAGGGCTAGTTTTTTTTCGACTATAAGTATTAGGGGGGTAGTTGACGTCGAGTAGATACTCTAAAAATCGTTTTATTTCGTTTCTCGTAATTCAATATTTTTTCAGTCATGTTTAATAAATCTTGGCGGGGGGGGTATATACCCGTTAACCCCCTCCTTCGTAAATGTGCCTCTGCGACTGATTATTAAAAGATTACGAAATCATAGATAATAATGAATTGCGAATGGGTTTAAAGATTCCATTGTTATAAAATAAAAGTTGAGTAGAGGCATTCCAAACAGATTCGGTGGCCACCCAAAAGCACTCTATTAAAATAGAGCAATACCATTTGAACATGAGGGGCGAAGCTTTAGCCCGTCACAGCACGTATGTTTTTAGTTCCGGCGCTGATGGAAATTTGTACACCTAGTCACCGAAACGAGAGCGCTTTGTTCAATATTCACCCGCTTTATGTCCGAATTAATCATCCCTGACCGAAATAACCTTCACCGAGATTACCCGTGACAAAATCTCCCAAACTAAACAACTCTATTTATGAAAGTAAACGATTCATCAGTGGCTAAAAAGAGAAAGAGAAAGAGACTTTCAGGAGCAGGGAGGGCAGTGACCTATTACGAGTAAAAGTAGTTTTATCCACGACAATAAAGAAGTAGGTACCTACGTAAAGAGAATATTAAGTATTCATGGTGCTCATCTAGGGGTGACTTACACAGAATAATGAAAAATGTGTCACTGGAACGCACATTTTCTAGTACGTAGGTACCTATTCAGGACTATTCAAATCCTTCAGCAAGATGTTCCGCCTTATGCTACGGTTATAACAATTTAAATCAATGAGATCGATCGTTGGCCAACAATAGTAGAAATAAATAGAGTTAAAATAATTTTTGATTCACGACATACTTAAATCAAATTTAAAAAAAATCTCCCTCCCTCCCACTTGGTGTCATTTGATTTCTTCGTCCTTCTTAAGTTAGATTTACCCTTTAATGGGGTTTTAATTAAAAGACAAGAAATTTTAATAATAATTATTTACATGAGATTTTCAATAATCCCCTGACTGTATTCATGAGATTAGATGAGATTTTTCAGAATTTCTTCGCCCCCTCATTTTGTCCCTTTCATTTAAAAAACTTTCCTTGAAGGAACATATGGGAAAATCATTAACTTCTTGACGAGTTTTTCTTTCAATTGGAACCCTCTCTCCCACTTAGTGAGATTTGGTGGGATCTTTCCCTCCTTCTTAAGTTAGATTTACCCCTTAACGAATGTTTAATTAAACGAAGAAAAGAAATTTTAATAATAATTTTTTACATGAGATTTTCAATAATCCCCTGATTGTATTCATGAGATTAGATGAGATTTTTCAGAATTTCTTCGCCCCCTCATTTCGTCCCTTTCATTTAAAAAACTTTCCTTGGAGGAACTTATGGAAAAATAATTAACTACTTGAGGAGTTTTTCTTTCAATTGGAACCCTCTCTCCCACTTGGTGAGATTTGGTGGGATCTCTTCCTCCTTCTTAAGTTAGATTTACCCCTTAACGAATGTTTAATTAAACGAAGAAAAGAAATTTTAATAACAATTCTTTACATGAGATTTTCAATAATCCCCTGACTGTATTCATGAGATTAGATGAGATTTTTCAGAATTTCTTCGCCTACTCATTTCGTCCCTTTCATTTAAAAAACTTTCCTTGAAGGAACTTATGGAAAAATAATTAACTACTTAAGTAGTTTTTCTTACAATTAGAACTCTCTCTCCCACTTGGTGAGATTTGGTGGGATCTTTCCCTCCTTCTTAAGTTAGATTTACCCCTTAACGAATGTTTAATTAAACGAAGAAAAGAAATTTTAATAATAATTCTTTACATGAGATTTTCAATAATCCCCTGATTGTATTCATGAGATTAGATGAGATTTTTCAGAATTTCTTCGCCCCCTCATTTTGTCCCTTTCATTTAGAAAACTTTCCTTGAAAGAACATAAGGGAATATCTTTAACTACTTGAGGAGTTTTTATTTCAATTGGAACCCTCTCTCCCATTTGGTGAGATTTGGTGGGATCTTTCCCTCCTTCTTAAGTTAGATTTACCCCTTAACGAATGTTTAATTAAACGAAGAAAAGAAATTTTAATAATAATTTTTTACATGAGATTTTCAATAATCCCCTGATTGTATTCATGAGATTAGATGAGATTTTTCAGAATTTCTTCGCCCCCTCATTTCGTCCCTTTCATTTAAAAAACTTTCCTTGAAGGAACTTATGGAAAAATAATTAACTACTTGAGTAGTTTTTCTTACAATTGGAACTCTCTCTCCCACTTGGTGAGATTTGGTGGGATCTTTCCCTCCTTCTTAAGTTAGATTTACCCCTTAACGAATGTTTAATTAAACGAAGAAAAGAAATTTTAATAATAATTTTTTACATGAGATTTTCAATAATCCCCTGATTGTATTCATGAGATTAGATGAGATTTTTCAGAATTTCTTCGCCCCCTCATTTTGTCCCTTTCATTTAGAAAACTTTCCTTGAAAGAACATAAGGGAATATCTTTAACTACTTGAGGAGTTTTTATTTCAATTGGAACCCTCTCTCCCATTTGGTGAGATTTGGTGGGATCTCTTCCTCCTTCTTAACGAATGTTTAATTAAAAGAAGAAAAGAAATTTTAATAATTATTACGATATTTTACAGTTGAAATAAACGGAACTGGATTTAGGAATGCTGGGACGGTAAAGTGAAGGGAATGAAATCGAAGTTTATCGTTTTCCCGGTGCGTTGCTCAAATATATACGTACAAAATTTAACACCATTATATCGATAAGAAACTGTTCTAAAGGCCATAAAGAGGAAATGATTAAATTACATTCGAAATGGCCAAATTAACCATTGGCATCGCATCGTTTAAATTTAATGGCAACTCTACACTGTATCAAATGACTCATATCCGGAATCTGTGAACAATTATTAATATCTATCTATTTTTTTTTTACATAATAGACGACTAAAAGATTTTTTTTTGTAAGAACACTTATTACATATAAAATACTTATTATTTATTGGTTTTCTGTTCGTCTTTGACAAATAGGTGGGTAGCTAGTAGTTGCCATATACAATACGTTAATACTTTGTAGGTTTATGACATCAGTAATCGGTTAACAACCAACTTGTTTCTGAAGATCTACGTACGTAACAAAAGAGAACGGATATTCGCTTAAAAAGGGCGATGCCCTTCAAACCGAAGGGAGGGTTCCGGGTTCGACGGAGTTCAAACCCCTGTTGTAGTTGTGCCCTGACCCTTATTACGTATTACACAGACAGTTTCAGCTATTCTACACCGTTCGTTTCTTTGGGCAACTTTTTTTTTGTTCGCGCTGTTCTCGGAGAACAAGTTTTATCCCTTATGGTAATTGTGTTAACAAATTCACGCACACAGCAAGATTATCGTCGCCATCGGAATAAGGAAATATATTATTAAACTTACAATTCTTGTTATACTGAAAGGCCATGACCGACGACGTTACGTTGAAAGAAAGAAAGTGGAGTAGAAAGGATTATTTAAAATTTATATTAAAAACTAGCCCGGCTAAGAATATATCACACGTTTGATGGAACATTCTAGAATATTCGCGAATTTAAAACTATCCAGTACATCCCATAATGATTCAAAACATTTTCTAACTTTTTTTAACACTCTGAAACGTTCTTGAATGATCTTCAAGATTCTGGAACATTCTTGAACATTGCCAAATCATTAAATTAATCTCTTGATTGTTACGATGATAACAATGACGAAAAGTAACTGAATTTCGGTTTATATACCATCAGACATCGAAATTTCTAGTATTAGAACACTCTAGAACATCCAAATAGTCTGTTCTTTTCCATTTGTCGAAATAACTTCAATTTTTTGGTCACTGTTTGCTCTTATTTCCAATTGATCTTCACTCGACTGCAAACACAATTTAACTGACAAAAAGTCACTGAATGTTGATTTATATATCATCGAACATCGAAATTCCTAGTAGGTACCAGAACACTCTAGAATATTTAGATGTACCTACATCACTTTGAAACGTAGATGTACACTTTTTGAAACTTTCTAGATCATTCAAGAAATTTTTAGAACTTTCTCGAACAAGTCGATAATAACAGTTTGCGCTCATTTTAGAATTTTTTAGATCATTTCAGAAATTTTGAGGTATTCCCGGAAGTCCTTTTGACTTAAAAAAGGACAGAAATATTTCTATTCACCTTTCTGCAACCTACAACCACCCACTTCCACCCACCGAGACCAAACTCCCTTACTCCCACCTGGAGACCAACTTATAGTGTTCCTTGAAGGAGCTTATGAGGATTTTTTCTTTCAATTTGTACCCTCTCCCACTTGGTGAGATTTGGTAAGATCTGGTGGGATCTCTTCCTCCTTCTTACGCTAGATTTACTCTTTAATGGGTTTTTAATTAATAGAGAAAAGGGAATTTGAATAATAATTCTAAAAAACTAATCTTAAAAGTCTTTAGTCTGAAATTTTAATAATCTTCCCACATATTCTAATCCTGCATATGCCACTGAAATAATGTGTTTTGGTTGAAACGATGATCGATCATGTATGTTGTTATGTATTATTATTAAAAGAGACGAAACGTTAGACATGATTTTTCGCTGTCGTTTTTCTAGCACTTGTTGCGCCTTCCTCCAACCAAGTCAAGTCGGTCGAGACTGTGCCGGCGCAACGTAATAAACTACCGTCGGACGTAAATGGTATGTATTACATACTTATGGAGAATCCACATTTCCGCAAGTATTCGTTGTCGTAAATGTATTGTTTGTTTGTTGAAAAATGATGGCTTTCTTTAGCTGCATTCCGCATCCTGATGGTGATTATGTTGGTAACGGTAAAGGCACTGGGTGGTCCTTCCTCCGGATCGTTTATGCAGATACCGGTTGGTTGAAATTTTGCAAAAATTTAAACGACGACATTCCGGACATTCTCGGAACCGTTTTCAAATTTATTATGTGCTATTACCGAGTTGTTGAAACGCATTTGTTACCTAACAGAAAGACACACGCGTGCGTCTTCTAATCCCGTTACAAATGTCTTTTAGATTACTTGAAATTTATGGTCTGGAAGTTTACCTACCTGCAAATGCACTTTCCCTAACGCAGGAACATTAAATGTTAACAGAAATATTGTATTTCTGGGTATTTAAAATGATTTTGGGATTGTTTAGAAGAAAGTTTTAGCCCTATAACAACAATGTTGGTCAAATGATGTGAACGTTAAAGCGACCGCAACTTTTTACACCAAAATTCTTAGCTTTCTTTTGATTTTTAACAACCAAAGTGTATTATAGTAGTAAATTTTTGTAATTAGGTCCAACGAATGCAGTAAAACAGAATTAGACACGTTTTCTTACAGCCTCTTTATTTTTATTAATTCTTTAGAAAAGTATGTACCTTATTGTTTTTCAGTATCGTCGTCTCTGTTGTCTTTTTCAAACACTAAATTTGCAGTTGTCGACTTGTTATTTGTGTAATCAAAGGTTTCAAAACTAAATTAATTAGGTAAGAAAAAAAAGACAATTACATAGATAATTAAATTAAAATACGCCGTACAATAAATACACCTAATAAAGGTTGCCAATGCTGAGATAAAAAAATATTTATGAATAAAAAGTACGTTATATGTGATTTTTTCGGATATTTCGTAGGTACCTACTTCGTATCACAAGTAAGTACGTAATAAAAGTAATGATAAGTACGTTATAAAAGTATTTTTTTTACTGAATGGACTTTATAAGTAAGTGAGTTTTACTGTATTTGTGTTACATCCTCCTAAATATGCCAAAACGATAGCCTTAAAGCTTTTGAGCTTCCTCAATCACAGAATCTAAAGAAAATATTCCTGATGGAGAAAAAGCTGGCTGGTTATTATTATAATAGGCATCGGGTAATAATTAGTGATGGGCACTATCGAATAAATTGAACTATCGAATAATTACTAAATGAATACTTTTAACTATCGAATGAATTCATTCGAATGAATTTAGTAATTACTATTTTTTTCAATTACACGATAGTCAGGCAGCAGACGGTTATCCATCGCTCGGTCCATACTAACATACAAATATACTGATACGAACGTGTATACCAACAGACAAATATACGATTAATATGCTAGTATGGATAAAAAACAAACAGGCTATGCTGAAAATAATAAATAACCTCGACTTGAAACATCGTTTCTAATTCTTATTACTTTGATAAAATTATTATTTACTTAGGTAAGCGATCTTTTTTTGTATTATTTATTGCTATACGTACTTTATTGTTATTGAACTAAAATAAGTGTTTTAGAAACATCTGTTGTTCTTATCCAGGTATTTGTTAGAGGGCGACGAATAAAGAGTTTTTTATTTTTACATTTAACTACTTTTTTTTATATGTTTCTGCACTTATTATTATTATTTTTTTTTTTTTGGGTAATTATAAGTACGCAGTACAAACATATAGTACCTAAGTATTTATGACTCAAATCATCACTACACTAATTTAAAAATTATTAATTCTTTATTTGCATTTTATTTTGCCTCATATTTAACTAGTATAAATTCGTGCCATAGAAAATTATGTTTTTAAAGTATGTATGTATGTATTGATAACGTCTAATAATTATAGAATTGTTTATATTATTCGGCTCTGCTACGAGGAAGTAGCGAAGTAGTAGACAATGCGCAAACGTATCATTTACCCATTCCAACCACGACTCCAACGTTCAGTTCGATAGGTGAAAAGTATTCGAATAAAAAAAGTAACTACTATTTTCAGTAACTACTTTCAGTTACTAAAACTATTCATTACTTTTTTATTCGAATAAAAATAGTAACTACTATTTTTATTCGAATACTTTTCAACTATCGAATAATTCGAATAGTAGTGAACTATCGAATAGTTCGATAGTTTTTATTCGATAGTGCCCATCACTAGTAATAATTCAGCTACGATAATATTCAATGCAGTTATATAAATAATTAAAACAAATATGGTTGTGTAATTATTAACTCCACATCTCTGCAGTCGCTTCTGCTCCCGGAAATTGTAATATTAGAAACTCTTAGGTATAGTCCATCTGAATAGAGAAGGCACAGAGGCGTCATCACTATTCTGCGCGAAAATTACGTAATTGTTTTAAGATGACTTCAACATGGGCGTAACATACGGGCTTTAACTAAGTTTATAAACGTAATTAGAAAGTCGTCGATAATTAACAGAATTGATCGTGTTACTTGTCGCTGGAGAAAGATTTATTACTTGTAAGTTGATAACGATAAAAGAACCGCGCGCTGTGGCTGTGTTGTAAACATGTTAGCGTTAAGAGGTACATGCAAACAAATTGTTATCACACACGCACGATATCACGGGGCGCTACATTATTAACAACAACGATCCACAAATTAACAACAGCACACGCAAGAAAGATACACACTTAATCTGAAACTACTACCACAAATAATATCGAGCGGACGCCACTGAATCATCACTTCAACAGGTCTATCAGCTGTTTCGTGCTTAAAACTCGACTTCGCGCATAACGTCATCGATGATGCTCTGTGCCTTCTCTATTCAGATGAACTGTACATAGATAATACAAATATCTATAAAGTATGAATATAAGCTCTTAATGCAAAAGAGAATATAATAGAACATAATTATTTGATTTTTTCGAACTCGGATATTTCGTAAATTCAAAAGGTACGTAATTATCTATGAGCTATACTTTTCTTCTAATGCAGATTTATCAAAAAATTTCCTTCTGGTATTGGATTCTGAGCATTCATTCCTTGCATTTATGCACAGTGTACACACACCTAGGTACATATATATGCTGGCTAAAGTATGTAATTTAATTTTATCCTCAAGCGACTGACTGAGAGTTGCATTCATTGGAAATTGTAACTATTGATTTTGTAACACTCCCGTCCATTTTCAGTTCCGTTCAAACATAAAATTGTTGACGTGACTTTTGAACCGATCAATTTCACGTCGTCCCTGATTGTGTACAAGGTAAAGAAAATTTACTTGCTAATTATTAATTGTCTTTGAAGGAATAACTAACCATAGAGTCGAAAATCCTTAGTCAGGAACATCCCTTTCAATAATCATCTACTAAAATTAATATAATTATTTTTTTTATACCAAAAAACATATTTATGGGGTAAAGGAGTATCAATCGAGCCCTTAACAACTGTCGTTTTGATAGCAACTGTAAAGATACCATCGCGTTTCTCTAAGAACTAAGTTTACCACCTTGTGCACCTGTCCAAGTTTTTATTATTTATCAGCACTCTCTGGTTCTGGTTATGGTTCTGGTTTTGGTTGTGCTTCAGTCATCGGAACGGAACGCATAGAGAAATTTATCGGGTGCGAACTACAACATTGTTCGCAGTAATGCATTTGTTTGTAATGCCAGAGGATGTGAAACTGCTGTCTGATGACGGCTCCGTTATTATCTACTCCTAAGTAATTTAAAATTATCAATGGGACCCTTTGGAAGCGAAAAACTTACTTAAGTATATACCTACATACCTGTATACGTTTTACATTTCTTTTCCGTTGTTCGTTATCATCGCACGCAGGCAAGCACCCTGTAAGCTGAAAGCTCTTCTATTATATCTATCTATCTTTGCCCCCCAATAAATCAGTCTAACAAACAGCCTCTGGTCGGACGTTCTTCTTCTAACAACATACCTATCTCTATAAAGGTACATAACACACGGCACGTGCCTTCCGTAGAACGAGACGGCAGATATCTGAAGAACGAGACGAGCAGGTGGACGCCTCGGACAGGTGATGTAAACTCCATGCGATCGAGCATATGGTGGCAAGGTATTATTTTGTTAGGCATAATACCAACCAGCCCCTTATTATTATGGTTCATTTTTTTTTTCTTCTTCTTCTTCTTCTTGGGCCCCACGTCACTCTCCCGTTAAAGCACTTTTGAAATGAAATGGTATTAAAAAGCCCCGAGGCACGCCAGACGAAACCAACCGTTGGTTGATAAATGTTACAGTATAACAACTACAACTGAAAATATGTACCTATATTCCTACCCACTACGTACTGTACTGCATGCCATTTCATATGAAATGTATGGAAAATAAAAATCGGACCTCCCAAATAAAGAGACCGCTGTTATTACTAAATTAAAACGAAACGAGCACATTAATACCGTATGTTTTTTGTTACAACTGTTCCAAAATGATTAATGTACAAATACATACGTAAGTGATGCTTATAGGGACTATAATTGTAGGACTTTTGTAGCAATTTTTTATGTTGAAAGCTTAACCAACCGATTTTGATTATGATGGGAGCACTTCTTAATATTCTGATTATAAATTTCACAGATTACACGTAATTTGCTGCCTTTTTCCTTTTTTATTTTTGTTTATGCAGTTAGTAGCTATTGCAGGATTAAGTAAAGGATTCAAAAAGAGAAATGACCTCAGTATATCAACAAATTCAACTATTGCCTACACTCGAACTTCTTTAACTCGTTTTCCAATAAATCGATCGAATTTTTGATAATTCTAACCAAATTTTTGCTTGGTAACTTGCTAACAAAAATTCTGGGAAATTCAAAAAGCAGCTCTGCTTTCTTCTTTGTTCAAAAATTGATTTAATATTTAGAATATATTTTCCAAAGACCTCCGGTCAGTGTGTCTCTTGATCCCTTGAAAATTGTGCCTGAACATGATTTAGTCCTTTAAGAATCAAGGAATCCTCTCGAATTTAAAAATTTTCCTGAGTAATCCTGGAAAATTCAAAATCTTCAAATTTCTTCAAAGTCCCATCTAAATGGGAGATATACAGGTACCTATGCAATATAAATTCTACATAATTTGATATTTTGTAAGCTAAGGGTCCTGGAAATGTCGACAAAGACATTTCCAGGACTTTTAGATGACCAGGATGCCGATTGGATTGCTCTAAACTGGCATCCTGTTATATCATTACTAGCAGCAATATCCGGCGTTGCCCGGTTAAGAATAATTACATGTTTGATGGGACATTCTAGAATATTCGCGAATTTAGAACTATCCAAAACATCCCATAATGGTTCAAAACATTTTCTAACTTTTTTTAACATTCTTAAACATTCTTGAACATTCTGGAACATTCTTGAACATTGCCAAATCAATAAATTAATCTCCTGATTGTTACGATGATAACACTGACGAAAAGTCACTGAATTTCTAGTACCAGAACACTCTAGAATATTTAGATGTACTTACATCACTTTGAAACGTAGATGTACACTTTTTGAAACTTTCTAGATCATTCAAGAAATTTTTAGAACTTTCTCGAACATTCTAAGTCGATAATAACAGTTGGCGCTCATTTTAAAATTTTTTAGATCGTTTCAGAAATTTTGAGGTCTTTCCGGAAGTCCTTACGACTTAAAAAAGGACAGAAATATTTCTTTTCACCTTTCTGCCACCTACAACCATCCACTTAACTCCCTTACTCCCACCTGGAGACCAAGGGGTATTAACCACCCCAACAGAAAGTTGATTGGAGTAGTTAGAGATAGAGAAAGCCCTGTCTTTACGTACGAACAATTGCATTTTGTATATGTATTTGATGTAAATGATTCGTTACCAAACTTCGATAACTTAAACGTCGATAAATCGAATTTTTGATATTCTTTCAATAATTACATTTAAATTGAATCGTATTGTAGATATTGAAATAAAAAAATTCTCGATTTATTAAATAACGTATTTTCGTTTAAGTCAGAATTGGTTTGAGTAAACCCTCTCTGTCAGTTTCTCAACATTTCGTGGAAAATTGTTTAAGAATCCATTAGCCGTATTTAAATTAGGTCGGGGGAAGCTTTTAGACGTTGTTGTATAAAATTGCTAGCTAATGTTGTTTTTATTGAACGCTGATGTCATATTTTTGTCGCGTACTTTTTGTTAGTTTGCTAGAAAACTGATGTTACCGTTACCCGTACATAATAAACATTTATGAGAATGTACTATCTGTTACATGCATCGTTAAAATGTGTTCATACCAACCACCACCCACACTAAACTACATATTTCAGGGCTAGTAATAATGGTACCTATCGAATGTTCCATATTGTAATGAATTATTGGAAATGGAAAATCAATTTAAATCAATACATCACAAATCACAATACTACAGAATATTATAGCCACATGAATAAATAACAGTACCTAAAACTGGCCTATAATGTACAGACTTATTACGAATTTCGGTTATAACGTACTGTACCAAAAGGCCACTCTTACGTGGCTTTTATGAACTACTTCTGATATAATGTACCTACGTAATATCCGCGTCCGAACGTTCAAAAACATCAAATATAACATACTTTTATTTTAGAATTTTAATTTAAAAATTTCTTGTAATAATGTAAAATAACATTTGTAACGTACTTACTATTGCTTTTATTACGTACCCCCTAAACATTCAAAGAAATCAAAATATTTTGTTTTGTATTAAGTGCTTATCTACATTATAAACATTTGTATTATCTATGTACCTAACAGTTTTTAATATTACAATTTCCGCGTAAATTGATCGCGAGCAGAAGCGACTGCAGAGATGTGGAGTTAATAATCACACAACGATATTTGATTTAATTATTTATTTAAATTCCGCACATAACTGCATTGAATATTATCGTAGCTGAATTATTACCCGATGCCTATTATAATAATAACCAGCCAGCTTTTTCTCCATCAGGAATATTTTCTTTATATTATGTAATCGAGGAAGCTCAAAAGCTTTAAGGCTATCGTCTTGGCATATTTAGGAGGATGTAACACAAATACAGTAAAACTCACTTACTTATAAAGTCCATTCAGTAAAAAAAATACTTTTATAACGTACTTACCATTAATTTTATTATGTACTTGTGATATGAAGTAGGTACCTACGAAATATCCGAAAAAATCACATATACATAACGTACTCTTTATTTATAAATATTTTTTATCTCAGCATTGGTAACCTTGATTAAGTGTATTTATTGCACGGTGCATTTTAATTTAATTATGTAATTGTCGTTTCTTTCCTTACCTAATTAATTTAGTTTTGAAACCTTTGATTAAACAAATAACAAGTCGACAACTTCAAATTTAGTGTTTTAAAAAGACAACAGTGTCCGTGATACTGAAAAACGATAATATACACTGAAAAAAAAAACTTCATTGCCACAAAAAAAATACTTGTTGCATATAGGGACAACCAAAATCTTATGTACGGAAAACAAATAATTTTACTATTTGCAACTTATGAAGGCTACATAAATGTTTTAACTGTGTTACATAAAATTTCTACTACAAGTAGATAATATTTTCATTTGTGAGGATTAAAGTAGTATTTAGAGTAACTAACATCCATATGCACCGTACAAACTATTTTATCTGAAATAAATAATTATTATATATTCTGTTAGTAATATCATGTGTAGTAAAAAAAAAAATACTTATGTACAAAAAAAGAAATAATTACGTGTAGGTACTAGTGAAAATTGTAATGTAATAAAAACAAGATATATTTATTTTTTCCAAAATAATTATTTCTGCACACAATGTTCCTTTCAGGTGTTAAATTAGGGGTTGCGATTAGATAATTTTAACATCTGAAAGGGACATTGTGTGCACAAATAATCATTTTGGAAAAAATAAATATATCTTGTTACTAAAATGTATACGTTTTTATTATATAACTATTTTCACTACTACACAATTATTTCTTGTTGTACGTAAGTATGTTCTACCTGAAGAAAGCACCGTGAACGGAAGTAACTATTGAGAAAATAACAAACGTATTTTCTAATTAAAACATGTGTTTTTGTTATTTATAAACTATGGAGTTACAAGCCTGTTTATGTTAGTTATGTATTTTTAGGATGTTAGGTAAATGGCATTGTCTAATAAAAAGAACTGATACATACCTTTAAGACAAAAATTCTTCACCTAATACTCACCTTAACATAGCAACTTTTCTTAATTTATCAGATTATTTCAAGAAAAAGACAGGTACGTGGTAGAAAAAGATAAATATTGTATTAAACAACAAAATACGATACATAAAATTCTTACTCTCTAACAGTATTATCAACAAGTTTTATTCGTCAGCGTTATGAGAAATGGCCGCAGGGCTTTGTTACGGAGCACCCCTAGAAGGTATTTAAGTTTTAAGCAAATTTTTCGAAAAACAAAAATTTCAGAGTAACAACTGTTTTGTTTCTTCCATAACAGGCACAGGTCAACAATAAATTGGCAAATTGTTCAATTCAAAACTGAAACTCTCAACTCACTCACAAACACCTAATAATTATGTATTTTATAAAAATCCCCGCGAAACTAAACGTTCACTAACGTCCACTGCGTCAGTAATGGCGATGTGGCGCGAGTCGTTACTGATAGTGCCTACATTGGCACGGCTCAAATAATTTTTTATCTAGTCTACATAATGATACATAAATTGTTAAGTGCTTTTCATAATTCACCTATTTAGATGTAACAAACTTTTCAAATAAACTCCTGTATGTGGACTGCATGACACACTTATTTCTAGTTAGTGAAACAGCCTAAAAACTTATTTGCTGCAAATAAAATCTTGTTTTCAGCAGTAAAATTAACTCAAATAAGTTAAAATATGTAAGAAAAACAACTTTTTTTTTTCAGTGTACTTTTATAAAGAATTAATAAAAACAAAGATACTTTTCATATTTAAAGTTCCTTCAAGTACTTACATTACATAGTTATAACCGAGTGAGTGAGTTTATGTAACAACCCATTTCGCTCATTCATTGAGTAAAGTTCACCGCAAGTAAAATCAGTTGTATAAAACCTATAAAGGTTCGGTTCGTGTGTAAAAAAATACGTTTCTCAACGACAACGATAATTATTTAAATTTAAGATAATCTGATTATCTACCAACATTTGATTTGCTAATTAGAAATTGCTTACTTATAATGTAACATATTAAGTGATTCGTAAAATTGGCTTTAAATCCTTTCAAAGGCCACAGCAATAGGTACCTACTTAACAGTCTATGGACAGGACAGTAAGGTCTTATTATGATAGTATAATTATACAATGTTAATGTAATATTTCATATAAAAATGGTTATGGTTATTACGCTATTAGTTATTACAATACAACAGATTAGCATATTATTTTTAATGTAATCATAATAGTTTTCATGGTGATTACGTCCAACAAGACACTTTACAAATCTTGATGATGGGTGCATTGTAGAGTTGACAAAAAATATTTGGTATCTACTATTATCTATCTACATTTTAAAGACTGTAGGTAGGTATAAATAAACAAATAATATCCGAATGACAGTTAGAAAAAGTGGTTGAATCGTAGCTAAGACCTTTAAGTTGCCCATTTAAATTCAGGGCATCTTTTAGTCGATCGAAATATGTAGGTACCTACGTACTTTGCAACCCTTGCTATAAAGCGTCAGGAGCAGGAAATGGTCGGTAAGACCGCAGTAGCGTCATCGATTTATGGCGTTTGAAAGAATCAAGCTCCCAGCGGAGCACCACCGCAAAAGCTTTATCAACATCAAAAGCTAAAGTAAAGAGGAAAGATGTAAGTTCGTATTAAGCTGTCATTGTTGCCCAGACTGCGGATTCGGTGAAGTTAATGAAAATCGAAGAGGCGAAGTGATGAAGTGAAAACTGCTGGCTGCTGTGTTTTATTAGAGAGATGTGATGGAGAAAAAATGTTAAACGCGATCTGCCTTTCCATTAAAATCCCTTTAGCGTTCGACAGACAGTTGTAGTAAGTTGTTGAATGTGTCGTTTCTTTTTGCACAACATCATTACCATAGGGTCGTCATACCAGAATATGGTTCCCCTTCCTAGTATTATAACAACAACGCCTCTGAATTCTGTCTCTAAACAGCCCATCTTACCTCAAAAGGTTTCCTCTTACTTTCTTCCAAAATAATTCTTTTTTTTGGACCCCATCGTCTTCATGGGGTCGTTAATTCAAAGCTTTCTCAGTTACACTCGTTCTCTCTTCCGTATTCTCACGAAATCTTTGTATTTATTGGAAACCTGAACATCCCTCAACGTTATAGCCACAATTTGATTTATTTTAATCTTCCTCTACCCCTCTGAATTCCAGTTTGTACTTCTAATATGTCTCTAAACAGCCAATCTTACCTCAAAACGTTTTCCCTTACTTTCTCCCTAAGCATTCTTTCTTTCTGGGATGTAGAAAAAAACTCGATGAATGAATTTATTAGAAGCGGTTTTTCCATTTTCCGAAACGCTTTTGCTCCCATTTCCTCGTTTCCATTTTACATATAAATTTTCTTTGCCTTTTTGTGCCCAAAGTAGAAATGAATAGTTTCGGTGGTGTGGCATATCGGATATAAACAACCCTAACGAGCGTACTGACTAACCGGACGCTGCAAGCCGGATACACCAGACGTCTGTTCGAGGAGTCGCACACACAATAAGCTAACAAATTGTTCCGGCAGAGTAATTCTTCACATAACAGGCTACAAATTATGCTTTTGCTTCTTCGTTTCGCGATATATTAACTGCAATCGTCGACGCGGGTTTCCTTTTTTGCTTGGAATGGAAAAACGTGAACGCTTTGTTGATTACTTTAACGAAAACAGAAGGAGACATCACAATAAAAAAATCCTTTAGACACTATAATTAAATACCAATATAAAAGGGTAAAAAAATTGTAGATATCAATGCCTTTAGGTGTTTGTAATGGTCACTGGGAATATATTTTTTTTTAATTTGAATGTCAAGAATACGTAATAACAGTGCAAAATTTTCCCCTGTGCAAGTGCAACGCGTTGTTTAATTTATTTATTATGGGCAGGTTGTGCGTGATAAATGTCTTAAGGCTACGTGTTACTTAAACACAATTAATAACAGTATAAAGTTAATGCGGTAAGTACAAGTTACCGGCGCATTGTTTCTATTATTCCAGATCACGATCGCCTCTACGCTTCGTCCACCGATTGCTTGCTTGCCCGGCGATCTCTAATTTAGATAGAAGTAATGATAGAATAACCAAGTTACGAACCGTTAAACTTCTGAGCTGTTGCTCGAAAACGCTTTGCCGTTTAACTATTATTAGGTAGGTGCATAATAACAACAAAAACAAGACTCGTTTGCTTATGTTATTAGGCAGGCACTTACTTATATAGGTGGTGATGACCGGCATTAAAAAAAAGTGTAAATTGCAAATTATATACCTATCAAGAAGACTCTAACAAAGCTACACGATTGATTTACTTTTTTTGAGAAATCGAATTTTCATTAAGTTGGTAGCAGGTTAAAAATGAATTAATGGCCTCAAAATAATTTGGTGTTTTTTAACTCGTAAACGTCAAAAAAATTTAATTTTTTTCGACCCCTTACGTCCTCATAAATACTTCACAATTATTAAAATTAATTTTTTTATTGGGGTTGTCCAGCAACTGTTTTCCACGTTCATTGCAACAAATCTAGAACATTTTTTGGACTCCAGACAAAAACTATATATTTGAAACCATACTTCAG
Organism: Agrilus mali; assembly: GCA_029378335.1. Lineage (NCBI taxonomy): Eukaryota > Metazoa > Arthropoda > Insecta > Coleoptera > Buprestidae > Agrilus > Agrilus mali. The sequence continues at coordinate 29,248,804 of CM055657.1, read as the reverse complement.
TAGTACTTCAATTTCGATAAAAGAATCGTGGCAATTTACCATCATATGTATCAATATGTAGAAGTAAATTAATTTTATTTGATGGCAGCAGATGCCGCCCGCCTCTCTCCTATTTAATTTATTTGCGTAAGTGTCATTTCATGCTTGCCTTCCCCGAGGGATAGTTTAGGCGATATAATGTTAAGATGATTTGTGACGGCTTCAGCATCTCGATTTTTCGGCTGCTTAACGCCCTAACTGTAGGTACTCGTACACCCCCGAAATCTGCGCCTGAGGGTTTACACTTAATTTACGCATTTCTCGATATGCGTATACCTAGCGGACTTGAGAAGTGCAAATCACATCAGAAAGCAATTTTCCGACTCGGTCGCCACAAAATATATCCGTTAAAAACCGTAAAGTTATCTACCGTCCGTCTCTAGAGTAACATTTTTCAAAATTTTATTTTTTAATAACCGATTGAAATTGGGCCATTGCCGCCTTTACAGTGTAAACTAATAGTAATTGACGAAATGTCCATAAAAAATAGTTATATCAAGCTAGCACGACAAAGTTATTTTTCCGATTTCTGACGCACTATAATTTGTTACCAAATACGACGACGAGCGACAAATTTTTGTATTTGGTAACAAATTAGCGACAAATTTTAGTGCAAGCTTGACGTACGTATAAAAAATGTTGTATAGAACGAAAAACTTTGTTGCTTGGTGTTAAAATAGTTTCGTGTTTGTAAGTTTATTATTTTTTCCCCGAGGTATCCGTTGTCATTAAAATATTTCAACCTTTCAGTAATGTAATGTTTTGCGAATGCACAGGGTTCATTTTCCGCCTCTTTTCAGTCGACACAACGGAAATTTAACGTCGAGACGCTGACGTCGAACGATTACAACGTGACGTTCACTGGCGCCTACGCCGCCACCGTTGTCGTTGACTGTTGACGCCAACGCGGTCGTAGTTTCCAGCTATTGCATGAGGGAATACACTCATTTCTCAGGTGCCGTGCGCCATTTAGACCGTTATTAGTCTTCTTCGTTTGCTAATTTATGAAAAAGCATATCGTTAGCAGAACGTTACGTAGGAAAACGAAGGCCAATCACGTCGAAGCAATCGCCTTTTACGACGACGTGTTTTGAAACTACCGGAACGATTAATCGGGGTTGCTAGTGTGCAAAGGGAACGATCGTGCTGGGGTGCACGTATGCACACAGGCTTTAATTGTGTTCGCGTACTGGGGAAATCCCTTGAATCATAAGCACCACTAACCAGCTGATAAACAGCGACGAAAGCATCAAGTCACGAGCTACCGTACAGCTACTTAAATATGCGAACGTTTTCTTAGAGTGCATCTGCTAAGACGAGGAAGAAGATAATGACAGTTAAGTGCAGCTGCTCATTCAGTAGCTATTTGTCTCAAATATCATTCACTTCCTCTTCAACTCTCTTTAAACAGAGGCACTCAAAGCAAAACTTATTGAAATCAAGAGCATATGTAAAGCTTCCTATGCAATCGTTTCCTTCGAGTGCGTCTGCTAAGACGAAGAAGGTGAGAAAGACAGTTAAGTGCAGCTGCTCATTCAGTAGCTTTTTGTCTCAAATATCATTCACTTAACTCTCTTTAAACAGAGGCACTCAAAGCAAAACTTATTGAAATCAAGAGCATATGTAAAGCTTCCTATGCAATCGTTTCCTTCGAGTGCGTCTGCTAAGACGAAGAAGGTGAGAAAGACAGTTAAGTGCAGCTGCTCATTCAGTAGCTATTTGTCTCAAATATCATTCACTTCCTCTTCAACTCTCTTTAAACAGAGGCACTCAAAGCAAAACTTATTGAAATCAAGAGCATATGTAAAGCTTCCTATGCAATCGTTTCCTTCGAGTGCGTCTGCTAAGACGAAGAAGGTGAGAAAGACAGTTAAGTGCAGCTGCTCATTCAGTAGCTATTTGTCTCAAATATCATTCACTTCCTCTTCAACTCTCTTTAAACAGAGGCACTCAAAGCAAAACTTATTGAAATCAAGAGCATATGTAAAGCTTCCTATGCAATCGTTTCCTTCGAGTGCGTCTGTTAAAACGAAGAAGGTGAGAAAGACAGTTAAGTGCAGCTGCTCATTCAGTAGCTATTTGTCTCAAATATCATTCACTTCCTCTTCAACTCTCTTTAAACAGAGGCACTCAAAGCAAAACTTATTGAAATCAAGAGCATATGTAAAGCTTCCTATGCAATCGTTTCCTTCGAGTGCGTCTGTTAAAACGAAGAAGGTGAGAAAGACAGTTAAGTGCAGCTGCTCATTCAGTAGCTATTTGTCTCAAATATCATTCACTTCCTCTTCAACTCTCTTTAAACAGAGGCACTCAAAGCAAAACTTATTGAAATCAAGAGCATATGTAAAGCTTCCTATGCAATCGTTTCCTTCGAGTGCGTCTGTTAAAACGAAGAAGGTGAGAAAGACAGTTAAGTGCAGCTGCTCATTCAGTAGCTATTTGTCTCAAATATCATTCACTTCCTCTTCAACTCTCTTTAAACAGAGGCACTCAAAGCAAAACTTATTGAAATCAAGAGCATATGTAAAGCTTCCTATGCAATCGTTTCCTTCGAGTGCGTCTGCTAAGACGAAGAAGGTGAGAAAGACAGTTAAGTGCAGCTGCTCATTCAGTAGCTATTTGTCTCAAATATCATTCACTTCCTCTTCAACTCTCTTTAAACAGAGGCACTCAAAGCAAAACTTATTGAAATCAAGAGCATATGTAAAGCTTCCTATGCAATCGTTTCCTTCGAGTGCGTCTGCTAAGACGAAGAAGGTGAGAAAGACAGTTAAGTGCAGCTGCTCATTCAGTAGCTATTTGTCTCAAATATCATTCACTTCCTCTTCAACTCTCTTTAAACAGAGGCACTCAAAGCAAAACTTATTGAAATCAAGAGCATATGTAAAGCTTCCTATGCAATCGTTTCCTTCGAGTGCGTCTGTTAAAACGAAGAAGGTGAGAAAGACAGTTAAGTGCAGCTGCTCATTCAGTAGCTATTTGTCTCAAATATCATTCACTTCCTCTTCAACTCTCTTTAAACAGAGGCACTCAAAGCAAAACTTATTGAAATCAAGAGCATATGTAAAGCTTCCTATGCAATCGTTTCCTTCGAGTGCGTCTGCTAAGACGAAGAAGGTGAGAAAGACAGTTAAGTGCAGCTGCTCATTCAGTAGCTATTTGTCTCAAATATCATTCACTTCCTCTTCAACTCTCTTTAAACAGAGGCACTCAAAGCAAAACTTATTGAAATCAAGAGCATATGTAAAGCTTCCTATGCAATCGTTTCCTTCGAGTGCGTCTGTTAAAACGAAGAAGGTGAGAAAGACAGTTAAGTGCAGCTGCTCATTCAGTAGCTATTTGTCTCAAATATTATTCACTTCCTCTTCAACTCTCTCTAAACAGAGGCACTCAAAGCAAAACTTATTGAAATCAAGAGCATATGTAAAGCTTCCTATGCAATCGTTTCCTTCGAGTGCGTCTGTTAAAACGAAGAAGGTGAGAAAGACAGTTAAGTGCAGCTGCTCATTCAGTAGCTATTTGTCTCAAATATTATTCACTTCCTCTTCAACTCTCTTTAAACAGAGGCACTCAAAGCAAAACTTATTGAAATCAAGAGCATATGTAAAGCTTCCTATGCAATTGTTTCCTTCGAGTGCGTCTTATTGAAGAAAGAAAGTAGTTGATGCCATTCCCTTCCTCAGAACATAGGCACTCGAAGCAAAACTTTTTTAATTCAAGAGCTTCTGTAATCCTTTCTATCCGAACGTTTCGTTCGTTCTATCTGTGCTTGTTCAGCTGAAAATCTCGTCTTTGTCTTAACAGACGCACTCGAAGAAAATTTTGTTTGAATTCGATTTATCTGATTGTGGGGTTAAGTTTTTGCACCAAATACTCCCGAATAGCAAATAAATGATGGTTTTGCTATGGAATAGATTAACATCCGTCCCCTAGTATTTCATAATGTAACGGAACCGCAAGTTAAGTTCTCTATTCTCACTGATACAGATATTATTTATTAGCATCCTGGCATTCCGTTCACATACACGGTATAACTCTGGAAAGGACGACATGGTGTTTTCAAACACTAAGGTCATACCGACCGTACAGAGAACGTACAAGTACGTTTTTGTAGATATGTATGTGCATGCGGATTGTAATGCAGTTCCGCTTTGGCACCGAACCAAACTGTTTTACGTCGTGTTTATAATATAATTGATAAGTGCCTCGAGTTTCCTTCATATCTACGTACGTATATATCTATGTATGTATGTATGTATGTGCCTTGGCTTGAAAATGTTATAAATTTACGAGATGGTACGTTGTTTCCATCTGACGTGGATGTCGTCTTGTGCAGGCAGATATGATGTCGTGTCTGGTGCTAATTCTTGTCTGAAGACAAATTGTACTTATCTACACAAAAAACAGAGATGTTAAAACCATGGTATTTTACAATTTTTTTGAATATCTTGTTCATATTAAATAAAGTATATTTTTCGTAAAAGAAAATTCCTACAAGTATATGTACCTGCGTAAATAAAATACTCCGCTTCATAAAAATTTTATTTTAGGATTGCAAAGGCGCGGAAAATCCAGAAAATCACACATCGAGTGATTTGTCTCCTAGAAAACAGGAATTGCGTAGACCGGTCAGATTTACAACTTTAGATAAGGAGTATCGACTTCCAATCCAACCCAACGTACATAGGTTTATGACAAATATTCTGACTTCAGACTGTTCAGAAACGGTTTCTTTCGTAATTCGATTTTAACTTTATGACCGTCTAATAAACATCTTTTCCTTTATTGCTATAGTAAACCTAAAAACAGAACAAAAAGTGCCAAATCCGTTTTGTAAATCTCGATGATGTATTCTTAATGTTAAAAACTCTACTATTAATGTAAATAACTAGCTATACCCTCGTGGAATAGTGACTTTCAGCGGCACTTAAAATTTTTTTTTTTCTATATTTTTATTTTCTGGGCCGTTAGCCTTTTTGCCGACGTCATTACACAAAAACTTTCATTCCTTATTTTTGTCCCCTTTAGGGTAAAATTTTTACAAACTTTAAATGTCGTATTTATGTCTAATCAAAGCCTAATAAATAAGTTTCAATCCTCTAGCTTTATATCTACTTATCTATCTCTGTACCAAATTCTCATTTAAATCGGTTCAGTAGTTTGGGCGTGATTGCGTAACACACAGACAGACAGAGTTACTTTCGCATTTATAATATTATAGATTAATATAGTTTAATTATAGTTTAAAATAGTTTATATAGCTTAGTATTCAACTACTTTTATTGATCGAAATAAACAAAACCTCTATAACTTTTTACACTTAATATTTTAATTTTGTGGGCCGTAAGCTTTTTAGACGACGTCATTACACAAAAAGTTTCATCGGCTAATTTTATCCCCTTTAGGGTAAAATGTTTATCAACATTGAATGTCGTATTTATTTATATCTAATCAAAAGCCTAAAAAATCTTTAAAAATTACGGAATTTCCGTACAAACTTTCCTATTTCAACTCCTTACAACCCTTTTTTCGCATTAAAAAGTAGCCTATGTCCTTTCTCAGGCTCTAGACTATCTCTGTACCAAATTTCTTTTAAATCGGTTCAGTAAATTTTAGGCGAGATTGTGTAGCATACAGACAGAGTTACTTTCGCATTTATAATATTCCGCGAATTCATTTTCATCGATTTTCCCATGGGAATAAGATATTTTCCCGCAGTAAAACGTAGCCTATGTGTTAATCCAGGGTGTCAGCTAACTCCATACCAAATTTTATTAAAATCGCTCCAGCCGTTTAGACGTGAAGAAGTAACAAACATACACACTCACAAACTCACAAACTTTCGCCTTTATAATGTTAGTGTGATATGCTCATCACAAGTGTACGTTACATACGTAGGTTTGCAATACATATAAATATAAACAGTCAGTTATCAATTGAGTTATAATTAATAGTAGGTAATAAGTTTCTTAAAGGCAGTTGCTTTTGTAACTAACTGTTAAGCCGTAAAACATTGCAACTGATTATACAGCAAATGTGTACATATTTACATTGCTGTCCATAGTGAATTTGCTTAATAAACTTATTTGCCAGTTAACATTTTAAACGCACGCGATTTTGCAAACTAACTAACTACATACATAGATAAATACACAACTAACTTCCCGAAGGCGTGTCTCTCCCGTAATTCTACAGTCAGAAATTTTCATTTCCAAAAGATAAGGGTAGTACAAACACTCTGTTTCGAACAAACTGATGGAAATTAAGTTAAAAAGATAAAGCTTTTTGCAGCGGAATGAGTTAGTTTTCAGATGATAGTAGTTTGCTTTTAAGGGGATTAAAAGGGTGACTTGTTCGAATTAAATCGCCACTACCATCTGCAAATTACATTAGCGAAGACTAATATTTATTATATGCATCTATCTACTATTCATTACATATTTTTAATTCTATCCGAACGTAGTTGCCCAAAAGCGACATTTTTATTTTCCATCGCAAAGTGATTTATATAAATAAATGCGAAAGGACATCGATGGAATAAATAAAATAAGAGGAACGTCACATAAATATGTGTATGTATATATGGTACTTATGTTTGTGACGATGGCAGACGCCGGAACTTGCTCACTGAGCTTTAAAATCGATAAGTGGATTTATATACGACTCGAGAGGATTCCGTGATTGGGTTACCGATATCACTATTGCCATTATTGGTTTGCAATATTGTCAACTCTCGTGTATTGTACCTTGAAAGAGGTCCTCGTTCGTCATATAATGCATCCGACGACGAGACGACGAAAGGACCGAATCGAACAAATAACTTTCACCATGTTACGAATACTTATCACCGCAAAATTTCATCGTTATTATACCAAATAAATACATATGTATTACGTATTCCAAAAATACAACTTGTTCTTCTAGATGTAGATATTAATTAGTTTCCCTAATTTCTGACTGATTTGACTATGAAAGACTGTATCCCAAATTTAACCGTTTTCAAGTTCTTTTATGAAAAGATAATCCTAGCAACGTTTCGCCTGATATTAATTCGAGTAGAGTAATTAAGGTATTAAGAACGTTTGCCTCGACTTGTCAGTATGTATTTATTTAGTAGGTACGTGTCGTCGTCGCATCTTGGCTAAAGCCCCTTTGTTATCCCAAGAAGCTTTAGACACATTAAGAAAGCCTCGGGGCATTCATTTGTTGACACCCAAGAAGTGACGATAACACAATAATAGATACACCAAACTGCTTAATTTACTTAAAGAAGTACCTACAAGATTTTGGTTTAGAAAATTTCTGATTGTTTCTGTCCGGTCACCTTTTTTGAGATATCAATTTTGAAGCAGGGGTGAAAATAGTTTTTTGAAAGCAAGTCCTACATAATGTTTAATTTTGGGTAAAAATTACTAAACTGCATAGTAAAATTTCCTAAATTTTATATATCTATTTGTTTATTTTATAAATCTAATACTATTAATTTTTTCTATATTCTGAGGTTGTCACTAGATTACCTACAATTTTTTTTACTATGTAAGTCTCCGTTTATACCTACAGATAATTAGAAACCTTTGAAATGTGAATAGAATTTTTAATAGGTATAAGTTTACATTAATTTTGCGCCATAAAGGCCTGTAGGTCCTGTCATTTCCTTACATTAATATTAATGTTAACATTCTACACTCAACAAACATATAAAGATAAAAAAGGACAGGTAGCTTTCCAGTAACATAAAAAAGGTAATAAAAACCCTTGTACACCTACAATTTGAGAGCAAATTAAGTTTGCGTTTGTGATTGATTAATGACCATCAAACTAAAGTAAACAGTTCGAACCTTAATCTGTTCTCAAACTGAAGGTGCGCAAGGGTTTTTATTACTTTTTTGCTGTTATTGAATAGCTACTTGAATTTTTTATCTTTTGAGTGTAGGATACTAAATTTTCGTACACGTGGAGCATAAAATGTGATGCCCAGGTACTGTCATTGACTTTCCAATGTTTTTTAATGACAGTAACGAAATTGAAACCCAAAAACTACTCATTCTAAACAATTGTCACTTTTTATAACGAACGTATGATTGATTTATGACTTTCAAACTAAAACAAAGATCGAAGCGTTACTTGCTCTCAAACTGGAGGTGCACAAGGGTTTTTCTTATTTTTTTGCTGTTATCGAATAGCTACTTGAATTTTTTATCTTTTGAGTGTAGGATACTAAATTTTCGTACACGTGGAGCATAAAATGTGATGCCCAGGTACTGTCATTGACTTTCCAATGTTTTTTAATGACATTAACGAAATTGAAACCCAAAAACTACTCATTCTAAACAATTGTCACTTTTTATAACGAAAGTATGATTGATTTATGACTTTCAAACTAAAACAAAGATCGAAGCGTTACTTGCTCTCAAACTGGAGATGCACAAGGGTTTTTCTTACTTTTTTGCTGTTATCGAATAGCTTCTTGAATTTTTTATCTTTTGAGTGTAGGATACTAAATTTTCGTACACGTGGAGCATAAAATGTGATGCCCAGGTACTGTCATTGACTTTCTAATGTTTTTTAATGACAGTAACGAAATTGAAACCCAAAAACTACTCATTCTAAACAATTGTCACTTTTTATAACGAACGTATGATTGATTTATGACTTTCAAACTAAAACAAAGATCGAAGCGTTACTTGCTCTCAAACTGGAGGTGCACAAGGGTTTTTATTACTTTTTTGCTGTTATCGAATAGCTACTTGAATTTTTTATCTTTTGAGTGTAGGATACTAAATTTTCGTACACGTGGAGCATAAAATGTGATGCCCAGGTACTGTCATTGACTTTCCAATGGTTTTTAATGACAGTAACGAAATTGAAACCCAAAAACTACTCATTCTAAACAATTGTCACTTTTTATAACGAAAGTATGATTGATTTATGACTTTCAAACTAAAACAAAGATCGAAGCGTTACTTGCTCTCAAACTGGAGGTGCACAAGGGTTTTTATTACTTTTTTGCTGTTATCGAATAGCTACTTGAATTTTTTATCTTTTGAGTGTAGGATACTAAATTTTCGTACACGTGGAGCATAAAATGTGATGCCCAGGTACTGTCATTGACTTTCCAATGTTTTTTAATGACAGTAACGAAATTGAAACCCAAAAACTACTCATTCTAAACAATTGTCACTTTTTATAACGAACGTATGATTGATTTATGCCTTTCAAACCAAAATAAACAGATCGAAGCGTTATCTGCCCTCAAACTGAAGGTGCACAAGGGTTTTTATTACTTTTTTGTTGTTATTGAATAGCTACTTGAATTTTTTATCTTTTCAGTGTAGTGTAGGATGCTAACTTTTTACACACGTAAATCAAAAAACTCATGCTCAGATCCTGTCACTGACTTCCTAGTGTTTTCTAATGACAGTAGCGAATTTGAAGCCCATAACCGATGTGTCCATATACATAATATATCATATGTAATTATTGTTCCTTTTGATAATGAAAAGTGTTAGCATGTTAGTATCTTATTACAACGGATTATATCGGCGCGATTATTGAGCTGTGTAGTTAGTGTAAAAGATCGAGCGCTACTTACAAAGTGCGACTGACGTAGCCGTGATGCAATGTGACGTTCGGGCATGCGATTGGTCGGTCTAAGTCGGTGAACGGGGTATCAAACTGTCCTGACCGCTGAAATGAACGAAGGTTAGGTTAGTCTAGTTTGAGAAGTCGTGTTGTGCATGCGTGTTATCCTTTGCGCTCAACTCATCACTCATATCCATCGCCGCGTTTGATATATTATGTATAGGTATTTGAGTTACGTGGTGCGTCGATTGATATTTTCGTGAGAATGCGTGCCGTTATCAATTAAAGTCGCAACGTAAGTGAATATTTTTGGGAAGTGAACCAGTAGTTGCGACACGCTTCACGCATTTCGGGAACAAACAAATGTTACGAAGCTAACGCTATAATTACATGAAACCGTAGCCCATATACATAGAGATATATATACGAGTAACAAAGTATATCTTACCAATGCTAATGAGGTCGAACTTTTGTGCCCGTTTCGGAATATAAAATTGTGCGGGTACTTGCAGGTGTTTTTAATTACCTAGGATAAAAAGTTTATATTTTTGTAACGTAACGTAACGTGTGCGCCTTTGTGAAGAGATGTACCTAAGAAATATTATTTTTTAACTGCTTTACACCGTCGTTCCTCTGTGATACCCCCGAGCTGTAGTGCAAATAAATATTGTGATAACTTGTGATACGAAAATGAAAATCAAAATGCCCTGTAAACTGTGCGAAATCTCGATGGACCAGCAGAAATTGGGCTGTACCCACAACTCGTTCTCATTTCCTCCTCAGATGATGTCTTTCAACATACCAACTTTCGGTTTAAGTTCGCTACAATTGCAAAATAGCACAATGTTCAGGGATATGATGATCGCTGCGTACATTCTCAGAGGTAGGTCATAAAAATATTTCTAAATTGTTGAGGCGGGTTGTCATCAGGAAATAATAAATCAATCAGCACGAAAGAAAGCGTTTACTGACTGACTGTCCGTCCATCCCTGTACTTTTCTGATACCCTGGTCACCTTTTTAGTAAATTGTGCTTAAATAATTGATTTATTTATTTTCCCGCCTTCTTCTTTTATAACAAATTAATAAAGTTGTATTGAGAGACAGTGTTGTTTCAGCTGGCACGGAAATTTTATTTCAGTTGCGAATTGTTTAAACAATTTTACAAAGTTAATTTTTTATGTCCCGATAAAAACATCAAAGTGTGTTAGAAAGACGTAAACATCAAATAAAAATAATTTACGGTTAGTTAGGTACTACGTATAGGTGGGTACACATCACGATTCAGGAAAAGCATCAAAAGCGATACCTACAAAAAGAAATTAATAATAAATACCAGATAGTTAGTTGGTTCTCTGGGTGGGCACAACTAATAAAAATAATAATTAGTAAAGTGGGTTGAGGTGGTTTCAAAAGATCAATAAGAATTCTATTAGTTATAACACCTATTTTTTTTATTTAGGTGTCCGCACTTTTTTATTAACTCTGAGAGATACATACATAACACAAAACTCACTCACTGGTTTGTAAATCAAATCGTCTATTACATTATGTGGATGATGTTCGCATACAAATGTGTGCGTGTGTGTCTTCGAGGCAAAATGTAATATACTGTAAAATATGGTCGTCTCTGATAACTCTTTTTAACATGTGTTCTCGTAAGCAGCCGTGAAGCTGCTGCCTATTTATAACCACTAAAAAATGAATCACACGTGTCGCAAGGTTGCAATTAAGATATCACCATCGGACGTCAAAAAAAAACTTAAAAAAGGTTTAAGTAGACATAAAAAAAACTTGGTGTGTGGACACCTGCATTATAGATGGGATAAATATGTACCTACCATAAAAGGTATTTTGACAAAAAAGGGGACAATATTAAGGTTCTAATAATACACCTAATTTGGTTTATTGATCAACAATGTTGTGTACTAAATCTTTATCATATTGTTGTGGAATGTTTGAGGAGATATGACCCCCTAATCACTTATTTATGATCTTATTTTGATCAGTATCTTATTTAGGTTACATTGTAGAATTTGTATGTTTTGAAACACACAATTACACCTAATTACCTTAAGTACATAACAACCAGTTAGTTGCTTATCATACCTATCTGTCCTGAGATAATCCACAAATACAAAATGTTTTTCGTTCATTATATTCAAAATTTGTTTACTGTTTTGTAGGTAGGTTACTCCTTCAGTTGGGTAATTAAAATTGTCACCATCAGCTAGCTACTTATTGCATAAAGATTATGCATCTATTCGCAAATGTTTATTTTAACGTTTTCTGAGAGATAAAGTGAAATCTGTCATAATGTCATGGTTTTTGCAGTTGCCTGAATCATACATAATCAAGTTTCAAAACTCTTTAAAAGTTCCTGAAACCCCTAGTGTTTGTTCACTAGAGAATTGTCCAATTGCGGGTGGTAGAAAACATTGTTATCACGAGACACAACTGCATTAGGTAGTTTTTTTAACTTGAACTAAAGTCACTTTATAAGATCTTTCTTTAAGTACGTTAAAAGTGTTTGAAGCCCCAAAAAAGTCTAAACTACAGGGGCTTTTTATAACCCTTGAAAGGACATAAAACACTAGAGCTTCATTTAGTTGTAAAGGGTAGGAAACATTGTGATCGTGAGGGAGTTTATTAGAACTAGACACTTTAAATTATCGTAAGTTAAAAGTGGTTTAAGTCTCAATTAACTGTTCATAAAAAGAATCTACAGTGTTTTTTTAAGCTTTGAAGAGACGTAAAGCGCCATAACTCATAACATTGCCCAGTTGTTGCAGATCATAGGAAACATTGTAATCGTCAAATAAATTTTAATAGACAGTTTTAAACTTCAACTAAACACTTACACGTTGAAAGAACTTACAGCTCATTAAAGGCTCTTGAAGCACCAAAAAAGGTCTGAAGTGCAGTGCTTTTGGTAATCCTTGAAATAACATAAAGCACCAGAGATTCGCCCAGGTGTGTATGGTAGAAATCTTCTGATCGATCGTGAGATACAATACCTAAGTGGGTAATAAAAAGTTTTGCAAATTATCACCCAGTTGTCATCATTTATTACGTTTTACACGGTTCAGGTGTCCTTAAAAACAAAGCATCCGCGCTCAACGTCTAAACCGCATATAATAGGAAACACCAATCTATTTAATATGTTATTTGCTCTGGAATATGTGAACATTGTGTCGTGTGTTGTTGTGCTGCGTAGATTTAGTTCGCATGTGGGTATTTATGTATATGTATGTATGTGCAAAGGTGCACGTGTTTGTAGTTAAATTACGTCGAAAGTTGCACACGTAAACAGATTGACTGTGGCCGTAGGAGCTTTCGTGGAGTTTGCATTTATACATATTTACAAACGAATACACACAACATCACAATCAACGTATATATGTGTATGTGTATGTGCGAGTGAGTATGTATATATGTAATCTAGCTTGCTTGCTCGCTCGACACACAAGTTAAATGAAATTCGAAATTCTTCGACCATACGTACTATAGATATGTAATATGTAATAGTGTACCTGTATATATGTACTTTTTTCTGTACTTGTCGTTGTAGACTTGCAAATTAACACATCCATTCAAAGAACCCGATCCGCGAATAAATGCGATATCAGCAGCTGGCTGAGATGTTTATAGTTTGAACGGTTTGTTTTATTACAATATCTAATTGTAAGTTACAAATACCTAAGGGAATGAGGAGTGCGTGACAAATACAGTCGAACTTCGATAACTCGATCACCATGTAACCCAAATAAATAAAATTTGATTGATACACAAATTTTGATAGTCAAAAATATTTATTTTATTTTTATACTAAAATTTAAATAAATTAATAAAAATCTTTTGTAACGAACAAATAAATAATATTTCTATTTATCAGAAGTCCAAGGATTCTGTAAAAATTCAGTAAAACTTTTTGCTTACGTCACGTTGCCGTAAACCCCCTTTCCCCCATTGTCACATCTTGTCACCCTCAACAAGATCTTTCTTGTATGCGAACGTATTTTATGAACGGCCCCCTTCGAGTTCTTGATATTTGACTGTTAGTGCTAGTTTTGATCAATATTTACAGAAAAATGTATCTATCTATAAGTGAAACCAATCTATCGTTCTTATTTTATGCCTAAGCATTACATGATCCCATATTTTGTAAAACTAAACGAAGTTCAATCCAGTGAATGAAGAAAGAATGAAAGAAAGAAAGGAAGGGAACTTTTTGTCGGATAATATAAAATCGATTTCCCATTTTCCCATTCTTGTTCCTCCGATTTGCACCAAATTCCGTATATTGTAATTTGATCAATCCCGAGTTGGAATTTCATCAGGTTCTGAATTCCCGATCAGGCAAATCAAACCGAGAGTTTTACATGTCATTTAAACGAATGAAAATTTGTTATCGTTGAAATAAGTGAGTTCTACTTTGCATAAAAAAATTATATGCATTTGAACCGTTTATTTATTTTCTTATGAATTCCTTCCAGGCAGTGCAGAATAAGCACTCGAAATATTAAATGTTCGTAACAACAGAATTGTACTGTGGACACTGTTGCCAATAATGAGACATAAAAATGTTTATAAATAAAAGTAAGTTATTTGTATTTTGTTTAACTTTCGAGCCCAGATATTTCGTAGTTACTTTATATCAAAAGTACGTAGGTAATAAAACTAATGTTCAGTACGTTATAAAAGATGTTTTTCCATTGAGTGTTACATAAGAACGTCTGAATTTAAATATTCCTTATTTTGACCATTTTAATTGTAAGTAGAAAAATTAATTGACTAATCAAATCATTTTTTTTTTATTGGGGCTTATCGTGCCGACCGATTGCTTGCTTATAAGGCGACGCAACGGGCGATGTAATATCGTCGGTATATTTTTTAACTGGTTGTCAGACGGACTGCCTTCTGTTAGCGCGTCAGTCCCATGAATCATGCCCATTGTCAGTACCATTTGATGGTAATGAACGTGGACAACTCCTTTGTTTCACGTCCGCGTGTACAAGTGCCCCTAAAGAGCACGATTTGTACGCCGCGCCGTATAAATACCATCGATCGTAGTTGTTGTTCGCGTAATATTTTAATTAGCGTTGTTCCTTCTTCTCGTGGACGACGAGTATCACGGGAAGGATGTATATAGCTACTACTAGATCTCTGCATGGTCTCTCTGGCTGGCTCTTCTCGTATTCCTTGGAGGCCGTGACGCACGCAGGTCAACGGTAGCTTTATCGGAGGAGCATTGAGTTGCGGAGGCTAACGGGTAGACGACGTTATTTCCATGCAAATAGAAAGTACTTAGCCAAGGTTTGATGAATCGACGAATGATTCGAAGCAGCAGCTGGTGCAGAACGGGATAACGAAGGAAAAACGAAACGAAAAAGGTGCAAGGAAAATTTGCCTTAAATGAACAAACCTACCTACCTACATACCTAATTAAAATTATAAACGTCGTATGGAATAGGTACACTCACTCGTCCTCTTTTCCTTCTCTTATATACATATGTACCTACTAGCAGTGAAACCCGGCGTTGCTCGGGTTAAAATACGTTACATGTTTAATGGTATAAAAAAATATTTTTTAACGTAGATATTATAGATTTATATCATAGATAACGTAGATATTGAGAGACTTATTCGGCCATTAAACATTTCAATTTTTTTGGTCACGGTTCGCTCTTGTTTCCAAATGATCTTCACGCGACTGCAAACACAATTTAACTGACAAAAAGTCACTGAATTTTGATTTATATATCATCGAACATCGAAATTCTTAGTAGGTACCAGAACACTCTAGAATATTTAGATGTACATCACTTTGAAACGTAAATGTACACTTTTTGAAACTTTCTAGATCATTCAAGAAATTTTTAGAACTTTCTCGAACATTCTAAGTCGATAATAACATTTTGCGCTCATTTTAGAATTTTTTAGATCATTTCAGAAATTTTGAGATCTTTCCGGAAGTCCTTATGACTTAAAAAAGGACAGAAATATTTCTTTTCACCTTTCTACCACCTACAACCACCCACCGCGACCAAACTCCCTTACTCCCACCTGGAGACATTAACTTTTTATATATGTATTTAGATTTAGATTTAGATTAGCGAATTGTTACGTATATACAGTAAAAACCGGTTACAACGACATCGACAATAATACGCGATTTTTCTTCGTAGTCAATTTGTTTTCTTTTTCTTTTCGACATGTTAAAAGTTTCACAAATATAGCTAAGTAACAAACTGACTGAAGAGATATTTATGAAGAAGTAGGAAGCTTTGATTACTGCATGCACGTGTCGCAATTTTAATAACGAAAAGGTCAATATCAAAGAGAGGCCGTCTCACAGTTTTGTCTGGATCGTTCGATATGTTCCGGGAATTCCCTGCACGTTTGATAAACCAATAGTAACGATTACAAATGTGTGGGAATCCCAGCTGGTTTTGGTTGGTATGTCGCAAAAGGCAATGTTTTTGATAAGGCGGTCGGTCGTATAACATTTAGCCGGGACCTTTGATTTTACTCATTATAACCGGTATATTGTTTGTTATAAACGATGATGATACCACTTCTCTTTGCATGGAAGAAACAAGTTATTTGGTGAGATTATTGCAGCGCTTCTTCCAGTGCTTTTTATTATAGTCTTTCTTTCCCAAAAAGGTAAACATTTAACCTGAATAAATTTAAGTAATTTTAAATTGGGTTGTTTTGGATCGAAATCTATCGAGTTTTGACTCTTTTTATTAGAAAGTGTCTGTTTGAATTCCATTTAGATAAGGGACAATTGGATTCCAACTTTTTTCAAAAATACGTCAGGATTAGTATTTTTGGTAAACAACAGCTAACATTCGAACACAGCTACATATACGTAGGTAGTAAATCTTCATAAAAAAATATTCTAATATAATTTGACTGGACATTTCTTCAAAACGAAATATTTATTGGATGATGTATCTACAATTTTCTAACATTCCTTTTTTGTGGTTAACGTTGACTAGATGTTATCTGATAGATAGACATAAAAGGCCCGGCATCCGACACTATTTAGTCTACTAGGTATATCTACCTACATGTGTACATATACATAGCTAGACTAGCTACCTGCCTACCGCGTAATTTAATTAACGAAAGCTAATTAGAGACACGTCTTCTGTGGAGGTTGGACTACGACAATAAAGATCAACTTAAGTGTAGAATATTACAACACGTCAAATAACAGGTTTATTAGACATGATTGAGTTTGGGAAGTTACTGTCGCGTGACCCGAATTATTTGTCGGTTTTATATTTTAATCCTGCATGCGTCTACTTTTTAATTGCTCATTCGTCTAAAGAATCCCTGCAATCATTAAAGTGCAGGGTACTGCAAGGCATTCTTAAAAAAATGTTGTAATATTGCCTCGATTTAAACCAAGAACTAGGAAAAGTATTGACATACTAAGATATCGAGATCATGAAATTTTGTCAAGTTTTTGCGTCAAGAAAAATTATTTCCCTTATCTTGATTCTCAACAGGGCAAGATTTGACCGTCAAGATTTAAAAAAAAAATTGTCTCAGGAAAACTTTATAACTAACAGCTAAAAGATATTGAGACCACGAATTGTACAGGACAGAGAGACTTTGCCTTCTTATAGTCTTGACTTATATAAGTCAAGACAAGAGTGGCTCGTCGAGTTCAAGAATCTTACCTATTTCCTTTTTGCGTCAAAAAGTGTCAAGTCTCCTGACAATCCAAGAAATCTGAGGTACAGGACAAGAAAAATACTTTCTGAATCTTGACTTTCAAGTTAACAGTTGTTTGATGATATAAAGAGCCTTGCTTTTGCGAATCCCTAGCTTGCAATTGTACTTCTTCTCTGTATCAAAAATTATTAAGACTTTAGACTGGTCAAGAAAAATTATTTCCCTTATCTTGACTCTCAACAGGGCAAGATTTGACCGTCAAGATTTAAAAAAAAAATTGTCTCAGGAAAACTTTATAACTAACAGCTAAAAGATATTGAGACCACGAATTGTACAGGACAGAGAGACTTTGCCTTCTTATAGTCTTGACTTATATAAGTCAAGACAAGAGTGGCTCGTCAGTTAGAATTTACCTATTTCCTTTTTGCGTCAAAAAGTTAAGTCTCCTGCCCAATTTTTCGAAAATCTGAGGTACAAGCCATGAAAAATCCTGAATCTTATTCAGTTAACATTCTTAAAAAAAGTTGTTTTCCCGATTTACCAGCTTGAATGTATTCTCTAGTATCAAAAATTTTTAAGTTTTTGCGTCAAGAAAAATTATTTCCCTTATCTTGATTCTCAACAGGGCAAGATTTGACCGTCAAGATTTAAAAAAAAAATTGTCTCAGGAAAACTTTATAACTAACAGCTAAAAGATATTGAGACCACGAATTGTACAGGACAGAGAGACTTTGCCTTCTTATAGTCTTGACTTATATAAGTCAAGACAAGAGTGGCTCGTCGAGTTCAAGAATCTTACCTATTTCCTTTTTGCGTCAAAAAGTGTCAAGTCTCCTGACAATCCAAGAAATCTAGGTACAGGACAAGAAAAATACTTTCTGAATCTTGACTTTCAAGTTAACAGTTGTTTGATGATATAAAGAGCCTTGCTTTTGCGAATCCCTAGCTTGCAATTGTACTTCTTCTCTGTATCAAAAATTATTAAGACTTTAGATTGGTCAAGAAAAATTATTTCCCTTATCTTGACTCTCAACAGGGCAAGATTTGACCGTCAAGATTTAAAAAAAAAATTGTCTCAGGAAAACTTTATAACTAACAGCTAAAAGATATTGAGACCACGAATTGTACAGGACAGAGAGACTTTGCCTTCTTATAGTCTTGACTTATATAAGTCAAGACAAGAGTGGCTCGTCGAGTTCAAGAATCTTACCTATTTCCTTTTTGCGTCAAAAAGTGTCAAGTCTCCTGACAATCCAAGAAATCTTAGGTACAGGACAAGAAAAATACTTTCTGAATCTTGACTTTCAAGTTAACAGTTGTTTGATGATATAAAGAGCCTTGCTTTTGCGAATCCCTAGCTTGCAATTGTACTTCTTCTCTGTATCAAAAATTATTAAGACTTTAGACTGGTCAAGAAAAATTATTTCCCTTATCTTGACTCTCAACAGGGCAAGATTTGACCGTCAAGATTTAAAAAAAAAATTGTCTCAGGAAAACTTTATAACTAACAGCTAAAAGATATTGAGACCACGAATTGTACAGGACAGAGAGACTTTGCCTTCTTATAGTCTTGACTTATATAAGTCAAGACAAGAGTGGCTCGTCGAGTTCAAGAATCTTACCTATTTCCTTTTTGCGTCAAAAAGTGTCAAGTCTCCTGACAATCCAAGAAATCTGAGGTACAGGACAAGAAAAATACTTTCTGAATCTTGACTTTCAAGTTAATAGTTGCTTGATGATATAAAGAGCCTTGCTTTTGCGAATCCCTAGCTTGCAATTGTACTTCTTCTCTGTATCAAAAATTATTAAGACTTTTGACTTTCTTCATATGAAAGGCAAGATTTGCATCTTGAGATCAAGAATCTTGTCTTGGTTAATCTCTAGATTTAACAATCGTACTTCTCGTCTGCCCTAAGGAATCTTACAAGACAAGAAGAAGTACTTTCTAGATTTTGACTTTCAAACCAAGACAATAGTTGCTCATTGAAATCATCGATCTTGTTTTAGTGAATCCCTTGCAGGCAAATCCTAGTATTTCTCCCTTGCATCAATAAATATCAGGACTTCTGACCGACCAAAGAGAAAACATTTTCTGGGTCTTGACTTTTAAATCAAGACTAGGTAAAGAGCCTTGTCTCTGCGAATGTCTAGCTTACAATGTCTTATGCATCAGAAAATAGTGAGACTTTTGACTGACTGACCAAGAAAAGGTATTAATTAGAACAAATAAGAAAGACAATCTTCTTGATCTTGACTTTCAAACTTTCTATCCAAAGCAAGTGTTTTTCCTTGAAATCAAGAATCTTATGTAGGTAAATTCTACTACTTCTTTCCTGCATCAAAAATATCCAGATTTTTGACAGACTTAAGAAATCTTCGAAGACAAGAAAAATACTTTCTGAGTTTTGTAGTTGCTTGTAGAAATGAAGAGACTTATCTTGACTAATCAAGAAATCGTACAGAACAAGAAAAATTAATTCTGAATCTTGACTTACTCATTAAAGCCATGACAAGAGTTGCTCCTTTAAAAAGTATGAAAACTGCTGCCAAACACAGAAATCTTAAGATACTTTCTTAATAATCTTGATTTATAGCCAGTTTAAGAGTTGCTCAAGAGTCTTGTTACTCCAGAAAAATCTACTTTAAGATCCATGATTTTGCCGACTAGTGATAATCGTTGCCCTGCTGTAAACAATGTTGATTTAGTCCCTAGGATCTCGATTAAACGAGTTAATAGTAGCGATAGATTAGGACTGTGCGGTACGTTATACTTCTCCGTCGACCATAAATTTCATTTAAACTATATTTAAGATCAATTTATTCAAATCTGGCACATGTCCAAGCTATAACCAGTTGAGTTATGTCGAGCCCGCGAAATATTTAGCTTTCCTACTGTTAATATCTCTCTGCTGCAATGCAATACTGGTTGATTTGTATCTACGTACATATACAACAGTAGCGATTGTGTTGTCGGTAAACCGTTTAACCGACAAATGACAATGGAGTGCAGAGAGAGGCGCTTTGATCCGAACCCGCGCGAATGAATCATTCCACGAGGTAGCTGTCACAAATCTTGCAGAGAGGGTGCGGATTTATCGGTGCATTCCCCATTCTGATTCAATTTGTCGCTAACCGTGCAAAGAACCCACTCGACATGTCACTCGAGAACTTTCATTGAAATAAATGGCGAGGAGGATACGTGAAATACTACGACGTACGTGTAATGTAATGTAATGTAATGTAATAACAATTATCTATCAAGTTCAAACGATCCAGGGGTAATAACCGCGTTATGAAACATGATTTCAAAATCTCAACAATCTTGTTCCGCCATTGATAGATATTAGAAAAGCATTAGCTACATAGTAGACTCATGAGCAACAACAATTATTCATTACAAAATGACTTAGATAGTATATTTGGCTTGCTACTGGTACCAAAAATGATTTTATTATTACTATAGATCAGGGATGGCGAACCTTTTTTGATGTCCATGCCACAAAGTCATAAAAATTTTTTTTAAATAGGTAACGTGCCACAATAAAATTTCATTCGAAATGTTAGCGTGGTGAAACTATACGTAAGTATAATTAAACAAACAAACAAAAGCAATTCATATTTAAAAAATTTTTTATTACTCAATGTTTTACAAAAAGCAATATGCTAGAAACAAAATTCACGTTAAAAAAAATTGTTTTTAATGTGATTTTTGTTGCTGTACACAAGATGATAAAGATTTAATATCTGGTTCATATTTAGTTCATTTCAACAGTACGCATGCAAAGCTCGACTCATCCGTCATTCTTTTCCTATATTTATTTATTATAAAATTTAATTCTGAAAATAGAGATTCATATGCCCACGTCGATGAAAATATTGATAAAATTGTCTTTGCTAATATTTTTAAAGTTTTAAACAATTAAACGTGTCAGGAACTGAATTCCATGTATACTTAGTTAGAATTTCATCTTCTGCAATTTTATTTATTTTATCCAATAATCGATTACTTTCAATAATTTCTAAATCATTTCTTAAATCAACATATTTTTGGTTCTATATGGTACTTGACTGAAATTCAACAAATTCCATTTCTAATTCATTAAAATTTAACCACTCAAGGACTTTTAAATTTAATTTTTCAAATGGTATTGTATCAGGATATAAAATAAATTTTGATTCGACCGCTGCGACAGCAACAACATTCAAATACCTTAAGAAGGCGAAACTGGATACGCAAATTTTTTTTATCTAATGCGCATCTGTATATACTTCGAAAGAATTCATGCGATATTTTAATAATAAAATGTATAATTTGACGGTTCTAGTTAACATACTAAGACAGGTATTCAGTACTACAAATTTATATCATAAACTATAAATGAAGTGTAGATTAATAATTTTTAGTTCATTTCTATTAAAAAAAAAATTTGTTTTTGTGCGTGCCATCAAAATTTTCAAACGTGCCAATTGCTAGCCATCCCTGCCATAGATAGTTATTGTTGGGATATCAGATGACAAATATTTATTTTAGTCTTATTCAATGAGCTTATCGTTTCTGTTCCGGAAATAGATAAAATTGTAGGTCCTTATCTTAGTAGTTGTCATAATAATTTACTGCATATACGATCAATTTATTTATTTATAAAATTGGCATAAAAATGTGAGAGCAGTACCTGAAAATCCAGGTCTTCTCTTTTCTTCAGTACCATTTAGTACTAAATGTTTTCTTTTAAAAATACAAGTCTCCTCCTCCTCTCAAAATATGAGTAAACCCTCAAGGAATCACTAGATCCTTAGGAGTAGTC
This sequence comes from Agrilus mali, assembly GCA_029378335.1. Classification (NCBI taxonomy): domain Eukaryota; kingdom Metazoa; phylum Arthropoda; class Insecta; order Coleoptera; family Buprestidae; genus Agrilus; species Agrilus mali. The sequence goes on along the minus strand of CM055657.1, from coordinate 29,226,687 downwards.
ACTCACTCACATGTTTAAGATTCTCCTCACATATTTATTATAAATTCCTAATTGAGGAGCAACTGTAAAGACTTCTGAAGCCTCGAGTTTAAGTAGAATCTATCCTACTACATCTACATAATAGAAAACTGCCTTTTTACAATTAAAACAGTTAAACTTTGATAACTCTAACGTCGATAAGTCGAACCAAATTGGTTTGCAGTGGCATCAACTATTTATAAGAAATACGATTTGTTCCTGTTTCGTCACCTTACCTTTTTAATACCTGTCTGCAGGTAACAATTTGTTCCTGATTCCTCACCTGCCTAGCTGAAATAAACTGATGGGTAGGTACCTCGAAATTACTACTCATCTCAGACAAATTATTTATGTAAGTGTTAAATTACTTTGATCAATCTTCCTTCACACTTATTCCAATACGTATTAGGTCTGGCAAAATTAAAAAGTAAACTTTAATTTGGTACCATAACCTACCTTAACGTACTCTAATCTTTTGGCGGTGCACGTTTACATAAAAATTATGTACATCTTCGACCCTAAATAGCCAGCTTTGGCTAATTATTATTGGGCCGCGGGGGTGAGGGCTGCACGATAGCGAAAGAGTTAGTGACGAAACAGGAAACCACCAGAAATACGTGTAATTTTACTTGATAACTCGAACTACTATTATTACTAGAATATCTTGATAACTTAAAGATATCTAGTATTTGGCGTCAACTTCGATAAGTCGAATTTTCTGGGGGAATCCCTTGATAATATACGATTTTAAAGTTTCTTTGTAAAAGCGACAGGTAGTGCCTATGCCTATTGAGTTTCTACGATTATTTGTCACCAAAACGTACATCAAAAATTAAATTAAAAAGAAAAGTGGAATTGATGCACTATGGTAAGAAAGAGAAAAGTTAATGATTTCATAATAGCGAACGGTGGTATCAATAAGGAGATCGTAAAGTAGGGAATTTAAACCGCGAGGTGAAAACAGAGTCAGTCCCATTTAATAAACATATTGCTTGTCATCCCACGTCTATAACTCACGTTATGGTGCTGTCGAGCGAGAAAAGCAAAGAGTAGGACGCAGTCGAAGTAGCTCATATTTACACGAAAGAGTTTGGCTCGGAGCCAGTCAGTATATATTTTGTGAGTTGCATAAAGATTGTAGATTACCTTATCGGTCCTGTACATCGCATGAAATTAAATACACCGTTTAGTTGTAGCGTGGCCTGGGTAATGAGAAAATGCCATTATACTACTTTAGGTAGTTATTATTAAAAACGAAATAATTCACCTATTAAAATACAACGTTAAATAATAGTACGTGTAGGCTAGACGTTAATGTATTGCGGAAGGTGTTTATTCTGAGCGAACAATGTGCTATAAAAATACACGACGCTAAACGGAATACCCACTGTCGTTTATTCACTAACTCACTGACAATATCCAAACTGTGTAATTGAAAATTTATTCTGACGAAAGCACAAATTTTTCAGAAGGTTCTCTAGTTCTATCCTTTCTTCTTGCATATTCCTTATTAATTTTCATTGCCTACAAATTGTCATTTCTTCCACCGTGACATAAATTTTGAGCATTTAACCTGATTTCACTTACTCCCGCATGATTCAATTCATTTATGGATCTGAGTGAGTTTGGAAGACACTGAAGTCAATTAGGTAATTTTCAGGGGTCGTTGGCCAATCCCAATTATCCTCCACAGTTGCATTTTTAGTGTCCCTTGCCCCAATAATTCGATTTTAAAAAAGTCCTTAAGGATTTGTGGTTAATAATCGCAATTGCAATTGATAAAGTGACGTGTGGACCACACGCGAAATTTTACCCTTGTAATTAAGTTATTTTTTTTTGTGTCGAGATTATGTTACATACGTAGATGGCCAAGTAAGTGGTAATCCTCTTACACTAATCGATTTAATAATGAAGCGAGTCGACGTTCGCGTGTACACATACACCTTCGACGAGCCTTGACAACAAGGTAAATAGTAGCAGGAGTTGAAAGGACGCCCAGCATTTAATGCACCACCATCAACAGCAAGCAACACAAGGCGCATATTATCCGTAAACAGGCAGCTTTCTCATGGCAAGCAGGGGCGCGAAGAGACGACGACGACGGCATTGCCTCAAGATCTTCGCTTTTTCATCACGGCGGAACGGCTCGATGCCTTCTTCTCTTCCTTCCTTGCTTGCTTGCTGTGACCGGCTGTTGGTTGTGTTCTTTATATATTAGAGGTGTTTTGCACTGGCATGTCACTTTAATTGGGTGTAAAGTTATTTGCTTGATGCAGGAGCTGCGTGCGACGTTTTTATAACATTTATTTGTCGGCTATTCCGTTCCTGGCAATAAGTCCTCCTCAATTGAATGAAATTCGGTACAAACTCTCGAAATTAACTAAAATCAAGAAATTTTGATACAGAGCTCAACGATAACAAAGTGGTTTTTTGGTGCTTGAAGTCCCAATTGTTTAGAGCACACTATAACGTGTTTGAATTAAACCAAAAAGGCTTCAAATACATCAAAAGATTTGAAGCCCTTTTGAAAATGAACTTCAAGCGTTCTATAAGGATTTGAATGAAACAAAAAGGGTTTTGGAGGCTTAAACCACTTATAAAAAGGACTTTGAGCACTTTAATAGCACTAAAAGCTTTGTAAAAGGACATTTGGCACTTAAAAGACTTAAAGCACTTGTGAAAAGGGTTTCAAATACATCACAAAGATTGAACACTTGCTAAAAGGGATTCGAGAACGTTATGAGGGCTTAAATTAAACCAAAAAGGCTTCAAATGCTTCAAAAGGCTTAAACTACTTATGAAAAGAACTTTGGGCGTTTAAAAAGGACTTCTAGCACTGTAAAAGACTTGAAACACGTCAGAAAGCTTCAACACGTACAAAAAGAGTTTCAAGTTTCTATAAGAGGCTTGAATGAAACCCAAAGGTCTCCAAATACTACAAAAGACTTAAAGACATGTGATGTGGGCTGTGAGCACACTATAAGAGGCTTCAATAAAATCTAATGAACTTCAAATACGTTAAAAAGCTTAAAGCAGTGATGAAAGAGGTTTCTAGTACTTTAAAAGGACTTCAAACGCTTTAAAAGGTTTGAAGCACATTTCAAAAAGAACTTCAAGCGTTCTATAAGGACTTTAATGAAATATAAAAAGCTTTAAATAGATTCAAAGGCTTGAGGCACTTGAAACTGGGCTTCGAGCACTTGAAAAGTTGCGAAAAGGGTTTTGGAGGTTTAAACAACTTATAAAATGGACTTTGAGCACTTTAATAGGACTAAAAGCTTTGTAAAAGGATATTTGGCACTTGAAAGACTTAAAGCACTTGTGAAAAGGGTTTCAAATACATCACAAAGATTGAACACTTGCTAAAAGGGCTTCGAGAACGTTATGAGGGCTTAAATTAAACCAAAAAGGCTTCAAATGCTTCAAAAGGCTTAAACTACTTATGAAAAGAACTTTGGGCGTTTTAAAAGGACTTCTAGCACTGTAAAAGACTTGAAACGCATCAGAAAGCTTCAACACGTACAAAGAGTTTCAAGCTCCTATAAGAGGCTTGAATGAAACCCAGATTGTACTTCAAAAGACTTGTTACGAGGGTTGTGAGCACACTATAAGAGTCTTCAATAAAATGTAAGCTTGAAGCAGTGACGAAAGAGATTTCTAGTACTTTTAAGGACTTTAAACGCTTTAAAAGATTTGTATGCACTTTGAAAAGAATTAAAACTTCAGAAATACAACTTATTACAAACTACTTTCATAAAATAGATAGATCCCATTTCTAGAGCAAATACATAAATGAACTTAAAAATCCTTGCGTCACTTAATAATGGAATGAAAATGCGTCATTTAAGTGATATTAATTTAATAAACGTATTAGTATTCTAAAGTTGTAATAAGCAATAAATGAGCAAATAGCAAGTGATGCAATGCGGCTGATTTCTAATCAATCAACAATATTGCATGCATGCCAGTGGACCTTCAGATATCGTTGTTTTATTTTTATAAATTTATAAATATAATAAAACATAAGAGGTAGTAAGTAACGTTATTTGAAAAGGTCAACCGAAAACCTTAAAACACAAAAAAGTGGCGAACAAGGAAAAACTTTTCGTTTTCTAAAGCTTCAATTTTTTTTGTGTTATGTAAAGACAAAAAGTTTTTTATTAAGATAAAGATTTTATAAAATAAACGTTTTATTGTTTGTCTACGTGCTACATAATTGTCTGTATTAGACAGATATTTAGTAGAAAGGGTCTTGTTTTGGTTGTTCTGTACCTACAGGTGAAGTAAATATTCAACCGACAACGAAAAATATTACAAATCATTCCTTCCACAAGACATTACCAAAGTATTGTGTTCTTCTGGATAGTACAATGTACACAGTACATTGCCAGACAAGACTTGTATTAGCCACTCACTGTGACCTCAATCGTTCCGTGTATGTATTATTACAATGAGTGAGCGATTATGGTCGTTTGAACTTTTTCCTGTGGTGTATACGTAAACGATGAAAGATAAACGAAAGAAGAAGCCTCTGAACGTAAATGAAAGTCGAATAAAGACGTCGCTTTCTTTTTTTTTTTTTTTTCTTAATCCCGACGATGAAGGCTGCTGTCGCCGTCCCGACGTTACTGTGGCGTTAGACTGTTTTTGAAAACCAGCGTTCGCAAAAGGAAAGCTGTTTAGCTTTTTGCCGCGGCCCTTTTTCATTTATTTATTTTTTCTCTTTTGGTTTGTTAAGCGATGTTATGTAGTTAAGTAAAACAAACCCAAAAACGATGTGCTTTTTTAGATACTTTGCTGCTGAACTCTCTCAAAACATATTCTGAATGCTTTTTTAATCAAATTAGAACTTTTTTTTTTTTAGTACATATATTTATGTCAATTTTTTATTACCTATATGAAACGCGCATACCAATCATGTCTTAAGATTTCTAAAAATACGCGACACGTCTCAGCGTCTCGAGGTCCTTTTATATACGACTTCTTAGTTATTTTAGTCCCAAAAAAGCACGTCAGTTAAACGACCGCTATCACACGCGCCGTAAATTATTTGTTATTGTTGGGAAACAACACTTGAGAGATTGATTACTAACTACATCCCAAAACTTCATATAATAGATAGATACATAACACCTGCTTACATACATACATATATATGGGACATTCTTTTACAAACAGGACAGAATTTTGATTTCCCTGATTTTTGATCGAAATTTGAGAATTTGGCAATTTTTAGCCTGAAGACACATTCAAAAATTCATAAGTTAAGTTACTTACTGAATAAAATAAAGAGAGATAATTAAAAAATTACCCAATCACGATCATAAAATAGTTGATCATCAGGTACCTTCATCATTTTATTGTGATTGATTGATGAGGCATTGTGTGTTGTTCGATTTAAAAATAAAAGAATCGGTTCTCATGGTGGCGATATCAAAGCAACGGTCTAATTATGGTGATTGAATGCCGCTCTCTTCGAACTTGTACGAAGTAATGACGCCAACCTTTTACCGGATAGTTTATTATTACACTGTGGGCGGCGATTCGGTAAATTAATGCAGAAGCAAATCGGGCGAAGATACGCTTCAAAAACTACGATTTATGTGAGATGTTTGAATACGAATTGGAGGATTTATGTTTGAGTTTGGCAAGTCTACACAGTTTCACTAAGTTAGTGTTACAATATCTTATAGACACATACTCACCCCCAGAAGTTTATTTATTGATAATAGACTCCTTGATTCTGATAAATTCCGTTATTGTGAGGAAACTCCTTACACACGCGTCCCTAATATTATTTATCGATTTATGTGTTGTTTTTGAATCGAACCGCGGCGACATACGGCAATTATTACCCGCTTAGCATAATCGATTGGCCACACGAATTTCAGGACACAAACAATGAGATTTCTTTCGTCATAGCCCGAGAGCTTTGGGGAAGTAAACGAGGCACGTCCGTAATTTATGACTCCGATCCTATCTGACACACGTAAGGAAAAATTTTTAAAAGGTAAGGCCAGACCGTTCGTTTAGCTTTTACCAACGGCTGTTATCCGATGGATTCGATGGATGGATGGATGGTATGGCAATAATAAACTCACTTACTGATTGAAACGCTAAGTAACCTATTAGCCTGTTAATAACACTTGTCATAAATGTTTATAACTTGGATCAGTTATGGGAATTGGCGAAAATGAGATGTTCTATAAATTATTGTCTGAAGGCTTGAATACTTGTAAAAGGACTTTATGAACGTTTTGAGAGCATAAATACACTTATAAAAAATATATTGAGCACTTTAAAAGAACTTCAAGCATTGTAAATGGACATAAAGCAGTTTGAAAGACTTAAAGCGCATGATAAAGAATTCAAATACATCAGAAGGCTTAAACACTTGTAAAAAGACTTCGAGAGCATTATGAAAGCTTAAATTAAACCAAAGGGCTTCACATACTTCTAAATGCTTATGAAAAAGGTTTACAGTACTTTAAAATAACTTCAAACATTGTAAAAGGTCCACAAACACTGTAAAAGGAGTTTAAGCACTTTGAAAGACTTAAAGCACATATGATAAAGGCTTCAAATACATCAGAAGGCTTAAACACTTGTAAAAAGATTTCGAGAGCATTATGAAAGCTCAAATTAAACCAAAGGGCTTCACATACTTCTAAATGTTTATGAAAAAGATTTAGAGTACTTCAAAAGAACTTCAAACATTGTAAAAGGTCTACAAACAGTGTAAAAGGAGTTTAAGCACTTTGAAAGACTTAAAGCGCTTGATAAAGAATTCAAATACATCAGAAGGCCTAAACACTTGTAAAAAGACTTCGAGAGCATTATGAAAGCTCAAATTAAACCAAAACGGCTTCATATACTTCAAAATGCTTATGAAAAAGATTTAGAGTACTTCAAAAGAACTTCAAACATTGTAAAAGGTCTACAAACACTGTAAAAGGAGTTTAAGCACTTTGAAAGACTTAAAGCACTATGATAAAGGAATTCAAATACATCAGAAGGCCTAAACACTTGTAAAAAGACTTCGAGAGCATTATGAAAGCTCAAATTAAACCAAAACGGCTTCATATACTTCAAAATGCTTATGAAAAAGATTTAGAGTACTTCAAAAGAACTTCAAACATTGTAAAAGGTCTACAAACAGTGTAAAAGGAGTTTAAGCACTTTGAAAGACTTAAAGCGCTTGATAAAGAATTCAAATACATCAGAAGGCCTAAACACTTGTAAAAAGACTTCGAGAGCATTATGAAAGCTCAAATTAAACCAAAACGGCTTCATATACTTCAAAATGCTTATGAAAAAGATTTAGAGTACTTCAAAAGAACTTCAAACATTGTAAAAGGTCTACAAACAGTGTAAAAGGAGTTTAAGCACTTTGAAAGACTTAAAGCGCTTGATAAAGAATTCAAATACATCAGAAGGCCTAAACACTTGTAAAAAGACTTCGAGAGCATTATGAAAGCTCAAATTAAACCAAAACGGCTTCATATACTTCAAAATGCTTATGAAAAAGATTTAGAGTACTTCAAAAGAACTTCAAACATTGTAAAAGGTCTACAAACAGTGTAAAAGGAGTTTAAGCACTTTGAAAGACTTAAAGCGCTTGATAAAGAATTCAAATACATCAGAAGGCCTAAACACTTGTAAAAAGACTTCGAGAGCATTATGAAAGCTCAAATTAAACCAAAACGGCTTCATATACTTCAAAATGCTTATGAAAAAGATTTAGAGTACTTCAAAAGAACTTCAAACATTGTAAAAGGTCTACAAACACTGTAAAAGGAGTTTAAGCACTTTGAAAGACTTAAAGCGCTTGATAAAGAATTCAAATACATCAGAAGGCCTAAACACTTGTAAAAAGACTTCGAGAGCATTATGAAAGCTCAAATTAAACCAAAACGGCTTCACATACTTCTAAATGTTTATGAAAAAGATTTAGAGTACTTCAAAAGAACTTCAAACATTGTAAAAGGTCTACAAACAGTGTAAAAGGAGTTTAAGCACTTTGAAAGACTTAAAGCGCTTGATAAAGAATTCAAATACATCAGAAGGCCTAAACACTTGTAAAAAGACTTCGAGAGCATTATGAAAGCTCAAATTAAACCAAAACGGCTTCATATACTTCAAAATGCTTATGAAAAAGATTTAGAGTACTTCAAAAGAACTTCAAACATTGTAAAAGGTCTACAAACAGTGTAAAAGGAGTTTAAGCACTTTGAAAGACTTAAAGCGCTTGATAAAGAATTCAAATACATCAGAAGGCCTAAACACTTGTAAAAAGACTTCGAGAGCATTATGAAAGCTCAAATTAAACCAAAACGGCTTCATATACTTCAAAATGCTTATGAAAAAGATTTAGAGTACTTCAAAAGAACTTCAAACATTGTAAAAGGTCTACAAACAGTGTAAAAGGAGTTTAAGCACTTTGAAAGACTTAAAGCGCTTGATAAAGAATTCAAATACATCAGAAGGCCTAAACACTTGTAAAAAGACTTCGAGAGCATTATGAAAGCTCAAATTAAACCAAAACGGCTTCATATACTTCAAAATGCTTATGAAAAAGATTTAGAGTACTTCAAAAGAACTTCAAACATTGTAAAAGGTCTACAAACAGTGTAAAAGGAGTTTAAGCACTTTGAAAGACTTAAAGCGCTTGATAAAGAATTCAAATACATCAGAAGGCCTAAACACTTGTAAAAAGACTTCGAGAGCATTATGAAAGCTCAAATTAAACCAAAACGGCTTCATATACTTCAAAATGCTTATGAAAAAGATTTAGAGTACTTCAAAAGAACTTCAAACATTGTAAAAGGTCTACAAACAGTGTAAAAGGAGTTTAAGCACTTTGAAAGACTTAAAGCGCTTGATAAAGAATTCAAATACATCAGAAGGCCTAAACACTTGTAAAAAGACTTCGAGAGCATTATGAAAGCTCAAATTAAACCAAAACGGCTTCATATACTTCAAAATGCTTATGAAAAAGATTTAGAGTACTTCAAAAGAACTTCAAACATTGTAAAAGGTCTACAAACACTGTAAAAGGAGTTTAAGCACTTTGAAAGACTTAAAGCGCTTGATAAAGAATTCAAATACATCAGAAGGCCTAAACACTTGTAAAAAGACTTCGAGAGCATTATGAAAGCTCAAATTAAACCAAAACGGCTTCATATACTTCAAAATGCTTATGAAAAAGATTTAGAGTACTTCAAAAGAACTTCAAACATTGTAAAAGGTCTACAAACAGTGTAAAAGGAGTTTAAGCACTTTGAAAGACTTAAAGCGCTTGATAAAGAATTCAAATACATCAGAAGGCCTAAACACTTGTAAAAAGACTTCGAGAGCATTATGAAAGCTCAAATTAAACCAAAACGGCTTCATATACTTCAAAATGCTTATGAAAAAGATTTAGAGTACTTCAAAAGAACTTCAAACATTGTAAAAGGTCTACAAACAGTGTAAAAGGAGTTTAAGCACTTTGAAAGACTTAAAGCGCTTGATAAAGAATTCAAATACATCAGAAGGCCTAAACACTTGTAAAAAGACTTCGAGAGCATTATGAAAGCTCAAATTAAACCAAAACGGCTTCATATACTTCAAAATGCTTATGAAAAAGATTTAGAGTACTTCAAAAGAACTTCAAACATTGTAAAAGGTCTACAAACAGTGTAAAAGGAGTTTAAGCACTTTGAAAGACTTAAAGCGCTTGATAAAGAATTCAAATACATCAGAAGGCCTAAACACTTGTAAAAAGACTTCGAGAGCATTATGAAAGCTCAAATTAAACCAAAACGGCTTCATATACTTCAAAATGCTTATGAAAAAGATTTAGAGTACTTCAAAAGAACTTCAAACATTGTAAAAGGTCTACAAACACTGTAAAAGGAGTTTAAGCACTTTGAAAGACTTAAAGCGCTTGATAAAGAATTCAAATACATCAGAAGGCCTAAACACTTGTAAAAAGACTTCGAGAGCATTATGAAAGCTCAAATTAAACCAAAACGGCTTCACATACTTCTAAATGTTTATGAAAAAGATTTAGAGTACTTCAAAAGAACTTCAAACATTGTAAAAGGTCTACAAACAGTGTAAAAGGAGTTTAAGCACTTTGAAAGACTTAAAGCGCTTGATAAAGAATTCAAATACATCAGAAGGCCTAAACACTTGTAAAAAGACTTCGAGAGCATTATGAAAGCTCAAATTAAACCAAAACGGCTTCATATACTTCAAAATGCTTATGAAAAAGATTTAGAGTACTTCAAAAGAACTTCAAACATTGTAAAAGGTCTACAAACACTGTAAAAGGAGTTTAAGCACTTTGAAAGACTTAAAGCACATATGATAAAGGCTTCAAATACATCAGAAGGCTTAAACACTTGTAAAAAGACTTCGAGAGCATTATGAAAGCTCAAATTAAACCAAAACGGCTTCACATACTTCTAAATGTTTATGAAAAAGATTTAGAGTACTTCAAAAGAACTTCAAACATTGTAAAAGGTCTACAAACAGTGTAAAAGGAGTTTAAGCACTTTGAAAGACTTAAAGCGCTTGATAAAGAATTCAAATACATCAGAAGGCCTAAACACTTGTAAAAAGACTTCGAGAGCATTATGAAAGCTCAAATTAAACCAAAACGGCTTCATATACTTCAAAATGCTTCTGAAAAAGATTTAGAGTACTTCAAAAGAACTTCAAACATTGTAAAAGGTCTACAAATACTGTAAAAGGAGTTTAAGCACTTTGAAAGACTTAAAGCACGTATGATAAAGGCTTCAAGTACATCAGAACGCTTAAACACTTGTAAAAAGACTTTGATAGCATTATAATTGCTTAAATTAAACCAAAGGGCTTCACATACTTCTAAATGCTTATGAAAAAGGTTTACAGTACTTTAAAATAACTTCAAACATTGTAAAAGGTCTACAAACATTGTAAAAGCACTTTAATTACTTTAAAAGACTTAATTGTGATAGACGCTTCAAATACATCAGAGGACTTGAACACTTTCGAAAAGGGCTTCGAGGATATTGTGAAGGCGAAAAGGGCATGTTCAGATAAATTATTGTCTGTGGAAATTTCGCAGGGCAAAAGGAAAAGGAATTCAAATTTTTAGAACATGAAACTTTGGAAATCTAACCCTTGTGTTCTATACTTCACAATGTGCTCTTTCTAGTTATCTAAACGAATTTTAATTAAAATTGAAATATTCAAACAGTGGTACATCAAAGTGACGTTTGTTTTTGTGAATTTGATAGCAAATAATATTTTTTGGAACTTTTTCAACTCAAAATTTTTTTCTGTGCTTAAAAATATGCTCTTTCTAGCTTCCCAAACAAACGAAATAAACTAACGGTGAAACTCAGTGACTTATTTCAAGAAGAATTTTTTTTTATTACGATGATGAAGTCCTTTTTTCAAAGAGTAATTTTGTACAGACGATAGGTATTATCCTGTTTTTATCGTGTTGAAATCAACAGGTTAAGTTTGTGCAACAGGACCTTTTAAAACGCCAGCAGGAACAATGACGGACGCTACCAACTTTTTTTAATGACTAATGAACCAGAGACACAGAACACCATGTAGGTACAAAACGATATTCTCAAAGGATTGCCGATCGATATCACATGCATTATTGCCTAAAAGGACAACAATCAGTTTAATTTATTAAAGCGACAATTGGGAAAGGTTTCGCAGAATCAAACAGGGAGCAAAATATTTTTTTTACAAAATAAATACATTTAATAAAATTGTTGTCATAATAATCAGTCGTAGTGTAGGAGATTATTATTGTTGGCTGAGGTTGCATGCTATTAAAAGTTGATTAATATCTATCAGAAAATAAAACGGTGCTAATTAGGCACGGGTTAAAACCTAAACAAACACAGGTACGTATTATATAGCTCTCCCTTTTGCCATGTCCGCCTTGTACAAATATCTTCACACTTTCTCCTTTCAGAGTCCTTCAGAGTGATCATACAGGTGTAAAGTGAAGGCTTGTAGCGTTTGCGTTTGCCGTGTTATTCGTGATTTTATTGGCATTTAAGGTCGGTCGATGCATCGACGGCTTCAATAATAAGATTCGGTTTGTTTTCCACATGCAATATTAACTTTACTCACTCTCACTTATTATATTATGTATCGTATAACTAGTGTATGTAAAATAAATACGTAATAATAAAAAATACTTTACGCTGAATTAAATAAACACCAACGTTTCCTTTCATTCAGTAGCGATAATGATAATTCTTATCATAATTCAGCAGTTTCGTTTAGTTTCTGATGTTATTTATGTAAATGTTGTATCATACATATAATTGTTGCAATGTCAGGCGTTATTTATTACAAACTCACCAAGAATTGTGTTTGTATGTTAAGTACATTGGTGGTGGTCTCGTACCTAATTAGCGATGATGACCATTCAATGAATAATACAGAAATCTCATTGTTTTGCCACATTAGCAATTTGTGATATTGTTGAAGTTGACCGCAAATGCCGGATCACATTTGAATTTGTAGTTAAATATTTACAATTAGCAAATTTAGCAAACTTCTAATATTAGATTATCTTGATAACGCAAAAGTAACTTCGATAAGTCGAATTTTCTGGAGGAATCCCTTAATGATAATGTACGAGTTTAAGGTAGCAGTGAGGCAGTTCACTTTCTACAATTATTTATCATCAAAATGTACGTACCTACTTTAAAAATTTTGTCTGTTGACCAAAAATTCAATCATTTAAAACAGGGAATGGGAATGGGAATTATATTCCGAATGTGTCAGCAAAACATAACGTAATGTTTCTGTAAGGGCGCTACCGGATATTTTGAAAAATTTGGAAATAAATGGATAATAATTCCAACAATTTATTTAGTTAGTATTGTTTAATTTTACGTAGGTACCTATTAACTTAAAAAGTTTTATTTAATATTTTTTTCTCGCAAGATATCAATTTTAGACGCACAGTGTCTCAACATATTTTACTGAGCATTAAGTGATCGATTGATGTAACACTGTAAAGAAAAATGAAGGGTGCTGCTTAAAAAAACGACATTTTATTGATATTTAATTTACGGTATTCGGGACACCTTTTAACCGCTTCTTTTTTGGCACCATACTGAAACGTTAAAATGTCCAAAAATAATTTTTTATCATCAATTGGTTTCGAAGATAACCGCGTTAAAATGAAGGGGATGCTGCAAACGTAAAAATTTTTGAAAACAATGAAATAACTCAAAAACTGTTAAGAATCAAGGTAGGGTTGTATTATCAACGTGACCGTTAATTTTGACGAGGAATCCGAAAATGTAAACAAAATTGGGGTTCTATTTAATATCTATAACGAAGTTGACATTATCTTCCAGTAGGTATAACAGGAAGTGATAAAAGGTCGAAAAAGTTTTTAAACAGTAGGCAACTTTTTAAAACCCAATCGACCAAAATTTCAAAACGATATTCCGATTCAGTCCGGAAATATCTACGTCAAGGGGTAGGCTGAAAACGATCGCCCTGTATGTATCTACAGTGTGGCCCATTTGGAATGACACCTCTGTAAAGTCGCTGTTTTTATAGTAGTCCGATTTTGATCATTTTTTTCCAGATTATTGCTCATGGAAAGCTGCATTTTGTGGCAAATTGATAGATTGCTATCGCAAAAATCAAGGCTTAGATACTGTGCAATTTCATTGAAGCGGAAATGCGAAAAGTACAATTAGCGATTTTTTTACGTGAAAACTAATTACACCACTGTATTCAGTGACTCCTAAAACGGGTCTGTACCAAATTTCATCCGAAAATACCGCATATTAATAATTTTAATTATTAATTGTAAAAAATGCAGTGTGAAGATCAAGTAACTCATGAAATAAGTAATAAACGCAATTCATACAAAAAAGAAGAAGAAGAAGCCACGAAAATCTAATTTAGCCCTATTATTTTACGTTCTTTTGAAAACAATATTTTGTTCAGTAAACTAATTTTTTGTATGAGTTGCTTTTATTCACTTATTTCATGAGTTACTTGATCTTCACACTGCATTTTCGTATAATAATTAATTTTTACAATTAATAATTAAAATTATTAATATGCGGTATTTTCGGATTAATTTTGGTACAGACCCATTTTATGGGTAACTGAATACAGTGGTGTAATTAGTTTTCACGTAAAAAAATCGCTAATTGTACTTTTCGCATTTTCGCTTCAAAGAAATTGCACAGTAGGCCTTGATTTTTGCGATAGCAATCTATCAATTTGCCACAAAATGACGTAAATTACGTATATCAAGCTAGCACGACAAAGTTATTTTTCCGATTTCTTACTTGCACTATTATTTGTCGCTAATTTGTTACCAAATACAAAAATTTGTGGCTCGTGCCGTTTAACCACAATCAGCTGTAGTGTATCTCGAAAACCAAATGTCGTAGGATATTATTGTAAAGGCCATAATTTTTTGTCGCTGAAAGATTACAGATTCAAAGAATTTGTCGCTAGTCTTATCTCCCCAAATGATAAGCAAAAAGCTGCTGGAAAGCCATCAAACTCTCGAAAGGTAACGTGTTGCCCAACTTAGGGAAACAGGGAAAACCTAAATTAAAAAATTTGGTAAATAAATCCAATCTTTAAAAAAAAAAACAAATGTAAAATTTTAAGGGAGGCTTGGGAAAAATAAAGGAACTAAACCCCACAAAAAAAAAAATTGTTGAATGTGTCATCTTTCAGCGACAAATTATGGCCTTTACAATAATATCAATCTAGCACTACAGCTGATTATGAAATTTTTGGATTGGGTAACAAATTAGCGACAAATTATAGTGCAAGTTAGAAATCGGAAAAATAACTTTGTCGTGCTAGCTTGATATACGTCACAAAATGCAGCTTTCCATGAGCAATAATCTGGAATTTTTTTTATCAAAATCGGACTACTATAAAAACAGCGACTTTACAGAGGTGTCCTAATTCCAAATGGGCCACACTGTGTATGTATTATTATTCAATAAGTGTCGATACCTCCAAGTTTTTTTTCTTTCGTTACATAATGATTCGAGTTGTCGAAGTGTTAACTGAACTGTAGGTATGTGATCTTGCTGTAAGTATCCTAGCCCTGATATTGATATTGATAATTGGATTTCTTCAGATCTGGGGGTCGTACCTACCAATAGAATTAATTCTTAGCTACAAAATATAATGCCAATATTTCTTTATGTCGATTTAATAAAGCCTTTTGCATTTTGAGCAACTCAACTGGTCGTCGTCGTGAGGCAGGGCACCTCGTCCGTCTGTCGCGTCGTACTGTTGCCTCGCGCTTGTGGAAATTCCAGTTACGTACGTTAACAAGGTCGTTCTTTTGCAACGCGGAATCCAAAAGAGTATCCATCCAGAAGCGACAGACGCTACAGCAACAGGCGGTTCTCACTGTTAATGTTGGTGGTTGTGTCGACGTGTATAAGTACGAAATAATGATAATACCAATACCAATACCATCGCCTCAACACGATCACCAACATACATACATAAACGAAAGAGTGGGATGGATTGATGTAAATGCTTTGCGACAACTATCTCTGACCGATATCTCGTAACATTCGACATTTATAGATACAGACAAATAAAAGGAACAAATTGGAAAGGCGATTGCCATGTGGGTATATCTGTATTGGTATTATATATTGTATAGAGGTATGCCTCGTAGCCTGGCCTGCTAAACTCTTTGCCGGTGCTGATTGTGGTGTTGTTGTTGTTGTTGTTGGGTTACGTTAAAAGCACTCCTCTCGTTCGAACATGAGACACCAGTAAGTTAACGGTGACGTGTGCCGGTCGATTTGAATAATTAACAATGGCAGCAACTCGAATAAACCGCTTTCTTTCTTTTAATACCCGCGCTACCAGCCGTGTTATGAGGGCAAAGACTCCTCCATGATCCCGGAATGAATTGAATGCTTGCTCACTCACTCGCTCTAGTGTACCTACTGGCTCTGACTCTGGCTGGCTGTTCAAAAATTAACGGAAAAGAACCGAGGATCCATACAATTGAATCGAATTCACAATGCATATTTACATAAATTTATTCACGGTTTTATTATTAGCCACTTACAATGCCTATAGATACATATCTTTTTTGATAGATACATAGGTACTAAGGGGCTGTTTATAAAATACGTCACGTTAAAATTAGCTTTTTTTGACCCCCTCCCTCCCGGTTGTCACACTTTCTGTGACCCCCCTGTAAATATTACGTCACAACATGATAAATTTTGATAGTCAAAATAATTATTCTATTTTCATAATAAAATTTAAATAAATTAATAAAAATATCTTTTGTAACAAACAAATAAATAATATTTCAATTTATCAGAAGTCTAAGGATTCTGTAAAAATTCAGGGAAAGTTACCGTAGACCCACCCCCCTGTCCCCCCTTGTATGCGAACGTATTTTTTTGAACGGCCCCTAAAAGTAAAAAATTCCGGCCAAGTGCGAGTCGAACTCGCGCACCGAGGGTTCCGTACAAACCTGTATATATGTGATGTAACTAAAAATTTAAGGTTTTCGGAATTTTTCCTTTATATGTGCTATAAAACATTGCTTCATGCCAAATTTCAAGATTCTAAATCGACTGGAAGTACCCTTGAGGTTTTAATTCCCTTGCAAGTAGTTGCGAGTTTGAAAATATGCGACTTAAATTGCTGTTTCTTTTTATTGCGTTGACATAGAAATTTTAGTTTGTTACAGCTTAAAGGTATTATAGACCTGAGTATTTGATATGAATTTCAATGTAATACCTCTACGCGTTCATGAGGAAAGGGGTAGTAACTTTAAAATTATTAAAAATATTTTTATTATATGATGTAACTAAAAATTTACGGTTTTCGCAATTTTTCCTTTATCTGTGCTATAAGACGTTGCTTCGTACCAAATTTCAAGATTCTGAGTTCACGGGAAGTACCCTGTAGGTTTTGATTCGAAAATTTGCAGAAATTTGCGGCATAAACGGCTGTATCTTTTGATTGCGTTGGCTTAGAAGTTTGATTTTTTCACAGCTCCAAGGGATAATAGACCTGAGTATTTGGTATAAATTTTAGCTTGATACCTCCACGCGTTCCTGAGAAAAAAGGTCTTGACAGACGAACGGACAACGAAGTAATCCTATAAGGGTTCCGCTTTTTCCTTTTGAGGCGCGGAACCCTAAAAAACAGGAGAACTATTTGTGAGGATATTAAATTATTCTACAATGCAATTCCTTTAAGTCACAGTCACAGAAGAGTACGTTAGTCCAATAATGGAAAAGGAAATCGTGTAGTGTTACGTTACGCTCAGTAAAATCTCTAAATCGTCTGAAAAATATCTTTCTTCCTTTTCCGATAGTACCTATACATAATTTTCGAGGAAAGCTGGAGAAATTCTCAGCTCCATTTGTAAAGTGGATAGTTTCACTTTTCGAACCTGTCTCTCTGCAGCAGCCAAGCAAGCCATCGCCCGTGAGGAAAGTTTTACAAAAATAAAGGAACTAAATCGAAAACGCTGGCAAATTATCGCGAACGGCACGGCAATTTTGCATTTTAACGGTACATTATATCGCCGAAGTGGTTCGAATGGCCGAAAATAAACGACCCGCGCGCCGGCCGTCGCCATGATTAAAAATTTTCACGCAATATCCGGTTTTAATTACACGATCATTTAACTAGCCTCAATAAGATAATTGCCGTTTTTATTCGATAAAGACTCTTGATACTGATGGGAAACATTTGCGCTTTTTGGCATTTGGACAAGCGAATGTTCCCAACATTTATTTGTTGTTTTAAGCCCACGTTTTAGTATCGGCACGGTTTTTTTAACTTTCCTTAACACAATAAACATACAGCGCTTGGATCTCGATTTTATGTTGTTGGAAATTTTTTCTAAACTAAATTTTGTAGCAGTAGGTATTTAGTTATAAAAATGATTAAGGTTAACAAGTAGCTACGTAGCTGGAGTTACAGCCCAGAATCGAGGACTTGGTGGTGGTTGCCACTGTACACTCTCACAATTTTAATAAATAGAAAGCCCAATTTGAGGAATAGGGGGCTATCTATCCGCTTTCAAATTTATGGTTTAGTGTTAAAAATGTCAATTCAAAGATTCTTCTGAATAGAAATTTTCAACAGTAGGTATAAAAAAAAAACAGTGACGTTTAGTTGCTAAAGTTACGGCCCAGTATAAGAATTAAGGTCTTGGTGGTCGTCGCTGTTCGCTGATTGGTAGCCAGTGAAAAACATCCCCTAAAAATTTTCACTGCCTGAATTGAATTGTTTGATTTGTTGGTCGATTTTCATGATATCTTTCACTTTTATCCATCAGGTAAGAAAAGTTTTTCATTTTGAGATAGAGATATCGTGGTTTTTAGCAACTCATCGATCACGAATTCCTCTCGTATCCACCTAATCTTGTACAAACAACTAAATACTTGTCACAACTCGTATGTTTAATAATATAATTACTAGGATCGTTTAAATTTGTCGTTTTATTTTAGTAATAATGTTAAGGTCACGTAGATACGTTATCTTGGAAACATCGCATCAGCTGCCTGCACAATTATTTGTTTCAAGGCCAATTCGAGGCAATTAATCTTATCACCAGTTATCGTTGTTATTTTTATTTAAGAATGACATCCATCGTATCGTTCGTTCGTTCGTTGTATCTATCTGTAGGTACATACAGAGTTAATAATTTATGCCAACTTGTATCCTCGATTTGTTATTCGAACTGTTTAGTTATAGTTGCATTCTTACTTACCTACTAAATGTAACAAGGTTTATTAATTCTGTGGCTCGTTATGCAAAATTTATTGATTTAATATTGAAAAAACAACCGTAGTACATATTTATGTATGTATCTATTTCTATAGTAGTTTGCCTCGTACATTACTAAGTACATATTACAGTTAGGTATCAGATACACAAAAAAGGTAAAGCTAAACAATGAATTTGAAGGTTTAATCAATCTATCGAGATTATTTGAATGTTTGTTAATTATAAGATTTAATTTTTGGCTAAAAGCCAACATAAAGAAATATTGGCATTATATTTTGTAGCTAAGAATTAATTCTATAGGTAGGTACGACCCCCAGATCTGAAGAAATCTAATTATTAATATCAATATCATGCTAGGATACTTACAGCAAGATCACATGGGTACCTACAGTTCACTTAACACTTCGATAACTCGAATCATTATGTAACAAACGAAAATAGCTTGAAGGTATCGACACTTATTGAATAATAATACATATAGGTACATACAGGGCGATTGTTTTCAGCCTACCCCTTGACGTAATTTTGGTCGATTGGGTTTTAAGAAGTGGCCTACCGTTTTAAAACTTTTTCGACCTTTTATCACTTCCCGTTATACCTACTGGAAGATAATGCCAACTTCGTTATATTAAATACAATCTTAATTTTTTTTACATTTTCGGATTCCTCATCAAAATTAACGTCACATTGATAATACAACCCTAACTTGATTCTTAACAGTTTTTGAGTTATTTTTATGTTTTCAATCTAACTAATTGATAATCATAAATTATTTTTGGACAATTTAACGTTTTAGTATCGTGCCATATCGTCCCAAAATTAATATTATATAATAATTATGTGCTTATAGAATAATAAACGTTGTTTACGATAATAATTATAAATGATTCAAGTTTTTCCTGTTTCATAAATAATTATAAGTTTAACATTATAAAACAATAATTTATTTATTAGATACTTCAAACACTTTGCTAATAACTTTTTTTTTTGTTTCAGGTGAGTTACACAAAGTCCCTGTTTTCAATGTACCTAGTCGTCATGTAAGTAGATACAAAGTATTTTTTATTATCTAATTGAAGAGGTTAAAGGATCTTTTGGAAGGCGCCATTTTTATCTACCTGTTACTGAATAGGTATAAATTATAATTATTTGTCTAAGATATTCTTTCCAAAACGGAAATATAAATTAAGTTGACCTCCGGGCATGAAGGCCATGGTTGAATGATTAATTTGGATATAATTTGTTCTGGTGTATGCTGAAAGGTCTTCAAAATGTCAAGATTTTGTCCTTAATATTTATTGTACATAAATTATTTCATTTTAACACATATTTAATTATTATCGTTAGGTAGGTAGTTTTTTTAACGCTTTCGTAAATTTATTTTCTGAACCACTTCGTGATAACAGAGAGACATTAACTTAAATGAATTCTTTTTCTGCGTGCTTTAATTAGGGTAATAAATGCGAATTTCCTTAGGTATTTAGGTGATTAAAAATAATCAGGAGATTTTTATTGAGAGGGTCTGCACTTTTTAAACGTTTTCTTATTTTAAAAATCTTAGGACTGACTAGTAAACTGAAATTAATTTTCTATTGTGTCAATATAGTTCGGAGATTAGCAATGTAGAATGTTTATATAAAAAATACTTCAAAGGCCAATTTTTAAAATGTTATACTGACATTCTTTGTTGAGCTTTATAAAGCTACTTACTGTCTGGCTTGATAGCTACTGTGTTTTAAACTGTTTCAAGTAAGTAGGTATATTATTTTTATTCAATATTCTATTTACTATTGTGACGTGTTCAGTGACGGAAAACACAATTAGCAAAACAAAACAACGAATTTATTTAATTGCTAAAGTTAATTTGACTACACTACAGTTATAAACAAGTCTACACAATTTATTTCACTAAAAGCCTCTTGTCCCGCTCGCTTCTACTACAAACACTCGCTATACCATAGACACTATGACTTCTATCGCCTGTTGTTCGCCTATCGATCGCTTCGCTTCCAAACATCAGCTGTTCACTGTCAACTAACTCGGTGTGTGCCGTCTCCGCCTTTTATAGTCTTTTCAGCCTTTTTCTAGGGAATTCTACAGCCGTCTAGTAATCCAATTGTTTTCCCATTGGTCGTTGCTGGTGTTTTCTAGATGTTTCAGGAAAGCCGGGAATATTCCTTATGTATTCAGGGAAGATGTTCGTTAATTATCCTCACACCAACTTAATTGGCAAGTACTCGTAACACTATTACCCTTACACAGTATTAGTTGCATTATAATAACAAAACCAAACGAACTGTACTTTCAATACGGCGCGGCGTGTTAACTCTTCTGTTAAGACGAAACAGTATTCTTTCGATTTTCTTCTTATAAACCTTCAGGTGAATAATAATCATCCTAATTAATACATGACAAAAGAACATGCGTTGTTGTAAAGTTGTACTGACTGACCTCGTTTTCCCTTTGTTTACAATTTCTTCCATAAATGACCGTTCAGACTAATAACACTACTACACTAATGTATAAGTTTTAAGACTGCTTGCGGCAGCAAAAGTTGTGTAATTTCTTCAAAAGTACGTAAAGAAGATAAAGTTGGCTAGAAAAGCCGACGCGAATGAGAGATCGGTGACGCGGTAAGAATTTCTAATTGCCACCGTACAAGAAGGTAAAAGAACGCAAAGCTCTCGCTCTTTCCAATGGGTAGATGAAAGGAAATGGATGGATGGATGTATCGCGCGTTATAAACAATATAGATCCTTTATATGTGTGTATGTAAGTGAGCTAGTGTGTACGTGCGTTTATGTAAATGAGCCGAGCCGAAACGGAGCAACAAGTTACCGAGTGAGTGGAATTGCCAAGAACGACTCCTTGTGGAGTGAGTGCCGCGCGCCATGCCTGCCTCCTCTGCCTGCCGGTCATGTCGCACTTGAGGAAGTTACGGATTATGCGTTAACTTTGTTTCAACTACGTACATAACTACATTACATACATACGTGATATAGGTACGTACCTATAAACAGGGTGGCATGTTTAAAACACTATCTATCTAAACAAAACATGTTTCAAATTGGTTTATTTTAAATAGCGTTTAACTGTGTTTAAAACAAAAATAAAACATATCATTCACTACTACGAAAAAAACCTCATTTATTCATTACCAGCAGCAATACCCGGCGTTGCCCGGGTAAGAATATATTACACGTTTGATGGAACATTCTAGAATATTCGCGAATTTAGAACTATACAACAGAACATTCCATAATGATTCCAAACATCTAACTTTTTTTAACATTCTGAAACATTCTTGAATGATCTTCAAGATTCTGGAACTTTCTTGAACATTGCCAAATCATTCTCAAATGTTATAATAAAATAAAACATTATTTTACTTCTTAGAACATATTTGATTTGAACTGCCTGTAACATTCTAAAAAAAACTGCTTCATTCTCATCCCCACTCCGTACGTGCTGTTTGCTGGGTGAGTAGTGAGTGACATCAGTAGACGCCTGGCGGGGATGACTAATCGATTGATAATAATTGATCAGTTATCGACCACTGAGAGTTGAACATTATTACAGTAGGTACTAATATCGCTATTAAAAAGTGGGGATTGGTAGTAGAAGGATCAAAATTAAGGGTTATATGTATTTTTGAATGCCAAATCATAACAAAATAAAAATAAACAATTTTGTCCAAAAAAATAAAAAAGTTAGGAGTGGAGAACCCTTATCGCTTAGGGGTATACAAAATAGATAGTTCCCGGTTCTCAGACCTACTGAATATGCATAGAAAATTTCATAAAAAAGAATCACACTTCACACTAATATTATAAAGGCGAAAGTCTGTTCGTTACTTCTTCATGTCTAAACGGCTGGAGCGATTTTAATAAAATTTGGTATGGAGTTAGCTGACACCCTGGATTAACACATAGGCTACGTTTTACTGCGGGAAAATATATTATTCCCATTGGAAAATCGATGAAAATGAATTCGCGGAATATTATAAATGCGAAAGTAACTCTGTCTGTATGCTACACAATCTCGCCTAAATTTACTGAACCGATTTAAATGAAATTTGGTACAGAGATAGTCTAGAGCCTGACAAAGGACATAGGCTACTTTTTAACGCGAAAAAAGGGTTGTAAGGGGTTGAAATAGGAAAGTTTGTGCGGAAATTCCGTAATTTTTAAAGATAGAAGCTTGAAACTTATTTCTTAGGCTTTTGATTAGATATAAATAAATACGACATTTAAAGTTTGTAAAAATTTTACCCTAAATGGGATAAAATTAGCCGATGAAAGTTTTTGTGTAATGACGTCGTCCAAAAAGCTTACGGCCCACAAAATTAAAATATTAAGTGTAAAAAGTTATAGAGGTTTTGTTTATTTGGATCAAAAAAAGTAGTTGAATACTAAGCTATATAAACTATCTTAAACTATAATTAAACTATATACTAATCTATAATATTATAAATGCGAAATTAACTCTGTCTGTCTGTGTGTTACGCAATCACGCCCAAACTACTGAACCGATTTAAATGAGAATTTGGTACAGAGATAGATAAGTAGATAAAAAGCTAGAGGCTTGAAACTTATTTTTTAGGCTTTTGATTAGATATAAATAAATACGACATTTAAAGTTTGTAAAAATTTTACCCTAAAGGGAGCAAAAATAAGGAATGAAAGGTTTTGTGTAATGACGTCGGCACAAAAGGCTTACGGCCCAGAAAATAAAAATATAGAAGAAAAAAAATTTAAATGCTGCCGAAATTAGTGTGACTATTCCACGCGGACATAGCTAGTTTTTATATATCTATTAGATAAAACAGATGTAGTGGTATGACATTGTCTCAAGATTGTCCCAGTGAAATGGCAATTCCAACAACCAGTCTTGGTCTTAAGGAATTTACCATAAAGTTCCAAAATGTCGAAGGCCAGCCATCCAGAAGATTCCGCAAATTTAAATTCCCATGTCCATAATTCCCTTTTAACGATCGTCACAGTCATAACGTTTGCACTTATCAGCCATCGTGACTGTAAGTATCAATCTTTTATGACAAATCAACCAGTGCATCGCAACAATTTCCCATTCACCCCAGTTGTTACGTTGTTAACTGATGGCAAATGAGCCATAAATTTTGTATTAAGTACCTACCTGGGTAATTTTTTTTTCTGAAATATTGCTCCGGTAGCTCACATTACGAAGGCGACAGCAACATAATAATAATGAGGAGGTAGGAAATTTGCACTGCCAAAGTCTTTCCACACCATCAACAATGCATAATAGTCATTGTTCTCACGAAATCGATTCCAACTTGACTACTACGTCTGCCTGCCTGCCTGCCTAGCCTATCCGTCATTGTGTGCATGTGTACTCTATACAAACGAATGCGTATAAATATGTGAGTGAATGAGTGCGTGAGTGCTCTAGTTGCTCTTTGCCTTATGGATTCTTTGAAGCAATTTTTATGGATTCCTTGAAGCAATTTAACTATCTAGTTTACGATGAAAGCCAAGCTCAAATGTAAAATTGTGCCAATTTATAAACGTTTAAAGATCACACGAGTCCTTAGAGATAAACGTCCAATGGAAAAAACAAGGATTTATGGCAAAAAATGTTCACCTCTTGAACTCCAAGAACACTACGAAATTAGGGCCTTCTGAGAAAGATGGCTCATGAGATTTTAATTTACCTCCCAGTTGTGGGCTTCATAAATGTGTAAAGAAAAAAAAATACTTGAGGGTTATAGTTGCATTAATGCCAAAAAATGTTCACCCCTTGAACTCAAAAAAGACCCCGAAATCGGGACCTTTAGAGAGATGGAAAATAAAGCCTCTCAGGGCTCATGAGATTTTAAATCACCTCCCACTTTTGGTCTTAACAAGCCTTTCATGCCTTGTGATATTCTCATCAGTCTCGTTTGGCTGCTCCTATTTCTGTTTCTAATGTGCCGTTATCTATGTAGTCCTTCAGACCACAGAAAGTGGGTGTCCTGAAATTGGAATCTCCTGAGCGATTTTTTTGTAGCATTTCTAGGCCACGACCGAATTAATTATTTATTCATCCCCGGTGGGATCGGAGCGGAGCGGAGCGGCGTCTCATATTTTATTTACACCTACGAACGAACATAATGTAACGTAATGTAGGTACGTAACAACAAGGGCCTAGTTTGATAAAGTTTGCAGACAGTGAATCGGCTCGGGTCACCTAATCTGTGTCAAACCGGGGCCGCAGCCGCAGTCCCCGCAGTCCTCGCTCGAACACTCGACGATTACGTACGTACGACGGCGGACAGAATGGGCGACGGACGCGTCCGTCGTAGCCCCACATTTTTTTTATGTGTTGTACATACACACAAATACACCGAGAAGCCGCCTGTCCAAGGACAACGTGACCTATAAAATCGTTATTACCATTACGCTTGAAAGCCGTCAGTTTAGCATTTCATCACGCTAACTAACCGTCGATTTGACGACCGACGACGACGTCCATCCACCAAAACAATATTTATGTAGGTACTTATTTGAGTGAGCTAACTAACGTCCAATTAAAGGCGATTATCGGGACTTTAACAAAGCGTCAATAAAAAGTTGGTAGGACACTTTCCTAAGGACGTATTATTAGGAATATACACAGGAGAAGAAGAACGTTAGGACTGTGTTGTGTGGTGGAGGTAATTCAGAATGTCATAAGTTCTGATACACACACATACTAGAACTCGCGCACCGAGGGTTCCGTACAAACCTGTATATATGTGATGTAACTAAAAATTTAAGGTTTTCGGAATTTTTCCTTTATATGTGCTATAAAACATTGCTTCATGCCAAATTTCAAGATTCTAAATCGACTGGAAGTACCCTTTAGGTTTTGATTCCCTTGCGAGTAGTTGCGAGTTTGAAAATATGCGGCTTAAATTGCTGTTTCTTTTTATTGCGTTGACATAGAAATTTTAGTTTGTTACAGCTTAAAGGTATTATAGACCTGAGTATTTGATATGAATTTCAATTTAATACCTCTACGCGTTCATGAGCAAAGGGGTAGTAACTTTAAAATTATTAAAAATATTTTTATTATATGATGTAACTAAAAATTTACGGTTTTCGAAATTTTTCCTTTATCTGTGCTATAAGACGTTGCTTCGTACCAAATTTCAAGATTCTGAGTTCACGGGAAGTACCCTGTAGGTTTTGATTCGAAAATTTGCGGAAATTTGCGGCATAAACGGCTGTATCTTTTGATTGCGTTGGCTTAGAAGTTTGATTTTTTCACAGCTCCAAGGGACAATAGACCTGAGTATTTGCTATAAATTTTAGCTTGATACCTCCACGCGTTCCTGAGAAAAAGGGTCTTGACAGACGGACGGACAACGAAGTGATCCTATAAGGGTTCCGCTTTTCCCTTTTGAGGTGCGGAACCCTAAAAATGAGAAGAGTTATTTAGGTCTGCGCTCTCTAAAGCCAAAAATCACTCGCGAGATCCCCAGTTACATCTGGGACATCTTCTGGGATTTGAAGGACTAGTTGGGGACATGTTAGAGACAGAAACAGGAATAATGATGAGTTAAAAAAGAGGATTGCTATGTGGTAGAGGTTATTCAGAATCTTATGAGCGTTGAGGAGCTTGGTATGTCCGAAGAACGTACTTTATACTGACATGAGATTTTGCATAACTCCCCCTCTATTTAAATGAGATTTTATAGAATTTCTAGTCTCTCTCCCTTCAGTAGGCTCGTCTTTTACCTCGCGTATAGGATTTATCCTAGAATTAGTTTTTAAGGAAATCATAACAATTCTTTTAATTAAAATATTGCTGTGCTATTTTCAAAGACTCGCCCTATCTTTAAATGAGACTCGATGACATTTCTGGACCTCCTCCATTAATCTGGACCTCTTCCTCGCCTTTAGCGGAATTTGGCAAGTTATGGGAGGATTTTCTTTATTTCTCTTAGACAAGATTTAGCATAGAATAAGTTTCTAAGGAAATAATAACAATTCTATGAATTAAAAAGTTCCTGTGAGGTTTTTCAATGAGTCCCTTTTTCCTTAAATGAGATTCAATGAGATTTCTAGGCCCTACTCTTTTTTCTGAAACCTCCCTCCCCTTTGGTGACATTTGATAAGTTGCGGGAGGTTTTCCCTTAACTCTCTTACCCAAAATTTAGCATAGAATGAATTTCTAAGGAAATCATAACAATTATATGAATTAAAACCGAGCGGCATGGTCTAGTGGTCTAGATCATTGCTTAGCATTCGGGAGGTCACCGGTTCGATTCCGGGGCCGGCTACTCTGGTCCAAGTTTTTCTGTGGTTTCCTTGGATCATTTAGGCAAATGCTGGGGTAGTAATATTCCACAGATAGTCTTTCACTTCTCTTCTGTCTTCATTTCGTCCGTCTCATCTTTCTTCCCCCACACCACCACCCACCCATTCCCACGATTCCTGAAGGAGGCTGAAGAGGGCCTTCCGCCCTACCCCCCCGACTTTGCACAAGAGTGTAGGCCGGGGGGGACAGCCCGCCCACCAATATTGGTGGGAATGAAACACCCAAGTTTCTTTCTTTTCTTTCTTATGAATTAAAAAGTTCCTGTGAGATTTTCAATGAGTCCCTTTTTCCTTAAATGAGTTTTCTAGACCCTACTCTTTAATCTGAAACCTCCCTCCCCTTTGGCAACATTTGATAAGATGCACGAGGATTTTCCTTATCTCTCTTACACAAGATTTACCATAGAATAAGTTTTTAAGGAGAAAAAGTTGCTGTGAGATTTTTAATTACTCACCTTCCCTGTAAATGAGATTCGATGACATTATTTTCTGAACCCTCCCCCTTTTTTAGTAAGATTTGGTAAGTTGTGGGAGGACTTTCTTTAAATGGGGTTTTTACCCTAGGATGAGTTTTGAAGAAATTTGTAACAATTCTTTAAATATAATGTTCTGATATTTTTTTGATCTTTTCCTCTCACAACCTATACTTACACTTATTACCGTTTCCATATAAATTTAATTCACTTTTTCTGTTTTACGAGATGCGTAAACCTGCGTTGAGTGTTTTGAAAAGAACATTGGGCTTAATTGGAGCGAGTTTTATGGAAATCCGCGTCTGTTACGGTCACTCGTTCCGATAGAACGGTCTCGCCTGCCGTGGTCCGAAGAGTTACCTTTATTTATAAATGTGTTTCGTTGACGATAATGACCCTTAAACCGCTGGCCTCTCCCGATTGAAATTCAAAGAAGACGTACCGGAGAACATCGCCGTTTGCAAAAAGCTAATACGCATTACTTAATCGCATAATAGTCGACTTAATGTTACCTTTTACATAGAGCATTGTACTTTTTCGGCGGTTGACTTCTACTGCTGTGGCGATTTCTATTTTATTGGTTTTTTCGTCGACCTGGTCGACGACAACGACGGTCATTGTTTTACAGTTTTTTCCAGATCGGTTAACCGTCTATTAAATAAATTAAACTTTTTATCATTTTATTTAGGTCATTTAAGAATCGTCGTTGGTTTGGTGATAAAACAAACTTGATTAATATAAACAATAAAACCAACAAAAAATAGTAAGTAATATTGTCGTTTTAAGGAGAGCAAGGCCGCTGTTGTTTAGAAGAACGTATTTTTATGAGATATTTATAACATTAGTTACAACGCATCTACATATTTTGTTGGTTTGGTTACACATGTCGAATCAATTTCGTTAGTAGTATGTATGTAAAATATAAACAATAGTTGCATGTACAGTGTCACGTTCGTAGGTCACGAGCCAACGGACGCTGCGCTGATGCTAATCAAGCCTGAAAATCAGATAAAAAGACACGCGTTATAACAGCAACAACAACAACATTAAATGATAAGTACCGTAGAGATAAAAGATAACGAAGATAAACATTAATTTATGTGACATTAAATAACATATTGCTTCTTACCAAACATACGTACATAGGTACCTACTCAACAAACTGCACAGTTTCAAAGAACAACACCTGTTTTGAGAATTACCTTACGATTACTGTATTTTGTATATTGTAGATAGATGCTTGTGTGTGCATGCAGTGTCCGTCCAGAGGCGTGCATTATATTAGGTAGATACTATAGATATATGTCCAGGAAGGAGTCGTATTTTATTGAAAGTTGCATAGATGTTGGCAAAATAGGTAAATGGCTAATGCGAAAATTATGTATGTGTTAAGATCAACCTACCGGAAGACATAACAAGAAAACGACAAGAAATATTTACTTAATAAGTACCTATGTACGTGAAGAATTAGCGGACGTTTAATAATAATGTAAATTAAATACTGCTAAATAATTTTCAGTTTACCTGCTGCTGCTGCTTTGTATTTGTAATTAACTGGATAGTACCTCTACAAAACATCGTCCTGTTTCAGAAGTCTTATCATAATTTTTCTTTTAATAAATAGACCATGTGAACATATCGTTTCAGCTCAGAAAATTAGTAGATAAGTAATATATTTGACACAACAATCCGGTCCCCTCCACCAAGTCTACGACGTAGATAATAATTAAAATTGCCCCTAATCAATTCGTGTCAATTCGCCCTTAACTTCCAGTGTACCAGTGGCGGTTTGTTTATCGAATCGACCCACCAATGAATGAATTCCAGGAACAATTCTTTTCTTATCCAGTGCGGATCATCGAAAGACCTTTGTTTTCACTTCAGTTCGCTGAATCCCTCAGGACTGCATGCATACATACATACACATAGCGCATATACCTGACCTACATATTGCTTTTAACAGCCAGCACACCTGTCTTATATAGATATAATCACAAACACAATTACAAACTTTAAAAACTACGCTTGGTCCTTAATACATTCAAATTTCATTCTAGTTCACAAAAATTTTCATGATGTAGCTAAAAATATATTCAAATTGTGTATAATAGAGTTTTTTTATTTTATTGCATAATAATCCGGACGTTTTGGTGAGAAAACATCAGAAAATGTCCGGATTTTTATGCATAAAAATAAATAAATAATTCGGGAAGAATAACTTTATAGTATACATAGTAAGTAAGTAAATTAACTATAAGTCAACTAATGTAACATATTTGTTGAGTATTTTAGGTACGTGCATTTAAGGATCAGTCAGTATTGTCCTGTTGAAAGTATCCGTGACTAAAGATTGCATGTGCCATAATTCCATCCACAGACGCAGCATTTTGTAGCAAAAAGAAACAAAAACTGATTCGGCCATTCTCTTTAAGAAACTTAAATACTGTTTAGAAGTGTTAACGTCACTTCTACTTGAAAAGTGTATGCATTGTTTTGTGCTTTAACAGGGAACTTTCAGTAGCCTGAACACCTGTGTTAAGAAGGATTTAAACGGGAAACATGGAGCTTAGCTTATTAGTCTTTTAAGTCGTACGTTATGCATTCGTAAATAGGTGGGAAAAAACAAAATTAATACATACTTACTTAAATAAATAAATAAGTACAGTCAAACTTCTAAAGTAGATAAGTCGAATTTTTAGGGGCAATGTAATTAAGCAGTGAGGCAGTTTAATAAATTAAATCTTACAAAAAAGTGGAAAGTGGTGCACCGAAAAAATATATAATTTATCTATTTGTAACAAACAATAAATACATATAACTGCTCATTTGCGTCACTTGACGATTCGAGTTATCGAAGTTCAACTGTAAAGAATCCAATTTATATTCTCCCCTCCGTTGTTCTCATTAACGTCCTTCCTTCCCTTCCTGTCTACCTACATGTACCTATGTAACCCATACACACACAGGTAGGTAGATAGGTATATAATGTACTTATGTGCATATATCAGGTAGGGTTAAAAGGAAGAAATGGAGAAGTGTCAATCATCGATGCTAAAGCTGTTAGCAGCTGGCTGGATGAACTGTGAGAGACTGACTGACTACCTGCTGCCGGCGTTTCGTTCGTTGATTATAATTCATCGTGTTACCATTAAATCATTTAGTTCCGGCAGTGACCTGACCGCCACGCCATCGCCATCATGTCCCACACCAAACGCCCGATACAATCGATTAATTTTCATACGACTGGGTTTAAAGATGTCGACCCACGGCGACAATCAATCGATCGAGTGATTGACTTGTCGCTCGTCGTGATTGTCAGTCTTGATTATTTGATATCCTTTAAGTTTTAATAGATAATTAAACTCACATTAGAATACAGGTGCGTGCCCCATTTCTGCGTATATACAATTGAACTTCGGTAACTCAAATTACAATGAGACAGTTCGAATTTGTATGTATTTGTTACATCATTAGGGTTCCGCACCTCAAAAGGAAAAAGCGGAACCCTTATAGGATCACTTCGTTGTCCGTCCGTCTGTCAAGACCCTCTTTCTCAGGAACGCGTGGAGGTATCAAGCTAAAATTTATACCAAATACTCAGGTCTATTGTCCCTTGGAGCTGTGAAAAAATCAAACTTCTAAGCCAACGCAATCAAAAGATACAGCCGTTTATGCTGCAAATTTCCGCAAATTTTCGAATCAAAACCTACAGGGTACTTCCCGTGAACTCAGAATCTTGAAATTTGGTACGAAGCAACGTCTTATAGCACAGATAAAGGAAAAATTGCGAAAACCGTAAATTTTTAGTTACATCATATAATAAAAATATTTTTAATAATTTTAAAGTTACTACCCCTTTGCTCATGAACGCGTAGAGGTATTAAATTGAAATTCATATCAAATACTCAGGTCTATAATACCTTTAAGCTGTAACAAACTAAAATTTCTATGTCAACACAATCAAAAGAAACAGCAATTTAAGCTGCATATTTTCAAACTCGCAACTACTCGCAAGGGAATCAAAACCTAAAGGGTACTTCCAGTCGATTTAGAATCTTGAAATTTGGCATGAAGCAATGTTTTATAGCACATATAAAGTTTTTAGTTACATCACATATATACAGGTTTGTACGGAACCCTCGGTGCGCGAGTACGACTCGCACTTTGTCGGTATTTAATTTTTGGTCAAGAGAAAAGTTTTTCAAGTACGTTTTAATGGCAAATAATTGTAGTAACCGAGCTGCCTCATTGCTTAATTAGGTACATGGTATCACTGTTAAAATCGTACATTACTAAGAGATTCCCCCAAAAATTCGACTTACAGGAGTTGGGCCAAATATTATCTTCGTCTTATCAAGAGATACAATTCGAGTTATCAAGTAAAAATTACACGCATCTCTCATAGTTGATGCTATTACCAAGAAATTTGGTTCGACATATCAAAATTCGACTTATCGACTTTCGAAGTTTGACTGTAAGTATGTATCAATTTTGCTTTTTCCCACCTATTTAAGAATGTATAACGTACGACTTAAAAGACTAATAAGCCAAGCTCCATGTTTCCCGTTTAAATCCTACTTAACACAGGTGTTCAGGCTACTGAAAGTTCCTTGTTAAAGCATAAAACAATGCATACACTTTTCAAGTAGAAGTGACGTTAACACTTCTAAACTGTATTAAAGTTTCTTAAAGAGAATGGCCGAATTAGTTTTTGTTTCTTTTTGCTACAAAATGCTGCGTCTGTGGGTGGAATTATGGCACATGCAATCTTTAGTCACGGATACTTTCAACAGGACAATACTAAAATATTCAACAAATATGTTACATTAGTTGACCTGTAGTTAATTTACTTACTTACTATGTATACTAAAAAGTTATTCTTCCCCAATTATTTATTTATTTTAATACATAAAAATCCGGACATTTCCTGATGTTTTCTCACGAAACGTCCGGATTATTATGCAATAAAATAAAAAAACTCTATATGCAATTTACTTTATTAATTCGTTGAATATATTTTAAGCTACATCATGAAAATTTGTGTGAACTAGAATGAAATTTTAATGTGTCAAGGAACTAAAGCAGGGATGGCGAACCTTTTTTGATGCCACAAAGTCATAAAAATTCTTTTTTAAATAGGTAACGTGCCACAATAAAATTTCATTCGAAATGTTAGCGTGGTGAAACTATACACTGTAAGTATAATTAAACAAACAAACAAAAGCAATTCATATTTAAAAAATTTTTTATTACTCAATGTTTTACAAAAAGCAATATGCAAGAAACAAAATTCACGTTAAAAAAAAAATTGTTTTTAATGTGATTTTTGTTGCTGTACACAAGATGATAAAGATTTAATATCTGGTTCATATTTAGTTAATTTCAACAGTACGCATGCAGAGCTCGACTCATCCGTCATTCTATTCCTATATGTATTTATTTATAATAAAATTTAATTCTGAAAATAGAGATTCATATGCCCACGTCGATGAAAATATTGATAAAATTGCCTTTGCTAATATTTTTTAAGTTTTAAACAATTAAACGTGTCAGGAACTGAATTCCATGTACATATAGTTAGAATTTCATCTTCTGCAATTTTATTTATTTTATCCAATAATCGATTACTTTCAATAATTTCTAAATCATTTCTTAAATCAACAATTTTTTTGTTCTATATGGTATTCAACTAATTCCATTTCTAATTCATTAAAATTTAACCACTCAAGGACTTTTAAATTTAATTTTTCAAATGGTATTGTATCAGGATATAAAATAAAATTTGATTCGAGCGCTGCGAGAGCAACAACATTCAAATACCTTACGAAGGCGAAACTGGATACGCAAATTTTTTTTATCTAATGCGCATCTGTATATAGTTCGAAAGAATTCATGCGATATTTTAATAATAAAATGTATAATTTGACGGTTCTAGTTAACATACTAAGACAGATATTCAGTACTACAAATTTATATCATAAACTATAAATTAAGTGTAGATTAATAATTTTTAATTTATTTCTATTTAAAAAGAACTTTAAAAAAATATTTTGTTTTTGTGCGTGCCATCAAAATTTTGAAACGTGCCACTTGTGGCACGAGTGCCAATGGTTCGCCATCCCTGAGCTAGAGTAATTTTTAATTTTGATTTTTTATGTTTGTAAAAGAGTGTCGACCTAAAAAATAATACAGATTATGTCTATAGAAGACAGGTGTGTTGGCTGTTACAAGCAATATATGTAAATGTATGTATGCAGTCCTGAGGGACTCAACGAACTGGAAAACAAATAAAGGTCTTTCGATAATCCGCCCCAAATAATTTATTTTTTGTAAAATAGAAAAATTGGTTCAGGACGACAGTTACCTTAACAGAAGTAGGAATGGAAGGTATGAAAAATGTCCCACCTGAGGAGCTTCTGGGCGTTTCGGTCGACCCGTAGGTACTTCTTTTAGCTTTTTTTGCTTGCTAGTAGAGTCACAGAGGAGGGTTGAAGGTTATGAGAAAAAAGGCAAACGACACGGGACTCGGCTAAAGAAGTCCGTTTCCGTCAGACGTCCAGTTGGTTAGTTTGTTGGTTGGGTGGTTTTACAAGCTCGCCTTCTTCCTTCTTGTTCTTCTTTGCCCGCGCGTTTTCTCACGAGTGAGCAGCGGATGAAGAAGCTGGTGATGATGGTGATGATGATGGCATCGACGGCAGAAGAAGCGAGTAGAAGGACTCCGACAACAGCAAGCATTTGGTAGGTTAGGTACAATACAAGAGGCAAACCACCGACTAACACACCGCTCGCACCGACAAAGTTGAGGACAAATTAATTAGCGGTAAGCTGCATGCTGCTGCTCGTAACGTTCGTTCGTCCGTTCGTTTGTTAGTTGGTTGCGTTAACAGTCCTCTCTGTGCATTATGGACGACAGCTATTTTTCGACAGTTAATGCCCACTCGAAAGACAGATTGGCCAACAAACGCAATGTGTGGCAATCGACGTGGTTTAAAAACGTTCAGGACATTAATTGGGATTGCACGTACAAAAAAATCTTAAAGTAGCCTGTTGTAGACAGGAGCCAGTCAAGTCAGGGTGGTCATTTCTTAGAAATATTAAATAGTTATTTGTAAGTAGATATTCATTTTAGTCAGTCCCCTAAATGAAATGAGATTATGTAGTAAGTACTTAGGTATTAAAAAGTTGCATGAAATTCCGTTTCCATCAACTTAATTGGCGTTAACAAAAGACGAGACGAGAACATTTTAAATTAAAAAAATCAAAAAATCATTAGTTATTAATTAATTGAATGCTCTATAAGAACTGCTAGAACTTGTGATATAGTTCATTACAAAGTTAATTCTACTATTTCTTTTATGTTTTATCAATTAAATTCTGACACCTTTACGTAGGTACCTACCGATTTTATGATTCAACAAAACACTTTTTCCAATTGGACAAGATTTCATAGTGTACTGTTAAGCTGGCTGTTACGCAAAAAAAAATTCACCAAGTAATCTCCCGCCAAGGTTACATAATATAATCCGCGCCGGTTACATTTTCTTTTTAAAGGTCAATACAAAATGAAAGCGCCTGATTGAATGCACCGCCAGTGTTTTAAGACCTTATCATAACTACGACATACGTGTATGTGCACAGCATGTAATAAATTATTCTCACAATCCATTGCCGCTTCTTATAATACATAGTAAGTAAGTAGGTAAGGTACCTACTACATAAGTAGTGAAAGCTGCACGTACACGTATAGGTAATAAAACCTGCGTAATAAATTAATGAAATTATCTCTTTTGGCCTTAAGACAGCAGCTTAAAGTTTGAGACTGACGACTGACTGACTTGTTCAGATACTTATTAGAATATCTACCATCCGTATCTTTATAAGTAAAGTTTTGTTGAGGATGTGGAAGGATCACGTCTTTGAACTTGATGGATCTCATCAGCACGCGGACACCATATAGTTGGGCGCCATTTGTCAGAATCCGTTGCAATGAAAACCCAAAATTTTAATTAATTACAATAAATAAGTACAAATTTAATTACATGTAACATAATAAGAAGTATGAGTAGCACTTTCGTAACTATTGCATGTAACTGACGATTAGAAACACCTGTTGCGTTTAAATATCTCCATGTGTACCTACTGGTGTAGTTTTCTCATCGTCCATTAAACGTAAAAAGAAAACCAGATGTTATTTTCTGTATAGGTACCCACAGTGGCGACTATTATCCATACATAGATCAGGTGGGGTAATTTTAAAAGCGGGGTAATTGTAAACAGGCTCTTTATTTCGATGAAATAGGACTCTTGATGGGAATTATAGACTGTGGTGTTGACTTCTGACGGTTGTTGGATGCTTTAGCGCGTTAAACAGCAGAGGAAGAATGTCGCAATATTTTATGTTAAACAGTGAAAATATTTCTATATAATATATAATTTTTGGGGTTATTGTGAACAAGGCTTTATAAATACAATTTTCTTTGGAATTCACGTTTGAAAGCGAATTGTTCACTTTTGCCCCATTAAAAACCTTTATAAAGCCAGTACAAACAAGATGATTGTTCACATTTACCCCTAAGTTTTCGACTGCGTTAATAAGTGAAGGGGTAATTTATTGTAAACTTATTTTTTTGCAAAAAAATCCGAATTTGCATATTTAACAACAGTAATTCACTTAAAACCAAACAAGGACCTAAATTAATCATATAGTCGCCTAAATTTAATCTTCATCTAAGACACATCGAGCTTCAAAAGTCGAAACTTCCAAAATCGTTCACAATTAGGTACCCCACCTGACAGGGTAAATATTTTAATGAATAACATGCGAAGTTAGGATAATATATTTTTTCTTATTTTAACATGGTCCTTGTCTACACTTAGGTACTTGTATAGGTATCAGTGGCGGCTCGTGGTCGAATACGAAGGGGGTTCACAAAGTCAATAACATGTAGGTAATATCAGAACATGAAGCGCATTTTACGATGTTGTAAATGCGCCGCAGGCGAAGATTTTTAATATTTTTAGGAGAACCAAATACTTATGGCATTTAATAACACAATAAATAAAAATCTTTCGTTTACTTATACAGGAAATCCATTCGTCTATGTTTTGAATTAGCAAACACACAACACTCATTAGGATTACCGGCAAAAATCAGGCACGGAAAGCAAAATAATGCGTTTAATTTATTACACCCACACAACCACGAAGTTTTTTTATACTGTTCTACTTTAAACACACGTTTGAACTTTTTACTTTTTAAGGTACACTCTTGTGTCAGCTGTAGTTTTGGGCGAGGTGGACCCCTTTTCTTTATTTCGAAACGATTTTGAAAATTATTTGAATTTTCTTTAATATATTTTACCGAACACGACTCCATCATTTACGTAATATTTTAATTAACACGTATTGTGCAAAAATTGTGCGTCATTTACAATTAGTGTACTTTGAACTCTGAAATCTGAACATATTTTTTTTATTATCGGTTCCTACCAACACTAGCTTCCGGAGCCTTTAAAAATGACTCGTACTGGATATTTTCACCAGGTGGCAGGCTAACCGAAGTTGCAGAACCCTGGCAGACTGTCGGGTACCCGTGCCGACATTATTCCGGCTGATTCCGGCTTCTTGTGCAGTGCACCTAAACGGTGTATGTTGAGTGTATTTTATCTTCCATTTCACGCGTCCGACGCCTTTCTTTCTAACACATGG
The DNA here is from genome assembly GCA_029378335.1 of Agrilus mali. Taxonomy (NCBI): domain Eukaryota; kingdom Metazoa; phylum Arthropoda; class Insecta; order Coleoptera; family Buprestidae; genus Agrilus; species Agrilus mali. The sequence continues at coordinate 29,189,375 of CM055657.1, read as the reverse complement.
ACATCACACGGAGTATCGCTCTCGTGCTATGTTCAGAATAAAACTTGAACCAAAAAAGTTAGGTAAAGTCGTCAGCGACACAACAATAATTTAAATATTTTCTATGGGTTACGGATTGGTGTTTTGTAACTATCAACTATGAAATGGTAAAATAGATGTATATTATACGATAATCATCAATAATATAATAAATATTAAAAGGATTAAATTATATGGTGTAATTAGTTCAATTTTTAAGAAGGTACACTGAACAAATGCACCTACAGTAAAACCGCCACTGATTGGTATCATGGGTTTTAGACGTATATCAAGCTAGCACGACAAAGTTATTTTTCCGATTTCTGACTTGCACTATAATTTGTCGCTAATTTGTTACAAAATCCAAAAATTTGTCGGTCGTGCCGTTTAGCCATAATCAGCTGTAGTGCTAGCTTGATATCAAGCTAGCACTACGTATAGCGTATCTCGAAAACAAAATGTCGTAGAATATTATTGTAAAGGCCATAATTTGTCGCTGAAAGATGACACATTCAACTAATTCGTCGCTAGTCTTATCTCCAGCTGATAAGCTGACACTGCGTATGGCATAATTCAAAGTAGAAATATAGTAGAAGCATACTGTAAAGACCAAAATTTGCAGCAGTTTTTCGCTTATCAGTTGAAGATAAGACTAGCGACGAATTAGTTGAATGTGTCATCTTTCAGCGACAAATTATAAAGCAAGCCAGAAATCGGAAAAATAACTTTGTCGTGCTAGCTTGATATGTACACAGAAAAAAAAACTATTTTAAAACAAGAAAATATATTGCTTTGAAGATATTTACTCATTTTAAATAAATAAATACTTCTTTTTAGTATTTTGCTTTGTGTTAAGAAAACAAGAATATTTCCTTCAACACTTTTATTTACTTACTGCGATTGATTTAAAGAAAGAATTTTTGTTTTGAAACAAATTTATACAGGTTTCGATCGAAGACTAACTCTGTTCTTAAAACAACTCAAGGAACTACTTGGAATGAAAATGTTTCTTTTGCTACAACTTTTTGAATGGTTTAAACAAAAAGTAATTTCTTAATTTTAAGACATTTCTGTTTTGAAACAAATAAATATTAATTCTATTCAAGTAGCCGAAAACTGGATTGGATAAAGCACTTCTTCGAAACAAAACAGTTCTGCTTTCGATAAAGCATTATCATTTTATTTTAAAGAACATTTTATTTAGTACAAATATGTGACGCTTTGATGAGCTCCCGTTTCGATTTTCAATATATTGCGTCATACGTTAATGAACTATCAGTGTAAAGTGAGTTGTTGGTGCACAATAAAATTTTCTGAAAAAGCAGGGGTATATTTTTATAATAAAATGGAAGAATTTTTAAATAAAATTGGCTTTGGAGAAGCATTTGCAAGTAAGTACCCATTAAAATACTTAATTTTTACGAATTTATTTATTAATTATATTTAAAATAGAAGTATGAAATAATGCAAAATTTTGCATGGTAAATATGTAATAGAGCCGCAATATTAGAATTAAGTTTTTAATTCATTCTGTATCACGTTATCTGCTGTATGTAGGTACATAAATATCTACAAATCAATTTTATCCACAACGAATCCTCAACGAAGTAGTAGTAAAATAAAACTGTTTTTTATATAGCAGTAGGTATCTACAGTTTAGCAAAATTTGTAAGCGCGCTTTCTCTCGATAAAGAAAAAATGGCTACTACCTACTGCTATTTGAAAATCGTTTATTGTGGATTGTATATGTATAGAAAAGGTTTTCTATAATAGAAAATTTACACTTTTAGCAAGTCGATTGTTTGATCGATAAACCAAGAATTCTAGTTTTGATTTTAAATTAAAAACAATAATTTATATTACAGCTACTGGAATCATTTGGACTAAACAACTTCTTATCAAAATGGCAAACTTGAGCAATCACTACGTTACATTAAAGAGCTTTAATAAGGTCGAATCAGTAAATGGAAGTAAAGTTCTTATCATGGATAAAAATAAAAAGACGCATTTTCCAGTCATGATGCATACACTCCCTACTGGTGAATCATACGTAACACTAAAATGTCTTAAGCAATTTTTTTTAGTTCCTTTCATACTATTGTTCATGTGTGTATCGTTGTCCTTTTTATTATTTTATGTTCAATAAAGATATGTTACAATAATCACATCTTATTTATATACCATTCCATTGATTTGTAAAATTGCTTTATTATTAAAAATAAAAAATTAAGAAAAAAATAAATTTTCAAACAAATTTTTGTTATTTTGGTATGAAAATGTTTCATGTTTAATACAAAAATATACCGCTTTCAACTCAAATATTAATCGAGTTTATTATGAAGAAGTACCATCTTAAATGGAAACATCCGTTTCTTGTGTTGAAGAAAAATAGTATTTTTCCAAGCCCGCAAATCTTATTTTAAGAAAACGAAATTGTTGAAATCAGTAGATAAATATTCTGTTTAAAGGAATACATTATTCTAACGAAGAAATATTATGGTCTTCGTAAGTAAACTCTTTTTCGCTTCAAACGTTGCTGTATTTAACTGAAAGTATATATTCTTAAATGAAACGCAGCATTTGATTACCATTAAAACTTTTAAACTCTTTATTCAAGAAAATATTTATTTGCGTATATATGAAACAAAGATTTTCTTGAATGAAGTGTTATTTATTCACATTAAATATACTCTTTTTTCCGTGTATAGGTACGTGGCTTTTAGCATAAATTAGTTCTTAATAAGCCATAAAAATCACATAAAAATATTTATAATACTTTAGGTAGATATCTGTCTAATAGAAACACGTGTTGAAAAGTATTTCGTATGAATATTGCTTAAATTTTGTTGAAATTTTGGTGTTCAGAACATTTTTAATCCCGATGTGAATATTAGTAGATATGTATTTCCGTTTAATAAATAAACCGTGTTCATATCGGTTATGAAATGATATTTTGTAATTGTTGGATGATTGCCATCAACAGATCCCTCTTCTCATATTTATTAAGTCACTTAAAAATACCCACCGAGATTGCGAGAAAGACCCGCCCGACCCGGCTCGTTGTCAGACAGATTTTCCGAACCGAGAGCAAGCCAATCGTCGTCTGTCTGAATTATTCAAATGAAATTTAATTTGCAGTTACATCGGAGGCTAATAACATTTTGAATTCTGCATTCAGTTTTTATTATTAGGGGTTGATGTAGGTGCGGTGTCACAATTTTTTTTAAAAAGTACTTACCTACCAACTACAATTAGGATTATAAAATAGATTCGTTATTGAGTGGTTTGTACTTACTTAACTCATCAACTCAACAAAATAGACGTTAATTAAAAACATGTAGATGTGTATGAAACAAATGTTATTTTTCACGACAGACAGTCAGTTTTACGTTATTTAGATGAAAGAGAAATAACTACCGAACAAAGTAATTTAATTAAATCTTGTGCAGGCGACCAACAGCGCAGATTTGTACATAAAGTTGTTAAATGTTAACGTTACAGATTTTAATTACGAAAATACGAAAGTTACATTTTTAACTTCCACAAATTTAGCTACATACATTACAATTTAAATTAAATATTTTCTTCTATCAAAGCATTCACCAAAGCTGCAAAACTGGCATGAGTATTTTTACTCGCACAGCAGAGGTTTTAAAAATTCAATATTTGCATTCTGGTACCATATATTCTGTAAGAGTTTATTTTTAGGGTTCCGCACTTCAAAAGGAAAAAGCGGAACTCTTTTCCGTTGTCCGTCCGCCCGTCTGTCAAGACCCTTTTTCTCAAGAACGCGTGGAGGTATCAAGCTAAAATTTATACCAAATACTCAGGTCTATTGTCCCTTGGAGCTGTGAAAAAAATCAAACTTCTAAGCCAACGCAATCAAAAGATACAGCCGTTTATGCCGCAAATTTCCGCAAATTTTCGAATCAAAACCTACAGGGTACTTCCCGTGAACTCAGAATCTTGAAATTTGGTACGAAGCAACGTCTTATAGCACAGATAAAGGAAAAATTGCGAAAACCGTAAATTTCTAGTTACATCATATAATAAAAATATTTTTAATAATTTTAAAGTTACTACCCCTTTCCTCATGAACGCGTAGAGGTATTAAATTGAAATTCATATCAAATACTCAGGTCTATAATACCTTTAAGCTGTAACAAAATCAAACTTCTATGTCAACGCAATCAAAAGAAACAGCAATTTAAGCCGCATATTTTCAAACTCGCAACTACTCGCAAGGGAATCAAAACCTAAAGGGTACTTCCAGTCGATTTAGAATCTTGAAATTTGGCATGAAGCAATGTTTTATAGCACATATAAAGGAAAAATTCCGAAAACCTTACATTTTTAGTTACATCACATATTTACAGGTTTGTACGGAACCCTCGGTGCGCGAGTTCGACTCGCACTTGCCCGATATTTTTTTATAAAAACGCCGATATACGTTAGGTAGATAATTGATTTGTATTGGAGTTCATAAACAAAAATGAACTCGTTCTGTTAATTAAATAAAACAAAATTTATGTTTTTTTTTTATAATGAAGTGTGACACGTCTAGCTTAAGCTTTATATCAAATATAACGAACGTGACAAAATCTCGATAGTCACATAAACATACATAATAGAAGTAGTGTAAGAAAAGAAAATAAACTAAATGACTGTGTACAAAAGTTAGTCGAAACTGAACAACCAAACTACAAAGACGTTTAAACTATTGTAGAAAATAAAAATTACTCCAACTCAATAATTAATGTGTTTCATTTATAATTTCATTTTTGAATTTTTGGTAGTCTTTCTGTGATATTTTCCAGCCCCTCCCTTCCTGCAACCCCTTAATTATAATGTAGCTTACCCAACATTTTTTCAAATAGAAATTAAATTTTATATGAGGACTATTTGACTGAAACAAAATGAGCAGTCCTACTCCTACTTTGTTGACATTATCGGATTGAGTTTTAGAAGAGATTCTCATAGAGCCCCCACATGACCAACCCTAGGTTGCCATTTGAAAGAAAAAGTTGGGGTAGCTACAGATTAATTAAGGGGTTGCAGGAAGGGTACTGAAAATATCAATTAACTCTACCTAACATGTTTCAGCGTTTTTATAAAAAATAACCCTTACAGAATATTCGTTGCTTTTATACAATAGGTAATACATATATATGAAAAAAGATAAATTTATATCACAGTAGATAGGTAATGGAAAGAAAGTTGTTGAATAATATTACTTAGATTAGCCAGTGATAAAAATGTGGACAAGAAAGTCTGCTGCTGACAAATTTAATTAACTCAACAGACTACTTATTGTGTTGTATAATTAAAAAATTAACGTTTTTGTTTGCACAGTAGACGTAATTTAACTACCTAGTGCATAATAAGGGAAATCGTTTCGACAATAAATTATTCAGGTGTAAAATACCTATGTAGATACGTATGTAGTAAAATTGCTTTACAAAAATTATTTAAATCTGTAGGTACTTAACTAGATTTAGGAGAACAGGGTGGTCGAAATAAATTAATAATTTATATCTACTAGGTACTCAAAGTGGCTATTTTATCGTCTCATTTTTCGCAGTAGGTACATAACATTATATGTTACGATACTTTTCAGTCTATTTATATATACCTATTATGTATGTATACAGGGTTTTTCAAGTTGATGGGCTATTAGAAGTATATTAATTAGTAGAAGGAATTCAATTCTGAAACTTGGGCTCATTTGGTTATTGTTTATGCCGCTTCTTTTAAAAATATTTTCAAGTTCGATTTACATCCGGTTATACCGGAAGTCGATACCAACTTTCTTATTTTAAATGGAATGGTATATTTTTTACGCTGAATTCGAATAAAACGTGTAATTCTAAGGTAAGTTTGATAACCAACTTGTACACCTATGACGATCGGTTTCTGAGTTAATTTAATTTATAGAAAAAAAATCGCTACCGCAACCCAAATTATAAAAAATCATAACTTCCACAAAATACGACTTAGAGTGTTGAAATTTTTACTAGTAATAGCTGAATATTAGTGCTAACGCCTTGGCAAAATTGAATTAAATAATTTATACAGGGCGTTCAAAATAAAATTCTAAAATTGAAAAACTTCAAACACGAATTACTCCGTTTTTTCAAATGGCACCTACTATTTTTTATTTTTTCAATCGATTCGTTTTTTTATCCTCTTTCGATCTATATGGATACTTCCTATTTTATTTGAAAATTTTGGAATAATTTTGAATTATTACTTAAAATAGGAAGTATCCATATAGATCGAAAGAGGATAAAAAAAAGGAATCGATTGAAAAAATAAAAAATAGTAGGTGCCATTTGAAAAAACGAGGTAATTCGTGTTTGAAGTTTTTCAATTTGTAAATACAGTATATTTCGTTTATAACGACGATGAAAGGATCATTAAATTCCGTCGCTATATCCGGAAGTCGCTATATAAAAAGAAATAGAGAAAGAATGCAAGAAGGAAATTAGAAAAGCAAGAAAAGTACTAAGTACCCAGTAGTAACTGATTCTTGATTTAACTTTATCAACCTTAACATTTATAAACAATTAATAAGTACAACTGCTGACTATCTGTGAATGTAAAGAAAAGATAAAAAAGTTTTGTGCTTAGACTCGGTCGCAGTATCAGTCAGTATGAGATTTCTAGCATCTTGTAATTAATAGTTCATTAAAATTAGTCGCTAAAACCGAAATCGACGGACGTTACATCCGAAGTCGTTACAGTCAAATTTTGTTGTTAAATTCAAGGGACTTTGTTGTGTTTTGTCGTTACAACCAAAAGGTCGTTACAACCGAAGTGAAATCCACTGTACATAAAATTATAATCTTATAAATAGCCCTTGATTGGTTTAAAAATGAAAATAAAAGTTCTTTAATAGATACTTACTTTCTACGTTGCTGTAATGTTGCAACGGTTTGCTTTGTTCTGTACATTGCATCTGTTAAAACTTTTAAGTAAAACCCTTAGCTTTTTTTTCTCACAGAAAACTTAAAACAGTGAGTGCGTTTCAAAGAGACAAAAGCAGCAATTTCTAGCTCGTAAATAAACTTTTGTCTAGACTGGAAGGTTACAACACATAATACGTAATATTGTATGTATGTATGTAAACAAACTAAACTGATGCAACCTTGACTCTGACTTTTACGTAACATGTGAAAACAAACTAACATCAGTGGAAGCAACATTTTTTTATTAAACACGTGTTAAAATGTACTGTGCCTTATGTAAAACAGACAACACGTACTTATTTACAATCGTTTTGAGACTAAAAGTAGCACATACACTCGTCATATTATCACAATAGGAAGTTTATTTTTGAAAATTATTGCATAAATACTTGAAAGAAAGTAGTTAGGTAACAGAAACAAACAAAAAATATGTAAAAAAATTAGTAATGCATTTCTTCTATTTATAGGCAGATAAAGTAAGAATATTATAAATATTTTTCTGGCTTATTAACAACCAATTTATGCTAAAACCTATCATGGGTTTTACTTTTTGAGAAGCTTAAAAATATTATTGAGATTGCTTTTCAGATATTTGTAAGTACCCAAAGATAAATAAATCTTTATACAAATTAGAAACTATGGTAACGCTCGCTTATAACGTACCTACACGCTTATTACGAACACGTGCACGGTTGGTTATAACGTAATATAAGTATCAAAAGTTCCGGCAGTTTTTATGGAGCACTCGATAGGAAAATAATTTTTATAACGTACAAACCATTGCTGGTATTATTACGTACTTCTGATATGAAATATTCTAAAAAATTTAAAATTAAATACAACGCATTTTTTATTCATTAATATTTTTTTATTTCAACACTGGCAACCTTTGTGTGCATTTTTAGGCCTATTTTAATTTAAGAATTTCTTCTAATAATTTAAATGCCCCCCTTTTCCCTTACTTAATTTAATTTTGAAACATTTTATTAAACAAGTAACAAGTTGACAACTGCAAATTTAAATTAAAAAACATAAAAAGTGTCCAGGATACTTAAAAACATGAATCTAGGTACTTTCCTAAATAATTAATAAAAATTTTAATAAAGAGACTGTAGTCTAATTCTGTTTTAACGAAGTTATTGTTATATTATTATTAAAGTCCCCTCAAGTACGTTATAACCGAGTCTTACATTAAATAGTTACAAAATAAATCCAAATTGTGTGGTTTTAATTTTAGTTGGAGAATTCAAATAAAAACGTTGTCGGAAAAAATGGAGCAAATTTTATGAGAAAAGACGGGCAAAAGGTCGTTATTTTAATTCAATGTTGACTCACAAAGGGTGCTATAAAAAGGAATTCCTTTTCGAGGGCATTAATATTAAACTACGTAATCTCGTTTGTTACAATGAAACGAAAATTCCATGCGAATAAACACATAAAGGATCTTGTTTACATAATTACTCTCAAATTTAATAACTTAACAACAAAACAATATTTTCAATTTTGAATATATATATAGCATCCCTTATAGATACGTATTACCGGATTTCCTTCTTCTTCTTTGTCTTCAGCAGGTTTAACGACTAGTCCAATCGAACTCACAACCACCCTCTGGCTGTTATTAGAATTATAACCCTTAACAGTACGAAACAGAAATTAATTTACTATAACATAGGTACTTCTTATTCTTAACACATTAGTTTTTTAATAAATACAAAATTTGTGTACTTAGGTAGATATATAATATGATATTTCCCACATCAATTAATTTAAAATGGCGACGCTTTTACGTACGCATCACGTGTACTGTAGGTATTTAAATTTTATCGTCAAAGATTTCAAATTGGTCGTTGACTAATTTTTAGTACAACTTCGGTTAAACATATGTAAACATTAACGACGACAAGTATCTTTGCCAAAAGCATTAATCGGTTCGTTTGAAAATTTAGTGTTGCGTTTATGCTGTTTAGAAATTCAGTTATTAGTAACCAGTCACAGTCACAGTCAGTCAGAATCAGAACCCTTGATGTTGATCCCATAACTAGGCTAAAAATATCCTCTGGTGAGGATTGCAACAGTTAGAAACGTGATTTAGATTTTACATGCCAAATAACTTTAACACTTTCTTTAGATAAAAATTTAAACATCAAGTAATTGATGGAAGGTGGTTTTGGTGATATAGGGTCACAACACAACTGCAACATTATTAATGGTCAGAATGAACTTATTTGTTGTTATCAACAATTTATATAAATATTTGATATTAAAATAAAAATGTGCTGTTTGTTTTGTGTTTTCATGCATCATCATTTTTATAAATTGCATTGTTCCGTAATCTCTCGAATGTAATTGCAGGTCGACGAGACTTTAATGTTGAGTACTTACCAGTACTTGATAAACGGGATTACTTCCTGGTTCAAAATGCAAGTCAATTGTTACTAATTACGAGCTTGAATCATAAGCAAATAATGAAAGTTAAAGTTTCCTAAAATTATATAATTAATATATTTTCTGATTAAAATTAAAATTATAATACCTTCTCTGTAAACTGTTTCTATTGTCTACATTTGCCTTTAATGGTATTCAGGATGGGGTGGAGTTGTATCTAGGGATGGAAATGGTCTCCAACCTAACCCTACGTGGTAGGTACGTAGAGCATCCACGAACAAACCTAATGAAAGTTTTCGTGTCGTGTTAATGGAGATGTAATGGCCATTAAATTACTTACGGTCGGCAATTTAGTAATTATCGTTAGTTAAAAGAAGCTCTGTAATTTGATTCAGATTCTCATAAACAGACATGAACAAACCACCATCCATTACCTATATAGTACGTAGGTAGGTACATACGAGTATATAAAATCAGAAGGATAAAAAAAATATTAAAATGCATAATTAAAATAAATCTTTTAGGTAATTCATTTTGTAAGTAGACAAAATAGTGTCGAAATGTTTTGAATGTTTATAAGGCCATGTGCGAGTCGAATTCTCGCACCGAGGGCTCCGTACAAACCTGTATATATGTAATGTAACTAAAAATTTAACGTTTTCGGAATTTTTCCTTTATATGTGCTATAAAACATTGCTTCATGCTAAATTTCAAGATTCTAAATCGACTGGAAGTACCCTTTAGGTTTTGATTCCCTTGCGAGTAGTTGCGAGTTTGAAAATATGCGGCTTAAATTGCTGTTTCTTTTGATTGCGTTGACATAGAAGTTTGATTTTGTTACAGCTTAAAGGTATTATAGACCTGAGTATTTGATATGAATTTCAATTTAATACCTCTACGCGTTCATGAGCAAAGGGGTAGTAACTTTAAAATTATTAAAAATATTTTTATTATATGATGTAACTAAAAATTTACGGTTTTCGCAATTTTTCCTTTATCTGTGCTATAAGACGTTGTTTCGTACCAAATTTCACGATTCTGAGTTCACGGGAAGTACCCTGTAGGTTTTGATTCGAAAATTTGCGGAAATTTGCGGCATAAACGGCTGTATCTTTTGATTGCGTTGGCTTAGAAGTTTGATTTTTTTCACAGCTCCAAGGGACAATAGACCTGAGTATTTGGTATAAATTTTAGCTTGATACCTTCACGCGTTCTTGAGAAAAAGGACGGACGGCGGACAACGAAGTGATCCTATAAGGGTTCCGCTTTTTCATTTTAAGGTGCGGAACCCTAAAAATGAACGCGAATTTCGATAATTTATTCGAATCACCGTGTGAGGCAGAAAAAATTCGAGATATCGACACCTTGAGATAAATAGATAAATGGATAGATACTTAATTGCATAGTATTTCTGCTGTTATTAAAAAGAAACGTCAAAATCGTACATTATTAAGGGGTTCCCCCAGAAAATTCGACTTATTGAAGTTGGCGTCAAATGTTAGATATCTTCAAATTATCAAGATATTCTAGTAATAATAGTAGTTCGAGTTATCAAGTAAAATTACACGTATTTCTGGTGGTTTCCTGTTTCGTCACTAACCCTTTCGCTATCGTGCAGCCTTCACCCCCGCGGCCTAATAATAATTAGCCAAAGCTGGCTATTTAGGGTCGAAGATGTACATAATATTTAAATAAACATACACCACCAATAATAAGTGCTATGCACCACCAAAAGGTTACAGTAGGTTAGGGTAGGTTATGGTACCAAATTAAAGTTTACTTTTTAATTTTGCCAGACCTAATACGTATTGGAATAAGTGTGAAGGAAGATTGATCAAAGTAATTTAACACTTACATAAATAATTTGTCTGAGATGAGTAGTAATTTCGAGGTACCTACCCATCAGTTTATTTCAGCTAGGCAGGTGAGGAATCAGGAACAAACTGTTACCTGCAGACAGGTATTAAAAAGGTAAGGTGACGAAACAGGAACAAATCGTATTTCTTATAAATAGTTGATGCCACTGCAAACCAATTTGGTTCGACTTATCGACGTTCGAGTTATCAAAGTTTAACTGTATTAATTGTAAAAAGGCTGTCTTCTTTTATGTAGATGTAGTAGGATAGATTCTACTTAAACTCGAGTCTTCAGAAGTCTTTACAGTTGCTCCTCAATTAGGAATTTATAATAAATATGTGAGGAGAATCTTAAACATGTGAGTGAGTGACTACTCCTAAGGATCCAGTGATTCCTTGAGGGTCTACTCATATTTTGAGAGGAGGAGGAGACTTGTATTTTTAAAAGAAAACATTTAGTACTAAATGGTACTGAAGAAAAGAGAAGACCTGGATTTTCAGGTACTGCTCTCACATTTTTATGCCAATTTTATAAATAAATACGATATATCTGTATACAGTATATTTTGTTTATAACGACGATGAAAGGACCATTAAATTCCGTCGCTATATCCGGAAGTCGCTATAAAAAGAAAGAGAGAAAGAATGAAAGAAGGAAATTAGACAACAAGAAAAGTACTAAGTACCCAGTAGTAACTGATTCTTGATTTAACTTTATCAACCTTAACATTTATAAACAATTACCAAGTACAAATGCTGACTATCTGTGAATGTAAAGAAAAGATAAAAAAGTTTTGTGTTTAGACTCGGTCGCAATATCAGGAAGTATGAGATTTCTAGCATCTTGTAATTTAATTAATAGTTCATTAAAATTAGTCGCTAAAACCGAAATCGACGTTACATCCGAAGTCGTTACATTACAGCTAAATTTTCTTCTTAAATAACTCCTTAAATTCAATGTCGTTATAACCAAGAGGTCGTTACAACCGAAGTCGTTATAAATAAAATCAACTCTATCACACCTTCCCACCCATTATTTTGATATAAATATTTATTTAAACAGAAAAGTTCTAAACCAAGTATTTTTTTTAATTTGAGCGAGTGCTTTCAATTTTCTTGTTCGAAGTCTATCGACAGTGAAATTTATTGGCAGGAACGAACTATGTAACTGGCAGCCGTTTGGACGGAATTAATGTTGTTTTCCGAAACAAAAGCTGTTGCCAATTCCGCATAATGGTATCGCACTCTCCCACAGTTCCGTAACTAATCGCAATTAGACGACCGAATAATAATGACGAGAGCCAGAAAAAAAAGTACATCCTTGAACGATGATGGGTGTGGGTTCAAAAACCAGCGAAGTTCGCTAATCTCCCGCGGGGAATGACCGGGCAATACCTCGTTGTCTTGTTGCTATATAGTGCAAGAGTGTATGTGTGTATTTGTTTCTGTGTATACGTACGTGCCACGTTCTGATGTGTAGCGGCAATTTGCAAACTTGCGTTGCCGTTCATAGGCAATAAAATAGTTTGTACTTCTCGTGTGTTCACGTACTGAGTTAGTTGGTTGCTTGCAGGTTGTCAAAAGCCCGGGCGTTTGGCACTCACACGCATAAATCTTATAATTAGTGTTGCATAAGACCAGCGAAGGGCTTGCAGGCAACGAAGAAGAAGTTTAATAACAAAGCGCACGTGCAACTACGCGATATGTTAGCCTCATTTTTAATGCTAACATAATTGTTAAGGCACACGAGGCACTTTTGCAATTAATCATTAGGGAAACCACAACCTAATGCATCCTTTGTTGATGCTGTCCATGTAACGACTGCACATATCACAAAATATCCCCAAGAGATAATGTCTGTGGATGTAGCTAATTTTCTTATTTTAGTGGACGCTGTTGCTTAAGTGTCAGAAAAAGGCAGCGAATATTAGCGAAGTTTCTGCTCAAGGAGTGACTCGATTTCTGGGAGTAGGCACTCACTCACTCAGGCATAAGTATTTTGAGATTATAATCGATTTTTATTGTCCACTCGACTTTATGACCACTTAACATCTTGTACATTTTTTTAGATCAGTTCACATTATGTGTTCCTGTTACTTAAGGTCAGGTCTCGTGAACATTGACAAACGAGAAAATGTAACAGGAGCAAATTATAAAAGCCGGTAATAAAACTGTTTGGTTTTGAGACTACATAATTGATGAGACCACCACAATATAAAAGCTTGTGCTACTCGGTTTTTTAGAATAGGTAGTCACTCACATAAATGTCTTTTATTAGGTACCATGCATTCTACTTTATGACCACGTATACGTAATACATCCAGAAGTGTTTTAACATCTTGTGAACCTTCTTGTGTCAGTTATCAAGAGTTATTCGTATTATGTATTATGTGTTGCTGCTACTTCAGGTAAATACTAGAAATAAAGCTATAAATGGGGTAATAATGTCCTCACTCGACAAACAAAAAAGATGAGAACTTTAGTTAAAGCCACTCATTGAGACAGTGCTTTTGTCAGAGCAGGAATTTTCATTACAGCTCAACAAGGGAAGGTTCTGTTCAAGAAGTGACTCGGATTTCTGGGAGTATTAGGCACTCACTCACTCAGGCAATAAGTATTTTGAGATCTACTCGCTTTTTATTGCCCACTCGACTTTATGACCACTTAACATCTTGTACATTTTTTTTATCAGTTCGGGTTTTTAGTATTACTTATGTGTTCCTGTTACTCGTGAACATTGACAAATGAGAAAATGTAACAGGAGCAAAATATAAAAGGCGGTAATTAAACTGTTTGGTTTTGAGACTGCCTATTTGATGAGACCACCACAACACAAAAGCCTGTGCTACTCGGTTTTTTAGAATAGGTACCATGCATTCTACTTTATGACCACGTATAGGTACGTAATACATCCAGAAGTGTTTTAACATCTTGTGAACCTTCTTGTGTCAGTTATCAAGAGTCATTCGTATTATTTATTATGTGTTGCTGCTACTTCAGGTAAATACCCGGAGTAAAGCAATAAATGTGTAATAAAATTGTCAGCTTTTGAGACGAATTGGTGAAGTCCTCACTTTACAAAAAGAAAGATGAGAACTTAAGTTAAAGCCACTCATTGAGACAGTGCTTTTGTCAGAGCAGGAGTTTTCATGACAGCTCAACAAGGGAAGCTTCTGTTCAAGAAGTGACTCGGATTTCTCGGAGTATTAGGCACTCACTCACTCAGGCAATAAGTATTTTGAGATCTACTCGCTTTTTATTGCCCACTCGACTTTTGACCACTTAACATCTTGTACATTTTTTTTATCAGTTCGGGTTTTTAGTATTACTTATGTGTTCCTGTTACTCGTGAACATTGACAAATAAAAAATGTAACAGGAGCAAATTATAAAAGGCGGTAATTAAACTGTTTGGTTTTGAGACTGCTAAATTGATGAGACCACCACAATATAAAAGCCTGTGCTACTCGGTTTTTTAGAATAGGTAGTCACTCACATAAATGTCTTTTATTAGGTATCATCATTCGTATTTTACGTAATACATCCAGAAGTGCTTTAACATCTTGCAAACCTTCTTGTGTCAGTTATCAAGAGTTATTCGTATTATTTATTATGTGTTGCTGCTACTTCAGGTAAATACTAGAAATAAAGCTATAAATGGGGTAATAAAATCGTCAGCTTTTGAGACGAATTGGTGAAGTCCTCACTCGACAAACAAAAAAGATGAGAACTTAAGTTAAAGCCACTCATTGAGACAGTGCTTTTGTCAGAGCAGGAGTTTTCATTACAGCTCAACAAGGGAAGCTTCTGTTCAAGAAGTGACTCGGATTTCTCGGAGTATTAGGCACTCACTCACTCAGGCAATAAGTATTTTGAGATCTACTCGCTTTTTATTGCCCACTCGACTTTATGACCACTTAACATCTTGTACATTTTTTTTATCAGTTCGGGTTTTTAGTATTACTTATGTGTTCCTGTTACTCGTGAACATTGACAAATAAGAAAATGTAACAGGAGCAAAATATAAAAGGCGGTAATTAAACTGTTTGGTTTTGAGACTGCTAAATTGATGAGACCACCACAATATAAAAGCCTGTGCTACTCTGTTTTTTAGAATAGGTAGTCACTCACATAAATGTCTTTTATTAGGTATCATGCATTCTATTTTATGACCACGTACCATCCAGAAGTGCTTTAACATCTTGCAAACCTTCTTGTGTCAGTTATCAAGAGTTATTCGTATTATTTATTATGTGTTGCTGCTACTTCAGGTAAATACTAGAAATAAAGCTATAAATGGGGTAATAAAATCGTCAGCTTTTGAGACGAATTGGTGAAGTCCTCACTCGACAAACAAAAAAGATGAGAACTTAAGTTAAAGCCACTCATTGAGACAGTGCTTTTGTCAGAGCAGGAGTTTTCATGACAGCTCAACAAGGGAAGCTTCTGTTCAAGAAGTGACTCGGATTTCTCGGAGTATTAGGCACTCACTCACTCAGGCAATAAGTATTTTGAGATCTACTCGCTCTTTATTGCCCACTCGACTTTGTGACCACTTAACATCTTGTACATTTTTTTTATCAGTTCGGGTTTTTAGTATTACTTATGTGTTCCTGTTACCCGTAAATATTGACAAATAACAAAATGTAACAGGAGCAAATTATAAAAGGCGGTAATAAAACTGTTTGGTTTTGAGTCTACTTAATTGATGAGACCACCACAACACAAAAGCCTGTGCTACTCGGTTTTTTAGAATACGTAGTCACTCACATAAATGTCTTTTATTAGGTACTATGCATTCTACTTTATGACCACGTATAGGTACGTAATACATCCAGAAGTGCTTCAACATCTTGCAAACCTTTTTGTGTCAGTTATCAAGAGTTTCTTTGTATTATTATGTGTTGCTGTTACTTCAGGTAAATACTAGAAGTAAAGCTATAAATGGGGTAATAAAATCGTCAGCTTTTGAGACGAATTGGTGAAGTCCTCACTCGACAAACAAGAAAGATGAGAACTTAAGTTAAAGCCACTCATTGAGACAGTGCTTTTGTCAGAGCAGGAGTTTTCATGACAGCCTGCTCAACAAGGGAAGGTTCTGTTCAAGGAGTGAGTCGATTTCTGGGAGTAGGCACTCACTCACTCATGCAATAAGTATTTTGAGATCTACTCGCTTTTTATTGCTCACTCGACTTTATGACAACTTAACATCTTGTACATTTTTTTTATCAGTTCGGGTTTTTAGTATTACTTATGTGTTCCTGTTTCTCGTGAACATTGACAAATGAGAAAATGTAACAGGAGCAAAATATAAAAGGCGGTAATAAAACTGTTTGGTTTTGAGACTGCCTAATTGATGAGACCACCACAATATAAAAGCCTGTGCTACTCTGTTTTTTAGAATAGGTAGTCACTCACATAAATGTCTTTTATTAGGTATCATGCATTCTATTTTATGACCACGTACCATCCAGGTGCTTTAACATCTTGCAAACCTTTTTGTGTCAGTTATCAAGAGTTTCTTTGTATTACTATGTGTTGCTGTTACTTCAGGTAAATACTAGAAGTAAAGCTATAAATGGGGTAATAAAATCGTCAGCAAATCTTATGAAATCCACACTTTTTTTAGTATAAATATGTAAATCCGATCGACCACGGCCGGTCTCGCCTCGTTCTCATAATGTTCTCTGTTCTGTATTATTGAAATGAGCGAGCGTGCATGAATGAGACTGACTGACCAACTACACCCGAACAGTTAGTTAGTAAGTTGGTATCAATTGACTAATGAATTTGGCAGGCGAATCATTTTCAGTCGAACGATCACAAACAAATTTTTTGGTCATTACACGCGAGTTAGAGTGGACGAATTAATTGGATTTGATTCAGGCTTTGACACGTGGCCCCTGTTGCTGCTGCACACGTACAATCGACCTTTACTTTACTTTACTTTACTATACACACTGATATGTATTATGTGTTTGAATGGGCGTTCAATGCAAACAACCGGCGGACACGATGTAATAAGGGTGCCGGAGTCGAATGCGGAATTAGGGAAAAAAACAAAGAGTACGCTAAATAAACAACTCGCTAATCGTAAGCCTATCAGATTAAAACCTGATGATGAAAATCTCATATCGATGCGTTTTTACGATTAAATTCACTAGTTGATTCACCGATAAAATTTCAATAAATAAATTGTAGGTACAGAACATCTAAGCCTAATCGGATTCGAAATAAAAAAAAAGTGATAATGAATTACATCATTAGGTACCTACCTGTATGAAGTAATTTTTAATGACGTTATAAACAATTACAATTAAAAAAAAAAGATACCTAAAGTTTATAGAAAGTCGTGCGAATTTTTGAAAGTTAATTGCGAAACACAATTACAATAAGTATCTATAATAAATTTAATTTAATACTTGTGAAGGTTTACGAATATGAAGAATATTATAGGTGTTAATGAGTAAGCAATCTTATGATTAGTATAGTATTATCTACACGTAGATAAGTACAATATTAATCAAGTAATGATCATGGATGGTACTTTCTCCTGTCAAGGTGCAGCCGAAGTCATGCACTTTTAACATTACTCAAGCCGCAGGACCTGTTGCACTTTAACTTTTAGCAGGCAGATATAAGTAGAGACTGTAGAGAGAGAGTACCTACCAATGTACGAAAAATGTTTCATTTACGAATGGATAGCGAAATAAATAATTAATTACGTAGCCACTTACTTTCTACGAATTAGATACATAGATACCTACGTGTATAATAATATCTATAATTTATAATTTTATAATATAAAAATAATATTAGAGATTATAAAGGTAGGTACTTATAAATATAAATATTAAATTTTATTTGGGTAGGTATTTAATCTGAATATCGCTCGAGAAGCGACAAGCCTCTCAAAGATTTTTGAGCATTTGAGTGATTATTTCTTATCACCTTTTCAATCGTTTGGAGACGTGTAAAAATTATCTACTTAAAGAATTCTAAAAAAATCTACATGAGCATCACATCATGATACAAAGTTTAAATTGGGAAATTAAATTATAAAACTACCTGTAGGTGCCTTAGTAGTTAATACAAACACACACTGTGTAAAAAATTAGCAATGCACTTCTGTAAACAGATAAAGTAAGTAAGTATCATAAATATTTGTATGTGATTTTTGGGGCTTATTAAGAACTTTATTTATCTATGCTAAAAACTATTATGGATTTACTTTTTGAGAAGCTTAAAAATATTATTGAGACTGCTTTTCAGATATTTGTAAATAAATCTTTATACAATTTAGAAACTATGATAACGCTCGCTTATAACGTACCTACACGCTTATGACGAACACGTGTACGGTTGGTTATAACGTAATATAAGTATCAAAAGTCCCGGCAGTTTTTATGGAGCACTCGATAGGAAAATAATTTTTATAACGAACAAACCATTGCTGGTATTATTACGTACTTCTGATATGAAATATTCGAAAAAATTAAAAATTAAATACAACGCATTTTTTATTCATTAATATTTTTTATCTCAACACTGTCAAACTTTGTGTGTATTTTTAGGCCTATTTAATTTAAGAATTGCTTCTAATAATTTAAATGTCCCCTTTTCCCTTACTTAATTTAATTTTGAAACATTTGATTAAACAAGTAACAAGTTGACAACTGCAAATTTAAATTAAATAACATAAAAAGTGTCCAGGATACTTAAAAACATGAATCTAGGTACTTTCCTAAATAATTAATATAAATAATAAAGAGACTGTAGTCTAATTCTGTTTTAACGAAGTTATTGTTATAATATTATTAAAGTCTCCTCAAGTACGTTATAACCGAGTCTTACATTAAATAAATATAAAAAATATTAAATAAAACGAACAAGTTTCACAAAAAAATTATATTGCCTCAACAATATTGTTTCGGCCAATTCGGCCATTATCAAGAGTAAAATACAGATTACTGAAGTAAACAAATTAAGTCTGGATAATATATAGTAAATCTAAAGAGAGGTGGGGACTGGTTACAATTTGTATAAGATTAAGGGTGAATTATGTGTTACTAATTCTACTTGGTTGTTAACTATGTTACAATTCTTGTGTAATGCTTTTTTAATTTCCAAATTTTCCAAAAGCGACAATTTTCTACTTTTTGGAATATTGCTGTATAAGATTTTTATGTTGTCTACGTCTAAATGGTGATCATTAGAAACGCAATGTTCGGCAAAACCGGATTTGCAATCTTTTTTATTAATGGCGTAAGAGAGTTCAGAAATCCGCTTTTTGATCGATCTGCCACTTTGGCCAATGTACATAGCATCACAAGAATTGCAACTTAGTTGGTAAATTCCACTTTTTTCCAAAGGGTCGGTGCTCTTTTTACGTTTACAAAATATGCTTTTTAGGTTTGAAGTATTACTTTCTGAAATTTTACAATTTGTTAAATTTTGCAACTTATATTTAAATTTAGAACTAACATTTTTAATAAATTTTACACTACCAAACTGAACAGGAATTTTACAACTGTCTACACTGTTATATAACATTTTACTAACTATTTTTTTAATTTTTTTGGATAATAGTCTGTCAATTAAATTAGAACCAGTTCCCACCTCTCTTTAGATTTACTATATATTATCCAGACTTAATTTGTTTACTTCAGTAATCTGTATTTTACTCTTGATAATGACCGAATTGGCCGAAACAATATTGTTGAGGCAATATAATTTTTGGTGAAACTTGTTCGTTTTATTTAATATTTTTTATATTTAATCAGTATGTTTCACAAAAAGTGCACCGTTCAAAGTTTAAGTTTGATTACATTAAATAGTTACAAAATAAATCCAAATTGTGTGGTTTTAATTTTAGTTGGAGAATTCAAATAAAAACATTGTCAGAAAAAATGGAGCAAATTTTATGAGAAAAGGCGGCCAAAAGCTCGTTATTTTAATGTTATGTTGACTTGCAGAGGGTGCTATAAAAAGAATTCCTTTTCCAGGGCATTAATATTAAACTAATTTCGTTTGTTACAATGAAACGAAAATTCCATGCGAATAAACACGTAAACGATATTGTTTACATAATTACTCTCAAATTTAAAAACAATATTTTCTATGTCTTACCAATAAATAAATATTTTTTTAACTCAGTACCTATTGGTAATCTTTAAGTGTCTTGTACACAACAATTTAGTTTTGAAATCCTTAACTAAACAAGTAACAAGTCGACAACTACAAATTTAGGTGTTTGAAAAAAAAAACAACAGTGTCCACGTAACTGAAAAGTAATAATTAACTTTTCTAGTGAATTTGTAAAAAGAAGTTGTGTCTAATTCGGTTTTAAGTCTTTTAATTTTTAAGGTCATCTCGAATACATTATAACCAATCGAGTTTTACCCAACATTATTTAGAAAGATCTACCTATAGTCTGTATTTGGAACACTTTGGCCGATATCGTCGACCCAGGATTCGTATCAGAGATAGGTGCCTACCTACATAAATAATTTCACAAGAGAGCTGCTAGTTGTTGATTGTATCTACACGCGAAAATTCAGCATAGCGTTCGTTATCAGGGTCATTCGAGAGCGCGGTGAAAGTAACTTTCTTCGGAACACGTTTTGTGTTTTTAATTTAAAACGGCCAGCACTCTCTCTCTCTTTCTATTTCTCAATCCATTCATTCATTATCTTTCTCTTCTACTAACTGTTCTGCCTGCCATCGACTAATTTCATAATAGTTTATGTTTGGCAGTTCACACCGCTGCGGCGTCGGCAACATTAAATAAACGACTTCCCTGTTTGGAATGTGCCTGTAAATGGTCTCTACTAGGTATATATATAGTACATATACGATTATACAAGGATACTTTAAATACACAAACAGACACAGATACAATGTTGTGGTAGATACACACACACACGTACACACGTACACAACACCAGTGTGTCAACCGATTTGAGATAACAACACAGCGCACCCGGTCTATTATTAATGTGTTGTATGCGTTCAGTTTAACGATATCGAATGGTAATGGCCGTTTGTACCTCTAATAACTATTATTTTCTTGTCTGCGCCTATTACATATAGATAATACACGTATGTACGGACGTATTTACCTACTTTATCATAATCATAATACCAAACACCCACATAATGTTCATCTACCTTTACTACCTGCTTGCCTGCCTGCATCTTCTTGCAGAAAAGTGCAAGGATATTATATTGTTGATTAATCATGTTACAGCTAAATAACTGTACTTTTAAAAGAATTTTGAGATAAACAAAAATCAGTAAGTAAAATTGATTAAAACAAATCAAGAATAATCAGAGAATCTTTTACTGTTACAAGTGCTATTGGAGAAATCCTTCCGTATTCTTTTCAGTCATCAAAATCAGTTACCAAAATTAACTTTGTCTGTCAACTTTGACACTCCCACCAACTATCTAGTCATTGAACCGAAAAATCCTTTGAAATCCTTTGTCAGGGACCTTCTTCCTTAATTTCTGCAAAAATCAGATAGATCAACATTCAATTAATCAATAATCATTAATAAATTCTTTTTTTTTTTTTAAACCTTTCATCCCCCTTATGAGTGAAATTTGTTTAGATTTAGGTGACATTTTAAATAACTCCCCTCTCTAGTGAGATCCGAAGAAACGTTACTGTATGTACCCTGTCCCTTTAAATGAAATCTGATGAGATTTTGCTGCACCTCCTGTCTTTAAATGAGATCTTGTAAAATTTTGCTAAGTCGAGTCCTCGTCTGTCCATTTTGACCTCACGCCGTAATAAATCACAAAGATATACTTAAGTACCTAAATGCTTTTAGTGAAGTACAATCTCTTTTTTGAAAAGCCTCGAAAAAGATTTAAGGAAGCCTTTAACACTATGACGAAGATTATAAGTGTTAATGAGCTAATTAT
Source organism: Agrilus mali (assembly GCA_029378335.1). NCBI lineage: Eukaryota > Metazoa > Arthropoda > Insecta > Coleoptera > Buprestidae > Agrilus > Agrilus mali. The sequence continues at coordinate 29,167,217 of CM055657.1, read as the reverse complement.
GCGCATATTCAAATTGTTTACAGCCCACATTTACATTTCTGCATTATTTAGCAAATGTCTCGCCTCACAGATGATACTTAAGTCGATTTTAATAACGTCGTTTTAAGTAATTTTCTTATTTTAGTAAATGATGTTGTGTCGGTACGTAATGATATACCTACCTACTCTAAATTACAAAAGGTCAGGGTATAGTTATCAGGAGTCTTCTAAGTCTGATGTACTTACCTACTCGAGGAATGACTCAATTTATATAGGTAGGTATTCGATTTTGTGGCTACTGACCACCCTGAAGCCTTTATTTTGTACGTTTGTTTTGTATTTATTGTGTTCCTGTTATATCACAGGTACGACTAACTACAAAATAAATATGAGAAAATGTAACAGGAGTCAGCTTTAATGGGGTAATAAAATTGTCAGCTTTTGAGATCAATTGTTGAAGCCCCTACTATACAAAAAAAGTTTGGGTTCAATAAATGGCACGATCTTTGAGAGTAGACACACAAAAGTGTTTAAGGTTCCATTCGTATTTTTATTATACCTACACTTGAATTTATCATCCAATTACCACCCAGAAGTCTTTAACATTTTGTACATTATTTGTGTCACTTAGGAGATTATTGCATTTTTTTCGTGTTAAATTACTGGTACGATATATACTACCTACATAATAAATATGAGTAAATGTAACAGGAGTCAGCTTTAATGAGGTAATAAAATTGTCAGCTTTTGAGATCAATTGTTGAAGCCCCTACTACACAAAAAAAGTTTGGGTTCAATAAATGGCACGATCTTTGAGAGTAGACACACAAAAGTATTTAAGGTTCTATTCGTATTTTTATTATGCACTTGAATTTATGGTCCACTTACTACCTAGCACTCAAGTCTTTAGTCTTAACATGTACAGTTAAAAATTTATCGTATTATGTGTTCCTGTTATTTTAGGTATGATGAACTATAAAATATGAGAAAATGTAACAGGAGCAAACTATTAAAAAGAAATAAAATCGTCTACTTGTGAGAGAAGTTAATGATGTACCTAGTTCTTATTGCACGACAAAAAGTAAAAAGACATTCACATAAGTACCTACACGTTTGAGATGAGATTCTATTTGTATTTTTATTAGGTATGTTCTCTTCTTTATGTCCACATAGGTACCACCCCGTAAATATATAACATTTTACACTTTTTTTGTATCAGTTGAGGGTTCATCGTGTTATGCATGTGTTCCTGTTACTACTTGTGAAAAAATGTAACAGGAGCAAGCTATAAATCAATCAGATAATAAAATTGTTTGCTTTTGAGACGAAACAAATACATAGATAGACTCCGCCAACAAAAAAATATGTACCTATGGCACGAGCACTCATTGTTTTTCTCTTCTAGTTGCAAGAATTAGTTGGGGTATTGTATGTAACTATACTTTTTTATTTGGTAGGTAATAAATTCGTCTGCTAGTGAGACGAGTTAGTACACAATAAAAGATGAGAATTTACGAGCTCTTTTTTCTTTTTTAGTGGAGTGATTGAATAGGATTATTGTTAGTAATAGATATCTGTATCTATATATTGGAAAGGGATTAAGCAGGTGGTGTGGTATACAAAAACGTTGTTGAATGATTTATTATTGTGGAACGTAGTAGGTACATACAATAAAAGTGTCGAAAGGTATTGAAGCGGGCGGCGCGGTCAGCTTTTATGAATCATTTAGACTTTTTTCGCTAAGTACCTACCTAATACGTAGGTACGTTTTTCCAATGGATGTGAAAAGGACTAATTTAATTGGTTCATGGTTCAAAAAAACAAAACAGTTCGGTTGGTGTTAAGTTTACATCAGTCACAGTTAGTCAGTCAGTCAGTCAGTAAATCGAAGACGTTTTTAAAGTGCCTACGTGCAATTTCGCCACGTTCCTATAAAGACGATGACGAACGAGCCAACACTTCGTTTTCGCCACACGCGCGCTTATTTTACGACGCGCCCGTTCGAGTTTGAGTCGCGCGTAAGCGCCTATACTCGGCGGGATCCCCCGCTCTCTCACACTCTCTCCTGCCGCACCGCACCGCCCCCCGACCAGACCGCCACGGCCCAACTAGAAATGGCCGCCCGATGTTCGTTTGTTCGAAAGAGACCTCATGCAATACAAGTTTGAATTGCTCCAGCCATACTTTTGTCATGCTCCTCTTGTAAAAGAAAACTTTAGGAGGGTCACCGATTTATCGATTCACGAAGTCACTGTTATGCTGCAAGTCGCCTTTATTTGCCTTCTTACCTTTAACTCAAACTATAACTATGCCTTCAACTGAACTGGCTGTTGGATAATTATGAAACATCGTTGAAATTAAATGAAAAAGATTTAAACCAAAATGCTTTTAGATGTTTCAAATATGTTTATTAACACACTCTACATATGTTTCGACTTGTGAAGTCTTTTTCAAGAGTAATAGATATTTACTAAATTTAAATTGTACCTTAATGCTATTTATAGTTAGGTATTTCAAGTATAATAAGATGTACAGGTAGATGAGAGGCAGTTGTACAGAGTTATTTAGGGAAAAACCTTTGGCGGGTTGTAATTCCTCAGAAATTGGGATGAGAGGCAGTTGTACAGAGTTATTTAGGGAAAAACCTTTGGCGGGTTGTAATTCTTCAGAAATTGGTCGATCACCGGTGTATCTTTGAACTCGGATTTGTCATTTGTTATGTTGTAATTATTTCTAAAGGCTTTTTTAATTTCAAACTGTTCTAAAATATTGAGACGTTGACCTTTGTTTTCTATATGTAATATGTTTAAATTATCTCTGTCAATTTTATGGCCATTTTCTAAGCAATGTAGGCTTATGCCTGTAGATATCTTTCTATTTTTTTTTATGTCTTTTTCATGTTCTTTTAAACGTATGTTGAAATTACGACCGGTTTGCCCAATGTAAAAAGAATTACAATCCTTACAGTTCAGCTTATATACACCACTTTTTTGTAATTTATCGGTTTTTTGTTTGTTGTTTGTTAAAATGCTTTTTAAATTAGTTTTGTTGATCGAAATTGTTTTTATTCCTGATTTTTTTAATACTGTACTAATTTTGTTGTTATTACTACTAGTATAATTAATTAGTTTGAATTGTTTGTCTTCTTGTTTACAGGTATAAAAATTGCTCAAAATTAGTTTTTTCTTTTTGTTTCTAATCAATTCATCAATTAATTTAGTTTTATATCCGTTATTCTTAGCAATAATTTTTATAATGTCAAGTTCTTTTTTATAATTCTGTTTGCTTAATGGGAAATGTAACAGTCTGTGAATCAAACTGTGAAAAGTTGACAGCTTTATTTGCCAAGACTGTTTTGATCTTGCGTGTATGATGACGTCAGTACTTGTGCTTTTCCTATAAATATCATATTCAAGTTTATTATCTATAATTTTAACGTTTACATCTAAAAAATTCAGACCCTGATTTACATCTTGGGTTTCCATTGTGAATTTAATTCTGTTATTCAATTTGTTGAGGTAATTAAGGAATTGATCAAGTTGTCTTTCTGTTCCTGTCCAGATACAGAAAATATCAATTTCTGAAGAATTACAACCCGCCAAGGGTTTTTCCCTAAATAACTCTGTACAACTGCCTCTCATCTACCTGTACATCTTATTATACTTGAAATACCTAACTATAAATAGCATTAAGGTACAATTTAAATTTAGTAAATATCTATTACTCTTGAAAAAGACTTCACAAGTCGAAACATATGTAGAGTGTGTTAATAAACATATTTGAAACATCTAAAAGCATTTTTCATTTAATATAACTATGCCGCCTACAATCTACAGCTTAATACATAGTACATAAGTAAGGTACTTTTTTAAAACAAATAATGTGAAGCTTCTGTGTTTATGCTAAACTGCAGAATTACCCCATAACAATATAAACAAACAGCATATTTATCTTCAGCAGCTGCCGACTAAAGACAACATTCCCCTATTCATTACCCTTTAAATTGGTATTGTCGAGTAAATATTAACAGCAAAGGCCATTAAAATTTATGAAGCATGTGTGTGTAAGCTTTTCGAGACGTCAATAACCATTAGATATATAAATATAATGTCGTTTTCTTCAAAAAACGATACGTCATCATTTGCGGTCGGTCTGTGTTTCTTCTTTTGCTTGCTATTACTTTATCGCAACGAAAAAATACTTAGTCGGAGAGTCGAGCGTAGCGTTTCGGGCGCGCCTAACTAACGAATACAAAAACTCTAATAAAACGGCTGGAAGCAGCCGTCGGTCGCGTCGTTTAGTTAGTTACCCATTATTTTCGGCTTAAGTCTATTTTCAACTAAATGGAATTATAAAACGGGACTATTACTCTCATATGTTTCCACTTAAGCGCAAAATAAAGGGGCTATTTTTGTTTCTTTCTCTTTTGTGATCGGCATTATCTATTCGACTTTTTCTCATTCCTTTGTTTACTTTACAATATCTACATAGGTACCAACATGACATTAACGAGCCAGAAATAAAAGAAAACCTTTGTGTAGAAATACATGAGTACCAAGTTAACTTTAAATACACCCTAACGATGTATTATTAGGGTGAAAACGAAAGCGCTATCCATATACTTAAAGAAATAGAGTAGGGCAATCCTTTTAGAGGCCGTCAGTGGTTCAGTGGTTAAGTACATATCTACCTATGTGGACTGCGAACCGAAAGGGCTCGAGTTCGATTCTTGGTCAAGACACAAAAAAATGACACGGTAAGTCCGATCGAAAAAAACTTTGAACCATCGGAAAGCCCGTCATTTTACACACCTCATGGACTATTTCCGGTTCAATTTGGCAATTTTTGAAAATTAAAATTTTTGAAAATTTTTTGAAATTTTTTTCATCGAAATTCACTCTATCCCGATGAAAAAGACATGGGCCGACTGCTGGTGAAAGAATTTTTTCGATATCTCTAACGGTTCGCCAGATATCCTCTCCTATAGAGTTTCGAAACATGTCTCAATCATAACACCCTGCAAAAACTGTCGGCAGTGATTGCTCCTGAACAATAAGTGGTAGGGGGATGATTCTGGGCTTATTTCAACCAGGGGTATCTCTAGAAAATTTTAGTCTCAGTCCCGTGCAAATCCGAGTATCCGTTCCGTTGTTATCCGGTATTTTCTGAAGTTCGAAAAACGTATTTTTGAAAGATTGGGTAAATGCCGCGAACTTGGAGGTCCGTAGTTCGGGCCGGGACTGTCCGATTTGAGTGCGGCTTGCACTAAAAACTTGCCGAGTCCTGCTAGTTTCGTTTGAGCGCAAGGCCGTTCCTGTAAGACTTACCGTTTCCGAGATATAATTTTTTAAACGCCACCCTGCTATTGAAGTTCATTCTCCTGAAATGGCCCTTAATTAAATCATAACTCGAAAACGGTAAGTCCGATCGAAAAAAAACTTTGCACCATCGGAAAGCCCGTCACTTTACACACCTCATGGACCATTTCCGGTTGAATTTGGCAATTTTTGAAAATTAAAATTTTTGAAAATTTTTTATGACTAACACCCTGTATAATAAAAGGTGTGTATAAATTTTCTATGCTGAACCCACGGTGCATAAAAAGAAATGATTATGAGACAGCTTAAATATTGCGACTGATATAATAATTAAGTATTGCAATGTGTATCATCATGAAACAGAGACCGACTAATGAAATCTGAAATGAGAAATTAAATAAATAAACAATCACGCCACACGGTCATCCTCTTTTACATACAGTGACATACTTATTACTCCCACACACATCAAACTAATCGAATGAATGCATCTCAGTGATGAAAGGCATCCGTTTTTATCATTTTTATGTGACACAAAAACGAATTGTAACAAACAAAGGAAATGTAATACTTAATAAGTGAATTTTATTATTTATCGTCATATTGTTTACATTCTTTTTTAGACAATATAAAAACCCACGTATAAGTAGATAGTAGGTAATAACAATTATGTTACAATTTAAATTTATTTGGCCATGATGGAGAAGGTTTTTGCAATATTTGCTCTATTTATTTAATATCTGATGATGTAGAGGTGGATAATAATACAATAATCAATGTCATATTGTCAAGATATCAATCAATCCTAAAATTATCAATTAAATTATTTTTATTTTTTTATTGTTACAATTTTTATCAATTTATAGATAGAATCATTCAATAACGAAAGGATTATTTCTTTACGTCATTGGAAAAGTATCTAAAGTAAGTTCTGTTAATAATAATTGATAGATTTCCAAGATAAATAAATATATCTAGTAGGTATGTTTAGACGTTTTCTGATTGGTTTTCTTATTCTTATCAGATAGGTAGGTACTTAATAATTATTTTCCGATATGCCTCGCAAGCGTAAATCTAATCTAACGTGTAGCTCTAGAAGAGCTCGAGCTGCGAAACTATCCTATCCTTTTCTAACACACTCTTCAGTGCGTTTGTGAGGGACAACTTTAAAAACTTTTCTAGAATAGATCTCAGTTACGATCAAGAGATAATCATTAATCGAAGTAATTATTTTAATAAGTTAGTCGTATACAACGTAGATTTGTATGTGCGATGTATTTTAACCCTGGCAACGCTAGGTTTCAAAGTTAGTACCTAAATTATATGTTCTAATATTTTACTCTACATCATATTTTGTAAGTAGGTACCCAAAAAATGAATTGGTCATTTAAAGATACCAACTGATAAAAGAATAAAATCTTTGCCTTGGTTACATCATTTTATTCTTGCCAATAAATACTTATGATAAACTGAAAGCGACCGTTAAATCGAATACTGTGGCGGTAATATCTAATATATTCGGTTGTGACAGATAGCGCTTGAATTGTCCATCAGCAGCGGTTGCAAACACCTGTTAGGGATCCGATTAAATCAAAACCGGGGTTTTGTATGCAAATGCAAATCGGTAACTGAGAAGCTGCAAACGGCTATAAAACGTATACGCTTTTTGCAGGACAGCTCACAGCTGCTTGTTGCTGTTGTTTCTGATGGTCTTAAAGTACAGGTAGATAGAGGTACTTCTTGTTCTTGTTAAGTTTTAAAATCAAAGTCAACAGATACCGAAATACCTGTACTTCAGGACCTTTTAGCTGATGATTGAAATGCCGCCTTAAATAAGTATAAAAGTTAAGAAATAACGCAATTTGAGATACTACCTATAGGGCCGGATTTAACAGTCATTGGGCCATGGGGACAAATATGTAATGTATGGACCCCTATTTTAGAGCGACAAATTTTTGTATTTGGTAACAAATTAGCGACAAATTATAGCACAAGTCAGAAATCGGAAAAATAACTTTGTAGCACGTAAATTTATATTAGGTAGGTACATATATTATTATTTTTACTAATTTGTTGCTGTAGTACAAAAAAAAATCCTGGAGAAAATTATTAGGACGACCCCTAGTAACTGTAACAAACTGGTCAATAAAATAGCAGATACCTATGTAGTACTTAGTAATAAAGATTTTAGCGATCGATCAAATTTTGGATCAATTGTTAAACAATTGTCGGGTTTATTATCGTTTTCGCATTTTAGTTTGTGTGTAAAACGGTAACGACGACGCGAACAGTCGCTGACCTGAATGCCAACTTGAGGTCAGCAGCAGTTCACAATCGACTACGACGACGACACAAACGTTCTGCTCCTTTTAACGTCGACAACGAGAGAAATAACGGGCCGGGAATCGTGCCTGAAAACTTGGGCAGCGTAAGTAAAGATGCCGTTGTGCTATTACATATTACCTACAGACTACAGAGTACAAAACTAACATCCGCTAATAAATTTGCTTTTATCCGGAACAAATTGATCGAAATTGTGCCCCCCTAATAACATCAGATCAATCACTTTAGATGACAGGTAGGTAAAACAAAACCACTCAACTTTTATACATTTCGAAACTCATAGTGCTATATGTATGTCTATAAATTAAGCTCTTTATTAATGAAACTTTACGCCTAATTTAGATGCTAATTGTGAATCATTAATTTAAGCGGATAACGCATGTACGAGATGGGATCAAGACACGTTTACAATACTAACTTAAAGTAGCATTTATTCTGATTAAGTCGGTAGTTTATGGGTTAATGAGAGCTAGAAACAAACGTTTTCGTTTTAAAACTCATGGGTAATAACTGTCTTAAGTGTGCACGTCATGCTTCTTAAAAGCCAATCTTCTTGGGGCGGTACCTACCACTCTTGTCATTATTTTAACAATAAATTAGATACAATTTTGAAAGTCGTTAATTGATTAAATAACTCTCCAACAATGCGATAAATACATAATAATAATTATTGACTCACCTCACGTGATATTGTATTAATACAATCGAACTTCGATAACTCGAACCGCCATGTATTCTATTCTATTTAATTTAAATTTATTTCTTCTACTTCAGTCCAAATTTTAAGGTCGTAGCTCAAGTAAAGCGCTAAATAGATTTAAACTACCCATAATTAACGAAAAATATTAATAATTTTATCCCCATAATGTATAATAACATAAAAAACTCATATTAACACATTTTTAATAAAAATAAGCATTTATTATAACATTATAATACAATATTTATTGCTTTTTTGTCTAAAATAAACATTTTAAGTAATAATTATAGCTAAAAGTACATATATAGGTTACATTGTATCTGATTATTTAATATTACTCGTTTATTTTATCGAAAACGATCAATATTTGTTCTTTTTAATTGAATTACAATTGTATTTATTATTATTTTAAAGTTGTCCGGGTCAATAACCTCTGAGAAATCTTTAATGAAAAACCACGTGCTTTCGTAGTACTACGATAGTAAATAGTAGTAAACCATGAATGAAAACGTAAAAATTTATGAATGATAAAAAGGCGGGAAACGCGCTGTTGTGGCTTAAGGTCGAAAATCGCTTGCCCGTTAGCGGTGGCGGATTGTTGCTGTCAGTAACCTAACCTATTTGTCATTTTCCAGTATGTTTACATTGTAGACGCAATTTTAAGACTAAATAGTGACTAAAGGGTTAAAAAGCGAGTGTAAAATAACTTTTGAAACCTTTATTAGTGTTTATAATTGATACAAATGCCAAAAATGTGCTCAAAATAACAAAAATATAGTGACAAAGCGTATAGTATAGCTCCAAGTTCTTGGGGTTCTTGGAGAATCCAGAACTAAAACTAATTATATCCTTTTTATTATTGGAAATGTTAACTGGAAATAATTATTTAATATAAATGTAAGTACGTAGATACATAATTAATTCAAATTTAAGGTCCGTGAATTGTTTTAAACTAATAAATTACGATGCTTTGTATAGGTTATGTGTTCATTGGAATCGTTGTCCTCTTGATTTGTTTTAAGAAAATTCAGACCCTAGTAGGTTTTTTTTATTAATTTAGGTTTGTTTGACCTCATTAAAGTGGAATATTGGGAGTATCTTGTGTAATTAATTATTATTAAAGTTTTGTATTAGTACGTTAGCAGCCGAAATTCTTGTTATAGTAGGAAAATAATGAGATATCATTTGAAAGGTGGTGTAGCATACATAGGAAAAAGTGCAAATAGTTAATTTATATTGTTATTAATTTAAATAAAATTTACTTTAGTGTATTTCATAATTAATACCACTAAAAATATTTAAGTCATACAGTAAGTACGTGGGTTGATCTTAACCTTTCTGACTTTCACCCTGAGATTCCGGGTACGATACTCAACAAGTACATCGTTTTTTTTCTTTTTTTTTTTTTGTAAATCTGCTTTTGTAAAGGGTTTACTTAAGTATATTGTTTTAAAAGAAAATAAAATAAATTATTTGTAGGATATACAGATAAAAACCTTATTTTTATTTAAATTGTAATGTTTATCAAAATTTCTAATACACAATGAAATTGAATATAATTAAAATAATCTAATTTATATTTAGCTATGTAATAATCAGAAACATATCCTGAAGATAACGTTAGAAACTCTTTTATTAGAAAATAATAATGGATTTCGTTTCTATTTTCAGGCTATTATCAGCCTGCAGGGCCGCTGATAACCGCCCCTCCTCACGGGGGTCATCCTCAACAGCAGGTACCGCCAACCCTGGCCCCAACGAAAGCAGCTCCGTTGTCGTCAGAGCCATCGACATCGCCCACGCCTCCGCCACCCTCGTCGCAGCAACCACCGACGCTACGACCTCCACCCCCGTCTTCCGCAACCGAGTCATCGGACAGTGATGTAAGTCATTCTGTACACGTACACCCTAATCTATACATTATTACATGCCGTTGAAGCATACGTACATTTTCCCCTGTTTTCTAAATAGAACCCTTTATGCTTTAAAATAAATTATACGGGCTCCCCACACACTTGAACACTCTGACGCACTTCAGATTCGAGGAATGACGTCATCTTTTTGTTCTTAACGTACAACCCTCTGATGTGATCGCAACATCAAGAAATTATCGTATTGTACTTACAATTAGACGTACATACATGAACTTTATTTAGAACTTACCTGTTCATTTCAGGTAATTATCACATCACCCCCTGTGGTAAAGGAAACGATACCAACACAACCACCGCCACCAGTTTCGTTTAGGTACAGTCAGTATTCGTCGCCTCACCATGGATATTCCTACAGCTACACCCCCCAATATTATCCTGGTCCACCACCTGCTCCCTCATACCCACACCATGACCTTTGCTATTCAACTCCTCCGTACATTCACAAGGCATATCCCACAGCGTATCGACGGTACCTAGCGCCCCCGTCCGGGGCACAGTTCTTCCAAACACCATCGGATATCTATAATCCGCCTCAACCTACAGCGAATCCTCCAGGACAACAGGTACTAAATATTTTTTTTCTTAAAAACATTGACTATAAATATAATGTTAACTAATTTAATTTGTTTGTAAGATGGTTGCTGCAAATCCGGCTGCGAACAGTTCTTCATATCAGCAACCCCCTCCTTCGGCTCTTATTGAAAGTTATGCCCCCCCGCCAACGTTACTAGATCCTTACGCGCCCCCATACTACTCAGGATACGGACCGGCCCCTCCACCGCCGTGTTACACGCACTCAACTCCCACGAGAACAATTCCTTATTTAAGTGAGTATTTTTAGATTTAAGTATTGTGTTTATATCCTGTTTGTTTATCATATCTCTCTATCTATGAACGGACGACCTTGGGTATTTTAAGTCTAATACCAATATGGGTAATTTACCTACATACACATATATTTCGCCTCTAATCGTGAGTAATCATCCAATGATAAAAGCAGATAAGATAAGGATATGTACATAAATAGTATACTGCGGTCATAATTATTGCATTTCTTCTAAAAATTTTGCAAGAGGTAACTTGTCAATGTGAGCTTTTTAAGTTTTTGCACTAAACTGACTCCATGACGTATTTAAACTGTAAAATAAATAAATAAATTTCTTTATTAATACCGATTTTAAATTACAATTATTTTCAGATGCTGCTTACTCCAGCTGTCCTTGTCCAATGCAGTCGTGTCCAAAAAACGTACATGCTGGACCTCTTACTGGTGATAGTAAGAGGTCTGTACATATGTCAATTGCCAAAGATTCGCTTCCACTTCCACCGGTAGCCCTGGCGCTTCCACTCGAGCCAGTCAACGCTACCGATCCTCCTAGTCCAGCCCGAGGGTCTGCAGGAATGCCTCCACCCCCATCCCCTGCCGGCGCCACTTACCAACCACCTCCGCCAGCCCCGAAGCAAGAATCCATTGGAACAACAGATTGTAAACCGGTAGAGAAATGTCGGAAAGCTCGCATTGGTAAGAGCATGGTCAGGAGCAATATCGCTGCCAATTTTCCGGAAAATACTATGCTGCTGATGTGCCAAGCGCCCCAACAAAATGCCAATATAGCCAATGTAAAAAGGGAAATTGAGAGTCCCGAACAGAAAAAGGAAGAAAAAATTGAAGTAGAATCGTCAGATCTAGATCGTGATACTGAATCTGCCAATTCGTCGCAAGAAACTCTAACAACTACCACAGAAACACAAAATGATTTTCAAATTAATTCTGGACCCTCAGAGGTAGATGTTAAAGAAGAAGAGAAGAGCGACAAAGAAAGTGATGACAATGTGATCGAAGAAGAAGAAAAGTCTAAAAAGCACGAAGGCAAGGACGAGGAGCTTTTACCATGTGTCAAAACCGTAGCAGAAAACGTCAAGATGAAGAACATGAAAAGGAAACTTTCTATGTCAAAAGAAGCTGAGAAAACCGATGCTCCCGTTGTCTTACCGTCTAAAAAGCCCAAAATCGAGAAAGTAAAAGCGAACGGCAGTTACAAAGATCTGATTAAAAAGAACGTACCATGTGTTAAAATCAATAACGGCAAACGTAAATTAATAACGGAGACTACATCGCCAAAATCGTCCAAGAAGAAACGTAAGCTAAGCCTCTCAAAAGAAGATCCGGTTGTCAAACGCACAAAATTATCATCATTTAAACCATTAACATCCAATAATAACCAACTAGTTGTTACTACTCCTAAAAACATAAGGAAGGAAGGCAAATGTGTGACGACGACCTGCGTCCTTTCCGAACTAAACGAGAACACAGAGCCGGGATCCAAAGTCACAAAAAAGAATTCCAAGTGCAGTGCAACAACCAAAAAACTAGCACCGACGGTGCTTGATAATTTATTCGCCAAAAACAGTGTCGATCGGACTATTGAATGTGTAGTGAGCAATTGCTGGGAAAATGGTTCACGGACAGTCAAAAAGTCTGATGCGAATTTAAAAACCGCTTCCACCTCCACCCCCAACTCGAAGTCAAAGTTTGTCAAAACCGAAACGGAACCAGTGACGATAAAAAGTACAAACGTTAAATCATCATCAGATCAGTGCAAACAGAAAGTGCAAAAAGTAAATTCGCGAAAAAAGGTGAAATGCAAGGAGGAGCCACCGTTACCAGTAGCCATCACGAGACCTCGTAAATCGGCTTTATTACCTCGATGGTCGAACGGATGGACATGGGCAGGAGAACCCTTCCAAGCCAAGGTGTTTCTTAATGTAAGTACTTCTACAATTTGTAGGAGAACGTCTTTTTTTATTTCCCTTTTTAATAGAGTGACGAGGCGACGGTGATAAGGACGTGTTATCCAGCAATGGTACATGTCGAAGGAGACCGAATAGAGGCTAGGGATTGCGTGTTACTTAAAGCTGGCCAAAAGAGAAACGAACTACCGTTTGTTGCAAAAGTTGCTGCTTTATGGGAAAATCCAGAAGATGGTTTGTTTTTTAATCTACTTTTCGTTATCAGTTAATAAATTTGAATTGTTTTTTTCTACAGGGGAGATGATGATGTCTTTGCTGTGGTATTACCGACCTGAACATACGGAACAAGGGCCTCAGCCGACTGACGAACACGACGAAGTCTTTGCGTCCAGGCATAAGGACACCAACAGTGTGGCTTGCATTGAAGATAAATGCTATGTACTTACCTTTAACGAGTATTGCAGGTAAGAATGTCATTATTACTGTTTATTAGAATGTTTGTATTGTTTCTGTTATGCAATTCAGATCTTACACCTCTCACATTTTTCTAAGTAGTTTTTCTTGAGAAAACTGACAGAAACTCATTCAAACAAAAAAATATTAAGCATTATTATCTTCTTTAGTAAATTACTTGGATATTTTCAGTTATACATACCCTCTCTTTCCTAATGTAAGGTCGAGATAATGTAATTTTGTTTCCATAGGTATCGCAAAAACTTAAGGAGATTAGAAGAAAATCTGGAAGAAACGAAACCATCTGTTCCAAACCCTGAAATTTACCCAAGGGTTCACAGACAACCGTCAAATCCTCGAACTCCATCAGATTTAGTTTTCTTTTGCCGAAGGGTATATGACTTCAGGCAAAAAAGGATTGTTAAAAATCCTAGTTAATTTGGACAACAAAATAAGAAGAAATAAAAATCAACCTCCAACTAATTAACTGTACGTTTGAAACAAGTGATCGGATAATATTTTTACACCTGCAGAGATTAATTTTTTAACGTTGATTCTTCTTTTACTACTGAGCTAATTATAATTAATATAATATATAAAGAAACATGTACAATCGAAACATTAAGAACAAACAAACAAATCAAGATCAAAGCAAAAGCAAGTTGTCTTTCAACAAATCAGCAAGTACGATGATACGTATATAAGTTGTTATGTATGTAAGTTAACGGGGAACATTAAATTTGTATCATATTAAAGACTAGTTATTGCTAATATTGTATAGAAATAATAGAGTATTATAATATATTATATATATTTAACACAGATGATTCATATTTATACTAGAGTAGTTGTTGCTGATGTAAAAGATTTTTCGTGTGCTTTTATAGCGGATAGATTCTGTCGATGTTACTAAAAAAAAAAAAAAAGAGAAATGAACTCTGATATACTTTAATTAATTACGTTTATGTTAAAGTAGAAAAGCATATTTTCCTACTAGGTCTTTTTCTCATCCAATCTAATTGATAACTTAATTTTTATAGCATCTTTCGTTTCTGCTTATTTAGTGTCGTAAACTTATTTAAGATCTCTATAATTAACATGAAAAATGAAGCATTGAAACACTTGTTATGATATTGTAAATGATTTTAAAACATTAAGTTTAGGGTTAATTCATTTTTACAGGACTGCAAAAAGTCATTTACTGTAGTCATTGACTGATAGAGTATGAAAATAGTCCTCATGGAGAGTAAGCTTAGTAAGGCTTCTAAAACGTTTTTTTTTTTATTAATTTTTCTATTCCTTCCACTTGTTTTAAAAATGTAATTTATAAAAATCATCATCAAAAAGACTCCTAGTTTTAAAAATTTTAATTTGTTGGTCTTATTGACTGCTAAGGTTTGAAGTATTATTCAGTCTGTCTCGATTTTTTCAGTTTTTCTGTATTTACGAACTGCTAGAGTGATCCTAAATGTTATGAAGCATTACAATAGCTGAACGACAATAAAAAATTAATAAAAACAAACTTAGTTGAACTCGATGGTATAAGACCATTTTCATGGCTTTGTAAATGACCCTGACCTACTACCAAATCTAAAAATACCAATATTATGTGTTTCAAAAAAGTATTAAGGCTAAAATTGAGGCCCAAAAATATAATGGAACACAATATATGAAAGTTAATGTTCACATGAAATACATATCTCAAAATGGTCCTCATAGTAGAGTAAATGTGGTAAGGTTTCTAAAACAATTTTTTTATTACTTATATTGTTTCTTCCACCTGTTTTAGTAATAAAATTTTATAACAATCAGGATCAAAAAGACTCTTATTTTAAATCGACTTGTTAGGTTTGAAATAAATGGAAAAGAATATTGAAAGTCTGTCTCAATTTTTAGCAGTTTTTTATATATTGTGACTACTCAAGTGATCCAAAATATCATGAAGTATTAGAATACTTAGGGGGGCAACAAAAAATTAATAAAAAAGAAACTTATATAAACTCGACGATATAAAAACCATTTTCATACTCTTATAAATGATCCTGACCTACTACCAGGTTTAAAAATGCCAAAATCTTTGTGTTTCAGAGAATTATCAGGGCCAAAATTGAGACCCAAAAATGCAAAATGACATAAAATTTGATAGTTCATATTTGTATGAACAAGTTTCTTTTAAAATATTAAAAAAACAGACTTCTTATCACCTAATGAGACTCACTGTGTCCTAATGAAAATGAATTAACAGTGTAAATGTAATTTTTTTTAATTTTCATCACTTGACAACTATATTTGTTTATTTTATTAGTTTGATGCCAGGGTCTAAGTTTTTAGGTTCGAAAAGCTGAGACAGACAAATCATGTCAATTTTTAATTATAGTCCTACTACCTAATATTATAATAGAAACAAGAGTCCAGGACAGGTAAAAAAGTGATCTGTGATTTTTCACAACAACAACCACCACCACAGCTACAAGTAATTACAAATCACTTTACTTTTGTAACATTACATACCATACCATTTAATTAATGTTAATTAAAAGAGGATTTTCACAGATTACGTAACGCAAGTTCTTCTCTTCTAATGCCAGACACAAACAATTTTGCGTTATGTAAGTAACTCATGGAAATCCCTTGTTGGAAAACAAAAAAAATCGAAACGTTGATACTTTGGCAAGTGTAAGATAAAATTTGATTAATTTTTTCGAATTAAATTAAACGTTTATCAAAACGATGGAATTGAAAAAAGTAGTTTAAGAACAAAAAAAGAAACATACTATCAATTTTTTGATAGAATTCACGTTAGACGTTACATTATATTTACTCTTTATACTGTACTGTGGTACAGAAATTACAAGAAGGAAAATTTTTATAGTGCCATTTACAACAACGTATTTTAAAATGGGTCAATTATTTTCTATACCTAAGTACTTATTTTAACTGGCACCAATAAATAAAATTAATAAAAAATGACAAAGCATCTCAATATTGACGCGTTATTTTGACTTGTACTCGCCAAATATCGTAAAAAAGACAATTAATTCTTCCTTATCAATTATTAATTAAATTAATCCACTTTGTAGTTATTAACGTGATATATTCGATTCTTTTTATTATTACTGTAGTGTATGTAAGGTGCGTATGTGTTTTAATCGTTTAACTATTTACTTAAGTTTATTATTTTTAAATGTGTGTTAATACTTGATTGATCTTTTTGTTATTATTTTGTTGTTGAATTTTCACTCTAAATGCACGTTTTAATGGACAGGATAGTTTTAAATTATTTAACCTGCAGAGGATTAACAAAAAAGTATTTCTTTTTGTGTTTCTCAAATCATATTACATTTTTTTACATAAGTAGTATGTTAGTGGTTATTTTTTTTTTGTATTATTGCTTTTATTGTTTATAATTATCCTGTTCTAGTATGGTGTACTTTATATAATATGTAAGACTTAAGTCATTTTTTTATAGTCATATTTTTTACTCCTTCCTTCTTCTTTCAGCTCCAAGAGCTTTAAAAACTTTCCTAAATCACACTACTGTAGCCAAAGTTATTCTATTTCATTATTTATTATATTTTATGTAATTACTACATTCTAAGTTAATACCAATTTGTTAAGTAAGTAGCGTTTTTATTCCTGCCCAATAATTCCACCGTATTAATCAAATAATAATTGTTTTGTAGAATGTAGGAATTAACAATATATTTTTTGGAAAACCAAATTTTTATTATTTCTGGAAATTAAAAAGGAAATCGCACCTACAAAAAGAATAAGTAATTACATACCTACATACCGTTTATTTCCTGTAGTAAATGAATAAACTTATAAATTACTAGCTTTAACACTATTTGGAGTGATTATAATAACAATAAAACAAAAGAACAATTAGATAATGTAAATAAGTGAACGTATTTTATTTTTTATTTTAATTATTTGATTGTCATTTGTTATTCTTTATTATACAAGAAGTACACATTTTAATGAGTTTATTTATTCTCTAATGTAGTAAAAAAGAAAGGTGCGTCAATTTAAATATGGCGCGTCGGAATAGTTGAGCGTTTAGCTGAGAGATGGCAGCACGTGATGGTTATTGGAAGGATGATGGCGGCTCGGCAAGTTAGAGAACGGAACAGTCGATAAGTGAGAGTTCTACTGGACTGGCTCCGAGGGTAGCCGAGCGGGTCAATGTCTGAAGCATCTCAAAATTAATGGTGAGGTGAAGCCTGTGGCAAACGATTGAAATTAAACACCTTTTACAATGAAATCGGAATATCAGGCGTTAATTTCAAGTGTGTGGCAATAAGGTGTGGGTCGGTAACTTTAATTTGTTCTTTAAATGATAGTTTAAAGTGCGTGACGGTGAGACAGTGAGCCATCATCGCTCGGTTGCTCGTGAAAAGGGTGTCGCAAGAAATGTGATAAATCTATGAAGTTCACTAGCGTCAGACTCTCCACATATAGAAGATAGACATGAGTGGACGCCCTAGGACGACGTCGTTTGCAGAGGGCAACAAGCAGCAACTCAATCCTCCCCTGGGAGGCATGAAAATTAGCAGTAAGTACCTATGTTATAATTCACTACGTCGTTGAGTCAATGACGTTGCAATAGCGTTCTCCGATCGTAGCGTAGCCTCTTGCTGCGTTCAACATGGCTGCGTCAAATGTCTATTGAACGGTATTCGTTTGTTACTTGTCAAAGTCAAACCTTCAGAGGTTGTTTCCAAGAGTAATCGCAGCTGGCATCGATCGTCTTCTCCTCGTAAACTGCTCGGCTCGGGTACCTGCCTAACTCTCTTGTCGTCAACGTCATGAAACTGATTTTATTTTATGCTAGCATAAGGTACACCTTTGTTTCCGTTTGCGAATTTCGTCTCCCAGTTTGACCCAAAAAAACAATCGTAACATCTGGTATGGGTTTTGTTAACCATCCTGCAGCACTGTAGGCAGCAGCAGCAGCCCCCCTGGAATGGTAGCGCCAGATTCCGCTATCTCCACCCACTTATCCATTTTCTTTGTAATACAGTTATAAAAAGTATGGGTGTTTGTAATACCTACTTATTGTGGTAAAAAATAACTACTATATTCTGCAACTTCATAAAATGTTTCTGGGTTCCTTCAAATAACTGGTCCTCACTCATTCCCATAATATTTTAACCATTTAAGTATCTATGTACATTAAAAAATCGTCATATACTACCTACAGTTTTATTCCGATTGACTTGATCATTTTTATTTTTGGTTTCTTTAATTAGCTATAATATGTACATTATGTAGTAGAACATACATACATATATAGATCATCGATTCGTTTAATAAGAAGTTCGATATGACTCCAATATTTCATTGAACTATGTACCTATTTATTGGCCAGTTACAACATTACGTTTTCTCGTAATTATTTGCAAAAGTTTAAAAGTTAAAAGTAGTTTTATATTTTTGGTACCTACCTATTATAAAGTGCTAATTGAAATACTTGACAACTAAAATTGATTTAGAAGTGTAAATTAAGAGCCTACCAAAACAAGTTTAGAAATAGTACCTGTTTTGCAAATTTATTTTTTAATTTGATCATTTTGACTGATAAATTAATCTATCTAAAATCTGTAGAAACCCCATGAAACATGTTCTTTCCTACCAGTACCTTTTCAGATGGTTGAAATGAATTCATGATGGGATGTCTTAATTAGTTCTTAAAATAAGTCCCACGAACCTAAACATAATGTTCCTAAAATAGTTGCTAGAGCTGAAGAATGTTCACATGATGCTAACTTGGGATTATACATGTATGTATTAAGGCATTACCTCTTCGTTAGCAACAAGGAAAACATCACCACATTTCCCAATTAATGTTTTAATTAATTAATCTATCTTTTATCCTTTATGTATACAGTAGGTGTCCAAGTTGTGGGACTATTCATTTATCAACCAATTTTTCAATTAGTACTTAATCGTTTTCATATTAGGAAATATGCCAAAATAGATAACAATTTATAAATCATTTTGAATATTTTTTTGTTCCTACCGTAAGTAATTGTGAATAGAAAAAAATAAAATATTTTTAAATTCATGTTCTTTGTAATGGACGCTAAAGTACATACACATTACCTTTCTTTTATGTTAATAAAAGAATGTAACGCTAATTTTGGTGAAGTATTTTTTATTGCCTTGAAAAATAGTTCTACGTCACACAAGTAAGTTAAATTATGACTGGCTTGTTCTCGAAATAGACATAAGGACGCTTACTTAAATAAGTAATGCAAAATAATTGTTTATTAATGTCTTGTTACAGTGTGCGTGCTTGCACTTTTGTGTTATTAGGTACCCTGTTTTGACCTGAAAAAAAATAGCTCAGTAATTATGGTCCATTTCAAAATCATGATATTTGCAATAAATTTCAGTACCATATTAATCACTAACTTTGTCATAATGACATAATTATCAATTTTTGATGATGTGGTGCAGAAATAGATACCTATAAATATGTTTCTATTATTAAATGGTCAGTGTACCTATTAATAATTGATTTTACTGGATCATAAGTGCAATCACTTCATCAGTTGCCTGTTCCAAAGGGTTTTGTGTCAATGGTACCTTGTGTACACAAAGCTGAAAGTATTGGTTATTTGCCAATTACTTTTCGGTTTTTGACCGGGAAAGTTGCAAACTTTAGTAAGATTCGTATTCGTGTAGTAGGTAACAAAGAAGATTCAGAAATAACCCAGTTCTTTGTTTTTGACAAAGTTGTTGTTTGATTCATTATGTACTTCCAGGGTCTAGGGGGAAACTTCAGACAAAGTAGTTCAATAATCAATATTACTTTGAAGTACAAGTAAAAGTCTTTTTATTGGAAACTCACCCCTAAATATTATGTAAACTTTGTTTTATACGTTTGAAAAATTATTTGTATTTTTTGTTGTTTCATACATTATCATTGCAAAACTCATTGGTCTTAAAAGTACAAGATTTACCTACCCGCTACTTAACAGATTTAATTTAATATTATCGTATACTATATGTATAATATTTTTAACTTAATAAAAAGAGAACTATGCAGAATTCGTAATGTGATCTAATCGTACTTGAGTACATAATGTTTCAAGTAGCAATTTTTAATATCTCTGCGGTTATTTGCTTTCCTTTTGAATAACTGCTTAATCGACAGAACTACATAATAAAGATTTTTTTCAATATATAGGGTGCACCAATAGATTCTACCTTTATTATTGTTGTTACAATACATAAACATAAGTAAAAGTTTCACCAAATGAACTATTTCATATCATAAAATTATTTTTGATTATACAGAAAATTTTTAGTTCTTAAAAGTTCGACAGCTTTGTTTATTTAATTAAAAATGATCTGTTTCATTTTCGTAAATGCAAAATTAAATAATTACATGTTTGAAACGATAGATAATTCCTTTTTCTGAGACACTGTAAAAACTTTTTTTTTTTTCAAAAGCTAAATGCTGAGACTTTCACCCAATGTGTGGTTATCCAAGTGACCTTTATTTTCAATGTAGAATTCAGAAATGCAATAATTTACAGGGTGTTCTGTTTGATAGACGAAGTGAGATGGTGCTCAGGCGAAAAAGTACACCCTGTATAGTCGAAAATAATTTTAAAATATTAACGAATTCACTTGCAGAAACTTTTACTTGAATAATATTTTTGTAAAAGGAGTAAAAAAAGGCGCACCCTGTATATTTAGCAATTTCAGTACGATTATAAAGTAATTCACAAAAGGAAATGAGTCATCAATGAAACTTTTTTTTGATAACAGCAGGTACTTCAAAAACAGACTCGTGAACTCTGTATTTCTGAACGTGTATTTTTTCATTTAACATCTCTCACATGGAAATTTGTGAAAATTAGCAACCAATTAGGTACCCAGTTATACAAGAACTCGATTCTCGATCACGTTTTCTCGTTTACGTCAGAAACTTTATGTACTTAATAATAATAATGGTTTTATTTTATTTTATTCCAATTGGACTCGTGTACCTTGATCAACAGCAGGCATGTGTTCTTTTGTAATACAGTTACAATTTTTACCTAGAAAATATTTCTTTTAATAATACTTGGAGTCGTATAATCAACTATAGTATATTTTGTACCACTTAAAATACTATTTAAAGGTAAAAATAATTAATCCTATTTCTTAGCTCATTCATTGATAAAATAATTCATTATATGAATATTTTAAGCGTAAATTTGGTCTGTTATTTAAAAAATAACACTGACCATTCAATTTCTCATCAGGACACTTAATTATTTATATATGTATATTTACAATTAGGTAAGTAAATAGCTTGTTAGGTTTCATGTTCTGCGAAATAATTTATAACTAACAGGCATTTTACATAAAACCTGGAATCAAACGACCCGATTATATCATGTTTATTACAAAATAATTTATTAGTTTTCGAGATAAAATAAATAAGAAACGTCGTAAGCAAGTTTTGTTCTGTCGAGTGAGCGAACATGTGACACAGATTATTTCTTAAAAAATGCGGTGGATATGCAGAATTTTTCGAGATTAAAAATATTAACAAAAGGCGGAGAAACGACATCGAAAATAATTTTATTTGTCGTTGTCGTTTATGTATAGTTAGATAGCATACATAGGCGGCGATTAACCTTCCGAAACAGAGAAATGGGTCCTTGCTTTTTATATACCTATACTGTCGATGATCCGAATTTAAAATCAGATGTGGGTCACGTGGTGGCCTTGAACTACGTAGCTCATTATGCACCACAAAATTATAATTTCGAAGAAGGAGTTGTAAACGGTTGTCCTCGTATTGAACTCAAACTAAATAATTTCTGAAATAAATGACAGTTTCCTGATGTCCAGCATAATGTTGAGGTTTTGTTTTGTTAATGCTCATTGATTATATTTAAGTGTCGTCTTTGTAATTTTGTTTGGAAAAAAGGATTTGGTAGTTTATTATTTATTTCTTTTATAAGATTACCAAAGGGAGTCAAATAGGCCAGTAGGTAAAGACGTTCCTTGTGAACCAGGTCGTCGCGGGTTCAAACCCTACAACAGTCAGTTATCACAATAGGCTTTTTTTAGAGAGTACCTATATCTATATACCATTATTAAATGTCAATGATTATACATAAATACGTAATAGATAAAGGTTTACAGCTTGTACAGGTATGAAAATATATTGTATGTATCTGTGGCACTTAAAAAAATACTTAATTTGAAGCTGTTATATACATTTATATTGGGTATATAGGTTACGCAGTTATCTGTTATCTTATCGTATTATATATGTAATATAATTAATATTATAAAGGCGAAAGTTTGTGAGTGTGTATGTTTGTTACTTCTTCACGTCTAAACGGCTGGAGCGATTTTAATAAAATTTGGCATGGAGTTAGCTGACACCCTGGATTAACATATGGGCTACGTTTTACTGCGGGAAAATATCTTATTCCCATGGGAAAATCGATTAAAATGAATTCGCGGAATATTATAAATGCGAAAGTAACTCTGTCTGTATGCTACACAATCTCGCCTAAAATTTACTAAACCGATTTAAATGAAATTTGGTACAGAGATAGTCTAGAGCCTGAGAAAGGACATAGGCTACTTTTTAATGCGAAAAAAGGGTTGTAAGGGGTTAGAATAGAAAAGTTTGTGCGGAAATTCCGTAATTTTTAAAGATAGAAGATTGAAACTTATTTTTTAGGCTTTTGATTAGATATAAATAAATACGACATTCAATGTTTGTAAAAATTTTACCCTAAAAGGGATAAAATTAGCCGAAGAAAGTTTTTGTGTAATGACGTCGTCCAAAAAGCTTACGGCCCAGAAAATTAAAATATTAAGTGTAAAAAGTTAGAGGTTTTGTTTATTTGGATCAATAAAAGTAGTTGAATACTAAGCTATATAAACTATTTTAAACTATAATTAAAATATATTAATCTTTAATATTATAAATGCGAAAGTAACTCTGTCTGTCTGTGTGTTACGCAATCACGCCCAAACTACTGAACCGATTTAAATGAGAATTTGGTACAGAGATAGATAAGTAGATATAAAGATAGAGGCTTGAAACTTATTTTTTAGGCTTTTGATTAGATATAAATACGACATTTAAAGTTTGTAAAAATTTTACCCTAAAGGGGGCAAAAATAAGGAATGAAAGTTTTTGTGTAATGACGTCGGCAAAAAGGCTTACGGCCCAGAAAATAAAAATATATAAGAAAAATGCTGCCGAAAGTCACTTTTCCACGCGGACGAAGTCGCGGGTATAGGTAGTTAGTAGTTAATATGTTACGATTGTTTCAAAGTTCGCCTCATAATAATAAATTTTTGTACGTGTAACAATTCTAAATGGATTTAAAATATTTTAAATCATAAATTATCGTTTAATGAATTTTATCAAATTTTCTAAATTATTTTGCTATTTCCTGTCTGTTCAGAAAAGAGCAAGAAGCCGGATACTCGATAATGGATAGCCACCGGAAACTCATTTCTCGTTAGTTACTAATCGGTCTATTTTATCGTATAATTTCTGCAGTTCAATTTTTATCGTTCTAATAAAACAGATTTTTAAACAAGATAGATATACTAGAAAAGGTACCTATTTAATTTCGTCTTATTAGTATATTCTACTGGTTTATAAATTTCGTAGCAAAGGAGGTGTTTAAAAAAAAAAACAAAAATAATCAGTAATTTTAATTTTTATAAACCTATATTAAATTAAATTATATTCTCGAAGAAGCCCTAGTAGGTTAATAATTTGGTATGTTTTAATAAATATGGCAAATGTTCCCCCAGTTGTTGATCAATATGTACTTTGACAGCTTAATTGATTATTATTGTTTATTTTCGATATTACCACAGTTGATTTAAGAAATGTGTTAAAAACTGTGTCATCTTATCTTTAACAAAATATCACTAACTTGTTTAATCAGCAGCGTCTCGTGATCGTTCGTGGTACTGGCAATAATTATTAATACACACATAAACTTGTTTACATATCGATTTTATTTAACAAAACACGTACAATATATAATATGTATATCTATATTATTTATTCTTGATGTGAAGATACCCATCTACAGATATACTCGTCTAGGTACAATAATTTAAAAAAAAATTTAAGTGGGTAAATTATAGTATAACCGGTAATAAGTATGTAAATTAAGCAGGTGAAATAAATAAACAAATTAAAAACACGAGTTTCTACGAGTATTTGTCATCAAAACGGATCTTTTGACCAAAAATTAAATTTTATAAAAAAGTGGAAAGTAGTGGGTGCACTGAAAAAGATTTACCTTTGTAGGTACACATATCTGTAACATAAAATCAATAAATAAAAATGCTTATTTACAAAAAATAAGTACATATATACATATGTATGTATATGTATTGTCCAATATTCAATAATTCGAAGAATCTCGATGCCTTGAATTTTTTTGCATCACATGGGGATTTGAGTTATTATTGTTCGACTGTAGTTAAATATACATCTAAAAATAAAAATGTAATGTACCTATCACTCAAATTATTATTATTTACGTACATAATAAATTATCCTTTAGTATTTTTAACGACTTTATCAAAAAAAAATTTAAATTGATCTGCTATAGTTTATTACTAAACGTTTTATTAATGTATGTAGGTACAATAAATAATTAATATCCACATTAAGCAAATATTGCGCATATAAACTGATACCCACAGGTGTCATAAAAGAGGGAAACTCATGCTACATTTTCTACGTATTTTTGTAAATGTTGGCGTGGTGTTTGATGTTTATCTTTGTTTGTCTTTTAATATATATACATATACAGATATGTGTACTTTCGAGTATGTATTGTACTTTCATACACATTTTTATTGGTTCGTGTGTATAAAGTAAGTAAATAGTAAAGGTTCATAATATACATGCATTATGTATTATGTTATGTGTTGTGTGAGGTCTTATCTTTCGATTCAGCTCTGGCCTGTAGCTGTTGCTGTAGTCGGAATGTCGAACGGAGCAGTTTCACACAAGCCTTCGTACGAATGTGCCGGATAAGCTAGCTAGTCCACTACTAGTAGACAACATTTATATATATTATATTTTACACTCTCGTGTGTTGTGTGTTATAAATAATGTTCAAATTAACGAAAAGGCCAACGTAATTAGCCGACTGATTATATTTTTTAATACTTTGGTATCTAGTGAAGTGCCTGCCCTTGGTGTGTTTTAGTTGTGATTTTTTTTTTCTTATGTGATGTGATCACACCTGCGTCTGTTTTTCGCGTTTAAATGTTACTGTGTATTTATTTAGAAAACGATAATAGTGTTTGTTATTCATGGTATTTTGACAAATAGCACTGAGTGGGCTTTTGGCCGCTCGTTCTCCTCACTCAAACTTTGCTATTTTGGTATTGTCGGGTAAATATACTTAGTGAGTATGTGGTTGAATGCTCTGTGCTTTTACTATGTAGATAGTTAGTATTTAGTAGCTGTCGCGATTTTGTCTCCATTCTCCACAGACGTATACAAATTCGTATCGTATATACATAAGTAAGTACGTACGTAACTTCCTGACTGCCAACTCTAGTCTATCGACACATTTAGTGTTTATAAAAAAAAAAGCGAAACTACAATTAATAATAGGACTATCACAATGGTTTTTGAATTATCTACATCAAAAGACTTCACCTAGACTTTTTTGGTTTTTAATTGAATGATATAAAGTGTATAAACATGTTTAGACCTGAATTTTGTATAAAAAATTTAGTTTCCTGTTGAAAAAAATATTAAGAAAATAATACGTTGCTACAGAAGCCGAATTTCATACAAAATTATTTGAAATATACCTAATGGGGGCATTTGACTTTATTGGCAGCTTAAAAAAAATAACGACACACTTTAATTATTGCCACATCGTTTAAAATCAAACAATTAATAATACTTTAAGTAGTTAACTGTAGCAGATCAAATCAATCAATCTACAAAATTTTTTGGTAAAGTCGTTTAAAATACTCAAGGATATTTTGTTTTTACCATTAAAAATTTACGATTTTAAAGAGTACGTCTACCTAAAGATTGTGCAAGAATATCAAATATTGAATCTAGATCATTATAATTTGAGTGATACATTACATTTTTATTTTTAGAAGTATTAACATAAGTACAGTCGAATATTAATAACTCGAATCATGTGATGCAAAAAAATCAATGCATCGAGACTTCGAGTTATTGAATATTGAACAATACATATACCATATACATATGTATGTGATTATTTTTTGTTAATGAGCATTTGTATGTAATTATTTCATATACAGTAGGTAATATCTTTTTACAGTGCACCACTTTCCACTTTTTTATAAAATTCAATTTTTGGACAATAGACAAAGTTTTTAAAGTACATTTTGACCAAGTAAAAATTACACGTGTTTCTTATACTACCTATAGTGAATGAATGCAAGGATTTGCGGACGTGACATATCTTTTATCAAAAATCCTTAGCATGACCTGGTTCGTTTTGCCTTTTTATACGATCCTTCAAAGGAATTTTCCTTGTCCAAAAATTCCATTAATATTAAGCCTTCAAAATAATAGGTAGAAATTTGTTAATTGGTACTTACAAAAATTTGATTATAAGTAAAATGGACTTATACGAATGGAGAATATCTGCTGGAAATATTTATTTAACTTTTTCAGTATAAATTTCATCAGTAGTACCTAAATCAAATTTCTGCTGTTGTTGTTGTTTTGTTTCTCGTTAAAAAAGAATATTTTCGTCGATTTTATTGACTTCTAAAGAAATAATAAGTTTTCAACAGGTAAACAAACAAAAACGTAACATCCTGTTGTTGATTTTTTTGAGGTACCTACCTACGTCAGCTGGTGTAAAAATTAAATCAATTAATGACTTATCTGTTATTGATTAATAAGTCTAATATTTAACTACGATATTTTTATGTTTCTCATTATTGCAAAAAAAACACAACGAACGCTACAATAAATTAAATTTTTAAAGCACAATTATTTTTTTACATGTTGTTCTTTAGATGTCAACAAACATAAAAATACAAAAACTAGACTGCTAAAAAACTCAATATAGTAAAAGGTAGGTACAATTCAAAATTAAAATTTTTCTCTAGAAAAGAATCTGGTCACTTTTAGTATCTATTTATTTGTTGTAGCTTAACGTCAGTGTCCTCTATGTTACTCAAATAATGGGAAATATAAAACAAAATGTACTTACATACATAGGTTTTTTATTTTTTATTAGGGTTGCTATTCTTATTTTCTCTATTTTTGAGATGAGGATAAACCATGCCACACAATTTTGTGCTTCTTGTATGTAGGTCTTGTTTACCAATAATAATACAAATAATTTTTTAATAACCAAATGGCAAAGTTGACAAATGCTTTTATTTTTTGTCAGATTACCTTAATTAATTTTGTCGGTTGTCACATTGTTTTATGATATGAATAAATAATTCAACGTAAATATCAAAAATTGTTTACAGTTTAAAAAAATTAGCATAATTTTTTAAAATCTTTATCCGCACGTTACATTTTATATTTTAAGGTTATATAGTAATCAATTAATAAACAGTATTTTTTTTATCAAATTATTCACGTCATTTATCAGCTATATAGATACAGACAGCATTATTTAAACTTTACTTAAATTAAATTAAAAATTAAAGGATGTCTGTTTTTAGATACATATTCAACTCAGTCAAAATCATGGCAATTTGAAATAAATAAATAATTGAATATGTTATTGATTAGTTATAATCGTAAAAAAAAAACGGTGACGTATTTTTATTTGCAAACTAATCTGAAGGATAAAGTGTACCTACTTGTATCGATTGATTGAAAAATAAAAGAAATTGCAATCGAGCAATATGTTCTTATGTGGATTGAAATTATGTGTCAGTAATTTTTTTTTGCAAAAACGATACAGGTAAACAGTGATTAAATTGTTTATTTACAAGTGAAATAATTAAATCGATTGGTTTGTTTTTTCCATTGCCACTGGATCTGAATTTTAATTCTTTTGAATTATTCATGGTAATATTTTTGTATACCTATTATACACAGGTACTTATATTTAAATTACCTGTAATATAACAAACTATTTCTATTTTCCATCAAAATTCCACAATTGTAATGTTGAGAGTTTTAACTTTTTATAATAATTGGTTGGCAATAGCATAAACTATTATGAGAAATTGAATATCTTGATAACTCGAAGATATTTGATGCCAACTTCGAAAAGTCGATTTTTTTGGGAGAATCCAGGGGGTCTGATAAATAGAAATATTTTTGACTTCAAAACTTGTTTATTATCCATCAAAATTTATCATGTTCAAGGAGGGGTTTAGTTTCTGTGACGTAATATTTACAGGGGGGGGGGTCACAGAAAGTGTGACAACCGGGGGGGAGGGCGTAAAAAAGCTAATTTGAACGTGACGTATTTTATGAACAGCCATTTAATAATTAGTTTAAGATTTTAACGTCTCTTTTTAATAGCTGTGAGATAGTTTCTACAATTATTATTTTTCATCAAAACGTACCTTAAAAACTTTGAATTTCGATGCCTTTAATTTTTTTTACATCACATGAGGATTCGAGTTATCGAAGCTCGACTGTACTTAACTACTTTTAAAAATAAAAAAAGTATGTATCTCTCAAATTATTGTGATCTATAATATTTGGTATTCCAGCACAATCTTTAAGTAGGTACCTATATACGAGAAAATTATGTTTAAAATATTAAAATCGTAAATTTTTAATGGTATTTTAAACGACTTTATCATCAATTTGTAGATTGTAGCTCACATTAATTTGATCTGCTGTAGTATTAATAATTGTTTGATTTGAAGCGATGTGGCAATAATTAAAGTGTGTCGTTATTTTTTTTAAGCTGCAAATAAAGTCAAATGCATCCCTTATGTATATTTTAAATAATTCCCTATGAAATTCGGCTTCTGAAGCAACATTTTTTATACCTACAAAATTAAAGTAAATATTTTTATACACTTAACATTTAATACTTTATGTCATTCGATTAAAAACCCAAAAAGTCTAGGTTACGTATTTTGATGTAGATAATTCTAAATTTATAGTGATAGTCCTTTTATTATTTGTAGTAGTGAGTGATGCAAGTCTACGATCCTAATTATTTCAGCTATGTCTTTGTCGATAAAATGAAATATTCGAGTAAGTTTCGACCAGTAAAGTTAATTTTGCGATTAATATCTTCAGACAATTGACATAAACATTTATCACAATTTTTTGAACCAATTAATCGAATTTGATCGTATTAACCACAAAACAGAAATTATTTTTGTCAAATTTAAATGTCAGTAGGTATAAATAATAAATAATTTAACAACTTACAACTAAGTACATAATTAGTAGCGATTAGATTTGTAAAAGATTTCAATAGGCAATACACAAATTATTTAAAAAGTTAATGTAGATTCTGTGAATTAGAAAAAAGTGTTAATTTTGATAAAAACGTTCCCCAAAAACAATAAAAATTAATTTTAATATCTCATCATTCTAAATTTTGATTGATTACCTAATTCGTTTAAGAATGAATTACCTATTGAAGTATTATTCTAAACATACATATTTACTTAATATTGCAGATGATAACGACGAAATAAAGTTTAATCGGCAAGCAATTAAGCAAGCTTTCGGAGTTGGTGGAAGTATTAAAGGTACCTATTTGTTTAATTTTTAGTCATTCACCAAAACGTGACATTTTTATAAAGTAGACACGACACACCACCACAATTAATTAATTAATTAAAATTCGTATTCTCCTGATTTAAATATCGAGAACGAGTTATTAAGGCTAGGGTACAATTTACAAAGAATTCTGCATTATCTGGTACATAATAAATAAACCTTCTCCTTATCTTGTTGCTACTATTACTTATATACTATGACTAACGATAAGTAGGTACATACCCGCCATAAAGATATTAGCACAACATAAATAATAAAGTACCACACACATTACAATTATTCCTTTTTGAACAATAACTTTTTTCTAATAAGTATTAAAATTATAACCTGTACCTAAATTTTATTTGGCATTAGTTAGGGACTTTTATTATTTATTTATTTATTTGTTAATGTTTGATGCAATATTTTTAAAGGAATATACCTCAAGGCCCTTTCTGCGCTTGCAAATATAAATATAATGATAACGTAATTAAATTATGATACAAAGGTTTATTACTCGCACCTGTGCACGCTTCAGGAAACTCGGTTACGCAAAGGACAATATCGGGTCATTAGGCCTCCTCCTGACCAATGTTCAGAGCACATTACTTCCATATTGTAGGTTCTAATGAACTTCTATTAAGTAAATAAAATAAGTTTCTTACCACTATCTTTGGAGGTGTAAATGAAATAAAAATAAAATTAATTTTGTGCGTCAGTGTACTAACTATTAGCTTTAGTGCTTTGTGCTTGAAAATGTTTATTTCCATATTTTAAGCCCATTCGTGTGCAAGAAGTGATGTTCAAGCTCTAAGCTCTTTTCAAGGACTCCAAGCCCAAATTATTAAAAACTTTTTAATGTGCTTAAAGTCTTCGAAGCCCTTCTAAAGTACCCAAAGCCCTTTCAAAGTGATCGAATTTCTTCAAAGTACTCGGAAACCATTTCCACATACTCGAATATTCTTCAAAATGCTCGAAGACTTTTCACAGTAATAAGAAACCCTTTTAAAGTACCCACAGCCCATTTAAAGTGATCGAATTCCTTCAAAGTACTCGGAATCACTTTCCATATACTCAAAGCCGCATCAAAGTGCTTGAAGAAATTTTTAAGGTACTCGAAACTCTTTCAAAGTACTAAGAAAACCTTTTAAAGTACCCAGAGCCCTTTCAAAGTGATCGAATTCCTTCAAAGTACTCGGAAGCCCCTTCAAAGTACTCGAAGGCCTTTTAAGATACTCGAAGGCCTTTTAAGCTACTACTTAAGGTACTCGAAATCCTTTCAAAGTCCTTTTTAAAGTACTGTTTCAAAGTGGTCGAAGTTCTTTCACAGTACAAAGAAGCCCTTTTTAAGTACTTAGAGTGCTTTCAAAGTACCCGAAGTCCTTTCAAAATGGTCGAAGACCTTTCAAAGTCCTCGAGGACCATTTCTAATTACCCGAAGTCTTTTGAAAAAACTTCAATCCCCTTCAAAGTGCTCGAAGGCCTTTAAAGGTACTCGAAACCCTTTCGAAGTACTGAAAGACCTTTTTAAAGTACAATTCCAAGCTCTTTCAAGTGGTGGAAGTACTTTCAAAGTACCAAGAAACCCTTTTAATTCAAACTGCTCGAAGGCATTTTAATATACTCGAAATCCTTTTAAGCTACTCAAAAACCTTTTAGGGTACTCGAAATCCTTTCAAAGTACTCAAAGTCCTTTTTAAAGTACTCCAAGCTGTTTCAAAGTGGTCAAAGTACTTTTATAGTACCAAGAAGCCCTTTTAAATTACTTAGAGTGCTTTCAAAGTATCTGAAGTCTTTTCAATATGGTCGAAGACCTTTAAAAGTACTCGAAAGCCCTTTCTAATTACCCGAACTTTTTTCAAAGTACTCGGAAGCCGTTTCAAAAAACTCGAATCCCGTTCAAAGTTCTCAAAGGTCTTTTGAGCTACTTGAAACCTTTTTAAGGTACTCGAAGCCCTTCTAAAGTACTCGGAAGTCCTTTTGAAGTGCTTCAGACTTTTTTTTTATTTGAATTACAAAATAACTGAGGCTCTTAGTCTATTGACGTATCTGAAGCCCTCTTGGTTTAATTCAACTTTCGTGATACTTTTTTACCTTTGTTTAAAGCTTTGAACTTTAAATACATTTATTAAGAATTCAGTATCTTTGGATCGTAAAATGTAATTGGAACTTCAAAAACCAAAGCACATTGAGTAAGGACTGGGAAATATTTTGATGAAGGTTTTGCTTAGTTCTGGTGTATGGCCATTTTTTTTCACTTGACCCCTTGATCAGTTACGTATAATACGTATTTTTCTTGGCTTTACTTCATTCCGCAACATTTCCTGATTTCAAGTAAATGAATGGCGTGGTAGGCAGCAGTAATGACGTCAATTGCATTATGAACCGATTTCAATAAGAATTCTAAATAAAGAGAACAATGGATCGTTTCAATGTAATTGCTTACAGAATTCATTGAATTTTGAAGCCTGTTTAAAGTAATTATTTATAAATAACAGACTGCAAAATAAATTATGGTTTTTCTTTTATTGCTGTACGTTTGTACGTAGATTCATGAAGTGTGACGGTGACGTATAAGTGTGGATACACTGAGATATTTTTTTTATTTTAATGTGGTATGGATATTAGTATGTATTGCAGAAATATTTTATTATAACTGATACAGTCGACCTACGCGCTATTACCTACGGTTTATTAATGAATTAATAATTTGTAACAAGGATAAGAAGATTTTACTTAAGTAGGTAGGTATAATTAATTGAACACAACACAGATTTAGTCATGTTATTTGTTTAAATTTCTTCGTAATTTTAGTACGATAAGTAATAATACTCTGAATGGAAAACTATCTTTAGAGCATTACTAAAAACACGTCACATAGGTACACATAACAACAAATAAACGATAAATAAGAATAAGAAAGGAAATTATTTACAAATCAGCTTGAATTTGATGATACCTTATCGTTAATATCAAGATTTTTTTGTACGTATTGCGAAATAAAAAAATACTATATACGTAGGTACTTAATACGTGAACGCTGAAAATAAATACAGGGAGATAAGACGAAGCAGACATCATGACGTCTGTAATATTAATAAATATATTAAAACTCATTTTGATGATTTAATTAAACAGGCACGCATCAATTAATTATTGTGGGGACAAAATCGTTTAGCTACTATCTTATATTAATTTTATTTGCACACAAAATAGTTTTTAACTAGTAAGGCAGAGTCATAATTTTTATTTGGGAGAAAATTACAGTCGAACTTCGATAACTCGAATCACCATGTGGCGCAAATAAACTTCTAGGTATCGAGACCTATTGAATAATAATACCTACATACAGGGTTTTTCAAGTTGATGGGCTATTAGAAGTATATGAATCAGTAGAAGGAATTCAATTCTGAAACTTGGGCTCATTTGGTTATTGTTTATGCCGCTTCTTTTAAAAATATTTTCAAGTTCGATTTACATCCGGTTATACCGGAAGTCGATACCAACTTTGTTATTTTAAATGGGATGGTATATTTTTTACGCTGAATTCGAATAAAACGTGTAATTCTAAGGTAAATTTGATAACCAACTTGTACACCTATGACGATCGGTTTCTGAGTTAATTTAATTTATAGAAAAAAAATCGCTACCGCAACCCAAATTATAAAAAATCATAACTTCCACAAAATACGACTTAGAGTGTTGAAATTTTTACTAGTAATAGATGAATATTAGTGCTAACGCCTTGACAAAATTGAATTAAATAATTTATACAGGGCGTTCAAAATAAAATTCTAAAATTGAAAAACTTCAAACACGAATTACTCCGTTTTTTCAAATGGCACCCACTATTTTTTATTTTTTCAATCGATTCCTTTTTTTATCCTCTTTCATTCTATATGGATACTTCCTATTTTAAGTAATAATTCAAAATTATTCCAAAATTTTCAAATAAAATAGGAAGTATCGATATAGATCGAGAGAGGATAAAAAAAGGAATCGATTGAAAAAATAAAAAATAGTAGGTGCCATTTGAGAAAACGGAGTAATTCGTGTTTGAAGTTTTTCAATTTTAGAATTTTATTTTGAACGCCCTGTATAAATTATTTAATTCAATTTTGTCAAGGCGTTAGCACTAATATTCAGCTATTACTAGTAAAAATTTCAACACTCTAAGTCGTATTTTGTGGAAGTTATGATTTTTTATAATTTGGGTTGCGGTAGCGATTTTTTTTTCTATAAATTAAATTAACTCAGAAACCGATCGTCATAGGTGTACAAGTTGGTTATCAAACTTACCTTAGAATTACACGTTTTATTCGAATTCAGCGTAAAAAATATACCATTCCATTTAAAATAAGAAAGTTGGTATCGACTTCCGGTATAACCGGATGTAAATCGAACTTGAAAATATTTTTAAAAGAAGCGGCATAAACAATAACCAAATGAGCCCAAGTTTCAGAATTGAATTCCTTCTACTAATTCATATACTTCTAATAGCCCATCAACTTGAAAAACCCTGTATATTTAAGAAGCCATATTTCATTGATAATTATTAAAAATATTATAGGGGCATTTGACTTTATTGGCAGCTTAAAAAAAAAAAAAGAAATAACGACACATTGTCACATCGTTTTGGTCAAAAGACAAAGTTTTTAAAGTACGTTTAAAATTCGACTTACTGAAGTATAATATTATCATCGAATTATCAAGATATTCGATTCGAGTTTGACTGTATTGAAAATAAAATTAAGATAATACATCACGAGACTCTGGCGCATAATTTTGCATAATTTTCCCACGAGCCATCAGTTATCATAATTTAAAAAAAAAAAACGTTAA
The DNA here is from genome assembly GCA_029378335.1 of Agrilus mali. Classification (NCBI taxonomy): domain Eukaryota; kingdom Metazoa; phylum Arthropoda; class Insecta; order Coleoptera; family Buprestidae; genus Agrilus; species Agrilus mali. The sequence continues at coordinate 29,132,180 of CM055657.1, read as the reverse complement.
GACGACCTTTGGCAAGCTTCATGACTTTGTTCATTGCTGTATTTTTTTTTAAATGTACCTACCAGTTTGTTTAACTGCCTTACTAAGTATTTAATTTTATATTAGTCGAGGAAGTGCGTGTTTGTTTCATAGTTTTGTCTGATATCTAGTAATTTTTTGAATTATTTTATATACCTTCAGCAGCCACATGAAGAATTTACAGCTTCAAAACTTTTTTTTATAAATAAAAATTCCAATGTCTCCGCGGTCGGCCGGTAGCCCAACTGTTTCGAAAATGTCCCTGGCAGAGGACCTTATTAATAGTGACTCGATTAGTGCAAAAGAAACTTCATGTGACGACAACAATAAAAGTGACGATAGTAACGATCCCAAAGTTTCCCAGTGGAACGGTAATTGTGACGTAACTAATATATGTAATAAAAAGACTGACGAGGATTCGGAGGATAACAAACGTAGTAGTAGTTGTAAACGGCATTCCCAGCAGAGGTGCGAGAATGTGACTCGAACCGAAAAAAAACATAACAAATTAGTGTCTGGAAAATGTGATAGCAAAAAACTGAATTTGTCGTCTAATGACGCAGTCAAGGAAAAGACCAAGGACCTTAAGGATAAATTGAACCATAACTCAACTTATTCGCGCATCCTCGTCTACTTAAGGAAATTAACGAAGTCTTTTAATAGTAAGTTTTGGTCTTTTTTTTTTATTTGAATGCAACATAACTTTACTATGATTTTTTTATTAGTTTTATTCTGTATAAGAATCGGCGTAACATTTAATTGTTAATACTTTTCGGAAAGCAATTAAATAAATACAGGTACGCGTATATAGTGTGGTATTTACACAGGAAATGAACGAAAATATTTTAAGTGTATTAGGTACTCACTCGATTATTGTCTTATCTTATCTTTTTAGGTACTTATGTATTATAGTACCTTATTTGAACAATGAATGATTTTAAATTCGTTTTTGTCAAAATAATTACTTAATGTACATAAAAAATCGAGTATGTAACATATGGCTTATCTGATTAGAATAATATTATGTACATATTTATAAAATACTAGCTGCAATGCCTGGCGTTGTCCGGTCACATTACAAAACGTTCTGTGATTATTCAAAACATCCTCCAACATCATTGAACATTAAAGATCATTCTCGAAAGATCTTGAAGGTTCTGGAACAATCGAGAACATTCTGGATCGTTCTTAAAAAGTCAAGAACGTTTCAGAACATCAAAACATTTCTTATTATTCTATAACATTCTAGATCATTATTGAGAGATCTAGAAGGTTCTCGATCGTTCCAAATCATTCCTGTAAAATCGAGAATATTCCACAACATCCTGTAATGGTTCCAATTTTATTTAACATTTGAATATTCTGAAACATTTTAGATCATCTTTAAAAGTCTTGAACATTCTAGAACGTTCTTGAACAATTAAAATCATTGTGGAAAGTTTTACTTACACATTCTTTGATTCACTAAAAACCGCTCAAAACATTTTTGTATTGTATTTTGTAGAAACGTGTTAGACACATTTTTTCCACTCACTTTCACCCCCTTATATGTACCAAATTTTCTATTATATGGGAGAGCAAGGCTAGAGGCTGTTTACCATTACAACCTCGAGTAGGTGGGGAAGTGGGTAGGAAGTGAGTATTCACCAAAAAAATCCCTGACCCTGACTTTTTGTGATTTACGTATCAGGTACAACCCTTTCGCTATTAATTTGGCTTCATCAGGAACTTGATAATATTCTCACAATACCATAAATGGCATATGTTTTGTAGTAGTGTATACTCGCAACAAAGTATTATCGAGGGTCTAATGAAGCAGCTGGTAGGTAATTAAATAATAATTTAAAACATCCCCTTCTATTCTTTCTTCTATTCCTAACCCTCAACCTTCTGTTGTGTTTAGGTTTATTTAAAGGTAGGCCATGTCCCTTATTATGTCAAAAAATTCGATGTATCGTCTTATTAAATACGTCTTTTAGTGTCAATTTGTTTTTTCTTGGTGCCCGTTAGGTGCGTCAGTTCGCCGGGCACTTGAAATACTTTTTGTGTTTTCACGTTTTGCATCAAATTGGTCAGTGGTGTGTGTCCCCTTTACCTTTCTGTTCACGCCGATGTCCTAGACACCCTCCCGTAGAGTTCTTTTTTATGGCTGGTGTGAAGAAAGACAAAAAACGCGACACTATAGACGATGATGACGTTGTCCTCGCCACACCCAAAGAAAAATTGAGTACATACATTTACACCTTTTATTATTTGATATATTTGTACTACTTAATAGTATTTATATTTAGATTTTTTTTTTTGACAGCTTTTAAAGGTCCATTTCTAGTAGATACATAAATATTACCCAATTAGCATTTACTGGACACATTTACATCTACTTGCAATAGAGAAAGAACAGCCCTCAAAAAAATTGTTAACGATATATTTCGTACTGTTAATTACCTATTATAATAACAGTAATTGTATTGTGCTAGGGTTCTGTAACAAAAACCAGCTGTTGTATATAATGTTTATACATACTTGCAATAATTATATGTATTTAATTAGTCATTTAAGTAAGTAGTGACCCAATCTCCTTGGAATTAATTTAAGTATGTAGTTAGTTGTAACAGACATACTCTTTAAAGTTTTACGTGCTAATAAGGAATCCACAAATTAAATTGTTCGTAAAATTAATGTAGGTAGATATGAGCTGTAAACCTCCTTATAAAATGGGAAAATAATTAACATTAACAAAATTCCAATACATAACAAAGTCTCAAAGACTGATGGAAATTTATTTGTGTATTACGACATGCATATTATAATTAAATTATTACAAAAAAAAACCCTCTGAAGGTAGATATGTAAAAAACGTATTTTAAATATATATACTCGTATTTTTTGCCATTTCACCCCAAGTAATTGTAAATTTTTGAATCAATTGTTCCAGGTAAAGACGGAGGAAAGGTAACCACTGTAGTTGCAACTCCTGGACAGGGACCAGATCGGCCCCAGGAGGTCTCGTATACTGATACCAAAGTAATTGGTAATGGAAGTTTTGGCGTCGTTTATCAAGCAAAATTATGCGATACAGGTGAAATGGTCGCGATCAAAAAGGTCCTACAAGATAAGCGATTCAAGGTAAGTCAACTTTTTTGAATAATTTTTAATTTTTTAATCTGGAAGTAGGTACTCAGAGTCAATTGAGCCACCCTCAGTGCCCTACAAAAGTTCCTTTCATGATACTGATAATAGTTATCGTTAGTATCAAATAAAATACTTAATTGCACATTCAAAATCAATCAATTAGTCATTTAGACTTTCACAATACCTACATATGTAATTAAAATAATAAGTCGTATCAAAAGAAAAAGTAATTGCCTCTTTCTTGCAGCTTGCATTTTATGTTCGCATATCGATACTTAGGTACACAGATTAGTTACACCGTTCCGCTAAGAACGTGGCAAAAGGAGCTACTTAAAAAAACTTGATATACAGTTGGCATCGGTTCAAATATCTATCATTTGGCACTAACCAGAATTTATTAGTTACGATTGTACAATAAACGCAGTATCTACCAATGACATGTTTAAAAGAGCAGAAGAAAACGAAGAAGAAAAGGAAGTGTCGTTAAACTTACACAAAAGATATTTTTGTTTGGTGATGTTATTTACCAGATATTTCTCTAATGAGTAATTATTGTAAAATGAAGTCATGGAAGATACCGTCAGTGGCTCAGTGGTTGTCAGTCTGTTGACTGCGAACTGAAAGAACTCGAAATCGATTTCTCGGTCAATAGATACACAAAAAATTATCATCAGGCATTTTATTTGGGAAGCAAATGATTATCATCATGTATCTATTAATTTTCCCAGTTGGAAGCATTTTTTAAAACTAAAAACACCCACTTATAATTAATTATATTCTAAAAGTACCTAATCTTAACTAAAGTGATAAGTACTCGACTAATAACAAAAATATAAAATCTAATAATTTTTTTCTTAAAAGATTTCATTAGATGAGGACTTTATCTGTCTCTTATACATTACAAAATTAAAAATACATTTTCACTATTATTTAAATGGTGACTTAGAAAAAGATTAAAAGTGTTTTTTTAAGAAATTGATAATATAATGTTTAACTGTAGATTAAACACAAAACAATTTCAAATTAAAGAATAGGAAAGTTCAATAAATAACCCCATTAAAAAATTAATTCAAGATTGAAGTTAGTTATTAAGTACATTTTGGTTGGTTGGTTGGACAAAATTATTTTTGAAGAAAAGAAACGTTGAGATTAAGTCAGTTAGGTTATATCCAAATCGTACATAAAAAAATTACCAAATAGTGCAAGAAATCTTCCACGTCTTCTTGAAGTTGACGATCCTCTTCGTTGAAATCATTACACTGCACCCCCCCCAACCCCTGCCGCGTCCAAAAAAAATAACGACGAAAAATCATTTAGCAAGTATAGTAAAAAATTATAAAAGATAATATTAGATACAAATAACAAAAATTAAAAATTTGAATTCTCTTAGGTACTTAATAAAAATTTATACCTACTAGAAATTTTCTGCAATAATTTCATAAATCAATTAATATCGAACGTAAAGTTTAAAAAAAGGCTTGGTTATTTATTTTGTGTTCAATAAAAATATGGTTCACCATTGTTACCGACCACCCTCAGTCAATAGTATCGATTATAAAAGTAAAATTGCCATAAAATAATTTTAATTAAATATAAAAAATCATTTTGGGGATTGTAATGGTTGTTTTCTTTTTCAGAATAGAGAATTGCAGATCATGAGGAGATTAGAACACTGTAATATAGTTAAACTAAAATATTTCTTTTATTCAAGTGGGGACAAGGTAAGAAACTTTCTTTATCTTAATTTTAGTTAATTTTTTTTACAGTTGAGTGGGTTATATATATATATATATAAATTTTTTTTGTTTTGCGAAAATTATTATCGGTACCTATTATTTTGCGATCCATAAAAGTTTCAAATTAAACAGATTGCCGTATTTTTGTGTAACATATGTATCAAGTATACGTAATATAGATAAAAACAGTTTCTATGAGTTATATTTTATTAACGAACACGTGCTAACAGTGTGGTTTTTGTGACATGTAGCACTCTAGAACACAATGCGTGATCGAAGCTTTCATGGTTGTTCAAGTTCAGGTGAATATAATGTTTACTCGGTATAATGGAAAACTCATTAAAAAAATATTACTCGTCAAAACAAACACTTTTATTTTTTTATTCTTTATGCGGGGTTTCTGTTATGTGATGTTCACGATATCATCTAGTGTCTACTTTCTTAAAATTTTATTTGTTATAAAAAAAATACTGTAAAAGGATAGGTAGGTTTAAAAGTTACTAATTATTTAATTGCCCTCTAAAGCATCGATTTTGATCCTGGATTAGAAATTAGAGGGAGAATAAATAATAATTATATTTATGTTTATTATGTATACATAATAATTGTAGGCATTTTTCCATACATATGTAATTCTAATTAATTACCTACCTAAGTACATATAAACCAGGTGACTCGTGTTTTACCTCCTATCGCCTTTTTCAATGCGCACATTCAACAACGTCCGGAATAATTACGTATATCAAGCTAGCACGACAAAGTTATTTTTCCGATTTCTAACTTGCACTATAATTTGTCGCTAATTTGTTACCAAATCGAAAAATTTGTCGCTCGTGCCGTTTAGCCATAATCAGCTGTAGTGCTAGCTTGATATCAAGCTAGCACTACACATAGCGTATCTCGAAAACGAAATGTCGTAGGATATTATTGTAAAGGCCATAATTTGTCGCTGAAAGATGACACATTCAACGAATTTGTCGCTAGTCTTATCTTCAACTGATAAGCGAAAAACTGCTGGAAAACCATCAAACTGGCACTACATATGGCATATCTCGAGAAGGAAATGTCATAGGATATTACTGTAAAGATCAAAATTTGTCGCTAATTTGTCACTGAAAGATGACATATTCAAAGAATTCGTCGCTAGTCTTATCTCCAACTGATAAGCAAAAAACTGCTGGATGCCGTCAAACTCTCGAAAGGTAACGTGTTGCCCAACTTGGGGGTAACAGGGAAAACCTAATTTAAAAAATTTGGTAAATAAATCCTATCTCTTAAAACAAATATAATCAAGAACTGCTTGATTAATTGTTTGATGGTTTTTCTGTGGTTTTTTGCTTATCAGTTGAAGATAAGACTAGCGTTGAATGTGTCATCTTTCAGCGACAAATTATGGCCTTTACAGTAATATCCTATGACATTTCCTTCTCGAGATATGCCATATGTAGTGCCAGTTTGATGGTTTTCCAGCAGTTTTTCGCTTATCAGTTGAAGATAAGACTAGCGACAAATTCGTTGAATGTGTCATCTTTCAGCGACAAATTAGCGACAAATTATGGCCTTTACAATAATATCCTACGACATTTCGTTTTCGAGATACGCTATGTGTAGTGCTAGCTTGATATCAAGCTAGCACTACAGCTGATTATGGCTTAACGGCACGAGCGACAAATTTTTCGATTTGGTAACAAATTAGCGACAAATTTTAGTGCAAGTTAGAAATTGGAAAAATAACTTTGTCGTGCTAGCTTGATATACGTGGAATAATTTAATTATACGGTGAACAGTAATAATTAATCGTCACAACTATTACTGGCTTACGTAACCCATTAACTGGAGAACATGTGGGCATTTTTTTTTCACGATAAAATTCGATTTAATTTGCCTTAACCGATTACTTTTGATTTAATTGTTTTTCTTGGAATACATCATACAGATTTATTTTCATGTAATTTTATTTATTTGCAAAATAATATTTTATTCATTATGGGTTGGTACACTCCGGGTATATTCCTCAAGGATGTTTGATAATTGTTTTGTACTTTACTTATACAGGTATAGGGTGTGCCTTTGTAATTAATTTTACGAAAATATTCAAGTGACAGTTTCACCAAATGAACTTTTTAATATTCTTAAATTATTTTCTATTATACAGAGTGTACCAATTCGTCTGGGTGAAACTACGGTACACCCTGTATAATCTAGAACATCAATGGATTCATTTGGAGATACATTTACTTTTTTCGTAAAATAATAATAAAAGCACACCCTGTATAGACACATATTTACTTTGCTTGATTTATTTTAAGATATACCTACAGTGTGTGTCTGATAAAAAGACCCGAACACGTTTTTCTCTTAACCCACTCAAACTTGTTAGTGCACATTTTATATTATTTATCGAAAAAATATTTTTTCATTATTTTTTGATAACATAAGCAAATAGTAAAATTATAAATAATTAACAAAGCATGGAATAGTAAACTGAACTTATATTTTATTGCTTAGGTACTAATATTATTAGTTATTTTACTAATGCTAAAGTATTTTTTTTTTTTTTTATTAAAAATTCAAATACATATATATTATATTATTTTAAATATGTAAAACAAATCAACTTCTATTGTATTTCTAATATATCGAATGCATAGCATCGCATGATACCTACTGAAAGCTAGTTGAGAAATATGGAAAATCCATTCTAATTACGTATTTTTATAACCCAGAATAGATTAGATGTTAATTACTAATTGTAGGCAAATTTTAACTGGAAATTCTACAACACTTTTTTGCATTTAAAGCAGCATTACACACAGGGTGATTCATGTTTTGAGACGCGTAATAAAATCTTGAATACAACTAACTACATTATATGTATATTTTATTTTTCAGTCACATTTTCTTTTAAGAATGAAATTTTAATTAATTCAAATATTTCAGGCATGTGTACGACTACCTACCACCTACCTACTTTTTACTTGTTAGTACTTGTAGTTGGTTTTATTTTTAATTTTTTGTGATGTTGAACCATCTATTCATTAATTAATTATTTATTTTAATTACAAATCAGCTGATTCAAAAAAAGTTAATTATTTAAAATAAATTGGGAAAAAAGACGTTGAGTGGATTTAATAACAACCTATTCGGATTAGCTAATTTGTACTACTAGTATTACTACTACTACTGAATTTATCAGTTAGAAAGAACGTTATGTTTTTGGTCACACCACAAGATGTGGCTCGCGATTTTGAACCTATTAATCATCCATCATCAGGTCGTCGTGGATAATTTCGACAAATTTTAATATCGTACCGAAAGTAACTGACGAGAGGTAAAAGGGGTTCGAAATCGTGGCTGATCAAAAACTTAATGTTAACGAATACGTAGGTATACTAATTGAATTTCGTCAGCATAAATATCTGTACAATAATAAATATGTAAGGATGCATCATGATATGATATAATATTTTTTATTAGAATGGTCAATTTGCACGTGCTGTAGATATGTATTAGAAGTGCGTAGGATAACAAAATTGTTTTTCGAAATTATAGTTCTTTGAATTACACCAGTGTTTCTTTCTTAATGTTTAGCGTAGTGCCGTGGTTCCATGTGACTTTCCCGTATTGTGGGGTGCCAAGGACGAGGTATGATCCTGTCCTTGAGACTAGAAGCTCTCGCTTCTGCATATTGCGTGATTAATTTTCTCCAGAAAGCTTTCGTAATTTAGAACCCAAAAATCATTGATCACTCATGCTTTTTGTTTTTTTTTTACGAATTTTCATATCATTGAAACATTTATGTAATTACATTAATTATTACGAGAACCTTAACTATATTTATGTAATAAAGGCACATGAACTGAACTAGAGTAGACAAAAACTTTTTGTACACACATACGAGTCAATAATTTGTTAAAAAAATATCTTGGATAAAAAAGGGTATGATATAACGTGTCGACTTTTTTACTATATATTTTATTGACCAAAAAATTAATACTTATTAACGTTTTCATATTTGATAAATTTGTATAAAATAAATTATGTGTTGGATATATAGTACATTCTGGCTCGTGCTTATTGTTGAACTGACAATGTCACTAACGAAATCTTCACATTTAATAAAACTAAAAAAATGTATTTATTTGTACACCTGCACATACCTACATTTGTTAGTTAGTTGAAACATACAATCAAAAACAATTAATGTTATCTCCGTGTATGTGATTTTTACTATTACTAATCTTGTTGCAATAAGTAACAATAACTATCCTACTCACTTTTTTGTGCCTAATAATGATTTGCCATTTAATAATAAGTAACAGATTATTGTCAAATATTATTCTGCACAATTCTCTGTGCTCTTTTTTATTCCATTTTTTTCGGATTGAATAATGATATATAATAACTAAAAATATCATTACGCCATATATGTATTTAATTTAAAAAAAAAAAGGTAATTATTTTCCCATTAAATTGATTTTAATGTAGTACATAATCTTATAAGTATTTAGTGAACGGTTTGCTTCTTAGGCGACAAAAGTTTGCATCATTTACTAAGTAATTGTTTCGATTATTATTGCTATTGAATCCTCAACGTTTTTTATTCTTAATTCAATAATATTGCCTTTACATTTTTGATAAGTAGATTCTGAGTATTTATTTCGTCTGCGCATTTAATGGGAATTAAAAAAAAAAAAACGAAATAATAGTTATAAAATAATTAAACAATTTCCCGTTCGTTGAATTCCAGGCTCATTCACCTCGTATTTTGAATTTTGTATGTGTTTTGGGTGTAGGCGGGTAGTAGTGATGTAGCATTAAAAACATACGCTATTTTTTCAATAACCTAAATTGTCGAACGCTTTCTATGTAAAGTTCACCGCAAAACAGGAACGATTAGCGTATTTTAAAGTCATTCTTACAATCAATCTTCTTGTCTCTGTTTGTTGTATTCTGTTAAACTCACACTGTTTATGTTGTAGAAAGACGAAGTGTACCTGAACTTGGTGCTAGAATACATCCCGGAAACCGTCTACAAGGTGGCTAGGCATTACAGCAAGTCTAAACAAACCATACCAATCAGCTTTATCAAAGTAAGTCTGCATTTTTATTATTTTCTAATTTTTGTCCTCAATAGAAGATCGTTACTCCAAAAGTAGTAATCTAATTTGTCTTCCTTTTTAATTTCCTCTTTAATCCACCTTATGCTTCTAATATCCCTCTAACTGGTCCTTAGTTTCAGAAATCAAATGTTGATCCACATTACTCCACCTTCTGCTTCTAACTATGTTCTTGTTCCACTTCCTCATTTCAATATTGTGAAGTTGATATAAAATCAAGTTCTTGCCATTATATCGAAATCTATCGACTGTTGTAACATTTAATTTCTGTTTTTAGTTGTACATGTACCAGTTGTTCCGATCGCTGGCATACATTCACTCCTTGGGGATATGTCACCGGGACATCAAGCCCCAAAATCTGCTCCTCGATCCAGAGACGGGCGTTTTGAAGTTGTGCGACTTCGGCAGCGCCAAGCACCTGATTAAGGGCGAGCCAAATGTCTCGTACATTTGCAGCCGTTATTATCGCGCCCCTGAACTCATCTTCGGCGCGATCGATTACACCACCAAGATTGATGTGTGGAGTGCTGGTTGCGTCCTTGCAGAGCTGCTCCTCGGCCAGCCGATCTTTCCAGGCGACTCGGGGGTCGATCAGCTCGTCGAAATCATCAAAGTTTTGGGTACACCGACCAGAGAACAAATACGGGAAATGAATCCTAATTATACCGAGTTCAAGTTCCCACAAATAAAATCCCATCCCTGGCAACAGGTACGTTATCATCCTATCCAGTACATTATGGTATTCGAAAGGTGATGTGAGAGAGCTTCAAGGACTTCAAAAGATCTTGAAGTCCTTTTTGAGTCCAATCGTTCATTAATAATATTCATTTTATGTGTTTATATTTACATATGTGGCCTTTTTTATGTGTTACATGTTGTCATGCTTTGTGTTTTTTCACAATAACCCCTTGAAATCTTCAAATTCATCAAAAAACATATCAACGTACCTATCAGACTTTGTCGTTATACATACAATAAACGTGTTACGTTTTTAATAATTAATTTGTGTAGTAAACTTTTTCTAACTATTGGAAAAATTTTGTGTACTTATCAAAAATAAATTTTATGACTGGATCGCTTTCGAAGACTGTTATACACTTTACAAAATCAATTAAGGATTTTCATTTTACTATTATCAAGTTAAATTATTGGTAATGGGGAGCGAGTCTGTTAATAATGTGTCTGTGGCAAAAACTTCAAACAAGACGATCTGTTAGTTTGCTTCTTTTATTTACTTAAGTAATTTAATATACGCACAATACTAACATTATTTCATTGACGATGTGTCTGTCTTCGTCGTACTTGAATGTACTGAATTATGGTCGTCTGTTTGCAGTCATTGCTGACACGAATGTCACATCCCAAATGCAGTACTGAACACCAAAAGATTCGCGTAAGTGTGTAACTGGTATGTGCAAGTCGTGCTGTCATAACTTCCGTTCACTAATTTCCAGAAAGTTGAGCAAAAACGAGGGATTGATGAGAAACTGCGTTAATTTTTTATCGAAATATCCGTATTATGCACACAAAAGGAAATAATAAATATTTGAAAATCTTTTCAGGGTTTTGTATTTGTTGCTAATATTGTCCTAATTCATCAATTCTTCTATGAGTGTTGCATTAACCGACTAATTCATTATGCATTTGATGATTGCCAATCTTTGAAATACATATATATGGTATTCTTTTTCTGTTAATAGGTGTTTAGAGCTCGTACGCCACCCGAGGCTATTGAACTAGTAGCCAGACTGTTAGAATACACTCCGTCATCCCGTATTAGCCCCCTCCAAGCATGTGCACACCCCTTCTTTAATGAACTTCGAGAACCAAACACGCTTTTGCCTAACGGGAATCCCCTACCGCCACTTTTTAACTTTACCGAACAAGGTAAGTCATTGTGAGATTTTTTAATATTCTTAACTTATATCAAGTACACTTTTAATCAGATGGCATTTTTATAATAAATTTCCATTGTAAATCTGTATAGGTCTGTAACGTAGCCGAAAGTCACAGAAAAAAAGACTCAAGATATTATTCTAAAAAACGTTAATAATAGATATATTAAAATATAAATACAATAAGCTATTTTTGAAATCATAGCTCAGTTCAGTATTTGAAAACTTGTTAAAGAGAATGATGATCGTAGGCTTTCACTGATAACACTGTGTTTTCCGAGCTTTTCTGTCGTGGTCCTGTTTGGCATCCTCAGTAGATCGTTGTTGCTGCTTCCTCTGCTACTCATAGTAGCCGAGATTGGCAAAACGTCCAGTGAAATAAGAAGGCAGGACCACGGCAGAACAGCTCGGAAAACACAGTGTTACCATATTGTTAAAGAAAACTGTGCAAACTATAATACGGTCCAAATACCGGATGTTTCATTTATTAAAGATGGCCACTGGCAATATTTTGGAAACTATTGGCTATAGAAATTGAGAAAAAAATATTACTAAAATGTCTATGAATAAACATTAGAAATTATTTTTAAGCTCCGCAAGGGGACGCAATTACTATGGTGAATCATAAAATTCAAGATATCTCCGAAAATTCTCATTTATTTTTCTTTCAAGCAGACCTGAGTTTGCTAAAATCATTTCAATCGTTTAGAACATAGAGCGATTTAAATAATTACACATTCAGAGGCTTCTCCCACCCTTATTAAGGTCGATACGCCAACGAGCCTTAGACAAAACGAACGCGGAATTTTTGAGGCTTTCTAATGATATTCAGGCCTATTCTGTAACTCCAAATCGAATAGAGATGCTTGAAATCGAATAGAAGTGGTGGGGTAGAATAGAAATTGTACGGAATCGGTATTCTGTAACTCCTCGAATAGAAATGTAAAGTCGACCATCGAAATATGACATTTCGACTGCATGGAAGCTGTCGAAATCGTTATTTCGATGGTAGAAAGCTCTTCGCACATGCGCCTTCTGCTTAAAGTGGTTCTTAAGGCAGTGTGAATTTCTCTACCTGCTAAGGGTTTCACTGGACATCTGGTTTACCCTTGGGTACGACACTCTCAATTCTCGGTATTCAACACAAATTTGCTTTATTAGTTCGGTTAGGTTAAAATAACCAACTGTCAGATGGTTACTAAGGCCCATATTCGCATGAAAAATGCAGTGTTGCCGCGTTTTTCACCTAACGTCTTATAGAAATCATAAATTTCGATTGTCGCGTCGTCTACTTTAGTTACAGAATACCAAAAATCGACGTTGAAAGACGCAGTAGAAGTGGGTACATTACGATCTCTCCACATCTCGATTCGATGCCTACATTTCTATTGAGTTACAGAATAGGCCTGATTATGTATTTAAGTTATATCTTAATATGAGAATCGGAAAAATGTCGAGTTTTGCGATTCATATTATCATTTCACCCCCTTACGGTAAAAATGTGAAGCTTAAAAATAATTTCCTCATGGTCTTTTATTTGTACATCCAGTGGTTAAGGAAACATTCGGTATACTAACGAGTGTACAGAGGCACGTATAAATAGCTGGTTTAAAAGATATTTAAAATCAGGATTGATAAAAAGATGAATGATAGATATGAAATACGTGCTTAAGTGTACTTTACAGATCGATTGTACCGTAGAAAAAGTGTCAAGAGAAGTTATGTAAAAATAAGATATGTTTTGATCGTTTTCGTTTTGTTTACAGAGTTAAGCATACAGCCCAGTTTAAATAGTATATTGGTACCACGAAATCAAGAGTCGAGTAACAGTCCACAAGAAAGCGGGGGTGCGGCCGCCGGTTCCGCCGAAACGAACGAACCACAGTCGACCCCCGCTCAAGCGACTGCTTCGGGGGTAGCATAGGTAGTTTAATAATAGAATGCATTGTGGTTTGGCGTTGGTGTTTGATCCGCTTGCACGTTTGCGCAGGCGTGTGAGCGTTTGGTTAAAAAACGCCGTCGCCATTCCTTTCTCCTATAAAACTTGTCGTTTTTTTCATTCACCCTGATGACGCATACTGTCGGTCGTCCCAAAACGCCGCAACCCATGTAGCAAAGTGATTAATGTGAGATTGTTGATTGGACAGCTGTACTATAGAGTAATAAAAAATAGTGTATTGTACAGAATATAATTGTTCATAAGCCGGCATTTTGTATTTTAATGCCAACTATGATTGTTTTTTGTTACTTTTCTTCTTGTCCTCCGAGGTTACGTTATTTTATTTTTATTATTATTCACATTAGGATGTTAATGATTATTTGTTATGTAAGAGTTGCGAAGTTGGCTTCAAATGAAATGTTACTGGTTGCGCTTTCATTATTTTGAATCGCTTCCGTTCCTTCTCTTAAAGCAAAAATCTGAATAAGAGACAGATAAAAACAAACAGACGATTAGCGTTCTAACAGAAAATTTTAAAAAAGAATGAACAAGAATTGGTTTGGCTTCCAAACTTATCTCAAAAAAGAAGGGATGAGAAACAGAGTCTTTCTTAATATTATTTTAATTGTTTAATTAGTCGCCGTTGTCTAGTGGTACTGTTTTTGCCCTTAAAATTTGTTTACGTTCGTTGGGCAACGGGAACCGATTTTCGAAAAGCGCGCGCAACCTCGAGGACGTACTATTAAAAAGAAATTCTTACGGAAACGATCGGTGATACGTGACGACTGTAGTACGCAAATACATCTGGAAAGGCCCCCTCTTCCCTCTCGATTCTTTTAAGTAATAGTTCCAAAAATAAGAAAAAATAGTCTCCGATATAAATGACATTATTTACAGATATCTCCCCATTTAGGGACCTTTTAAGATGACACGTGTACACATAACATACATATGTATAATTTTAGAAAAGTAACTAATTAAAGTAGATCTTTTTATTAATTGATTTGAGTCTTATGTAAGTGGTTTTAACATTGATTATAAAATGTTTTTTAAGGGATTAAATTTTATATTATTTATATTCTGGTGTGTTGGATGATTCCCACTGTTTACTACTGCTATTACATTACAACTGCTACTGTTTCTACTACTACTACTATACTACTTCTACTTCACTATTGTTACTACTACTGTTTTAACTGCTACGATAACTTCCTCGTAGTGACTGGAAGGAACGGAATTGTTCATTGGACAGAGTGTTGAATAATTGGTTTAGTGTACTGTACTGTATGTTCGAAATAATTTCGTCGAGTGTTTTTTAAATGATTGGTGACATAAACGACTCTCACTGCGTCGCTTCAAGCTTTAGAGGGAAATGTTTTAATAAATAAATAAATTGTTAAAATAATACATACATAATTATAAATTAAAATAGAAGACTAGCTAACTTAGTGCTGCGAGCAAGAGCATGTGGTATTTATCACTTTGCGCGCCTATTACTTTTAATTAATTAAATAATTACATTTCATTACATTATTAAAAAAGCGACTAGTGTTCTCCGATATGTGCACTTGGCCAAAACATTTTTAATACAATGTATGCGCATCTTATTGTCACATTCATACGTATCGTTTCAAACACTTGCTGCTCTTTAATATCTCGTTGTATTACCGTCGGTAGCCACACCTAATCAAAATTTCAACTTTTATTCAAAATCGGAAATATTAATAGTTATCAGCGTAATTCCCGTAAATGTAAAATTTTACCCCACAATTAAACCGACAGCCTGATTAATTTTTTTTAATCAATCAAGAAAACTAGTGTTATATAGATCACCTTATCTCAAAGAAATTAATAGATTCCTTTCTCCCTTTTTCAGAACGGTAAGGTATACATAAGTCTACCCCCTGTAAGTAAAAATCGTCCCTTTCCTGTCCCCTTAATCTGCTTAAATATTATTTCAGTCCCCTAAATAGTAAACCATCATTCTGTAGACTTTCGGGTTGGTTATTCATTAACGTTTCAGGGGTTCATTTTTACTCTCGAAACGTCAAACGTCAAAAAGTAATATTCGAAACGTGGAAACTAGCAATTCACAATTTGATAAAATAATTTGCAGTGTCTTCATCTGGTTTTCATATGCTTCCAAGTAGTTTAATTAAAATTTAAATATTCCCGAATTACAGCTGATAACAAATACGTATTGTGTTTATCATTATTGCTTTTGTAAAATTAAATTATTACTCGGGTCTTTTAAAAATACTTTTGTTTTTTGCTTGTTCCGAAACGATCATTTCTGATTATAGTTATGAAAAAAATGAAACATATCGTCATTCGTTGCAGGTCCAATTAAAAAAGAAACTAATTGGTAGTAATAGAACACTGAAGATACTGCATCTTTGGCTCAAATGTTTGTATTTAAAAAAGAAATGAATGTTTCAAGAGGCAGTATCTTTTAAGTTAACCAGTTATCAAAGTAGTTTATCTTATTTGACTTAAAAAAAAAAAAACATAAGTATATATTATGAAAAATTGACTTCACAATTTTCTTTCTTTTTTCCACATTTCAATTAAATTTTTAATGGTGTTCTAATAAATAATTAAATAAAATATTTACCTATTTATTAAGTGAACGTAACAAACTCAAACTTGGAATCGTAGTAAAAAAGTCACCTGCATTCTATGAATGCACTTATTGTAATCCTTATTTTGTTCAGTTTCTGGAAGCATACATGCATGTAGCTTTGGGTTGTATAGTTTTAACAGTAAGTGTATTTATCTTAGATTATATAATTATGGTACATTTGGCAGTACCTACATATAGATCACCAAGAATAAATGTATATAGAGGAACACTCTTGTTTTATTATGGTGAACTACTGCATTCGATAATAATTTAATCATTTTTCTTTCTTTTTGGAATGGCCAAGTTACTGTTACCGATTTCTTCAAAACAATTTACAGGACATGACTAACTCTTAAGATATATCAGTGTACCTCCAGAATATAACTTGAAATTTGGGCGTGGTCCAGGATTGGTTCTCTTTTTCAAATTTGTCTTAAATGCAGTCGATTATATTATATTTTTTCCAACTTCTGTGAATGGCAATGTATGTACCTAGTAAAGTAAGAGCGCGAAATCTTCTGCGGCACCCAACAGTTGACGAAACGTTGAATAAACGATTCCATCGGTGGAATGAAGAAAAAACAATTCTGAACCACGGACGTTAATATCGTGCCCTTTGTTTTTTAAGTTGCTGGAGAGGTTAATAAATTTTTAATTTCTCTTTACAGTCTAATATAAAATTAAAAAAATCTGTAGATGTGAAGAATTTACAATTAAAAATGAATTTGTAACTGTAGACATCGCTGTTACTAAACACTAATTATCAATAGTAATTTTATAAACGAGAACTTTCTTTCAGATAAATTCCACTTGGTACTTTCTTTTTCAGCTAACTTGAGATCACTTGTATACTTCACAGCACACTGCCACAACAAGTCGCGATTTTTTTTCCTTATTGGTAAGTGTTTTTAATCTATACTTAATCGTAAGTGTGCTGGTGACCTCAGGTGACAATCGCCGCCAAATATTGTATTTTACGGACGCTAACCCAAATATTCTTCGATTTCTGACGAATAATAATACTTAATGCATAATAATTAGTGTAAATTTGTAAATAATAATTTGAAATCGTTAAGATTCTTTTTTTTTTTGGTTGTTATTTATTGCACTTAAGTTACGATAATAATTATTATTCTATGTATGTATCGAGCAGGAAATATTGATTAATTAACTACTAAGACACTTAACTTTAGTGCGACATTTCACTAACGTTTAGATTGTTTTTTAGATCGATGTTGAAAGCTGTAAATATTTCATGCTTGAAATGTATGTTTATTGAAATTGCAGTCTATTTAAAATAATTAAAATTGATAAGAATAACTGCCTTTATTATTTAGTTTTACGCAAGATAGAATAACAACTACATAGTTAAAATTGTACGTATGTAATTTAACCCAGTAAAACTTTGCGCATCATGTGGCTCTTTGACGCCTGCACATCGTAACAGCTTCCTCCTTGGATGCATTTCGAAGAACACAAATATTGTAATAACGGTATTCTGTATTTCCCACAAAAATCCACAAATTTTATGTGCTCTACTCTGTTGTCAAAGTACACCCCTGAAATTTAACATTAATGTACTCTTTTAATAGTAAAAAATTATAACTTTTGTGTTGGTTTGATAAATTTAAATTTTCACTAATGTAATATTCAGGTAATTCATTTTTTAAAGCATTAGCAAAAATCTTGTTATGTAAATTTACCTTTTTTAATTAAATATGTAATCAATGCCTATTTATAAATCTTACCTTGGCAGTTAGGATTAACGCATCTATGCCCATTCTCCAAGTACGCAACTAGTGTTTTTGGGACTTCTCCTTCTATTATATTTAAATTGTGTAGTTTAATTGTTCGCGCCGCTAATTCCAACAAGGATGCTGGATTGTATGTCATATCACTCACAAATCGAACTACCAGAGGATTATCCCTTAAACTTAACTGGAAAGAAAAATTGTCTTAACAAAAATTCATTTAACTACGCATATCTTTAGAAACTTACCTCGGTTAAGTTCTTTAACAGAACTATCTCCGGGGGCAACGTTCTTAAGTGGTTTTTATGTAATAGTAATGATTTTAAGTGTTTTAACTGAGTTATATTAGATGGAAGGCATTCTATATGGTTATCACATAAAGCTAAAGCGTGTAACATCTTCAGCTGACCAACACTTGCGGGAATTTCCGTTAAAGCATTACCACCCATTGATAATATTTGAAGTCTGTATAACAAACAAAATATACGTTGTTTTCGATAGTTTTCTATATTTATTATTCATACTTACTTACTGAGCTTTCCAATATTACGTGAGATAGAAGTTATTTTGTTTCCACCGAGATATAAATATTTTAAGTTAATCAAATCCAGTACCTGTTCAGGAAACGCCGTGAAGAAATTGCCGTTTAGATTTAATTCTCGACAGCTGGAATTTACAGTGAACGTTTTTGGCAATGATTCATTTGTAAGATTATTATTTCTTGCAATTAGGGTGGTCAAGTTACAGTACTTGAATATATCTGGCAAAACTGTAAGTCCATTACTACTAATATCCAAAGTTTTTAGATTGTTAAACTTAAGTAGAGGTTCAGGAAATATTTCAAAACGGTTATGGTGAATAGATATGTTCTCAACTTCATCGAATGTCTTTTTGTTATCAGTTATTATTTCTAATATATAATTATTAAATGTGTCACCATCAAAGGATAGGTATGAAAAATCCAGAGTTTTAGTAGTGCTGTCATTATCACTACTGTCAGATGTATAGTTTTCCATCCCAACAACACTGAAACACTCAACTGAATGCAGCTTACGATAAACTAAAATTTAAATATGATATTTATTTTCAATAGATAAAACTTGAACTATTGACACTTTCGTCATTATTTTTCTTAAAGGTCTTCCTTGTATTTAAAATATAGGTCATTTATGTTATCAGTCAGTTACTTGCAATTTCTACATTTCTTTTTTTCAAGAAATGAAATGCAGTTTTCTATCGTTAAGTCTTTATTTACACAGGTGATAAAACAAATTGTTTCTATTTAGGTATATGCATATTTATAACTAGGTATAAGATTATAAATTAACGAGCTGGGTACCACTTTTCTAGGACTTCGCTGTATTTTCTTCGCTCTGCAAAAATTAAATTTAAACTTAATATATAAATACAAACTAAAAATATATGGTTTACCAAATTTAGGGAAGTCTTCTGGGTGTAACAATATGTAATGACGTAAAATAGCGTCTTTCTCGGCAAAATATTCGTCTCTTAAATTATCAAAGTACTTTCCTAAGAATATCCCTGTTGCTGTCATAACAGTATGAATTTGAATACCTGAAAAATTATTTGGTCATACAAGCTGGCTATAAATAGTGTAAAATAGTAAATACCGCTCAAAATTGGTTTCTTAACTAGCATATTTCCAAGACAAGTGCTTATAAAGAATACAACTCCCCCAGTAACTGGGTAGTAAAATTTGTGAAGTAGTGGTGGTTCCGGATTGCCCTGAAATAGGTCCAAAGGGCTTTCGGCAATTTTAGGCCCGGTGTTTTTACCTACAGACATATTCTACTACAAATATGTACACAAATATTATAATTAAATAACACTTTTACAGTTTTTCGTAACCTCACTTAGTTATGATCCAGTTACGTAAATAATAAAACAATAGAATAAATTGTTTGTTGATAGGTGATGTCCTCCAAAGGGTGTATTCATGAGTTCTAAACCAAGGGGCAACCAACAGAAATCAAATATGTCAGGTGAGTTCGATGAATCCCTAACTTTATATAACGTTTTCGTATAATAAACTACACGCTGTTTACTTACTTCAATCTTAAAGACAATCAAATAAAAAAAAATATTTTATTATTGTGAATTATTTACATGAACTCTACCTATGTAAGGTCTACTCATTTTTTAGTCTATGGTATGAGAAGGAAGTATACATAACCTTGTATAAATTGCACGTTACACTTGTGAAGTAATATTTGTTATTTATATAAAACGTTATGTAAGTAATATTTAATTAAGCTAATAAAAATAAATTAATAAATTGATTTAATTTTATCTGAATAATTTTGCAGGAATGAGTAATATATCAGAAAACTAACAATGAAGAAGATGACTACCTGTGACGTAACATCGCCATTGTAATTAACAATTTTACTTGCTTATGGGTACGAATTTTTATCTTATTTCATGTTTTGTATATTTATTATTATCGTTAATTGATTTCTTGTCCATTTCTTACAGATTAGCCGATAAACAAGAAATGGTATTGTAGTGTAACTTTATTGAAAAGAGGAATCGATTACTACGACGTTGTCACGTTTTGATTTCGTTTTCTGTTGCCTACTCGCAGTAGATAATTCTGTAGTTAATTAAGGTGAGAACAGAGCTTTAATATGGACATTTAGTATAGTTAGAGAAAAAGGTTTGGCATTAATTTAACTTTTTTTTATTTTATAGTAACATCAGCAGAACTCCAGTTGCCATGTATTAGGAAGCATTGGACATTACCGTCCCCTTTTATAGGAAGTACAATGGTGCTACTTACCACCAATATCTGGACTTAATTTGCTCTTCACTCTCTCGATTAAAGTAATAAATTAAACATTGGGTGTGTGTTATTACTATTTCGTATTTTATTTAATAGTGTAGTTAATCCGATTGTTTTTGTCAATTTATACAGATTGGCCAATGAAAGAGAGAGAATTAAGTTCATTTTTGTTGATCACACTGAAGACTAATGGTGTTCTTTCTTTGAGATTTCGTTTGCTGTGAAGTCTTCACCTTGCACCATAATTATGCAGCGAATATTCAACGGATAAGTGAGAACAATACGAAACAATCTGCACATAATTAAGGTGAGAATAAATTAGAGTTTATTGTAAACTACTCGTTGTAGGTTTAAATGTCTTTAAATAAAGAGCTAAATTTAAATGCAAATAATTTTAAGAAAATATTGTAAGTCCATTTTAAATATTATCTTATTAATTACAATAAATCGATTAGAAAATTTCCGACTTGCTACTATAGAGACACTGCCAACTTTTTGTATTTTATTTTTATTGCATTTTATATGCACATTAGTAAGTGTTTTTATTTATTTTTGTATCATTTATTTAACGGTGTGGTTAATTCGATCTTTTTATCATTTGTCTGCAGGATGCTGGATGCAACATTGTTCAAGGATTTCAGTTTTTTGGCAATTGTGCAGTTGATTTAGGATCTACAACTAAGAGCATACAACCACAACCGTATTTAAACTTCACTACAACAAGGAATTGTTCACACCCTGCAACAACATCATATTGGCTGGCTGGCTGGCTGGATGACTTCACTACTGCCACATGAACATCATATTCTGCAATTAATTTAAGACTACATAAAATAATTAATGTTGTTTACTCATTATTAATCTATTACCACCGTATCTGTTTGCCGTAGTTAGAAATCTTTTAATGTTAGGTATTTTTTTTTTGAATAAGGCTTAATTTTGCATGTTTGTTTTATTAGAATTCATTTTAGTTTGTTTTTATTATTTTGCATGTTCTTTTGCTTACCTCTTCGCTTTGCTTACTGCAATTCTTACTATCACGCTTCGCATTTACTCTACAAGATCCGCAGGATTCAACGTTTCGCTATCTCATTTGTTCTTTCCCAGCTATGGTTCGAAGCGGAGGCCTCCCCGAGCGACTTGCCATAGACTTAGCTTTTTAGTTGTTCTTTGAAGTGTCTTATACACTTCTCGCGGTCTACTCGAACGTCACTTCCTTTCAGACTGTTTGGTGTGGATTATATGGAATAGAAGCAATAGGCGACTGCCCAGCTCTCACAGACGACATCTGTCCGATCTTTTCTACCAAATTCTATTAGTTTTTGTCGTTAGTCCTTTGTAGTTTAGTTAGTTAATACAATGCACTATTCGCTTACAGGTAAAGGACATCGATCGAAGACTGAAGACACCATACTTTATTATTTTTCATATGTTTTCTTGTATTTTTCTTACATGTATTTATAAACTATTATGTTAATATTTAAACGATATATTTGTAATAACAAAGTCCCTCTGATACTTAAAACTACTCTAAATTGTCTTTTTGGTAAAATTATTAAAACTAAACTAAATTATAATCATTAGGAACAGATTGGCGGATAAGGGTTGGCTATAAGGGGTGATTGTGGAGGCCACGGAGTATTAGAGGGGCTTTTTTAGTCCAAATATGACGTTTAAATGTCATAAGCATTTTTGTAACTGTAACTAAAAGTGTTGGGGATAATTATTCACCTTTCATTTTGAACTTGAAATTTTGTCATTTTTAATTGCCAGAGTTTAGAGTTCTGTAGCACCTTCATTTTTTAAGATTTATATACCAAATCTTCAAATTTTTATCTGTAGATGCTAGAAACAAAATCTACTTAGTAAAATTTGTTGGGTATAATTTTTCAACCCTCATTTTGAACTTGAAATTTTGTCATTTTTAGTTGTCAAAGTTTAGAGTGCTGTAGCACCTTCAATTTTGAAGATCCATTTACCAAATCTTTAAAATTTTGTCTGTAGATGCTAGGGACAAAATCTACTTAGTAAAATTTGTTGGGAAAAATTATCACCCTTCATTTTGAACTTGAAATTTTGTCATTTTTAATTGTCAAAGTTTAGAGTCCTGTAGCACCTTCATTTTTTAAGATCCATTTACTAAATCTTCAAAATTTTGTCTGTAGATGCTACAAACAATATCTACATAGTCAAATTAGTTGGGGATAATTTTTCAACCCTCATTTTGAACTTGAAATTTTGTCGTTTTTAATTGTCAAAGTTTAGAGTGCTGCAGCACCTTCAATTTTGAAGATCCATCTACCAAATCTTCAAAATTTTGTCTGTAGATGCTAGAAACAAAATTTACTTAGTAAAATATGTTGGGGATAATTTTTCAACCCTCATTGTGAACTTGAAATTTTGTCATTTTTAGTTGTCAAAGTTTAGAGTGCTGCAGCACCTTCAATTTTGAAGATCCATCTACCAAATCTTCAAAATTTTGTCTGTAGATGCTAGAAACAAAATCTACTTAGTAAAATTTGTTGGGTATAATTTTTCAACCCTCATTTTGAACTTGAAATTTTGTCATTTTTAGTTGTCAAAGTTTAGAGTCCTGTAGCACCTTCAATTTTGAAGATCCATCTACCAAATCTTCAAAATTTTGTCTGTAGATTCTAGAAACAAAACCTACTTAGTCAAATTTGTTGGGGATAATTATTCACCCTCTCGTTTTGAACTTGAAATTTTGTAATTTTTGATTTAAGTCATATTCAAAATTTTGTTTGTAGATGTTAGGAACAAAATCCACATAGTCAAATTTATTGGGGGTGATTATTCAACCCCTTATTTTATGCTTGAATGTTTATCAATTTAAATTGCCTAATTTAAGAGTGCCAAGATATTAACAGTTCTTAAATTTAACTATGAGATTTTAATAATTTTGTCTACAGACGATAGGAAAAAAATTTTGGGACTTATTTACAGATTCTGAAACATCTACAATTTCAAGATTTAATTGCCGCTTTACTATATATTTTTTTTTAATTTGTGTAATGTTATTTTAAGGGTAATTATTTTCTCCTTGTTTTGGACTTTTTTTTCTCTTCTTAGCATCAAAATTACAGGTGTAACTTACCTTTTTTATATTTAATAAAAAAGCTAGTTACATTTTCTTATAGGGGTTATTTTACAACCTCTTCTGTACTTAATAATAATAATTTTCAATTATCAAAATTCATTCCAGATACTAATTATTTTTATGTATAGGGGAACGGAAAGAAAAAGTCCTATTTTTAATTGCTATTTTATTAACTAAATGTTTATGTACATCAATAACAACAACATATAATACTTAGGTATTTATTTAAGTATCTAGGATAAAATAATTTTGTAAATAATATTAACATAAATTATAGGACATCTTTGAACACACAGTATAAAATATACTCGACACTACTAAAACATTTTTGTAACTTAGTAGAATTTTCAATTTGAACCTAGTTTACTTCCTATCCATAGATGGCGCCGTGGAAATTGTTTGAAGCAGTTTCATAATCGTGATATTATGGAGTAGTCGCAAAACTACTATAGGGTTGGAGGTCGGGGACGGTGGGGGTCTACCAACATAGCTCAGGTTGAGTAGCTTAAAGAAGGCGCCGAAGGCGCCTTCGATATGAAAGGCGCCTTCGGCGCCTTTCATATTTAAGACACTTATCCTGAGCTATGTTGGTAGACCCCCACCGTCCCCGACCTCCAACCCTATAGTAGTTTTGCGACTACTCCATAATATCACGATTATGAAACTGCTTCAAACAATTTCCACAGCGCCATCTATGGATAGGAAGTAAACTAGGTTCAAATTGAAAATTCTACTAAGTTTAAAAATTATTATGAAGTTAATATTATAGTGTATATGTGTAAGTGTTTTATATCTTGATGTATTTCTATTTGTATACAAATATTAATTTGTTTGAAATAAATGGCTGAAATAAATACGTATTTGTTTTTTGTAATAAGTGACCAAATGAAGTGCTTCTGAAATAATTGAGTAATATAAATAAGTCATTAAGAAAATTATACGAATAAAGATAAAATTATTATTATATACTTAGTGTTCTTCTAGAAAAGTGACGAAGTGAAAAGTTTATGAAACAGTTGTATGTGGAGTAAGTTAATTAAATGTATTTGAGAATAAACAAAAGTTTTAAGAAATTAATTTATTGAATGCGTAAAAGATACAAATTTTTTCTAAAACAAATACTGTGAAAAACTATAATTTAATTTAGAAAGTCTCTATCAATTGATTGTAAGTACCTACATATAAACATCAGTCATCCAGCGAGCCAGCTTTTCAGTATGATGTTGTTGCAGGGTGTGGACAATTCCTTGTTGTAGTGAAGTCCAAATACGGTTGTGGTTGTATGCTCTTAGTTGTAGATCCTAAATCAACTGCACAATTGCCCAAAAAAGCGAAATCCATGAACAATTTCCAATGTTCCATCCAGAATTTTCATGGTACATACTTCTGTAAAGTGAAATGTTTTACAAGTGTGCCCAAATACATATTATTAAGTTAGTCATGTATACTGAAATATTAAAGTTGTGCTGAATCTTTATGTCTGATTAAATCAAACGTACTTATTTGGGAATTATTCTCACCTTAAATGGCTGCAGAATTGTCCCACCAGTAGCCCTCCGATTTACTCGCTGATCTGCAAGAAATTGATAAAAAGATCGAATTAACTACACCGTTAAATAATTAAGACACAAAAATAAGTAGAAACACTTACTAATGTGCATATAAAATAACAGTAATAAAAATACAATACAAAAAGTTTTTCAGTGTAGTAGCAAGTCGGAAATTTTCTAATCGATTTTTTGTAATTAATAAGATATACAATAATTTCTTAAAATTATTTGCATTTAAATTTAGCTCTTTATTTAAAGCCTTTTAAGCCTACAACGAGTAGTTTACAATAAACTCTAATTTATTCTCACCTTAATTATGTGCAGAACATTTCGTATTGTTCTCACATCCGTCGAATATTCGCTGCATAACGATGTTGCAAGGTGAAGACTTTACAGCAAATGAAATCCAAAAGAAACAACACCATTAGTCTTCAGTATGATCAACAAAAATGAACCTAATAATCTCTCTTGGTCAAGATGAACTTAGTCATCTATCAATTATTGTTGT
The DNA here is from genome assembly GCA_029378335.1 of Agrilus mali. Classification (NCBI taxonomy): domain Eukaryota; kingdom Metazoa; phylum Arthropoda; class Insecta; order Coleoptera; family Buprestidae; genus Agrilus; species Agrilus mali. Next base: position 29,105,987 of record CM055657.1, on the reverse strand, counting down.
GCAATCTGTAGAAATTGAAAGAAAAGCGAATTAATAACATTGCTAAATAAATAAAATAGAAAATACATATAGGCTTTGAACAATAAGTAAATATGTAGAATATAAAATGGTTATGTTTATAAATACCAAATAAAAAAAAAAAACAACTGCAGATATGAGAATTACTAGGAAATAAACAAGTAAGGTTTAACGCTTAACTGTTACCATTGCTGTTAAAGTACATTTCAAATGTTTAAAAAGTTGAGATTTGTAGAATAACTGAATAAAAAATTTTAATTGGTGTTGTTACTTACCCATTAATTTTTGTAAATTATTCCTTTAATAACATTAGAACATATAGTTTGGGTTTCCTGAGGTAGAAAGATCAGCATTTCAATGTTTTCTTCAGACACTGTTACATCCTAATGTATTGGGGGCTGATGGTCACAAAGCTTCTTAATATATGGCATCCACACTTTTCATGGTACATGCTTCTATAAAATGAATTGTTTTACAAGTGTACCCACATACATATAATTAAATTAGTCTCCCCACTTATATACATGTATACTGAAATATTAAAGTTGTCCTGAATCTTTATATCTGATTAAATTAAACGTATGTATTGTGGTATTATGCTCACCTAAATGGCTGTAGAATTGTCCAAGATAAATAGTGAACAGGAAATAAATTCAAAAAAACCAGTCCCTCCCTTTCCAATTTATTAGGTGATCTGCAGGAAACTGATAAAAAGAGTGAATTAACGACACTGTTAAATAAATAAGACACGAAATTAAGTAAAAATAAAAGTTATATGACCAAAGACATTTTTACGACGCAATCTAAATTTAAATGTATTTTCTTATTTAAATTGCCATATAAAAAAGAAGAGCTTAGGACACAGTTTCGAAAAAGAGACCTACCGTTCAAAAAGATAAAAACTCAGCGTTAAATAATTTAACTCTTAATATTTCAGTACAGAAATAACATATGTAGACAAACCATTGCATGTTATTTAATCCAAAAGTAACACTGTCTTACAATATAATTAAAAACAAAATCCTCTTTCTCAAAATTATTTGTTTCTAACTAAATTCTTTTTGCCCGAACCGACAAAAATTATAATGCTTCAAAAACTGCTAATGTAAACACATCAACAACTGAACGTATTTAAGTTAAAATCTATAAAAAAATGTTGGAATGCGAGATAATACAATAAATACTCTATCATGAACCAAATACGAACAAAAAAATCTTTTTATGACAAAAAATTGTTCTTAAATACCCTTCACAGTTAACTCAAGAACTTGTATTTAGGCGCACATAAATTCTCGTAGCGTTTTCGCCACGGGTGGCATTTAATGTCATGCCTTAACTTTCCCAAATGACACAATATTAAATTAATTCACTTAACATACTAGCCAACTAAATATTTTATTTTATCAAAAAATTTAATCAAAAACAAAAACTAAGAAAAAGAAATTAATTCATCAATCAGTAAGGTTAAATAAAATAAATATGTTTATTTTTTAATATATATATCCAATAAGTAAGTACTAACACTCTAAATGTTAATCCGTATTGCAATTATTTAGGATGAAGTTCAGGTATGTTATAAGCGAACAATGATTTTGGAAAGGAATTGACGTGCGCCCGGTCTGTTCGTAAATTAATAGTAAAATATATTTAATGTATAGTCCTTGCATTATTACTTGACAATTAAAAATATTTTCTTTCAAAGTTTCAAAAATAAATATAATAGTTTCGCATTCTTGCAATTTTTACCTAAACGAATATATTCAATTCAATAGTTAATCTGTAATCACACTTAAAACGTAATTTATTAACTTACTACAGTCGACAAATATAGCCAAAGGATAATGTAAGTACTATACATACGAAAGTACAAACAGATATCTTAATACGTATTTTAATAAAATTTTGATTGCCTTTTGTATAGGCAACCCACTTTACAGATAAGTATATTAATATTTGTGAGGCATACGTTGGATAATATAAAATGAAATAATTGAATAAGCGTTTGATAAAAAAGACTATACATTTAAATTACAAAAATTCTTGTTTCAACATATTCAATATTTAGTTTTGAACATCTGAAACTTAAAAAACACGTAAAGGATTTAGATTTCAAGGATTAATTAAATAATAGGTTTAAATGCACCAAAAATATTCCTGAATAATACAGTAAAATGTAGTAAATTCATATTAAAATATTGATCTAATTGTGAAAAGTGAAAAAATATATTTTCCTTAATTTACAAGAACCGCATGCTTTTTCACTTAAATATAATTCGTTATTCAATACTCTTAGCCAACATTTGCAAACATGGGCTATGTAGCAGGTTCAAGTACGATTTTAAAAGACTATTAAGATGCAATAACAATACTGTATCATTATTATATCCTAATACTTTATTATTACATTTTATTAGATAAGCAATTTATAATAAACCCTAATTCATTCTCACCTTAATTGTGTGCAGGACATTTTTTCTTATCCGTCGAATATTAACTGCATAATAATGTTGTAAAGTGAAGACTCCACAGTACCAAAGATTCTTAACACATGGCATCCACACATTTCATGGTACATATATCTGTAAAATGAAATGTATTACAAGTGTACCTATACCTGTACATATAATTAAATTAGTCTCCCCACTAATATACTTGTATACTGCAATATTACAGTTGTGCTGAATCATTATATCTGATAAAATCAAACGTACGTATTGTTATATCATTATGCTCACCTTAAATTGCTGCAGAATTGTCCAAGATAAATAGTGAACAGGAAGTTCAATAAAACCAGCCCTCTGCAATTTACTCGCTGATCTGCAAGACATTGATAAAAAGATCGAATTATTAACACTGTTAAATAAATAAGACACTCAAATAAGTAGAAACACTTATAAAGTACATATAAAATAACAGTATTAAAATAACGACGAAATAACAACGAATGTCATCTACGATCATAGAATGCGAATAAGACCACAGACATTTATACGACAAAGTTGGCAGTGTCTCTGTAGTAGCAAGCGGAAATTTTCTAATCGATGTTTTTTAATTAATAAGATAATATTCAAAATGGGAAAATATTTTCTTAAAATTATTTGCATGTAAATTTAGCTTTTCATTTAAAGCCTTTTAAGCCTACAACGAGTAGTGTACAATAAATTCTAATTTAACAACTTAAGCAGGCACCTATGTCTTAGCGTTACCTCTATTACTATAAGACAGAATGAAAACAATACCACAGAATAATAATATGCATACATAACCTTAAATTTATACGTAAAATATTAAAAATTAAGCATGAGTTTATTAGAAAACCACGTCTATAATAGCAGTTTTTTTAATGAAAAGTCAAAAATCTCAAAGACTGAAACCAGTACTGTGCAAATTATCTGTAAAAAATGTGAAATCAGTAAAGTGATGCAGCATTGTATTAGTAATAACAGTCTCTGCAGCCCCTACAATTGTTTATTAGTGAAACATTTAAATGGATTTTCAAAGTTAGAAGCAGTCGTTTCGTTAACACTTAGTGGATGTAATTTAAATTCATTACCAAATTGTTTAAACAAGTTTAACGTTAAGGAAGTTAACCTATCACACAACAATTTTGTCGAAGTACCGGAAATACTAATAAATTGTAAAAAACTTGAAAAATTAGACTTTTCCTGGAATAAGTTGAAGAAATTTGACGTTGAACCAGTGTTTGTTCAAAGATTGCGTTATTTAAATTTAGAACACAATACCATGATGGAGATACCAGAGTGGATTCTAAGTGTACAAAGCTTCAATTTAGAAGAACTGAACTACAATTACAATAAAGTAAAAGATTTTTCAAGCGCAAATTTTCATAAAGTTAGTCATTATGAATTGAAAAAACTTGAGTTACAAAATTGTTATTTAATTGATGATGACATGAAATTTTTGAAATCTATTAGGACTTTAAAGAGCCTCAATATAAGCAATAATAAACATCATAATAATTTAAATAAATTCATTAAATGCGATACATTATTTAATAAACCATTGTGGGTTAATACCATAACTATTCTTAGACTAAATCAATTACAATTATCAGTGATACCTCCAGAAATTAATTCTTTTGCCTCTCTAGAAGAATTAGAAGTTTCTGAAAATTATTTAATGTGGCTACCAGAACAGTTATGTGATTTAAAAAAATTGAAATGGTTGGATGTATCACATAATAATCTTATAGGGGTTCCAGAAAACTTGACAAAATTAAGAAATTTGCAAACTTTAAAAGCTGCTCATAATCAGATAGCCACTTTACAAAATTTGTATTTATTAACTAATCTTTGTTATTTAGATTTGTATCATAATGAACTAGACATGGTTAATGAAGTAAATATAAATTCATTAAAGTATATAGATCTAGAATTTAACTGTTTTTTATCTAAAGACATGGCGTGGTTTAATTTAGAAGAATACGAAAGTAAAAAGGCTGCATTAAGATGCTTAGTCTCTGAAAATAGAGCTGATGGTCCCAAAACAGTTAGTCACTGTGTTGAGGATGAATATTCTGGTGGCTCATCTAGTGAAATAGACTATGAAAATACATATTGTTTAAGCAGCAATCAATACAACGAATTAGATAACTGGGACGACGAAAACTGTAATTACTCTGATAATGGATGTACAGCATCTGATAATGAATGGAAAGGCTGTGAAAATAGTAAAAAAGTAAAAAATAGAATTCCTTTGAAAAAGTGGCCTTCTCGTTTGTTTGAAGACGCAATGGAATAAATGTAATTTACAAATGAATGAAGACTGACCAAATAATGTGGATTTTTAGAATACACTTTGTTACATTAAATTTTTTACTGAACATCATGACATATGTTTTTTGTATTACCTCAAAAGAATTGCAATTTTACTTTAATACATTCAACTTTTGTTTATACCTTATTTTGAATAGTCATGATTTTATACATTTGTATTATTCCTTAAATACATTGATTTTATGATACCTGTATTAAATTAATTTTTAAAAACCTTTACTTTAAACATGTTTAAATTACAGGAAAATGACCGTAACCAATGCTCAAAATAGTTCATTCGAAGTTAATAATGGCTTTATTTATTGACTATTAATAACTGTGGAATATGTTTAACTAAAGCCACACTGGCCTATATTTTCATTTTGCAAAAATACACAAAATTATTAGACGTAGGATAAGCAAATTCGTTAATGTAGTTTTAATTCAATTTCCAAACTTTTAGAAACTTGTCAGTACAATCTTGTACATATGCAAAAAGAAAAAATCTTTTCTCACATTAACTACGGTATACTACAGATACTTATAGAAAACAAAAAACAAACTTAATTATTTACGCACTTTTTCAAAATGGATTTCAAAACATTTGCGCCGCCATGTCGTCAGCACTTATTCCTAGCAACGCCAAGTCATCGTTAGGATCATCTGGAGGAAGCGGAGGCGGTTGTAATGGCATCGTGTGCTCGATATTGGGAGGCGGAGGTGGTATCATATGCGGAGGAGGCGGTAAGGGAGGCACCTGGGTTCCCATGTCCATCGCATTTACGTCCGCACTGTAGTCATACATTGAATGCTGTCCGTATATCATCTCATAATCCACGGTTGAGTAGGAGCCGTATGAGACCGACATTTCAGAACCCTGCTGTTGATCGGGATAAATGTAGTTAAGTGCATCCTGCGCGAGAGAACAAGTTAACATTTTTCGATAAATAACTAAAAAATTAGACTAGGAAAGAGAGAGAACTCCAAACTCGTATACCAAAATTGAGACGAACGGCATGTTTTTGGATGCCAAACATTGTGTGGCAAGCAGTGAAGAAAACTGCAATTTGTGTGAAGTGTTATTTAATTTATTTGCGTTTTTGAAAAAATAGAATGGTAATTAGTTGTAGAAAAAGGTTTCACAGATAAAAAGATTTTTTTATATTATTAAGTAAAGAAATTCACGTTTAATTTGCTTGTGGTTTATGTATTACATAAAAAATCCAAGTAATTTAATAAAGAGGATCATAATAAACATTTTATTTTTGTTGGAATGAGTTTTTATTAGTTTTCTCATGCAAAACTACTTAGAAAGATATGAGAAGCAGTTGTTGACCACAAATGGTGCCAATGGAACATTTAGTAGTAAAAAACAAAAAAATATTGTTAGAATATATTATACCTTATAAGAAACAAATACCCGTTCGCACTTTAGTTCAATAGATTAAATTAAAAAAAAAAAAAAATTATTTATATGTTGCGCCACTGAACTTGACATTTTGGGGTAAAGTTTGACCTTTGTCCCCTCTCTATTCTAGTTTGATTAAGAACATACGCCAGTGTTAATGAGAAAATTTTAAATTCAAAATAAATTGTAATTCATGTACATACCATGAAATACTGACTTATTCACTCACATAATAAATCCATTAAACAGTTTTTGATTAAATTTTGAAGGTGGCTTTTGACAATAGCCCCAGGTCTTTTACTACGTATATTACCTGATTTTAATTATTCAATAAAATGGTACTTTAACTATCCTATCTCCCATAATTAATCATAAAACGTAATTACAATGATTACCTGAAAGTCTTGGGGTAAATGTTCTCCCGGTTTTGCCACCGTAGGAAAAGGAGGCGGTAGTGCCATCTTTTCGCCTTCAGCCCGTTGCTCTTGCTGACCATTTGCTTTTGATTGAGATGTTCCCACCAACTTCCTTTCTTCACTTTTCTTTGTCTTCCGTTCATCGTCACTGTCCTTCTCGGATATTTTTGGAGGCGATGGCACACGTGGTTGCGCAAGAGAAGGTGGTGGGGGAGGAGGTTCCATTATCGGTGGTATTGTCGATAATTTGGGGAAACAAACTACATCGGGATCAGGGATAAAAGCTCGCGCCAGGTTACCCGGTTGAAATCGAGTTTGACGAGGTTGGTCATAATCTTCTTTCTTTATTTCTTTTTCGGGCTTCTCTTCTTGTTTTTTGTTTTTAAATAACGGCATACGGCCTATGAACGGAAGCTTTTTATATGGAGGTGGGGGTGGAGGTGGTTTCCTCATTTTCTTATTTGAGTCTGCTTCACGACTAGGGGATCTATTACTTCTTTTTGACCTACAAATATTTATTTTTTATTTATAATTTGAATTGTATATGGATAAATTGATAATATTATTTTTAAGTATATAATCGAAATTATAAAATTTAAAGATATAGAATTATGATTACCTGTGATGATCGTCTGGGCTTTTGCTGTGGTGCCTATCATTAGATTTACGATCGTTTTCGTGTCTGTATTCTTTACGGTAATGATAGCGTTCGTGACTTCTATCCCTGTGTCTTCTTTTTTCCGGGCTTGGACTTCTTGAACGTCTAGTTTTTTCCTTTGTTCCTGCACCAACACTTTCTTTACTAGGGCTGCTCTCATCGGGACTTTCTTCGGTTGGACTGTACCGCCTTCGATACTTGTCTTTCGTCTTAAACTTGATGCGATCTCTTTCGCGTAAACGCAGTTCTTCCAGTTCACGTCTTTGCGCCTCTTCACGCTCCTTCTGTTCTTTCTCCTCTCGTTCCTTTTTTTCTCGCATTTCTTGCTCTTCTCGTTCCTTTTCGATTTTTTTTTGCTCTAACTGTGCCAGCCGGACTTTCTCAGCTTCCTGTTTTTGTCTCATACGATCTTTTAAGTTATCGAGCAATTTTTTATCTTTATCTTCGGTCTCTTTAACGGTCATCCACTGATTTATAAGGGTGTCTTCCGCTTCAGATTCCTTACCCATCTCTCTGGAGTTGAGAAGCATTTCTTTCTTTTTGCGCTCCTCCTCAACGAGACGGCCAAGAACTTCCCACTTGCCACCGAGGTCTTCGTTCATTATCATTTGTGCTTGTAATTTCATTTTATTACGCATTGCGACGCGAATACTTTTGGATTTATCATTACCCGAACTGCCCTCGTCCGAGGACGAGTCTGACGAGCTCGAAGAGCTACTTGAATCACTTGAGCGTGCGTGCTTTTTCTTCTTGCGAGATTTCTTTCGCTTCTTTTTATTTTCTTTACTAGACAAAGTTGTGAGTGAGTGCTTATCGCTGCGTTTTTTCTTGTGTCGTTCAAGGATGTCGTCATCACTGTCTGTAGCCTTGTTTATGTTGTTTTCTGTGCGAGAAAGCGCGCGCTCTCTATCCTTCAGCCATTCTAACTCCCAATGAGGATTTTGTTCCACGAAATTCTAGAATCAATAATTAAAAGCTAAAAATCAAAATTTGCATCAAAACAGTATATTTACCGTATAATTTAGATTGTGATTTTGTGACTTAAGATGTTGTGATGCACAATGCAAATCTCCCATCCACACGTCGCATAGTTTACAGTACCATGCGGTTGCTGATATGAAGAACTGCAAGCCTGAGTAAATAAAATTTAATCAATTTTCTAATAGTTGTGCATAACACAGTGTAAAGTGAAGGTACAAATCTTGCATTCAAGTTCGGGTTTGTTTCCCCAGGAGCATCGGACCCCTCTCTTAAAGAGAGGCCACAGTCGCTCCTACGGGCTGGTAAATCAAAGTCGATATTAGTGTAAAGTGAAGGTACAAATCTTGCATAACACAGATAGCAATAATTCTTTAAAGCCGTGACTAATTTTTTTTCTAAATACCTTTAATAGGAAGCCTTTTCTTGGGTGCTCCCTCATAGTATGGCATTTCAGATTCAGCTGGTAGCTTATGCCATGGCGTGTCGACCATATCTCGTTCCTGTGTGATATCCTTATGTTCTTTGCTGTGTAAGTGCACCAAGAGGTCTTTTGCTGACTTTGGAAATACGTCACAAATGCGGCACCAGTGCAATTCCGGGTCGTAGTGGACATAATTGAAACGATTTTCAGAATCAGGGCGTTCATTGGTAATCGACACGGATCTATTTATTAAAAAATACATATCCCTCATTATAAATACATTACGTAACAATTTACATTAACGATGTTATTGTTTTGGTTTTCTCAATTAAACTGAAAATTGCTTTTTTTATATAACTTCAAAGTTACGCAAATTTAATAAATATAATACTTAAATAAAAGATAATAAAAAAGAAAAACCATCATACCTCCGAGTCTGCCGTTTGGGAGATCCCTCGACAAGATGGGCCTCGAGTTCAGACAAGTTCTTATTGTCGCCGATAATATTAGTTAGCATTTCAATGACGTTGCTTATGGTTTTCATCTTGCTCTGAATTTTATTCTGAAATGAAAAAAACGTAATGACAGAGTAGTTCATGCTATGCAAACCACACGCTAACATTGTATGATAAATATGTGTAGAATACATACTGAGCCCGTTTCTTCTCATTGCCGCTTAAATATTTACTGTTATAATTGGGCATAAATGTTTAAAATAGCTTATCTCTGTAGAACTTTTAGTAGCCAACAAGAGCTCTCCGGGCAATCCATGGCACACTACGAAACAAAAATGGCTACCAAATTCCAAACTGGCTTGCACATGTATCTCACAATTTTGAAAGAAAAATACGCACCGTTTTGCGAATTCCTAATTCATTATTGTAAGCCAATGCGCTTTTTCTTCTAGGCATGGAATGTTAGTATTTTGACTGAGCAGTAATAAAACTTTGAAATTACTTGTTTCATTGTTACCTGCCTACTCAATGAGCACAATACATTAAGAATAATTTTTTTAATCACAATACGTACCTGAACATTATCAGTATTGACTGTAAATATTAAGCATTAAATAGACAATAAGTAAACTTCTCATAAAATTTTATAAAAACACTATCATATAAGTTTTATCAGTCGCATTAAACAAAAAATTCACCTTACTCTTTAGAAACAAATAATATTTCATAACTAATATAAATAAGATTTCCACGCGATAAAAATAAGACAATACTAGGATAATACACATATAAATTAGTTATTAAGAAATTTCATTTAATCAATTGTTTGGAATTTCTCCAATGATTACAGCTTCAACTCATAAATACGCGAAATTTGTTATAAGAAAAATGGTTAGGAGTTCGCAAAACAAATTAAAACTACAAAGAAGTAAAATTTCTAAATACGACATTTTCGGAGACTCACCTGCAATTTGTTGTTCTCTTTCATAATGTAGTTATTGTCATGGTTTGAAGAATGTTCGGCCAAAAGTTCCTGTTTCTGAGCTTTCAGTAGATCGAGCTCTCTGCGAAGTACTACAATTTTTCTGACATACTCCTCACGTTGTTTTGCCATCTGGGCTTTCTGCTGTTTTAGTTCTTGGGCAACGGCTGAAGACAATAAACATTTTTACAGTTGAGATAAGAAAATTAATAAATTATTACAATTCATTAATAAAACAATTTACAAGTGGGCAAAGTTTATTGAAATTAACACAAAATAAATAACTTATTAATAACCAATCACACGTTGTATATACATATTATATTATATACTTGATGAGGCTAAACGAATTGGAATGCATCCTAAAAAAATATTAAATTTATTATGTATTACATATTTATTTAAAGTGTTTGAAATACCATATTATATTTATTTATATGATATATGTTTATACCTACTGTTACTATGTGAAGTTTTTCACTTTAATTTCACTATTCTCAAACACAAACTCAACGAAACTGATTTCAAGTTCAATAAAAACTTAAAATATTTAACAGCTCTTGTCAGGACTTCATGAAATTATTGAGCCTATGGAGTGCTAGCAACTGTACCCATATGTATGGATGAAAGTGAAACTTGCTTTCCCTTTTTGAAATTATCTAATGTTAATAATCTGAACATAAAGTAGTTGTTGATTGGTAAAGTGCAAACAATTAGGTCATCCTATTAATTACTAGCATCCCATTTGCTTTCATAAATAAACTTTCAAATAGTAATTCCCACTCCTTTCCGTTCCCTTCCTCATTGTAACTTTTGTAACAAATGACAAATTAAAAACAGTAAGAAATCACGATGACTTTCTTTGACCTAAACAGAATTTTATTTAAACTAACCGTCTCTTTTATTATCTTGCTTAAGATCATGTTGATCTTGAAGTTGGTTCTGGGATTGGTCTGATGCCTGTTGATTAAGAGTAGGTGGTAGCTGGTTTACATCATGGTAGTTTCTGACAGGCTCCCATCCAGCATGGGGATACTCGTCCCCTGGAGGCACTGGTTGTACATCCTAAACAAATTTAACTTAGTAAACATTCAACTAGAAACAGGTGCCTGCACAAAACAAAGCTAACTTACAGTTATACTTTGCCTTCGTATTTCATTATGAAGGCTTTTAGAATTCAATAAAAATCACCTCACAACTGATGTGGAAGACATGTGCTGTAAATTTTACTTTTAAGTATCCATACAAATAAGTTCTATAATTAAAAAGATCACAAAGTTTTAAACAGGTCATTTTGAATCTTTGTATTAGGTGCAAGGGCAAATTTCTATAGAATACATTTTAAAACTCTGAGACCTTCAAAAACAAAGAAAACAATTCTCTTACTGATGATGGATATCCAGCTGTCTGCGTATAATTCTGGTACGGATTATAATTTGATGTAGAGTAGTTCTGGGAGTACGTTCCATACGTGGTTTGATAGCCTTGGGTGGAATACTGGTTATGCTTAAACACATTTGAGCAAAATAAATTAATACTTCTATTACAACCAAATACAAAAAAAAAAAAAACACAACTACATATCATTTAAAAAACTTACTTCGCCATACATAGTTGGTTGCTGCAAAATCACAGGAAAATAAAAATTTGTTTGTCCACTGACTGTAGTTCACTCGGTTCGGCACTCCGCCTTTCGGATTCTGTATGGGCAGAATTATGGTTCGTTTTCAAAAACTTCTGATTTTCACACACAAAATTATTATTATATGTGTTACATCATTCAAACATAACATATAACGAGGATTAACACAATTAGTTTCATTAAAAAGATTCATTAATTGTAAATTAAATTACAAACAAGCTAATCCGCCATTACACTGTTACAATACTAAATACAACTAAGTAATGCCAACTTCTTATTTTGCAATATTTCAATAAAGAAATACCTGGTTAGGACACGTATATGTTTAACTTTACCTTTCTAATAACAAAACTATAATCAAATAATGTTTTTTTATAAGAATTGTAAAAATATTAATAAATAATATCAACTATTATATACAATTCACTTTCTGGACAGAACAGAATGACAGAAACGTTTAGATATAAAATGCGATAAAGATGTGAGATTGGTACCACTGCTACCGTAGATTGATATATTGGTATTCTGCAACACACTATACATGAATAAGAACAAAATCCCCAAAATCCCTATAGTTCTTGTTTACTTCAGTCGCCTAACCTAGAAATAAAAAGTGTACTTTTAATATTTTTAATTATAATATAATTAAATAATATATGATTTTAAGAACATCATACAAGATAAATTAAGATGAATCAAGCAGATGTGTCAAAATTAGTGTCTCAACTGCGTATAAAAGTAAATCCTAGGTTAAGAAAATTTCGTAATCCTGATGGCCCAGCAGGTCGCCTTGATAAACTGCGGAAAACAGTTACTGGATTAATTAAACATGAGCGTATAGAATTAAATTATCCCCGAGCCGATGAGGCAAGAATGTATGCAGAACGAGTAAGTATATAAGTATTCAGTACATTTCTAATATGCAACAAACTGGAAGTTTCATGTCCCTGAACTATCACTTTATTTTTGTGTGTGCCTAAAAGTGTGTTACTGTGAACTTCCAAGGTATTTTGTTAAAAGTTTTTCTTAGTTAGCTTTATCTTTAAGCTCATTTCTGATGCAATAAGATATGGAGATTGTCATCGTACAACAATGGAAATGGCTGATTTTTGGATTACAGAGAAACAGCTCATACACAAGTTATTCAAAGTGCTTGTGCCTCGATTTCAAGATTGCAATACATCTTATACTCGCTTATATAAGGCTCCTAGTCCATATCCTATAAACTATGACAGAAGAGAGTGCTATAGAAAAGCTGTACTAGAATTACGTGGTAGTCCTTATCCAAGTCTTTTACCAGATAAACAATATAATAAAAATCTTATTCACAACATATTACTGGAGGAAGCAAGAAAAGAATATAGAATGCAAAAATATGCAGAAGTAGTGGCAACTATAGAAGGAAAAGATACCAAAAACCAGTTAGACTCGCTGAACGAGAAAATAGAGACAAGTAGTGGTATTCCTAACAAAGATGAACATACTACATAAACAATTTAACTTGTGTTTATTTGTACCATAAAAAAATTGAAATGCCACTGTCATTATTTCTCATGATCCCTTACATGTATAATTCAATTATTTACAAATTAAAAAGAAACAACTATTTAATTTGAAGTTTTATGTAAAACTAAACAGTAAAACAAAATTACTTTACAGTTACTTCATAAATACTATTAAAATAAAGTTTTCTTTGCACAAAATCTTGTCGGGAAAGGAAGGAAGGGAAAGGGTGTGTGGATTAGGGACTAATTTTCGACATAGTCCCTGTCACCAACATTAATGCGATCCGGAGCCGCTGTTACCGAAAATCCAAGAATACTTTTATCCAACTTTGTCATCTTTGACTTTTTTGTCTTCTTACCTTTGCTCTAAAAAATCATTTTTTGCTCAACGAAGAACGGAAATAAAATTGATTTTATTTTATGGCTATATCGATTTGATCATTAAATAAGATCAAAGCAATAGCTGTATTTTTATTGAAGTACTTATTTATTTTTTACGTACCTTAACTTCTTGAAAATCTGTCAGATGCGAAGAAGGTGTAATAGCTGGAGCTGGAGAACTCATATCGTCTTTTTGCGTCGTGTTTTTCGGTTTAGTGAGACGTCGTTTTTCAAGGAACTGGGTGGCAAAATGAGAAGTCGAAGGACTATCCCCTAAGTATTCTTTACAATAATCGCGTACTTCTAATGCTGACTCTACATTCCGAAGAAATTCCACAAAAGTTTCAACTAAAAAAAAAAAAAAAAAACCATTCATTCTTTAATTAGGGAACAGTTATAAAATTCCTTATGAACATTGTTTGGGTTTGCTCATAACTTGAAGTACCAAAATTTATAAATGCCTAACTTTAAAATTCAAATGCACGCAGTAAATATGTAAATTCTATAAAAACGAAATAAATACTCACTATCAATGGAAGCTTCTATTTTGCAAAGCGTTTTGGTACACCACTCCATAAACTCGTCTTGTTTGTTGTTCCCGCCAGGGCCGCCGCCACCGCTGCCTGCGTTATTACCGAACAGCTTCATTACCTGTTGCTCTTCCTTTTTGGCCTTGCTCTTTGATTGCTTTGAACTTGCTTGCTTCGACTGGTTATTTGTTACCGCGTTTTTCATACTTGCTGAGGACGGTTTGGTCTGAGTTGTTGAAGACTTTGGCGTAGACGTTTCTTCCCAGAAACCTATTATCAAGGAAAATATCAATCATTAACTAACAGTATATTCTTTTGTATCAAGCTTATTTGTGTAAAAACGATTGTATGCGAATTCTATTTCTAATGTGTAGTTAAAAATAAATTAATTAAATAGTAATTAGTAATGCATTATACCGCTGGCATTCCATTGAGAAGCTGCGATAGCCCAACTAATGCCTTTCCACGCAGTGGCATTATTAACAAATGTTGATGGATTTGCTTCCTTTTCTTTTATTTGGGCTAAACGTGCTTCAGTAGCTTGCTATAAATGAGATAAGGTTTATTTTTAACAAAGAAGAAATGACAATAAAATTGATTACCTTTACAAGATGCTCCTGTTCTTCCATTTGTATTTCGGCTAACGACTTAATTCTTTTTGTCACTTGAGGTCGCTTGGCCCATCCTAAAGGCATCGTAGATATAGAAACCTTTTCACCGGACAATTGTTGTTGTTCCTGAGAAAATGCCCAAAATAGAGGTAGTATTTCGACTGTATTAAGAGGTAATAAAAGTAATTACCTGTAATAATTGCTGTTGTTTTTGCATCTGTAACAGTTGCTCCTGTTTCTTTTCTTTCTCAAGCCTTTGGATTTCTGCCAAACTG
The DNA here is from genome assembly GCA_029378335.1 of Agrilus mali. Lineage (NCBI taxonomy): Eukaryota > Metazoa > Arthropoda > Insecta > Coleoptera > Buprestidae > Agrilus > Agrilus mali. The sequence goes on along the minus strand of CM055657.1, from coordinate 29,090,929 downwards.
GTTCCTGTTACAGATGCTGGTGATGCCTGACTCCACGGTGCCGCTTTTGATACTCTTATACTGTTTTCATGTCTCGCCTTTTCCTCTTGCTGTTTACGAAGGAATTCTTCCTTTTCTCTTGCTTCTTGTCTAAAATGTAGACATATTCATTATTAATGTCTTAGAGGAGATTCATGTGCAAAAGATGGATAAACCAATGCTTTCATTTTGTTCTCAAAAATACTCAAACAAAAATTTTACCGCGCTCTGTCTTCATCCTGTTGTCGCTTCTCCTCACTTCTCTTTTTTGCTTCTTCTTCTGCCTTTCTCTGTTCTTTTAATCGTCTTTTCTCGTCTAATTCTCTTAATCTTTTTTCTTCTGCTTCTTTCTTAGCCTTTTCTAACTCTTTTCGTATTTTATCTTCTTCTTTTTTACGCTTCTCTTCCGCCGCTTTCTTTTCAGCTTCCTGTAAATGCATATGATTTAATTACATTTTTAAAATGACTTCCGTGTATATTTTTTAGCATTGTTAAAGTAAATATCCAGACAATTTCTTATTAATTATAAACGTTATTTAGATTTTCAAAAATAAGATTCTTTATTAATTAACGTGAATACCTGTTTTCTTTGTTCTTCCTTTCGTTTCTTTTCTTCCAACTCCCGTTTTTTCTTTAGCTCTTCTAATTCGCGTGCCTTCTCTTTTTCCTTTTCCTCTTTGGCTTTCTTTGCGTTTTCTTCTTCTTTCTGGCGTTTCTTTTTTTCGGTAAATTCCTTTTCCCTTTCGGCATCATTAAAGTTTGTTGGTGAAGCAACTTCATGTACAGCGGGAGATGAAGAAGTGGTCGGCGGCACCGTCATATGGGGTACAACCGTGGACCCTTGCAGATCCCAAACTGATGGGGCAGGGGCATCATTCAGTGGTTGTGGTAACCACTGCGGTTGAGCATTTGATTTCGGTGGAACGGCAACAAACTGTTGATTAGATTGCCAAAGGGTATCCATGGGCTAATTAATTATATTAATTAAAAACTTAAGTAGATCGTTTCATACGTTAAACTTACTGCCGTTTGTGTGGAAGGCTGTTGCGGTTTATTATTTTGCAATTGTCTTAATAAACTTTTAATGGGATCGTTCTCTGTGGAAGGTCCTGAAGACGACAGCGGATCAACGGCTCCCAAAGGATTTGGCCGTGGAGGTAAGTTATGGGGTACACTACCGGTGGTACCTCCAGCAGATAAGGCGGTCGCCGCTGTAGGAGGAATTCCCTGCATTCCAACACCAACAGAAGGTATGGAAGAAGCAGCTGCCGCCGCCGCGGCAGCGGCTGCAGCAGCTAACGGTATATTAGGGTACGAGAGTCCAGCCGGTGGGGCATGTAAGTTGGGCGGCAAACCATTGTTATTTGGTGGCAATCCTCCTACACCTACGCGAGTTGTTCCGGCTGTTTGGAGAGGATTAGGAATCGTAGGCAACGTTCCTCCCATTTGCTGAATGAAAGACTGGAGCGGATCGAGTTGTGGAGGTAAAGGTGGGGTAGGTTTATCTGACACTGGTTGGCCAGGAAGCTTGTTGGTCTATGTAAAATAAGATAACAGTTTTTTTGCAAAATTTGTACCCAACAAGATAAAAAGAATGCCTACCTGTTGTATTTGATTAAACATTTGCATTAAAGGATTTGAAGCCGCTTGCAAATACCGTAAGTCTGGAGCCATCTATAATTTAAAGTAATTTGCGTGTAATTGTAGCAACTATTTAGAAAAAAGGTCCTTACCTGAGGTTGGGGAATCATATGTTGGGCTAAAAGTTCGCGCTGTTGTAACACGTTAAGGTTGGTCCAAAATTCGCTTTGACCAAGAGCGGTCCGCATTGCGGTCGCTTGGTTAAGAGCGAGCTGCCGTTGAAGCAGTTCCAACTGTTTCGTTACGTTTGTGTCTGATTTGAGCGGCGGAATGGGTTTGGGAGATAGGAAAGGATTACCGCCGCACATAGACACCAAGTCACCTAAACGATAAAAACTTTCGTCGCACTGTCGTTTCACTAGCAATGCATTACTGAAGTAACCAGCCTTGTGCCATTCAGCCATTTCTGTAGACGTGAATGGCCCTTGAAGATCGCCCTGACACAAAAAGAAATACAAATAACAATTCAATCTTTTAAAATCTAATCTGTCACAATTTTAACAATCTATTTATCAAGAAACAAGAAGAATATTGAGACGTTTACAATTATTTTATAAAAAATTTAATAAATAAATCAATATCTCTTAAAATATTGTTAAATAAATTTGAAGATTGAAATACTGATGGCAAAAATATTACTTTTGTTTTAAATGTATCCCTATTTTTTATAATCAAGTTAATTAATAAAAACTTATTATAGACATTTAAATTACTCACTTGGGGATCTTGATAAAACCAAGAATTCTGTACAGGAGGCACTAGATTAGGAGGAGGATGGGTGACACCATGACCAGAACCTAAACCAAAGTTGTCCACGTTCTGTTTATTTGGAAGATCTTCTTCAACCACTAATTTTTGCACCAAGTCCTCCTGAAGCCTATCGAAGTCCTCATCAACTCTGAAATAAGTGAAAATATGTTAATAAACTGCACCTTGTTACTATAAATAAAAAAGCAGGTACCTATTACTAGAACGTAAATTATCGTCCGCTTTATTTGCGGTAACTGGAGCATTTATTTCCTTAACATCTATTTTTGATTTATCAGTCTTTGGTGGATCCTTTTCAGGTTCTAATGCACTTTTATCCATCTTTTTAGAAACATTTACGTTTTCTTTCACCGGATTTTTTTCAATCGGCCTTTCTTTCTCTTGTTGAATGCTTTCCTCCTGCTGGTGCTATTTTGATAAACAAAATATAACAGAAGGTATTTTTATTTAAAAGCAAAACAACTCTTACCTTTTCAGAAAATTCTTCAGTGGTTTGTTTCAAAGAAGATGATTTTGAAGGCTGAGAATTTGCATGAAGCAATTTATCCGACATGTTATTAACCGATGCGGACTTTTGCAAGAGGGGTTCTTTTTTAAACCCCCTTGAAGACGAATTTTGATCTCTCTGTGAAGACAATAAAAATTATATGATTGGTTTTTTTCTACATAAAACTTGTATACTTGTTCGTCATCTGAACCATGAAAAGCACCACTAGCGTCAAAACTTCCTCCCGATTCGCTAGGATTTTCCGTTGCCCATTCGGGTAGATGATCTTCGCTATCGCCCCACTGTCGACGATGAGGCGGTCCACGAGGTCCCTCATGCCAACTACCCCGATTCATTCTATCTGGGGCACCTCCTCTGTCATCTGGAATATCACCACTCTCTCTCCAACTCGCCGAACGTCCTTTAAAAAAATTCCAGCTTTATTTTTTACAATTATTCTAATAATAAAAGAAATAAAAGAAAAAGAAGCGTACCCCATTTTTCTAGATTACCACTCCTTGATCTCCAACCATCTTCTTCATCTCCTCCTCGATTACGCCTCCAATTGTCGACTGAAGCAGTTCGGTTATACTCTTTTCTTGGAGACCATTCTGAGTGTTCTCCGTTCCCCCAACCACCGGACCCATCGTAACCTGGACGGGTGTAAGACTGATAACCACCACGACCTCTACTTATTCTACCCCGCTCCAAGGAATTTCCCCTTCCTCGCCCTAAAGTCCCCGGGGGTATAGGACGAGACTGCCAAGACCTCTATAATGTCATACATTAATTATCCAATACAAAAATTTACACATTGAAGTTTTATGTTCAACCTCAATTTAACAATTTTTTTTATCACATTTACTTGCAGACTGTATATAGACTATATATTCTACCTCTTCTTCTGACTGTGGTAAAAGTGCCAAAGGAGTTAACTGCTGCTCGGAGTATAAAGTTGAGAAGCTAGCCAAAGAAGAAGGTGCCGGCAATCCCTTTTCAAAAAGAGCTAACATTTCTTCTCTGCCATATCTTAAAACAATACAAATGTTTAGGTACCATGTTTGCAATTGGAAATTAATAAAATATACTTAATATGAGTTTAGATTTTAATAAAAAAAATTAAATAGTTCTGTTTAAACTGTTACTGGGTTGTAATAATTTCTCTTACAACAAAGCAGAACAGTTTAAAACAGAACTTAATCTTTCATCAAAATTACAGATATTGTTGGTAAATGACGTATATTTTAAAAGTAGAATATATTGTGATTATACTGACCTATGGTCTGCCAGCTGATACTTCACTCCTCCTGACGAGCCTCCGGTGCTGGAGCCCTCAGAAGAGAGGTTTCTTAACCACTCAGGTCCAAAATTCATGGAATCGGTCATACTGGTAAAATAAAGAATATAAATATTTATTCAGAAACTCACCAAATGTACAGTTACAATAAAAGATTAAATGAAGCATGTTAAATGATTATGACACATGTATGATGCAGGCCTAGGAATCTGAACACAACTGACTGAATAAGGCCATGCAGTTTTCAAATATGGTGGGCACTATTTTTAGTTTATACACTTTTTAAATCGTTTTACTTAGACTACGTTTTTAAGCGATCAACAAACGTACTAATGTTAGATCCTAATTCTCAAACAATCCTTTGTGAAATGTGAACAGAACTGGAGCCTGAGGCAAAAGCTTAGGTGGCACTTAGAGATCGTCTAAGTATTGATAACGAGTTTGTTAAATGGACATAACTAAATCAATGAACTAAAAGGGTTGTTCTATAAGCTCGATGTCAAACGTCTTGAAGATTTCTTTTAAAATACCTGGTTTTTGAGATACACACAAAGTATGCAATCAACATTAATGGCTGAACCTAAAAATTGTGGAAAATGCGCATGTCGTACAAATAAATGTCCCTAGCGTTCAACTACATCGACATATTTTATTCGATGTAACTAAATATTACGCACCGTTGCCAAAGCTTAGTAAAATACTTTGAGATACTATATTTAAAATGTTATTTTTTAACTAATTTTTGACTAAGTTAATCGTATTAATGTAAAAAGTATTTTTGTTATATATTTATCAATTTTTATCGTTTGATCAATAAATCAGCAAATAAATAAATATAAAAAATGAAGAAAATAATCAAAATTAAATTATAACATTATAAAAATTTAACAAAATCGCGGATTAATGTTTCGTTAATTTGTACTTTCAGCATTTTTAAGGCCAATTAAAATAGTTTTACAATAAAAATAATATTTTGAAAAAATTGTTAGTTGATTGCTATTTGTATTAGTATACAAACAACTTTATTGCTAACATCGAACATACATTGTTTGTGTATTTTATTATAATTAAGTACAATTGTCTTATATTAAAACAACATTTTTGCATTCCGAACGATAATACCAATCAATCGAATTCTTATCAATATTACAAAACGAAGCATAATACAGAAAGTCCTAATATTATATTTAATATAGGTAGTTGTACTACATAATGTGTATTTATTTATATTATTTATATATGTATATTATATATTAATTATCGTTTTAAAACCACTAGTAATTAGAAAAAAGAAAATCAATTTTTTAAGTAGCAGTCGTATTTACACCAATAGGATAATAATAATTATTTTACTTATTTGGACAGAATTTGCACTTATATTACAATGCTGGAGGGAATAATCCTTAATTGCAATTAATTTAAAAATATGCATTTCTGGAATGTTATGTCGTAAATTTAAAAATATCTTTCACTCAAATCCATCGACACACGACACATATACGAACTACGCTTTTACCATTCACTCTATTTCTAATAATTAATTTTTTATATGCAAAAAATAAGTACCTACAGGCAAGGTAATCAATTTTTACTTATTAAGTACATAACACTTTTTTTCTGTTTCGCCACGTCTCCTATCTATCTTCCTGTCTTAATTTCTTCCCCCTACTTTTAGACTTATTATTATAAATAAGGACTTAATTAAGTACTGTTGCTAAACGTTAAGTGCCATTTATAATTATTTATTGTACATAAGTACTTATTACGCTAGAATCGTTTTTTAAGCGCACATAACACAACAGCATCAACAATATTTTGCACAAGCCATTTTTTGATTGACTCTGATTTCTTCTGGTTTGTATAATAATAACTAAATAATAATTCCAGGGGTAGTAAACAGAACAAACAAGCTAAATTATTGTTTAGTTTATAATAATCCCTTTGATGAGTAATTAACCGAATGAAATAACAAAGAACCGACACGAATAATTTTAAAAATCCCAAGATATCAGAAAGTAAAATTAAAAGGGACTTAGATAATTTTAAAGGAGCCTGAAGCTCTTTTTGAAATCTAATTAATAAAGTAAAAGTAAATAATTAGTTTAACAAGCCCCTAAACACGCTTTCAAACATAAAACATTAGGGTCTTTTGGGATTTATTATTTACTAACGAGCCAGTTACTGTAAAATGACTTATTTATTCCATCTACCATCCCATGTAATTATATCACTGCCATCGATGGCAAATTTCATTTTTGTGTGATACATACAAAAAACACCTTTTGTACGTAATAATAACATTCATATTATATATTTATAATGCATGATGGCTTTTAAGCGTAAAAGAGCTATATTTATATGCGGTATGAGGATGTATATAGTCTATACAAAATAATTATTTCGTCATAATAATTATTATAATTAATAACAACCGTTTATGTATTTAATAAAAGCTGCCATTTATTCGTACACATACTCTTTCCTCGCAACAAAAACGATCAGTACACGAAACTACTTTTTTTAATTGATTATTAACTACCAAAGTAGTATAATACATAATTAATACTTTCACACGGCCTCTCTTGCATTCTAGTCCTGTAAAGCGCGTAAAATATTGCACGTCGTTAGCATCGAAGGGACGATTAATTACCTATACTTATTTTATTATAAATACCTTAACTTAATTAATAGTACACAGACGAAGTGTCGCTTATTATTGTGAATTACGATTAGTATGATCAATTTAAAATCAATAACGTTGTTGAAATTCGTGATGCCATCTGTTAAAATCTATATGGAATACTACTATGGATCCTAGAGCTAACCCTGCCAGTAAAAATCTGTAAGAAAAAAGAAAATTTAGTAATAGCTTTGTTTCTGATCAAAGGCGAAAAATGTACTCACTTTTGATCATGTGACAAAGCCAAAGACCTAATGCTACTATCACATGCTGGAAAGGCGTAAAGTAAAGCCAAATTGAAAGTTCTCCACACTTCGACGATGCCTTTGTCTCCACCAGTCATTAGATATTCTCCGTCCCGGCTCAATAATAGGCACTACAAAAATACATAAAATTTTGGGAACTTAATCCTTTAAACCTTAAGGGATTACCTGTAAATTATCGTTATGGGATTCGTGTCGAAGCCTTTTCCCATTAATTGTGAACGCGCCAACGTTTCCTCGTTCGTAATTAACCACTATCACCCCTTCCCGGGACATGGCAATGTTTTCAGGGGAAGAAAATCCAGATGGAGGATCAAGAGACCTCAGGAGGTCACCAAACGTTGTATGAACGAGTACTGGACCATCTAAAAAATCAAACCATGGACAATTTAGCAATCATTAAAATATTTTAATAAATACCGTGTGATCCTGAAACAACAAGTCCCAGTTCGGCTGATATAACGACACTGGAAACAGGCTGTTCGTGGCCGGTAAGGGTGGCTCTTGGTGTGGGAATTTCACCCTCACCCACGATGGTCTGCGTCCTGGCGTTCCAGTGCCATAAAAGAACTGTACAGTCGGCAGAACCAGACGCAATGTAACAATCCGATGTAATGTTACATTCGGATCTCGACAGGCATGTTACAACCCCGTAGTGGCCGAAAATAATCTGCACAATTTTGGCTGTTTCGGTGGAAAACACGCGAAAACTATTGTCCCAGAAACCGCAAGCTAATAGGAATCGACTATCTACAGTAGTTACAAAACAGTTCGATCGGATTTTTACATTTTGGCTGAAATTGTCTCCCAAGTGGCGTTTTAGCGTGGGATTGCCTGTGTTGTTCGTTTGAGCTGCAAAAAAAAACAATGGAGAATAACTTCGGAGGCAAAAAAAGCTTATCAGAAAAATTAGAAGATATATTACATAAAAATTGAATCAATGAAGCCCTTAAGTATTGCGACCCTCATTAAAAGGGCTTCACGTCCAAAGCACTTATTTTAAGTGCTGAAATCTCAATTACATTTTAAAATCTAAGGATTTCGAATTAGCAATGATGTTACGTTAGAAGTCCTAAGAACTTTAAGGGCTTCAAATACATCAAAAGACTTTTGATGGCTTGCTTTGCTCTGCATTTTTTAAGCTCATTTAAATGGCTTCAAGCACTTTGAAAGGGCTTTCAGAAATTTGAAAGTTTTCGAAGCTCCTTTTTCAAATCAAATTACGAAGTATATTTTTTAAGTAACTTGTTCTTCAAGTTGCTTCTTCTAATTTGAATTACTTTGCTTCTAAGACCTGAAAGGGATTAACATTTTCTTACACAATACTGGATCCATCGAGAGAGGCAGATTGGAGGCTTGATTCTGTGGAGTATCAAAATTAACAGGCGATTGAGCTACAGCTGCATAATTAGAGTTCCATCTGTTAACGGCGAATTGCTGGTGCATGGTGACAGTTACCACTGACGGTAATGGTAGTTGCGGGTAGGTGTTGGCCGAAATATGAACGATCGGTGAATTTGAAAGGAACTTCATCGACATACAAATGTCGTCTGGTATACTTGAAAACATCATAGGAGACTAAAAAAAAAACATATTACATTAAAATTGAAGTATACTCGTATATTACAAAATTTCGTGTTTTGTTACCAAATGCATAGCAGAACTTCGTGGAGGATGCGGTTCCATAAGGAGTTGGGAAGGCGTTTGTCCAAAATTTTTTATTTGATTTTCAATGGCTTCCTTCATAACATTATCGGTAACTGATTCCATGTCGACGCTTCCTTCGTAGGTGAGGTAATAAAATACATTAGTTGCACGTATCGCTTCAGGACCTCGCTGTTTATAACCGAATATTAAGTCGATCCATTGATGAAGTTGGCACGATACAAATTCGGATTCCAATGCCTTTTAAGATAAATCATTAGTATTTAATTTACGTTAATTACGTTTGTTATATTACCATTCGATTAATTCGGACAAATTCTTCGGGAGAACTGGCCCACGGGGGTAGTTCTACATCGTTTACCGAGGTTCCATCTTCTTGAATACCGAGACGATATCGATTAAAATTAACGAACATTTCGGGCAAGAAAAAGAATTCGGGAATAAGTTCTTTAACGTCCGATGTATCCCTCTGACAATTCTTCCAGGAAACGGCCATCGAAGAGAACAGACGATTCGGATGGTCGAATTTACCCCCTTGCAAAGCCAAGAACATGGTTGTCCATGGCTCCTTAATTTATTTAATTAATTATAGAGCAAATAATTGAAATACATAATTAAATACTTACGACACGAATAAGCCAATTTAGAACAAACGCAGCCGTAGAGTAATGGGTGCCATAGTGGAATGGGGGTATGCTTTCGTGTTCCCAACTGGAGTATCTGTCTTCGAAATAGGCTCTCCTGCTAGGATTCAAGGCTCCAATGGGTTTCGACAAATCCCTGTAGTTACTCGGTTGACTTAAGTCCAATTCTTTTGTTTCGTAGTTTGTCAGTACCCATGGAAATACCGGGTATTGGTTTAGATCGTTGTAAGTTCGACCTAAACGAGAAATTTATCGCTAATTACAATAATAACATCTTTAAAGACGTCTTTATTCGCAAATTCCAATTCAGTTACAGAATGTCGTGCCTACTTAAAGAGCTGAAATAAATGTGTTTGTCATCTTTCTATTTATCCTTGATAAACTAAACCGAAGCCTACATGTATTATATGTACCTATACCTAAGTAGAACCACGTTATTTACTTGGGGATTTGTGCTCTCGAAAACTCGAAATGAAGTCTGTCTCCTCGAATTAGGCACCATCTACATTATTCTAAATCCGGCCACATGGGGAGAAGATTATTCTTTTCCACCCTCACAAGCATTGCTTTTTTAATAGAAGTACTCAAGGATGTATTCCAAAAAAATCTTGGACATGCGATGTTTATACAGGGTGTTTAGTTTTGGAAACTACTAGGTACAGAAATTAAGGGCCAAATTTTTGAAATTATTTTTAAGCAATTGATAGGGGAATCATAAAATTCTAAATGCCTGAAAAATTCCTAATACGTTCTGTCTAAGGACCATTGGCGTATTGACCTTAATAAGAGTGAATATTCAATTATTTAAATCGTTGTATCTTCTAAATGACATATCCGATTTTAGCAAAATTATATTTGTTTGAAAGAGAAAGGGTACATTAGTCCCCTGATAGTTTCGAATTATAATCATAATCGGAAAGCAAATTAAATGTGCAAGAAAAAAAGAAATTAATAATTTTTACAAAAGAGTCATTTAATAAATATTTCTGTGCTAATTAAAAGGACATAAAATCTTGCAGGAAAATGTTCCAAACCTATCCTTTTGGGAGTAGCAAAACTACCGTGTAGATAAGCTAATGTGACCAGAAGAAGAATAGGGAAAAAAAGTGTGCTAGTGCATATATGTTGACAGAAGGAGTCATGGCGTTAATTCGTTGCATTAAAAGCTGGCAACCGACCGACAAGCCTACACCAGATGAAAGAGCCTTTAAAATTAGCGTGATCTATGTGTTTTTAATTTAGACGCGGGCCTCTCTGACAGCTGCTAATTTTGCATGGGACGTGCGACTTACACATACACACACTTTTATTTACACATGTGTGTCTACTGTAGGTACGTATGAGTATTTCTTCTTGGGTCACGGTGACACATCTATTTGTGCGTACACATGTACACGTTTGCGTCTCTGTTTTCGAATAAATAATATAATAAGAAAAAGTTACTGAGAAGGCAAAAAATTCGAGGAGCGACGCGCTGCGCCGCGACGCACCGTTTCCTGTTTTCTCCGAATCGAATTGCCGAAGACTTGTTACTTAATTGAATGTGAAGTGATTTATTCTAGCGAAAACGAATAGGGCGCGAGAGTAAATCGAGTCAAACGTGACTATTTTTTACTGTCTCGAACGGTAATTATGAACACGTCCAACTGTACTAACCAACAGGGCCGGATTTAAGGGAGATATGGGCATTTGGGCCTGTACTTACTTAAGAGTCCCCACACAAAAAATTATGTGTAGACCTAGGTACAGTGCAATAAATAATATGAATATTTACCATAATTACTTACCAGCTATGGTGTTCAGGAACATTAAATACTCGAAATTAGAAATTTCTCTCCTTTGCCATTTCTGCGTCATGTTGGAGTTCCTCATGAGTTGCCTGGGAGACATCATGCTCGCCCTCCTAGTACAATTATAAAATTTGTATAAAACTGCATTGGTTGATCAGAAATATTATACATGTACCTAGTTTGGGGAATACCATATTTAATTCCTACTCCAACCCTTGGTAATGCTTTGATGACTTTTTTTACAGTGGCTTGATCGGGAAATGCAAACATGATCGACGCTAAAGAAAGCCGACAACAATTAGGTACTGGTCCAAAAATATTAAAAGGTAAAATATAATTTTAAGAATAGATAATTAATTATTAAAGGCAAAAAAGGATCAGTATTAAATATTTAACAAGTAATATTTTTGGTGGGGGTACACTCAAGGGTTTACAAATAATAAATAAGTTTGGCAAATGTTGTACTTACTTCTACTGGCCAAAAATATTTCAATAGCAGTGTTTTGTAGAAGGTACCTTCTTGAAAACACCGCTCGTATTTCAGAAAAATACCACTTCCCATGGAGATGATCACAATATTTTAATACCTGCAAATAAAAAGCACAGTGTCACAACAATATACTAATTTTTAATAAAACTAAATAAGTTTTAAAGTCAGTAGTTAAAAATAAAAAAAATAAGTTAATATAAAATATTAATATCTAGTTATTTTTTATTAATTAACTAATATCTTTATCAATAAATTAAATGTTGAATAAGATATAGTTTTTTGGTGAGGGCGCTCGACAAGCCTTAATTGCTTGTGCGGCTTTTTGTCTTGTACCTAAATGTTAAAACCGTAGAGCTTATAATTTATACAATTATAATTAAAAAATCAACTGATTGACAAAAGATAAAGTTTTATTTAATATCTTGCTAATTGCTAATTGGCTACTATTATCTAATTCTAATTAAAATATTCAAGAAACAGTCCATTCACATAATAGCAACCTAATTTAAAATTTTTAATGATTTCTCTAATTTGTAATTTAATGTTAAATGTCAATGTAGATAGTAAAATTTATGCTCCGAAGCAAAATATTTAAATATTTCCATTAATGAATTATTATCTTGTAATTAGGTACCTATGTTTAGTTATATGAATATTAGGTAGGTGTGTTGCAAAAACATACTTCCCTTGAAGTTGGGAGGAAAGTTCTGCTAACTGTAACGATAATCCTGTTAATTTGAAGGACAATCTTGCGAATTTGAAGAATTATTTCGTTAGTTTTAAGGATAGAGACGTGCTAGTTTGAAGAGTGATCCTGCTTGTTTAAAGGAGGATTCTGCTAGCTGATAGGGCACAAGATCAGCTTGTTGATTTTCGTAAACGTGTCTTTAGTTTTCAGTATTTTTTGTTCATAATGTTTAAAGGATAATCCTGCTGGTTTGAAAGAAAATCCTGCTGGCTGCTAGGATACAACACTTGTTAAAACTTGATAACTATTTTTTCTTATGTGGGTACAAGTTTTAGTCCCCTAAAAGTTGGAACCAAAATCCTGCCACTTTTAATGATAATCTTGCTAATTTGAACGACAATTTTACAAGATTGAAGGATAATTTCACTAATTCTAAGGATATACTCGCCAGTTCCAACACAAAAAAAACCTGTTAGCTGCTAGGATATAACAACCAAGTGTTTTTCATAAATTTATGTCTAGAATTTCTTTTATTATAATTATGCTGATTTGAACGATAATTTTGTGTGTTTGAAGGACAATTTCTTTAATTATAAGGGTAGACTTACAATTTTGAATAGCAATCCTGTTAGTTCGAAGGAAAATCCTGCTTGATTTTATGATATACCTAACATCCAAGTGTTGCGGAATTTTTCGTATATTTATGTCATCAGTTTTTAGTATTTTTTTTCCATAAAGTTTATGGTTTAATCCTGCTAGTTTGAAGGATAATCCTGTTAACTGATAGGATGCAACACTTGTTAAAGCTTGATAACTATTTTTGCTAAAGTGGCTACAAGTTTTAGTCCCTAAAGTTAGGAGGAAAATCCTGCTAATTTGAAGGATAATAATGTTAATTTAAAGGTCAATCCTGCGAATTTGAAGAACAATCTCGCTAGTTTTAAGGATAGGCTTGCTAGTTTGAAGAACGACCCTGCTGGTTTAAAGGAGAATTCTGCTAGTTGTTAGGGCGTAATAATCAGCGTGTTGAGTTTTTCGTAAACGTGTCTTTAGTTTTCAGTATTTTTTGTTCATAATGTTTAAAGGATAATCCTGCTGGTTTGAAAGAAAATCCTGCTGGCTGCTAGGATACAACACTTGTTAAAACATGATAACTATTTTTTCTAATGTGGGTACAAGTTTTAGTTCCCTAAAAGTTTGGGAAAGAAAATCCTGCCATTTTGAAGGATAATCCTGCTAATTTGAACGACATTTTTACAAGATTGAAGGATAATTTCACTAACTTTAAGGATAGAGTTGCTAATCTGGATTGCCAATACGAAGGAAAATCCTGCTAGCTGTTGGGATAAAACACCCAACTGTTAAGGCATTTTTCATATATGTCTTCAGTTTTTAGTAGTTTTCTTCCACAAAGTTTAAAGGACAATCCACTAGCTTGAAGGAAAATCCGGCTAATAACCAGGATACAATACCAATATTAAAATTTGACAACTATTTTTGCTTATGTTGGAGCAAGTTTTGGTTCTTTAAAGTTGAAACAAAAATCCTGATAGTTTAAAGGCTAATCCTGTTAATTTGAAGGATAATCCTGCTGTTTGAAATATTATCTCGCAAGTTTTAGTAATTGACCTGCTTCTTTGAAGAACAATAGGTATTGCTAGTTTGGAAGACAATCCTGCTATTTCGAAGGACAATCCTCCTGCTATTTTAAAAGAGAATCCTGTTGCCAAGACATAACAACACGTGTTAGTTTTTCGTAAATGTTTTTGTTCCATTTTTTTTTTCCCCAAATGTTTAAAGGATAATCCTGCTGGTTTAAAAGGAAAATCCTGCTGGCTGCTAGGATTCAACACTTGTTAAAACTTGATAACTATTTTTTCTAATGTGGGTACAAGTTTTAGTTCCCTAAAAGTTGGAAAGAAAATCCTGCCATTTTGAAGGATAATCCTGCTAATTTGAACGACATTTTTACAAGATTGAAGGATAATTTCACTAACTTTAAGGATAGAGTTGCTAATCGGGAAAATTGCCAATACGAAGGAAAATCCTGCTAGCTGTTGGGATAAAACACCCAACTGTTAAGGCATTTTTCATATATGTCTTCAGTTTTTAGTAGTTTTCTTCCAAAAATGTTTAAAGGACAATCCACTAGCTTGAAGGAAAATCCGGCTAATAACCAGGATACAATACCAATATTAAAATTTGACAACTATTTTTGCTTATGTTGGAGCAAGTTTTGGTTCTTTAAAGTTGAAACAAAAATCCTGATATTTTAAAGGCTAATCCTGTTAATTTGAAGGATAATCCTGCGTGTTTGAAATATTATCTCGCAAGTTTTAGTAATTGACCTGCTTCTTTGAAGAACAATAGGTATTGCTAGTTTGGAAGACAATCCTGCTATTTCGAAGGACAATCCTCCTGCTATTTTAAAAGAGAATCCTGTTGCCAAGACATAACATACACGTGTCAATTTTTCGCATAGATATGTCTGCCCATTTTCGGTCCCCAAAGTTAGAAGGATAATCCTGCTGGTTTGAAAGAAAATCCTGCTGGCTGCTAGGATTCAACACTTGTTAAAACTTGATAACTATTTTTTCTAATGTGGGTACAAGTTTTGGTTCCCTAAAAGTTTGAAAGAAAATCCTGCCACCTTGTAGGATAATCCTGCTAATTTGAACGACATTTTCAGATGATTGACGGATAATTTCACTAACTTTAAGGATAGAGTTAGCAGTCTGGAGGGCAATCCTGCCAATACGAAGGAAAATCCTGCTAGCTGTTGGGATATAACACCCAATCGTTAAGGAATTTTCCATATATGTATGGCCTCAGTTTTTAGAAGTTTTGTTCCACAAAGTTTTAAGGACAATCCATCCAGTTTGAAGGAAAATCCTGCTTATAGCCAGGATACAATACCAATATCAAAATTTGACAACTATTTTTGCTTATGCGGGTGCAAGTTTTGATCCTTTAAAGTCGAACGAAAATTGTGCTAATTTGAAGATTATTACTGCTAGTTTAAAGGATAATCCTGTTAATCTGAAGGATAATCCTGCGTTTGAAAGATTATCCCGCAAGTTATAGTAATTGAAGAACAATACTGTTAGTTTGGAAGACAATCGTGCTATTTCGAAGGACAATCCTCCTGCTATTTTAAAGGACACGCTCCTGCTGACAAGTTGCCAAGACGTAGATAACATACACGCGTCAATTTTTCGCATAGACTATACGTATGTGTGCCCATTTTCGGTCCCCAAATTAAGAAGGATAATCCTGCTAGTTTGAAGGATCGGATAATCCTGCTGGTTGCTAGGAAACGACACCCGCGCGTGTTGTACGAAGCGCGAGTCGCTTGTCACGCGGCGGCGCGACAATTTCTCGCGTTGATCGATGAAGTTGCACCGACCAAGTGCGCGGAATTCGCGTGATTGCAAACAGCAGCGGCCCTATTATGCGTGTGTGGGGCGCTCCTCCCACAAGAACAACGCAACCGCAACAATATTTATCGTATCGTGTCGGTACGGGGGCCATCTTGGTTCTTCTTATGTACGAGACACATAAATAGATACTTCTATACTATACTTACACTTATGTACTTACCTACGATAATTTTTTACAATAAATGTTGTTTTTAAAAATATATTCTTTTACTTATTAAAAAATTGTTTCCACAATCCCAGAGGGTTAGGGTCGTTAGGTTCTTATGCCAACGTTTATACGTTTTTTTATTTGTCATCATTAGAACATACGCCGTATTAAGTTTCGACCAAGATTGGACTTTTTAAGGGGTGACAGGGAAAGAGAGTACAATGGGGATATACAAATCGGCTTTGTTTTGTGGGGTGGTTTATTGAGTGCGTTGCATCAACACAAAAACATCACCCTCTCCTCTCTTTGTTACCGAACGCTCTGCTCTTTATGCATGTGTCAATCAATTTTGATTATTTTCAACGTCGTCACGTACGTCAAAAAAAGTTAGCGAGTTCAAAATATTTTTTCATATTTAAGTCAGAATTTGGATGGTGGAAGAAAAGAGGCTGTAATTAATAAAATAGCACAGAAAAATTTCAATTTTTAATGACTGCTTGTGTTTGTACCATAGGTAGGAGCATTTACTATATGTATCTAGGTAAAACTATGTATAAGAGGTGTAGTAGAGTAGATGTAGATATGTATACGTATTACAGGATCGAATGCAAGATTTTTATCGGAAATTTACAACCGGTCCTACCGATTCACGGCGGGAATTCTGAGAAATGACACTTTTAATTCCTGAGCGTTGTTTCAGTGGTCATCGAGATGAAATGTGAACAAAAAAACGTCACCAATAAATATTTATTTGACTGCGGAGCCCATAAAACTAGTCAGCTTGTTAATTATATCCAACGAGGGAACACACGCTTATCTCTACGAACACAATGCCTACTACACTATTAGATACGTACCTACGTGTTACGTTAGGCCCATATACCTAGTGTTCCAGATAACGCAACTAAAACTACCAATTAATTTTATTGACTTTAGAAATTTTTAAATGATTTTTCGAAAAAGTATTAAAAACAATAGTTTAATTGACTACGTTTTTAATTGATTCCTGCTTTATTACAAAAACAAAGAAATCGATTGGAAGTATTTCTTCATTTTCTAATTAACATCATTAACAAAACGAAGAAGCAAGCTCTACATTACCTGAAAAAGCAAAGCTTGTTTTATTTTGCACTCACTCGACTCTTTCGAAATTCGATTTTCAGTCAGTGGGGGCTCGTGAGAGGGCAAATGCACTGAAGAAATCAATAACAATCGCATTAAATACGATATTAATAAATGGGGTGAGTTTCTGAAGGGATGATCTTCTTGGGGTTGGAAGCAAAGCAAATGCTTACTAAAACCTTAGGACCTTTACGCGATCAAGACAACACTAACACATTATTGGTCTTGGTCTTATTCATTTGGTCTTTCTAGTCTTATTCTCTTTTAAGTTGTGGACTTGTAAACTGATTTGTTTTTCTTGCTAATTTGCTTCTGTGCACTTTTCTACAATGTTTTGACCTAAATGTCCAAGACAAAGACAATTATTTGCCCAAAGAAGAAAATATTCGTGCTAAAGCTCTGAATCTAAAGTTGCAAGTTCAACTTTAAAACCCTGTGGTCTTTTCCGTCTGTTGCCACTGCAAGATTTTTGTCGATCGCGATCGTTATTATTGGACAGTAGGTTTGCAAGCATTCGCGTGTGTATGTAAGTACTTATGTAAAGTACCCACCTATGTATATAATGGAATTAAACTTAATTGGCGGACTGTTTATGCAAAGACGATCCGTAAAATGGTTTTATTCGTCTGGTAACTTAAATGCTAATTGACGTCCGAAATGTATTGCCAATAAAATTTTAAATTCCGAGACGACCACGACGACGACGACATGCCCGGTGTCCTGCTGATTGTCCTTTCTCCTACGGTTGCGACTCGTATTTCGATTTTGTTATTACATATGTGAAGAACCACGAGAGAAGACCAAACCGTGAGAAAAATTACCTACCTATAGATATAATATTCAGACGTTAAATCTATCAGAATTCAATACAAATATCTTCTATCTAAGTATCTATCGAAATTTAAATGGCACAAAAACCAAGCACCATGGGACTTTTTAATGACAGACGCTTATTATCAATAAAATTAATATTTTTGACGTCATTTCCTACAACGGATTCTCTGTCATCTAAATCTGTATACGGGGTGTTCTACAAGAACAACTAAACGTTTGAACACTCGAGTTTTGTAGGCGTTTGTTTTACACTTTATTAGAACTACTCTAATAATTGTTTCGACCTATTCGGTCATATTCAAAGGGTTGTTACAGAAAAAAGTTTTCTGTAATAACTCTAGAGAAGACTGCTTAAATATTGCGACTAATATAAAACCATTAAATGTTCAAACATACCTACACGTATTAGGTACATGGGTGGTTATGGAGGGAGGCAGCCCTTGAACCTTTCCCACTGGTAATAATAGTTTGGTATCAATATCCTTTACGAGGATGTTAGTGAGGGTGATAAACTTGTCTTAACACACTTTTTTGTATCAGTAGAATAGTGTTGGGGAATTTCTAAAAAAATACAGTTGAATTGTCGAAAATATTAAAGAATGTACATAATTCTGTAATGTTTCTCAGCGTGATTTCTTCCTTGGAAAAATCTGAATATATTATTTTTATATTTTATTGCGTGTCGTGATTGGGCAAAATAAAAAAATTTTAGGGGTCCACGAATGCACAGTAGTTTTATGTCCATTATCGTTAAATTACATTCGTCAGATTTCACGGGGCGCCCCCCTTTGTTTCGTGCCAACGACACATTCAAGTCGACAAAATTTCTGGAGATGTTCATTTAGTTTTATGGACTCCCGGTAGGTCCCGTGCAGCAACGATAAATTATCGTGTATCTTCCGCACCTGGATGATACACCTTTTCAGGATTTCCACTGGAGCTCCAGCTAGCTGATGATGACTAAAAGCTTCACGTGCACGGGTTCCCATCGTGCGTGCGGTAGCGTTATGTGGTCGATTTAAGGCCAAAAGAGGTATGTACCCTCTGCCACCCTCTGTCTCCACACAAAACAGAATAAATATGCTTGTCAAATTTGGGATGATTAGTGATTATTGGTTCCATTATTTCACAACAACAACAACTACTACAAAGACCCCCCCCCTCCCTGAACCAATCTATTTTTTAAGCAGTCTATAAATAATATTATTTAATATTGTTTACGTAAGTACCTACATAAAAATATAATATTAAACAGTAGCATCATCAGACTTGTAAATTGTTGGTTGATGTGCAACCTTTTCCTGTTTTCTCGTTCGGTAATAAATTGCAGGGGCGTCGTTCGAAAAGAAAAGAGGAAAAAGAAGGGTCGATGATATTGATAAACGTTAGTGACAAGAAAGTTATAAGTGTCCGGCAGCAGATGTGTCGTACAAGCAGGAAGTCCGACCGACAACGGCGACGAATTTTTAAAGAATAACGTATTGTCCGAACGTTGCATACAAACACACGACGAAATTAGCTCTGTTCCGCATACGCCCATTAGGCAAAAATCCTATCTATACCTACCACTGGCGCCTTGGAACGTTTACTTAATTGTATAATGTTACATTCGTGAAGAATTTTCTTTTACACCAACTCCTACTGTCCTTATTTTCAGGACATTTTCAGCCCATTATACAACAGGCTCAAAAAATTAAACTGAACGGATTGACTAATTTTTTTTTTTGAGATTAATCATCCCCTAAATGAAACCAATTCATTTACATTGTTTGACTTTGGTTTTATCTTCCATTGAAAGTATCTACAACCCTTAAGGGGTAAAAAATCCCAAAAAATGCAGAATTTCATTCAATGCTATATAAGTTATTTAATATTCCCCTTTCCAATTAACTCGAATTTAGGTGTTGCTAAAAGTAACGGTTATAATAACAGCCTAATTCCTAAACAATAAATTACATCATGTACTTTAAATTCAATCTATTCCATTATAAAACCAAATATAAGAAATATCTCATTAAAAATAACACCAAAGAAACTTAATGAAAGTCCAGTAGCCTTTAAATCTTGTAACTCTTTCGAAAAATCATTAAAAGATAAAACAGATAAAAAGTTAAAGTCAGGGGAAAATCGCAAAAAACATACGTAGGACAAACAGGGCACTCTTTCAAAGAAGGAATAAAAGAACACCAGAACAATTTTTAAATATTACATTAAATTAATAAAATCTAAATGGAAATAAATAAACATACTAAACATAATATCATACTTAATGATCAATTAGAAGTTTCATACACATCCCTTCTAAATTTAAAAATATAAATTGTAACTAAGTAATACTTCAAGCTTATTTCAGTAAACGTGTTTACTACCACCCTAATAAAGTTTTCTATGCCCCTATAGGTACTAGCAAGTGGTTGTAATATTTATGTATGTTAGGTATTTCGCCACCTGATGAAGCTACAGTGTAGTGAAACAATTGTAGTTCAAGTTATTAAAAACATGAAACTCAACAATTTTGTTTTATTTTACTTAATAATATTCGATCAAAGCTTGGCACGTTTGTTTGGAAAAATTGACATTTAAGAGGTGGTCAGTTAATCTACCGCCTAATATTTGTTGACATTATTACGACAGGATTATACCTGCAAGGATCAAAGGTCGATAAAGCACGACTCCAGCGTATAGATATATTGACTTCAACCCCCTTAATAAAATTCATTATTTAATACGTGACCGTACATTTTCTATCTCATAATAAGATTGCAAACGAGAAAAATCTATCAAACTTTAGGAAAATCTTTGAAAGTATTTGTGATTATACCCATCGAGACGAGCGAAAAATATTTTGAAATTTATATTCAATTTAAAAATTCATGTTGTTGTTTCATAAATTTTATAAATTGCTAAAGAGAGCATAGGGTAGAGCATACAGATATTAAATATATTTGTGTGTTAGGATGGTGGTTGTACCTAAGGGAGAAAATAAATACAAAAGGGGTCGACTATGACTGTGACTGTAACTGTAGAGGGTTGGTTAGGGTTGTGAACACAAGAGTGTCTGGCAATCGGAACTAGTGAACTTTTGCAATGCAATTGCTGCAAGTAATGGACTAAAATTAGATTATTTTTGGATGATTCGATTAAAAGAAGGGAAGCAAGCACGATAAACAACATTACTGTCAAGCTACGTAAAGTAGCACAGAGAGAAGGTTCGCTTCGTGCGGAAACGCACCCTTTCGGTTGTTAATATATAAATCTGTTCTACAAAATGCTTTTGCAACTACAATAAAATTAACTGATGGAAAATCTACTACAGAGTCATAATAATTAATAAATTGATTATTGAAATTGAAGGAGAGATTTTTGAACACGAAAAAAAAAAAAAGAAAAAGTGGTGGTTGTGTTATAATTAGGGCTGACATACGATACTTGCTAGATGGTTTCTGCTGAAGCTACTATCTCTTCATCTAAGTAATGTAATTAAACGAGACTGTCAAGTCCCACAACTGCGACCTATTCAAGCTAAAACTACCAAACAGTGTAAATGTATTAATTGACCCCTGCGGGGGTTTAAGTTATTTATAAAACTAGGAAATTTGGAAGCTAAATTACAATGAAATTGATGCTTGATTATGGCGAAGAAAATTTTTAACTGCACAATTAAAGTGCTTCAAAAATTTTGACGTTTTTGAAGCTTTTTTGGCTTAATTGAAGTTTTCAAGACTTCTGTATAAGTACTTCAAGCCATTTGATTTATTTAAGGCCTTTGTGGTTAAATGCAACCTTTCTTAAAGGTACTTTAAACATTTTTAAGTGTGAAGCTCTTTTGGGTTAGTTTAAGTCCCTGTGGTATCCTCAAAACCCTTTCTACAAGAGATAATAACTTTCAACTTAATTAATATTTGATTATGTAGTCTAATTGTAAGTCCAACGATTTTAAGGATCAAAGCACTTTAAATAAGGACCCTTTCAATAAGGGCTTTTATTAAATAAAGAATGGAAAAGTTATTTAAGTACTTAGGAGCTTCGGGGTCAGGGGTTAGAATACTTTTCCCATTTTTGTGTCTTATGTCTTATATAAAGGACAATTCCGTGCACTTTGTGTTTTAATGTTTGTTGGGGCCCAGTTGGTACGTGTCCACCCTGGTAGACAGTGAGTCCCGTGGATGTCCTCGTTTGTTGCCTTCGTTATTTATTATACCTGTTGTTGTTGTTACCTAGTAAGATGCACGGTTGTGTTTGGATGTGTAGGTATCTACTCAACTCTTTTGGCCATTATATGCAGCCAGCACGGAATTCCTCGAAAACGAAAATGCACGAATATATGTATATATGGAACGAGAGTCGGCCTATTGTTTTTAACTTTTTGTCTCCGACCGACCGCTATAATAAAGAGTCTAAAGCAATTCCACACCGGTCTCGATTTACTTTAGACACTAAAAATATAGTACAATTCGGTTATAACGTACTCGCATATCGTGTTCCTTAAAACAGAATTAAACCAATTTGCTTACAATTTCTCAGTTATTAGTTATTAAGAAAAGTATATTTCATTAAAAGTTAAAAATAAGAAAATGGTTGTTTTATGATTTAAAAAAAAAAAAAATTATGTATATACAGGGTTTTTCAAGTTGATGGGCTATTAGAAGTATATAAATTAGTAGAAGGAATTAAATTCTGAAACTTGGGCTCATTTGGTTATTGTTTATGCCGCTTCTTTTAAAAATATTTTCAAGTTCGATTTACATCCGGTTATACCGGAAGTCGATACCAACTTTCTTATTTTAAATAGAATGGTATATTTTTCACGCTGAATTCGAATAAAACGTGTAATTCTAAGTTAAGTTTGATAACCAACTTGTACACCTATGACGATCGGTTTCTGAGTTAATTTAATTTATAGAAACAAAATCGCTACCGCAACCCAAATTATAAAAAAATCATAACTTCCACAAAATACGACTTAGAGTGTTGAAATTTTTACTAGTAATAGCTGAATATTAGTGCTAACGCCTAGACAAAATTGAATTAAATAATTTATACAGGGCGTTCAAAATAAAATTCTAAAATTGAAAAACTTCAAACACGAATTACTTCGTTTTTTCAATTGGCACCTACTATTTTTTATTTTTTCAATCGATTCCATTTTTAATCCTCTTTCGATCTATATGGATACTTCCTATTTTAAGTAATAATTCAAAATTATTTCAAAATGTTCAAATAAAATAGGAAGTATCCATATAGATCGAAAGAAGATAAAAAAAGGAATCGATTGAAAAAGAAAAAATAGTAGGTGCCATTTGAAAAAACGAGGTAATTCGTGTTTGAAGTTTTTCAATTTTAGAATTTTATTTTGAACGCCCTGTATAAATTATTTAATTCAATTTTGTCAAGGCGTTACAACTAATATTCAGCTATTACTAGTAAAAATTTCAACACTCTAAGTCGTATTTTGTGGAAGTTATGATGTTTTATAATTTGGGTTGCGGTAGCGATTTTTTTTTCTATAAATTAAATTAACTCAGAAACCGATCGTCATAGGTGTACAAGTTGGTTATCAAACTTACCTTAGAATTACACGTTTTATTCGAATTCAGCGTAAAAAATATACCATTCCATTTAAAATAAGAAAGTTGGTATCGACTTCCGGTATAACCGGATGTAAATCGAACTTGAAAATATTTTTAAAAGAAGCGGGCGGCATAAACAATAACCAAATGAGCCCAAGTTTCAGAATTTAATTCCTTCTACGTACTAATTCATATACTTCTAATAGCCCATCAACTTGAAAAGCCCTGTATACAGAGACCATTTAAATTTAAACTAACGTTTATAGTTTATATTAGCTTCAGATTGCTTCTCTTATTTATTTTAATATGGGCAAAGCCCCTATCATGGAAGCTAAGCCCAAAGCCTTCACACACCTATTTAAAGCCCTTTATTGGTCCTTATAGCCTCAATTACGAGTACATTCTAAAATCCAAGGTATTCGAATCACCTCTTAATTTCCCTTGAAAAGCACATTGAAAAGTAGAAAGAGGGTTTATTGAAGTTTTTTACAAGAGGGGTCGAAGTACAGTGCTAGAATACTGAAGCGTTATATTTGATCTTTTCGAACGTATACGGAACCGGATATTTCGTAGTAGAAACTTTACAGAATTAATGGTAAGTCTAATATTATATAAAATTCTCGTGTCACAATGTTAGTTACCATAAGTACCTACTCGGCTTGACCGATTTTTATGAAATTTTATGTGCATATTCAGTAGGTCTGAGAATCGGGAACTATCTATTTTTCATACTCCTGAGTGATAAGGGCTGTCCACACCTCTTTTTATTATTTTTTTATGATTTGGCATTAGAAAATACATATAATCTTTAATTTTCATCCTTCTATCACCAACCCTCATTTTTTAATAGCGATATTAGTACCTACTGTAATAATTTTCAACTCTCAGTGGTCGATAACTGATCAATTATTTATTATCAATCGATTAGTCATCCCCGCCAGGCGTCTACTGATGCCACTACTCACCTAGCAAACAGCACGGAATGGGGATGAGAATGAAGCACCTTTTTTTAGAATGTTACAGGCAGTTCAAATCAAATATGTTCTAAGAAGTAAAATAATGTTTTATTATCTATAACATTTCAGAATGATTTGGCAATGTTCAAGAATGTTCCAGAATCATTTAAGAATGTTTCAGTGTTAAAAAAAGTTAGAGAATGTTTAGTTCTAAATTCGCGAATATTCTAGAATGTTCCATCAAACGAGTGATATATTCTTACCCGAACAACGCCGGGTATTTCTGCTAGTACGTTATAAAAGTTATTTTTATAATTTTATACGTGGTACCTACTAAGTGAGTTTTACTGGCTGAAATTAACCCTTATTTGTAATTGTGAAAAACGCATAAAGTAGTATTTTCCATGGTCCATTATTTTGGAGATTCCTAGACGTTTCGTCTCCAACTGCGGGAGACATCTTCAGTAGGAGTCCAGAAATCTCCAAAATAATCGACTACGGCCAATCAGCCCGGAAAATACTACTTCATGTATAAAATGTCCTTTTGTCGAGTCAAAAAAAATTTAAAAAAAGCTTTTCTTTTTTAAAATCTTGCCACCTCTTGCAATTATGCATATAATAACTTACTGTATGTCCGTTTGGCATTTGCATCTACTTAGGTATACGTGTACGCTGGCCAGTATTATCAGCCACATACCTACTTATCCCCCCATACGCGAGATAGCATCCAGCAGGTTGTTTTCTCGAAATACCATAAAAATAACGAATGGCTGGGTTCGTACATGTAAGTAGCCGATAACATCTGTACAATAAGAAAACGTCAACGTCGGTGTCATCGCGGTTGTAGCCGTATCGGTCTGTCACTGATAAATGTTCTGTTCGTTACGTTTTTTTTTTCCTTCTTCTTTTTATTTCTATTCATTCTTATTATTTGTTTTTTCAGAGTTGCCGTCTCATCTTCTTCGGGCGGGGGGTTTTCACGTCATGTCACGCCACTAAAAAATTGTC
This sequence comes from Agrilus mali, assembly GCA_029378335.1. NCBI lineage: Eukaryota > Metazoa > Arthropoda > Insecta > Coleoptera > Buprestidae > Agrilus > Agrilus mali. The sequence goes on along the minus strand of CM055657.1, from coordinate 29,065,420 downwards.
TTAATTAAAAGATTATTTGCCGGCCGTGCCAGTTCATTAATTTAAATTGGATAATAAGAGAATTCTCGATAACGTACTGATGTATACATACGTTTTTTCTATAATTTACATTTGTAACCCACCATATACGTATAGATATAAAGATATCTACCGATAATAATTATGAGAAAAATGTTTTTATTTCTGATTATAAAAACTAGTAAAAATTTATGTTGGTATTAATTATACTTTTTTTAAGGCGTACCTACGTATACAGGGTTTTTCAAGTTGATGGGCTATTAGAAGTAGATATATGATTTAGTAGAAGGAATTCAATTCTGAAACTTGGGCTCATTTGGTTATTGTTTATGCCGCCCGCTTCTTTTAAAAATATTTTCAAGTTCGATTTACATCCGGTTATACCGGAAGTCGATACCAACTTTTTTATTTTAAATGGAATGGTATATTTTTTACGCTGAATTCGAATAAAACGTGTAATTCTAAGGTAAGTTTTAAAACCAACTTTTACACCTATGACGATCGGTTTCTGAGTTAATTTAATTTATAGAAAAAAAATCGCTACCGCAACCCAAATTATAAAAAATCGTAACTTCCACAAAATACGACTAAGAGTGTTGAAATTTTTACTATAATAGCTGAATATTAGTGCTAACGCCTTGACAAAATTGAATTAAATAATTTATACAGGGCGTTCAAAATAAAATTCTAAAATTGAAAAATTTCAAACACGAATAACCTCGTTTTTTCAAATGGCACCTACTATTTTTTACTTTTTCAATCGATTCCTTTTTTTATCCTCTTTCGATCTATATGGATACTTCCTATTTTATTTGAACATTTTGAAATAATTTTGAATTATTACATAAAATAGGAAGTATCCATATAGATCGAAAGAGGATAAAAAAAGGAATCGATTGAAAAAGTAAAAAATAGTAGGTGCCATTTGAAAAAACGAGGTTATTCGTGTTTGAAATTTTTCAATTTTAGAATTTTATTTTGAACGCCCTGTATAAATTATTTAATTCAATTTTGTCAAGGCGTTAGCACTAATATTCAGCTATTAATAGTAAAAATTTCACCACTCTAAGTCGTATTTTGTGGAAGTTATGATTTTTTATAATTTGGGTTGCGGTAGCGATTTTTTTTCTATAAATTAAATTAACTCAGAAACCGATCGTCATAGGTGTACAAGTTGGTTATCAAACTTACCTTAGAATTACACGTTTTATTCGAATTCAGCGTAAAAAATATACCATTCCATTTAAAATAACAAAGTTGGTATCGACTTCCGGTATAACCGGATGTAAATCGAACTTGAAAATATTTTTAAAAGAAGCGGGCGGCATAAACAATAACCAAATGAGCCCAAGTTTCAGAATTGAATTCCTTCTACTAAATCATATACTTCTAATAGCTCATCAACTTGAAAAACCCTGTATATTAATATAAATTATTGAAAGGATAATCGCCTGGTAAATATCCTTTACTGGTGATTGTCTCATAGGTATACTCAAATATAATTAATGTTGAATAATTTCAACTTTTACTTGATCAAAGTTTGGCTTCTTTAGATGATTGTACCTAATTACTACTAAATATTCATTGACAAATAGGCGTTTAAATAGTTTAACAATAAGGGTGGTGGATGGTCAAAATAAATTTAAGACTGGGTAATTATTCCATTTTGAAACTGAATTTCCGGATTGTAATCGTGTCTTTTTTATGAAATCTTTGTTGTTTTTTAAATACTAGATTATTTATTAAAGAAGGGTTGTAACCGTTATTTACTATAAGTTTGATTCCTTGATGTAATTATTTTTAGACATATATTGGTTAGACTGATGGGAACTTCAAAAAACGTCTATTACAACACAAAAACAGTTACAACAGTTTCATATCCTGAGTCAATTTTAGCATATATTGACGACCCTTATTTCTGAATAGTAACCTAAGGGTTGCTCTATCAATTTTTATTCCTAGTTTTGCTTCTCAAAAAATATCCCCCATTAAATATCACCTATGTATTCCTAATTGATGTCTATGCTATCCCTTATTTACTTGAATGAGTTTTAACATATTTACCATGCAGTCTTCAACTAATTAATGGCCAATTAGTTATTGCAAATAATTTTTAAATACATTTTAATATCAATTTTCTAAGCTAAAACGACACGATGCATAAAGTGTTCAAACACATAGTTGTTGTTAGTGCTTGTACCATAGTTTATTTTTTCTTTAATTAAAACTTTATGGTTTGTAACAATAAAATTGTTTGATAACACGATACCATTTTATGTGGTGGTTCGGGCATTATTTCGTGTTTAATGGTCAATGGTTGGTAGCATGAAGTAGCTGTATGTAGATACAATTATCGCAAGCATCTAGTAACAAACATGTTGTCGTTTTGTCCTGTCGAAATTATCTCTTACAGACATAAAGACCGAAGTTAAGTACGTCAGATTAGTGTCATATGGCACATTATGGATAAAAATTGCAAACTTTCGCGCTGGTACACGCATACCAAATGGTACTTATTTGTATTTATAAATAGCATCGTTAATATTGTAACATATACATTTCGAGAATGTTTCAAGAAGTAAAAAAATGTCTTTTAACATTCTAGTAGGGATTTGGAATGTTCAAGAATGCACCAGAATTTTCAAGATCTTTCCAGAATGATCTAAAATGTTACAGAAATGTTAAAGAATGTTTTGAAATATTACAGGATGTTCTGGGATGTTCCCAATTTTTTTTAGAACGATTTAGAATGATCTTTATAACTGAAAGTTTATTTTTTGTATCATTTTATTAAGTTTTTAGTTCCAGTGACTAATTTGTTCCATTTGAATATTTTCTCAAATATGGCGACCCCGCGAGTGTGTCTTGCGAAAATTCTATTTCCATGTCATACATATTTATGTACCTACTTTACAATGAGCAACAAACAATGGCTCGTACTTATTACATATACAATACATATGTATTAAAAATGACATGTACTCTATTTTGAACCAATAGCATCAGCGATCAGGTAGATAGCTATGTTGGTATATCAAAACTGACTCCACCCTGACGTTGGTTGCAAAGTCAGGTGTGAATAAAATTTTCCCTTTCAGGTAGGTATAGGTACTATATACATATAATACTCGAGCCCGTGACCGTATATATTTGCATTTGTGTGTTATAAATGTGAACTCACCTTCTTATATACATATTTATGTACTTGAGCAAAACGCACCAACCAATGGGGTGTTTGCTAAGTTGGTACCTTCTTTTACTCAAGTCATTGTATAAACTAAATTAATTGGCTATCGTTGTATGTACGTATGAATTTACATATAAATAATTATTTTTTAATGGTAGGATGTCATTAATTAAAATATCATTATGACGCTTGAAAATTATCTGTAAAATAATCAAAGGGAAGGAAGTTTTTTTTCTAATTTAATTATAAAACCATTTTTGATATCTCAATTGATGTAGTAAAAAGGTCGAGGGTTTATTAAGTTTTAAGCCTTCAGCAATGCCTAAACTTTTTTTAGAAAATTCAGCTAACTACCCTTAACTATCATCCCCCATAGTTTTAAACAATAGTACCTTGCGCTCTAACTAATAAAGCAGTTGTTCGACTGCTGAAAAAATACTATTTTTTTTTTGTTAAAGTATCTTCGGTTGCTTGTAAGATTCAAACTGAGTTCCGAAGATCCTGAAGATAATAAATGACCAGACTCGCTGTGTCGTTTGTTTATTTTTTCATTCTGTCCGTTCGGTCGTCCGCAATAACTACCATATAAAACTCTAACGAATGGCCGGCAAATAAATCAAGATAAATATCAACAAATGAGTTATTTGGGCGTAAATTTAAGCTTAAACAAAGAGACACCTCGTGGACGATCGCGACCTTCGTCAATTTTGACAATGATCTGGCGCCACGTCACCTGCTGAATCTGACGAGAATATCAGACAAGAGGACTCGAACAGACGATAAATTTCACCGATTTCTTGTTATCTACAAAAATGTCAGATGTTTAAAAATTTTATGGCCACATTCAAAAGTCTGGGGGATGAAATCATATTTTTCTTTTTATAATATTAAAACATTGGAGATCAAATGAGGATAAGTACATGATAACAGTTTTTACAAATTTAAACTCCATGAATCAATGAAGCAGTCCTGGGAAGGACGATGTGTGATCTTGGAATTGGTCAGATGGACCACGATGGAAATAAGAGGAATTTTAACTGTTTTCTTTTGTAATTTCAGGACCTCAATTTTATCTCCAGATTCTAGAAACAAGTTTGAAGTTTAAATGTTTGAAACAGGAGCTAAATCAAACTTTGTATCATGGTTTAGATATTCTGGAGCTCATGGAGCTCAAATTTGATCACAAAATTCGGATATTTGGGGGATGAAATGTAACTTTTCTATTTATAATATGAAAACATTGTTCTGGAGCCCATGGAGATCAAATATGAATACGTGATAATAATTTTTATAAACTTAAACTTCATGAATGGACACAAGAGTTAAACCAAAGAAGAGGTCCTGGAAACGACGATGTGTGATCCTGGAAAGGGTCAGGAGGATTACAAAGGAAATAAAGGGAATTTTAACTGTTTTCTTTTGTAATTTCAGTACCTCAATTTTATCCCAGATTCTAGAAACAAGTTTGAAGTTTAAATGTTCGAAACAGGATTAATCAAACTTTGTAGCATGAATTTAGATTTCTGTAGCTAAAAAATGGAGTTAAAAAATTTTATCAAAAAACATTCGGAAATGGGGGATGAAATGTAACTTTTCTATTTATAATATTAAAACATTGGGAGATCAAATGAGGAAATACGTGATAATAATTTTTATAAATTAAACTTCATAAGGGAAAATTCCAAAGAAGGGGTCCTGGGAAGGACGACGTGTGATTTTGGGAAAATTGGTCAGAAGGATCAAAAAATGGAAAAAAAGAGGAATTTTAACTGTTTTCTTTTGTAATTTCAGGACCTCAATTTTATCTCCAGATTCTAGAAACAAGTTTGAAGTTTAAATGTTTGAAACAGGAGCTAAATCAAACTTTTATCATGGTTTAGATATTCTGGAGCTCATGGAGCTCAAATTTGATCACAAAATTCGGATATTTGGGGGATGAAATGTAACTTTTCTATTTATAATATGAAAACATTGTTCTGGAGCCCATGGAGATCAAATTGAATACGTGATAATAATTTTTATAAACTTAAACTTCATGAATGGACACAAGAGTTAAACCAAAGAAGAGGTCCTGGAAACGACAATGTGTGATCCTGGAAAGGGTCAGGAGGATTACAAAGGAAATAAAGGGAATTTTAACTGTTTTCTTTTGTAATTTCAGTACCTCAATTTTATCCCCAGATTCTAGAAACAAGTTTGAAGTTTAAATGTTCGAAACAGGATTTAAATCAAACTTTGTGTCTTGATTTAGATATTCTGGAGCTCATGGAGCTCAAATTCGATCACAAAATTCGGATATATGCCGGATGATATGTAACTTTTCAATTTATAATATTAAAACATTGTTCTGGAGCCCATGGAGATCAAATGGGAATACGTGATAATAATTTTCATAAAGTTAAACTTCATGAATGGACACAAGAGTTAAACCAAAGAAGAGGTCCTGGAAACGACGACGTGTGATCCTGAAAAGGGTCAGAAGGATTACAAAGGAAATAAAGGGAATTCTAACTGTTTTTTATTTTGTAATTCCAGGACCTTAATTTTATCTTCAGATTCTAGAAGCAATTCTTAAGTTTAAAAGTTTGATATATGATCTTAAGAGTTATTAAACTAAAGAGATTGACCCGGAAAGGACGAAAGCTTATCCTGGATAGGATCAGAATAATTGCCATACAAATAAAAGCAATTTTTATTTACATTTTTTTTGTATTTCAACCACTTCAATATTACCCCCAATTTATAGAAATGAAATAAACAAGAAAGTTAAAATTTGAGAGTAAAAATAGGAAATGGTATCTAATCTTGAAAAGGGCCCGAAGGGTTGCAAAGATGAAAAAAGGGACATTTCTAGAAATCGCAGATTTAAAAATGTGATCACAAAATTCGGATATATGGGGGATGAAATTTAATTTTCCAGGACATAATATTAGAACATTCTTCTGAAACTCATGGAGCAAATCTAAACTTTATGAATAAATAACAGAATTAAAATAAAGAGACAGTCCTGGCTCGAAAGGACGAAGTATATGTAATACCGAAAATAATCAAAATTGATACAAATATTTCAGATATTCTTAGCAATATCCTCTGTCAACAAATAATTATCCTTTTTTACATAATAAATCAAAAATCTAAGAAGTGAAGTAGTTATGCAAATATATAATGAATTTATATATTTTTGTGACATCATCTGTCTTACATTATTCGCACCCACATTTATATTTTTATACGTATCTACGGACGAAATTCGTGTCGTCATATGGAAGCACTTTTGAAAATTAGAGGAAACAGAGTAGGATGTGGTCGGTTAGTTGAAGTCGTGTCCATTGGAATTTAATTAGTTGATGGATCGCAGCAGCCGAAGCCAAAAGTTACGAAATTAAATCCGGAAAATATAATTCATCAGAATTTGTCAACACCCATTAGGGAAATCTTGAAGACATAAAGACATAAAAATGTGCAGACAACGTTGGTGTGTAAATAAAATAAAACGAAATTTTAAAAAAACCGGAAGTAGAAAATCACGACAGTTATGTTATCATTAGGTTATAAGGGGTGGGGTTTTGAAATTATGACTATAGGGGCTTTTATTCGATTTTTGCTGGTCTTTGTTATAACCCCACTGTTACATCTTTGCTTTTACCTAAGACTCCTTTTGTATCTCCGCTTCTATTTCACGAATTTTTAACAAATAGAGTACAAGGAACGTTTTTAAAAAAATATTTCATCTCTGGATTATTTAAGTCAACAAACTATCGCAGCTTATTGGGTCGTCTGATGACGTGTAAATTAGAAACCATAGGCGCCGTCCCATGTCCCACGAAGAAGCCCTCTGGTCTTCCGGAGGCAGCGGTTCGAAATGGGTGGTTAATTTTTGACAGCAGATGACTGCTGCGTGCGAAACGTAATTTATTGCGCGTCGTAAAAACGCTGCACGTCCTTTTTTCGTCATCGTTTCCTTTAGACGGCCGTAATTAAGAGATTTATTATTCGAGTCCCGTCTTCAGAATAAACACGACACATATTCACCCACACAATTATACCGCGACATTCTTAATTACACGTCATTAACCATAAGCCATAAAGGATATTCGAACAATTAGAATACTTAATTGAATTTTGTTCCTGTGCGACAATTTTTTTTTTAAGTTGTAATATTCACATAGAATGAGATTAGATAATTTGTCGGTCAGGGGGTGTTAGGGTTAATTATAGGGTGCAACAGTCCCAATTTTCAATAAATATTTTTGTCCCAATATGATTTTTAACCCTCCATGTGGCCACTAAGGTGGTCGTTGTTGCCCCGTCCAACAACTGCTCGTTGTTTTTTCTTTATGTTCCTCTATTTCATTTCTTTGAACAAAAGGAATTCCGATTGATTAACTTATCTGATAAAACTTAGGTACATACCGACATCGGTGGTTGTTATTTGGACACGGGGTTAAATGTCGTTTGTTTTTCGTACACGTACGTGTGTGTGTGTGTGTGTACATTTTTAACGAGCTTGTTGACGATGACCGCCGCTGATTGATCGTTTCGTTTGTCAGGTGCGTGACTGGGTTGGAGAACGAAACGTCGACTCGGTTAGAAAAGTTTATCATTCACTCAGATATCGGATCAACGAATTAAAATGTTCTCGGCTAAAAAAAATGGCCAGAACCTTGTACGATTATCAATTAATTAATAGATAGGATGGTAAAGGGAATGTATGCCAACTGGTTTCTGATGTCAGAGTTGTATTAGCAAAAAATGTACTTAATGTAATGGGAGGATGGATACACTTTCATATCTTGAGTCAATTTTCGCGTATCTTGAAGATTCATGTTATTGAATAGTAACCTAAGGGTTGCTCTATCAATTTTTATTCCTTGTTTTGCTAAACAAAAAATGTGCCCCATTAAATGTCACCTATTCCTAATTGATCTCCATGTCATCCCCTATTTTCCTACTTTCCTACTGCCCCATTTCTATATTTCTTATCCACGGTATTTTAGTTCAAAATTTGTTACAACGACGTTGAATTTTTACAAACCCTAAAAAATAAATGTTTGAACACTCGAGTTTTGTGAAAATTTGTTGTCTTCTGGATTATTTTGAATAAGAATAAGATCTTTTTAATGCAATAATGACAACACGTAATTACCATGCAGTCTTCTACTAATAAAATTAATAACGTTATTGCAATTAATTATTTTACATTTTATTGCACTAAAAAGTGTGTATAAATTTTCTGAACTGAAACAACACGGCGGATTAAAAAATATAATTTTTTTTTTGGTAGTTTTTTTGAGTAACATCCCTGGTCGTGTATCATTTTGATTTGTGATTTTTCGTGAAGTTTTTTATATACCTATTAAACGGAATACTTTTGTAGTGACTGTCGTCTTGAATTGTTAATAAAATGTTCTGTTGTATAAATTACAATTCCAGAACTTAACGATTTGGCCAGTTCACAAATTTTCTTTGTCGCAACCGATTCGTTTTCTCACTAATTTCGTTTTTTGGGTGGGTACACTACACACCTACGGAACCCGAATTTCCGCTCGACGACCGTCCGTCTGTCAGACGGAAATAAGAAAAACGCGTCCTCGCCTTTAATTTTTCTTCTTCCTCGTCTTAAATTAATGACCGCCGCCATCGCTCGCGAAAATGTATGTTCTCAATTAAAAAGTGTAAAATACGTTTTGTTAACCCCCGAAAATGGACAGTGCTAACTCTTTCTTTTCTTTTGTGGAATCTCACTAACTGGAAGAGAGCCAATTTAAATTTTTGTACTCAAATTATTTTTGAATATTAACAGGGAAGACCAAGATCAACAAACACCACGTTTAAGAAAGACCAAGACAAGACATGTCAAGATTATAATTATTTGCTCCACATTAGAAGTCAGTCACTAGGATAAAGAGAAATATAGTCGAACTTTGATAACTCGAGTCGCAATGTGTGACTGCCTCACTGTTTAATTGCACAGTATCGCTATTCTACTTATCGAAGTTGGTGCCAAATATTGCTTTCGAAATATGAAGATATTCGATTCGAGTAATAGAAGTTATCAAGTAAAAATTACACGTTATTCTCATATTTGATGGTATTGTCAACCATTTTAGCTCCACTATCAAAAATTCAAACCAAACAAGGACCTAAATTAATCATACAGTCGCCTAAATTTAATGATCATCTAAGATACATCGGGCTTCAAAATTCAAAATTCCAAAATCGTTCACAGTTACTCCACCTGACTCCAATTTAAGTTAATTTGAAAACTTTTAAACCCGGGCTACAAATGAAACCCCGCCCGCCCGGACGCTTCCCGGACTCCCTCTAAACTAGGACAAATCCAGGGAAACCCGGACTGATGGCTATTTACATGTAAAAATCACTTTCGAGTGCGATTCAGAACTTTCAAAATATTATTTATTATATATATTAAGTTTTTTGGAGCTTTCGAAACCTCATTAACAATTCCATATGCGTCTGTTCTGTTTTCGTATTCTATTGGAATCTTTGTGTCTTAAGAATTCGAGGGTTCGAGTTATCAAATAAAAATTACCTACACGTATTTCTCATAATAGTTGATGCTATCTATTGTCAACCAATCTGGTTCAATTTATCAAAAATTCCACTTATGACTGACTGTATATTTGTGGAATCCTTCAAGAAAAGAAATAAAATATTTGTCATAGAATATTTTTATGTTAGTGAGGATTAAAAAAAAGCTTAATGCAGGCAGCCGATTAATACTGTTGTAAATTACGATCTAATTTCAGCTGTTTTTCATTTTGTTCGCACAAAGGCACGATGGGAGGCGAGCTATGGAGAAAAAACGTTAGCAATGTGATTTTGTTAGCTCCACTACGTTCCACGTTACTCTTATGTTGCACTTTTTTGGTGGTGAATTACTACGCTGGGAATTTATTATGTTGTTACCTCTTTGATCGTACAAATAACGCCAAGTGTTAAACATGACGGTTATTTTCTTTTTATGATTATTTTTTCGTCTTAAATGTGACGAAGAAGAGACAAAGAGTAAAAATATCTCACATTTTATTAACCTGTTGTATCCTTAATATCAGGACTGTCTGCTTTATGCAAACAAACAACTTGAGAAGGTATACCTACTTAGTAATAGAACGAACAAAATAGCTCAAACCCCAACGCCAAAACACGACACTTTAGTTGTCCGAAGCACTTTTCGGTAACAAAGTTACCTTCTTCAGGGACTGAAGTGAACTAAACCTAAAAGAGAACTTATCCTAATATATACTGAAAGTTGTTAAGGTTCAGTGAACATGGTGATTATGTTCAATGGACCTTGACAATAACAAAAGATGATAATTAAACTAAACTAAATAGTGGCGATCCAGGGATAGGACCCTTGTCATTGTTAAGTAAAATTTGGTTATTTTTACAAATGTATAAACTTTCAAAACTATCTAGTAGACAATTATTCCTAACTTCCTTAACTAATTTAAGATTATTAATATTAATATTATGTTCTTCAGTAAGAATATGTTGGGCAACACTAGATTTTTCGGCTCTACCAAACCGTGCATGAGCTAAATGCTCCTTGAACCTAGTTTGGATCGAGCGTCTAGTTTGTCCAATATATTTTTTTACTACAGTCATTACAGCTAATTTCATATATCCCCGACTTTTCTAAGAAAGGAATTTTATTCTTGGGGTTACCGAGGAGACTTTGAAGGGAGTTACCACTTGAACTGTAGGCAATGCGAAAACCAAGTTTACGAAAAATGCCTTCGAATCCTCGAGTAGAGTAAATCTTGGCTCGTATGGCATAGTAATAAACTTGGTCTTACTGGTGTCTGTTAGAAAAGTCGAAGATCTTGAAACAGAATTCTTAAATTTAATCTTATTAACTAATTTATCAATGATGTTACTATTGTAACCATTGTCAATCGCAATTTTCTTAATTGTACAGAGTTCCTTATGATATCTACTTTTACTAAGAGGAAAACTAAGCAATCTATGTACAAGGAAATTAAAACTAGCCATTTTATGTTGAACACAATGATTAGAGTCGTTGGTTATAAATCTAGAGGTATTAGTGGGTTTTCTATAGATATCAAATTCTAAAGAATTCCCATTTCTTATAACCAGCGTATCTAAAAATGGTAGTTTGCCATCTTTCTCCAATTCAACAGTAAATTTGACCGAACCGAAACGTGAATTTAAAACGTCAAGAAAGTCTTGGAGACTTCTGGAGCTCAAATCGAAGATAGCGAAAATGTCGTCCACGTATCTAATTGTAAGCCATATTCGAGGAAAAAACTTTAGGTGGCTAAGGTCACTTTCAAAACGACTCATGAATAGGTCGGCTATGAAGGGTGATAAGGAATTCCCCATAGCTGTTCCTTCTTTCTGTTCGTAGAAGCAACCGTTTATTTGAAAATAATTTTGCCGCATGCACATTGAAGTTAGAGTAATGTACTCAGCTACAATGTCATCGGAGAAACCATTTTCTTTAAGTAAATCCTCTAAATATGTCAAAGTAAGCGGAACTGGCACACTTGGAAAAAGGGAACAAACATCAAATGAAACAGTAACCTCACTGTCTTTGAGCTTAATATCTTTGACTTTGTTTATGAATTCAATTGAATTCTTAACTGAAAAACTAGGTGGTTTAATTGGGAGGTTGTTGAATTCATTTGTCAACCATTTGGCTAGCTTATAAGTCGGTGAACCAATTGCAGAGACAATCGGTCGCACTGACTTACCTGGTTTATGTATCTTGGGCAAACAACTTCGGACAACTAAAGTGTCGTGTTTTGGCGTTGGGGTTTGAGCTATTTTGTTCGTTCTGCAACAACCGCCAAAGTTTTTCCAGTCTTCATTCTATTTAGTAATGTTTTAAAAATATTACTTATATCTATCCGGTTGATAATAGTAGTGGGACTCTGAGTTATTGTCAATGTTAAAATAATGGCCACTAACTAGTTTTACGTTATTGTCATTTGAACGGCCATAAAGGAACAAAAATGTTCTAAATATACTCTACATGTCAGCCATCGGCTTTAATGTTGGCGTTTACTATCCTACCCGAAGTAATTACAATAATTTTAACGTCTCGCTTATAAAGTGGCCGCCAAATGAAACCATCAAGTAGGGCTTTGAAGTGCGTGACAGTTGAAATAATCTATTATTAGGACTCGTAACTCTTCGGGATTTATTATGTGCTCGCTAAGATGGTGACGAACGGGATGAAAAAAGACGGGAAAATGTGCACGCACACTATCCAAATTTATTGTACGGTATTCGCCCTTTTGAGGATCCTTGCAAGTGTTTGGAAACGTTGCACCTACTACAACTTTCCAGAACGTTCTAGAACATTTTCGACAAAGTGTTCAGAACGTATTTGCTACCCTCCTTATTCCTTCCTTTATCTTGTTGAGAAGTATTTTTTTGGTTTATTTGACGATACAGAATCGTCCAAAATTTGTGGGATGATAAATTTGTCAAATGACAGGCAACTTGTTTACTCGACGTTTATAATAACGACGACGACAAAACATTACCACGAAACGTCGCCGCGACGCTGTCGACGAAGCGAAACGGCGACGATGTCCACATTTCAACAGAGACTATTATTTACAGACAGACAGACGTGACGTACACCTACTTTTACATCATAAACTTAAGAGTATGTCTACTGTAAATTAGCCCCTCTTCGGCTCTGTTTTAATGGAGAATATATTTCATTAAAAATAAAGCATAGAAAGAAGGTACTTCCTTTACGATTTTAACAATAAACAAGTATCTCTCACATAACAACGTTTTGCTTTGAATTGGTTAGGTAGGTAAAAATAAGTTCACGTTTCATATTTTGTTTTAGTAATATTTTCAAAAACTAATGAGAAAAGAGGATACATAGGTACCTTGTAAATGTCAGTTAGCTGAGCTTATCGACGACACATTTTCATTCGTCCTGTTTCCTTTAAAATACCTTTGTGTGTATACTACGTACATATGTGAATTGTGTCGTCGCACGATGCACACGACAAATAAAATAGTAACCACATAGGTGGTGTGTGTCGTTGGCTAACGAGCGAACACAAGTTTTCGGTCTATTTTGGTGGCATCCGACAGTCGTTAATGTTTCTCGGTTGACAGCGGCAATTTTTCCACGTTCGTCGTTCATAAAATACTTATCAATTATGTGACAGAATCTCATCAACATCATCAACGTTTGAAATGCACGAATGCATCGCATCTTTATTACTAAAAGCCAAAATGCCATAATTATGATTATGCTGATATCAGGATCGTTTTGTGTATCAATGAATCTAGAATAACAATTTGGCATCATTAGATTACTCTAAAATGGAGTGAAAGGACACCCTCTGGCACACCAAGAGCTATATATAAACAGGATAAATTGGGACAGAGAAATCTTTACAAATAAAAAATCTGAAATGAAACAGCAACAGAAATCTTGAGGGGCGGGTATGCCCATGAAAACATAACATAACTTAATACATATAAGTACCTACGTATTAGGTACAGTATAGGTAACGCAAGAGGATGAAGATGTCTTTGAAAGACTGGATTATCCGTCTGTCAATGGGCCTTCTCCTTTCACCGTTTGCCGATGACAAAGCACAACGAACTGAGGTTCATATTATACATTATAAGATGATATATTGTATAGTTAGTTACTTGTGTAGTATAAATACGAAGCCACCACCAGTCAGTCAGACGGCAACAAAAAAGGGAGCAAAGATGCCCAAGTACTGATACACTCACTCTAATGTTATACCTAACAACGAGATGCCGACATAAAGGAAACGAAAACAGACCGAACAATGGAGAAGTTACTTGTTCAAATATTCCACTTATTAATACTGGAGAATGGAATATGTCAAATGTTGTGACATTTGAAACTTTGTTGTAAGATTATTAATTGTAGTTCGTAGGCTTTCACGGCCGGTGTCGGTGGCTGAATCAAGTTAAGCACTGAAGATGCCATCTATTAAGAATGGTGAAACGTCTGCAAGAAGATTTCGACCATGGCAGAGAAGCCCAGAAGCTATTTATCATAAACAAGATTATTAATGTTCTTGTACTATGTCTACACAACATTTACGAATATAATAGTAAGTAGTAAGGGGATTTTAATAATATAAACGTAATGTAAATTTAGGCACTGCATTTTTAAACATCAGGTATTTCTTTGCACACATTGTTTAAAGAAAAAATTACAATGTGGGTTCAGAATAGACAGGTAATAGGTAGAGGTATTGGGTACAGTTGAGTAGGTACCTATAAGGTCGGTTTTGGATTATAAAGTCAAAATTGCAAATCTTTTACTTTATTATTTATTACTAGAACAATAAATCTTCTAACTCAGATGTTCCCAATCTTTTTCGGTTTGCGGCTCCCTAAATAATCGGATTTTTCCGCGGCGCCCTTAATAGATCAGATTTTTTTTCTAAATTTCTGACTTGAAAAATTGGAAAATTTTCTTTTCCATTTAACAGCGAAACTTGTAAACTGGTACTTACTATTTTTTTAAATTTTGTGAGCATAAGTACACGATTGTTCATCAAATGTATGGCCGGAGGTGGAAGTCTATTGGGAAATCCTGCACCATCCAACAAATATCCTACTTCTTTAGGTCCCTAGGAGCCGTAAGAACTATATACTAAGGTAAAATATTTAAGCAGTCCTTTTCTTTGATGTACCAAACTTTTTCAGCTCAGAAAATTGATAAACGCTAAAACTCTTGATTATTCCAATTAATGAGAATTAGACTTTGGTGTTGACTTTTGACGGTTTGATGCTTTAGCGTGCTAAACAGCAGAGGAAGAGTGTCGCAATATTTTATGTTAAACAGTCAAAATATTTCTATATAATATATAATTTTTGAGGTAATTGTGAACATGTGTTTATAAATATAATTTTCATTGGCATTCACGTTTGAAAGCGAATTGTTCACTTTTGCCCCATTAAAAACCTTTATAAAGCCAGTAGATACAAACAAGATGATTGTTCACATTTACCCCTAAGTTTTCGACTGCGTTAATAAGTGAAGGGGTAATTGCAAAAAAAAAATCCGAATTTGCATATTTAATAATAGAAATTCACTTAAAACCAAACAAGGACCTAAATTAATCATATAATAGTCGCCTAAATTTAATCTTCATCTAAGATACATCGAGTTTTAAAAGTGAAACTTCCAAAATCGTTCACAATTACCCCACCTGACCCTATGAAGTAGAATAAAAATGTTTTGTGTAAAGATCTATCTTATTCTCATTAAAAAAAGTTCAAAATGACAGCCAATGGTTACAAAAGTTGTGGGCATTTTCGAGTCGTATTAAGTAGATTGGTACTCGAATGTATAATCGATGAGATTAGGTAAGTTCTAATAAGTACTTGTAAGGTGGTGAGGGTATGGCATATCGCGACCGCACCGGACTGTTGATACCCTTGGGGAGGCGGGGAGTACTCTATAGAAATTTTACCATTGAAGACACACTTTTATCGACCGTTATGGGCGGAGGTGTAAATATTAGGAGATCCTTCTGCACCACCCAACAAATATTCTACATACCTATAATAAGGCCTAGGATATCTGTGAGGAAACTGATTGATGAGTATCTATTAGCAAAAAGTTATCGATACAGAATAGATATAGTAAAAAAAAAATAGATATAGTTAATAAAAACTTTCGTTGCCCAAAATAAGCTAGTACCTATGTGTAGATCTTCTGTACCAACTCATATGTCTCAGTGCCTGTCTGATGTATAAAAACCTTTGAACACCCCTCGAATATTATGTGTGTACAATGGTGTTCTGCCTTCTTAAGTACACGCCGTTTGTAAACCATTGTTCGCTTTTGTTAGCGCCCAGCTGGAGTGTACCACGTATCAACGCATCCATCGCATCGTCGATGGTACCTACCTACCTACCTACCTATAGGTATACCTACTAGGTATAAGAATGGCATAATATAATGGTCATACGTTTGCACAATGGGGATCGGATCCGATGCTCTTTTTGCGTTGCCCTAAACGGGCCGACAAGCTTTTTTATTTTATTCGCCCATTGTACGTACAATGGTACCTATTTCAGGCTAAAATTACGGTCGTAGTAGGTACTTATGGGCGACCGAAAAAAAAAAAAAAAACCGAAAACGGCTTTATTTCCAACAAACAAACAGACAGAGAATTAAATACATAATAATATAATATTTGCGCGATCGCAGTACAATAAGACTGTTTTAATAAATTCACGGTGCATTCATTCTTTGTCGGCCGGATCACATTAATCGCGGGCGTGGGTGTGGTCAAAGAATCCCGTTCGAGGCGGTCCCGAGCCTTGAAACTGTCGAGAACAACGCCAATCCGCAGGCGCCGTTCCCGAAAATAATGGAAAGGGGGCGTCGTTTGTGTCTCCTCCTATCCAGGCTCCCTACCGGTCGCCCGGATTCTAGTGTGCGGTCGATTGTGCGCTCGTCAACATGTTAGTCCCACCGGATATGCTGGCAGCCCAATCTAAGATGCTCTACCAAATCAACAAATACTACGGCGAAAGGGTTCAAACCCGAATGGGCACCATTTCGAAAACTATACGAGAGGTATGCAAGGTGGTACAGGATGTTCTTAAAGAGGTGGAAGTTCAGGAGCCGCGATTCATATCGTCACTGACGGAATGCAACGGGAGATACGAAGGGTTGGAAGTGATATCGCCGGTGGAGTTCGAGGTTGTTCTTTACCTAAACCAGATGGGGGTATTTAATTTTGTGGACGACGGGACGTTACCTGGATGCGCCGTATTGAAGTTGAGCGACGGAAGGAAGAGGTCAATGTCGTTGTGGGTCGAGTTCATCACCGCATCCGGATACCTTTCGGCCCGCAAGATCCGATCGAGGTTTCAAACGTTGGTAGCACAGGCTTGTGATAAGTGCGCCTATCGAGAATGCGTGAAGATGATATCGGACACGACAGAAGTTAAGTTGCGAATCCGCGAGCGTTACGTTGTGCAAATAACACCCGCCTTCAAGTGTTCCGGTGTTTGGCCGAGGTCGGCGGCCCATTGGCCGGTTCCGCACGTTCCATGGCCTCATCCGAACCTCGTTGCGGAAGTAAAAACCGAAGGTTTTGACTTGTTGTCGAAAGAAAGTGTCACGGCTCAGGGGAAACAATCGGCCATGGAGGGCGACGCGTGGGTACTGTCGTTCAACGAGGCGGAAAATCGTCTTTTACAAGGTGGTTGTCGCAGGAGGTGTCTCAGTATCCTTAAAACGTTACGGGACAGACACTTGGATTTACCAGGGAACCCGGTAACCAGTTACCATTTGAAAACTTTGCTCTTGTACGAATGCGAAAAGCATCCAAGGGAAAGCGAATGGGACGAGTCCTGTTTGGGCGATAGGATCAATGGGATTTTCTTGCAACTGATTTCGTGTTTGCAGTGCAAGAGGTGTCCGCATTATTTTCTACCGAATTTAGATTTATTCAAGGGAAAATCGCCAAGCGCGTTGGAAAATGCTTCTAAGCAGGTGTGGAGACTGACCAGGGAAATGTTGACCAATACAAGGTGTTTGGAAAAACTTTAACTGTCTATATACCTACTTACTTATGTGATGGGACTTAAAACGTTTTTAAAAGCATTCCTAATGATAATGACTGATTTCACTTCATAAAAAAATCTTACCATATATCTAAAGAAAAATGTTCACGGAAGATCATTTAAGTGGTTACTTTTCAAATTATTAGTTCCTAAATCCTAACGAATAATCAGATCATTAATTTATATAATTATTAAGTAATATTTTCGGGTTCAGAAAAAGCTTTGATTTGATGGAGAAAAAAGTTTGCAATTTCTGTACTGATTTTAATGCTTTACAGGCCCGTATTTGAGTGCCATATGATTGTGATAACTAATACTTATTACTGTACTTATATTCTTATGTATGTATCTATGTACCTAATATTTATACAATTGTGCTGTTACATAGTTATGTTATAAGTATCTAATACGAAATTTTCGACGTTTTATATCCTATAGGTAACTACATTTTCAAAAGTTTCTCTGTGATTGTATTGTATGTTCGTTTTTATCTTTTGTATAGGTACACATTCGGTTTTGTTATTCCTATAGAAGATACGAGTAGGTAATGAAGAAGAAGCACAAAATGTGCTGCCGATTGTACTGAACTTTTTGTAAGATATTTGTATATAAATGTCCTATTAACTACCTACCTACATATTAAGTATAGGCATCTAGTTTATCTAAGCTTATAAATGTTGCAATAATTGAAATTAACTGTAACTCACTAAAAATAAAATAAAATAGTTATATATACATACTTATGCTGAATTTCTGGTTATTTATTATATACCTAAATGAAACACGATGATACTGATAAAAAAAGGGGTGCAATACATTTTTTTGTTTCTTTGGAGGTAATTGCTTTCCAAAATTTTTAATTTTTTAGCCTCGCATATTTGCAGAAAGAGAAATATATTTGGTACAAACTTTTTTGAGTTATGAAATCAATAACAGTCACACATTTATCTGTTTAGTAAACGTACCTAGCTAGTTATAACAGGGAATTTGATCTACAATTGAGAATATAATGCCCATAGAAATTATTATACTCAAGTAGGTACCTACTACCATTTTATAGAGTATCAAGTTTTAAAATTTCAAACCAAATAGGTACGATATTAACTAAAACAAAATGATCAAAATCTTGAAGGAATATACTTAATATTAATATGATGTCTGGATTAGTAAATAATTCCACAATATACACTTTACTGTTTGGATTAAATTATTTTTGAATTTACAGAAGTGACCCTATTATTATCCTTGAGAATGTTCATGTACCTACCTACTTAAGATAGAAAAATTTTGCAACAAGCTTACATACTTTTCAGATTTTTCAATACAGTAAGACTCATTTATAACGTACACGCTTATTACGGATTTATACACGGTTATAAGGTAGGTATGTACCATAATTATGGATATCAAAAGTTCACATGGGGCACTCACCAGAAAATTTACTTTTATAATCAATTTACGCTTATATTTTAGTTATGTACTTCTGATATAAAGCACCTAATACGAAATATCCGGATCCAAACGTTCAAAAATATCAAATGTAGATATATGACGTAGATAATACTTTTTATACATAAATATTTTTTATCTCAGCTTTGAAAACTTGTGGGTTATTACCCTGCATATTTTAATTTAACAATTTCTTGTATTAATAAATGTAAATGTCGCCTTTTCCTTTACTTTACTTAATTTAGTTTTGAAACTTGATTAAACAAGTAACAAGCCGACAATTGCAAATTTAAGTGTTTAAGGAAAACAACGTTGTTCACGATACCGAAAAAGAATAATGCGTTTTTTTAAAGAATTAATAAAAATAAAGTAACGAACTTTTGATATAGCGTACCGAGTAGGCACCTACATTATAAAAGCATTTGTAGGTACCTACAGGCAAATTTGTAGTTAGTGCTTTGGGCTTGAAAACGTGCTTCAGTTCAGTCCTTAAGCACTGCACTCTGACCTCTCTTATGAAATACCCTGTTTTTCAAAGTACCTACTATTCAACGAAAATTGTGAGTTGATTCGGATACTTATCTTGGATTGTAAAATGTAATTGGGGCTTTCAAGATCAATAGAAGTACTTAGAAGTAGTTATGTGAGTTTTAATACACTGTAATATATGTTAAAACATAAAACTGGACTATTTTTTTTATCTTTCTTTTGGGGCTGATATAGGTAATAATGATCCTCTGTGTGTGTGTGTGTGAGAGAGAGAAAATTTTGGTTAAAAATGCTTTAATAAATATTTATATCTACCGTTTACATGAATTCAAACATATTGAAGGTGTTTTTGGCTGCTATTACGGGTTTGTTAAAAGAGTCTCTATCGAACACCTATCTGGTTATACACTAATAAGCAAGCCCATTAAGATAATAATATAGGCGCAACGACAACGTAATGGCAGGCCTTGGTTTATTGGTTGTCTATATACTGTAGGTAGGCATAACTATCTAAAATACTTAGATACGTGGTACATAGATAGATACCTAGGTATAGTCTCTAGGTGGGTATCTTCTCCTGTAGTTTATTATTCGTGTCTACTCCACTATAAACGCTATTTTAATTAAGCAGTCGTTAAGAGGGGAATATTCACGCCTTTGCTCAGATAATAATAGGAGGCAAGACACGATTTACTGTCCATACAATTTGCTATTAAGAAGATACTTAGAAGTATTTAGATACATACCTACACTCAAAGTTCGATAACTTATTATAATATATATCTACGTATATGTACGAGATTATTTTTTGTAATATTTGGTCAAAAGACAAAGTACATTTTGATGACAAATAATCATAGAAACTGAACTGTCTCCTTCAGAAAATTCGATCTATCGAATATTATTTGCGAGCTATCAAATATATTCGAGTAGGTACCCAATAGAAGTTCGAGAGTTCAAGTTATTAAGTAAAAACTACACGTATATTTTTCATAGTTGATGCTGTTTGGTTCAATTGATTAAAAACTCGACTTATCGCGTCGTTCAAGTCGTATCGAAGTTTGATAACAAATCGTTTAGAAAATTTTTATTTAATAATGATAAATTTGGATGCCAGTTTGGAGCAATCCTTTCGACATTTTGGTTATCTAAAAGACCTGGAAATTAGTGATGGGCACTATCGAATAAATTGAACTATCGATTAATAATTAAAGGAATACTTTTAACTATCGAATGAATTAAGTAATTACTATTTTTTTCAATTACACGATAGTCAGGCAGCAATCGGTTATCCAATCGCTCGGTCCATACTAACATACAAATATACTGATACGAACGTGTATACCAACAGACAAATATACGATTCATATGCTAGTAAGTATATATAAAATAACAAACAGGCTATGCTGAAAATAATAAATAACCTCGACTTGAAACATGGTTTCTAATTCTTATTACTTTGATAAAATTATTATTTACTTAGGTAAGCGATCTTTTTTGTATTATTTATTGCTATACGTACTTTATTGTTATTGAACTAAAAAGTGTTTTAGAAACATCTGTTGTTCTTATCCAGGTATTTGTTAGAGGGCGACGAATAAAGAGTTTTTTATTTTTACATTTAACTACTTTTTTTTATATGTTTCTGCACTTATTATTATTTTTTTTTTTTTGGGTAATTATAAGTACGCAGTACAAACATATAGTACCTAAGTATTTATGACTCAAATCATCACTACACTAATTTAAAAATTATTAATTATTTATTTGCATTTTATTTTGCCTCATATTTAACTAGTATAAATTGGTGCCATAGAAAATTATGTTTTTAAAGTATGTATGTATGTATTGATAACGTCTAATAATTATAGAATTGTTTATATTATTCGGCTCTGCTACGAGGAAGTAGCGAAGTTGTAGACAATGCGCAAACGTATCATTTACCCATTCCAACCACGACTCCAACGTTCAGTTCGATAGTTAAAAAGTATTCGAATAAAAAAAGTAACGTAACTACTTTCAGTTACTAAAACTATTCATTAATTTTTTATTCGAATAAAAATAGTAATTACTATTTTCAGTAACTACTTTCAGTTACTAAAACTATTCATTACTTTTTTATTCGAAAAAAAACTTTTTTACAAACAAAATTTCCCGAATAAATTCGAAAAAGTAGTGGAACTATCGAATAGTTCGATAGTTTTTATTCGATAGTGCCCATCACTACTGGAAATATCTTCCTCGACATTTCCAAGACATTTGCTTACAAAATATTAAATTATGTAAAATTTGGAGTGCATAGGTATCTATCTCTTAATATTTAGATGGGACATAAAAGAAATTTGAAGAAGATTTAGAATTTTCCAGGATTTCTTAGGAAAATTTTGAAATTCCGCGAGGCTTTCTTGATTCGTCAAAGATAAAAAACGCTCCGGCATAATTTTCAGGATCAATAGACACCATGACTGAGTATCTTTTGAAAATATATTCTATTAGGTAAAACAGATTGAACAAACAAAGAAAAAATTAAAATTGCTTTTTGAATTTCCCAGAATTTCTGGGGAAAATTTTGAAATTTCATTGATTCATCAAGTTCTACAGTCGTTAGACACTCTGTCTGGGTATCTTTTGAATTACAAATCTATTTGTCTGGGACCTACCTAGTTCTATTAAAAAAAAACTTATTTTAACTTGACTAGGTAGATAGGTACCTATTTAATATTTTAAGATCTCGTGGTATATTGTAAAACCGATTAAGTTTTGCTGAAAATACAAAATTAATTTTGAAAAAAAAAACAGCCCACAGACGGTAGGTATGTAGGTACGATGGACATAATGGGAAAGTAGCGGAGGCGGGCGGCCAAAGTGATGGTTAACATGAAAAATTTCGGTGGCAGTCGAGTGCGTCCGAATGGGTAGGTACTTGTTACTCGATACTCGACATGTTAGTAGAAATACTTGCCAGTCGACAATAATAAAAATGCGTGCATACGGTTGCGAGCGCACACATTGTAACGTAACGTATTCAACAAATCATACATAATCGATGATTGGTGCCTCCGAGGGGCGGAAGAAATATCCGAGCCCAACCTCCAAGGGGTGGGGTATTCTCACCTGTCGACTCGAATCGACCGAAGCGTGCGTGCCGCGACGCCAGTAACGACCAGACGCCGTATCCACGCGATCCATCATCATCATTAAGTATACTCTTCTTACACATCGTCTTCATAACCGTCACTCCACCTTCTTACATTCACTCACACCCTACTCTACTTATACCCTAATTCCGCCACTTTCGCGTTTATTCCCTTCCGCGGCGCCTCGACAGTGCCATGTATAATCATAAAAACGCTATGATTAAAAGATCAATAGCGACCCGACCTTCCCGAATGTCGAGTCGAAATCATCGCGCGGGTTGAAAGAATAAAAACGAACCCCGAATGAAGATCCGTCCGTATTATTCGAGTAGTTCAAGCATCAGGTATCGATACTTACGTATTAACCCGATCGGGTTCTTCCAAAAACGACGACAACAACGAAGATGCTCGTTCCGCCGGATATGCTGGCCGCTCAGTCCAAGATGGTCTACCAAATAAATAAGTACTACACGGAAAAAGTCCAGGCGAGGAAACTGCAGATCAGTAAAACGATTCAGGAGGTGTGTCGAGTCGTTCAGGATGTGCTCAAAGAAGTTGAAGTGCAAGAGCCCCGATTTATATCTTCGTTAACCGATTACAACGGTCGATACGACGGACTAGAAGTGGTATCGCCTCACGAATTCGAAGTGGTTCTCTACCTGAATCAAATGGGAGTACTTAATTTCGTGGATGACGGTACCCTGCCAGGATGTGCGGTATTGAAGTTGAGCGATGGCAGAAAGAGGTCCATGTCCCTGTGGGTCGAATTCATAACCGCATCAGGATATCTATCGGCACGGAAAATGCGTTCGAGGTTTCAAACACTGGTGGCCCAGGCTTGCGACAAATGTTCGTATAGAGACTCGGTAAAAATGATTGCCGATACGACAGAAGTTAAATTGCGTATTCGCGAACGTTTTGTGGTGCAAATAACTCCGGCGTTCAAGTGCGCGGGACTTTGGCCGCGATCGGCCGCTCACTGGCCGGTTCCCCAGATTCCCTGGCCTCATCCCAATCACGTGGTCGAAGTGAAAACCGAAGGATTCGATCTACTTTCGAAGGAATGTCTCGCGCTTCAAGGAAAACAGTCCGCAATGGAAGGCGACGCATGGATGCTGTCGTTCTTCGAGGCGGAAAACCGACTCCTGCAAGGCGGATGTCGGAAGAGGTGTCTGAGTATACTGAAAACGTTACGGGATCGTCATCTCGATTTACCGGGAAACCCGGTGTCCGGTTATCACATGAAAACATTGTTGTTGTACGAATGCGAGAAACACCCGAGAGAAACTGAGTGGGACGAGTCCTGCATAGCGGACAGGATAAATGGTATTTTCTTGCAGCTCATATCGTGCTTACAGTGCAAAAGGTGTCCTCATTATTTCCTACCTAACGTCGACCTTTTTAAAGGAAAATCGCCGACGGCTCTAGAGAATGCCGCAAAACAAGTCTGGAGGTTAACTAGGGAGATGTTGACGAACTCGAGGTGCTTCGATAAATTATAAACAACTATAAACTGTGTATAAAAGTAAAATAATATGTGCGTGCTTTTTTTTGTTGATGGGTTAATGAGAAATGTAAGTCAATACATTATATCTATAACCTTTTTTAACGGCAGGTACCACATAATTCCTTTTCTAAAATGAAAAAATTATTTTACAATATAACCTGATGGTAAGAAATTAATTTTAAAAAATTCTACGGTCATCATAATTAAATTATTAAATATGTACAGAATGATACGTATCTAAATCTTGTAGGACGTAGGCGGGTGGGTGCTGATTTATGTTATTATAAAAGAATTCGATTCAAATACTGTCTATCAATTAATAGATAGGTAGATAAATAAGAATAAGATGAAGTGTGATAAAAAAGTCGAACGTTCAGTTGTTGATCGACTAATAGGCCGTTAAAAACTGTGATGAATAAAATTGTAAAAATGTATATTAATTACTAAATACACGTAAGCCGATTTTGTAATAAATAAATAATATTACCTACCGATATTGATAATAACAATTAAGTACCTAGGTAGGTACTACGGACGACAATGTTTTGTACCTATACATAAAGATGTTTTCGATAAAATAAAGTTTCAGTAATAAGGGATGTTTCATTGTTTCATTGTTTCATTTTTAACTGGGGTTGGTACCTAATACCTAAAATACAAACACACGTTCGTTTCCGACGGACTGTGCATGGTGTTTTTAAAAGCAGCTATTCGTTTAGTTTGTAACAATAAATTAAGTACTTTTTTGAAAAAGTGACTTTGTAATTAAACGTGCGCACGTAGGTGCTCCTGTTTTACGGGACTGGGAATGTAAAATTTAAATTTATGCTAAGTTTTAGAACCGCTACTACGCTACAACCTCTCTTCGACGACTGTAACTGTTATAATAAAAACGATGCACATAGGTACTTAAATATGTGTATATATTATGTATTTGTTTATATGAGGTAAAAACTCGTCTTTTATGCTTTATCAGTTTCCCGATCTCGTTAATTAAATGAGGGTATCTAACTGCTGATGTTTTCTCATTAGCTACAAATTAAACGAATAACGCCTATTAATTTCCCCTCATTATCTTATAACGCAAGGCATATGTAAATGTGGCTTATATAACGTCAAAATAAGCAGAAAATTAAGAGATAAAATTGCAATTTTTATTACTTGGTCTGCTTCTGGGAACGCACGACCGAAAAATATATATTATACCAGAACGAAATAACAAATCTTAATATGCAATGTTAGGTTTCGTTCTTTTATTAAATTCCCTTTAATGTAATTATTTTATTAATGCAACTGTATATCTATATATACCTACTTCATCCTAATTTTTATCCTTGCTTATTTTTTATAATTTTACTGAGTAAATAAATTTTTAAAAATCATACATCCTTTCTATGTATGGTCCAGAGCTTTTTTACTTTGTTGATTGTAAGTTTCAAGAGAAATTAAACGGGAACGAGAATACATTTTTGTTCAAAAAGGGTTCGCGTACATCCCATTAATACTTTTTCCAATATATTTGGTTGGATTACAAAAATTGAATTATTTTAGCACCCTACAACTTTCTTCATTAATTATTGTTAATTGAAATTTTTTGAAGAGAATTTAAAATTACAAGATAATAAAATATTTTCACACAAAAAGGCTTTATATATTATATCTAACTACCCCATTTGGATTACAATGATCCAAATATTTTTTTTGACGTCTCTGAGCTTCTTTAAAAGAAGGGTTGTTTGAATGAGTTTTAGGAAAAATTAAATTTAAATGGGAATAAATTATTTTTATCCAAAAAGGGTTTGTTCGTTGCTAAAAATTATTTTGTTTTACACCCCAGAGATTGTTTACTGCATTGTTGTTTAGAAAAATTTAGATACAATATTTTTATCCAAAAAGAGTTTCTACATTCCCTCCATAAACCCCACTTGGATTACAGGGATAAAAATAATTCTTCTGTTCTATCAGTTTTTTTTTATAGAATTGCTGTTCATAAAAGTGGAGAGGAATTAAATTTGAGAGAACGGAATATTTTTGTTTAAAAAGGGTTTGTACACTCCATTAACACTTTTACTAGTAAGTATTTCAAAAATTGATTCATTTTTTCTGCGCCCTGGAGCTTTTTTTCTAAGTTGTCGCTTGAACATTTTTGAAGAGAATTTAACATTACAAGAAAATATAATATTTTCATCAAAAAAAGCCTTAAATATTACCTCTAACCACCCCATTACACCCCAGACATTGTTGACTGCATTGTTGTTTAGAAAAATTTGAGTGGAAGTTAAATTTGAAAGGTATAATATTTTTATCCTAAAATGGTTTCTACGTTCACTCAATCAACTTCATTTGGATTACAAGGATAAAAAAATATTCCTTTTCCTAAATACTAAAAGTAATTGTTGTTTGTAAAAGTTTCAAGTGAAAATGAATTTGAAAGAAAATACAATACTTTTGTTCAAAAAGGGTTCGTACGCCCCACTAACACATTCATTAATAAATATATTTGTTTAGATTACAAAGATTGAATCGTTTTTCTGCACCGTAGAGCTATTTTTCTAAATTTTTGCTTAAAATGTTTTGAAGAGAATTTAAATTTATAAGAAAATAAAATATTTTGCCGCAAAAAGGCTTTACACTTTGCCTCTAACAACCCCATTTGGATTACAATGATTCTAATATTTTTTTGTCCTCTCGAAGCTTCTTTAAAGATGTGTTGTTTAAAAAAGAAGCTTTAAGAAAAATTAAATTTAAATGAGAACAAATTATTTTCATTAAAAAAGGGTTTCTTCATCGCCTCTTACAAACTTCTTTTGAATTACAAGATTAAAAACATGTTTTTACTGCATTGTTAGTTAGAAAAATTTGAGTGGCACTTATATTTTGGATGAGAACAGCAAAGTTTCTTTAAAAAGCTTTGCTTACTATCCCCCCCAACACCTCAACTTCCAAGATACCTACAACCTTTGAAAGAAACAAGGAAAATTCAATTTGTAGGAGGACACACTACGTATTTTCATTCTAAAATTGTCCTTAATAAAAGTTGAAAATTGAGAAAAACTCGTTCAGACACTGGCTCATTAAAAACTACAATTTACAATCGATTTATGATATTAGAAAAATCTTAATTTTTTAAGGGCCTTTTAATTACATAAACCTTTGTACATATTCTTAATTAGTTGTCCCGATAACGGCAATATATTAGATACCCTCGGTAGGTACCAAGTTAAGTTAAGACGGTACCTTTATCTAGGCATTTATTTACACATAGGTACCCATTCTATTGGAACGGGAACGTTGATACGTTTCGCCCTGCCTCTTACATTATGCACATCCATTACGTACTTTAGCTAGGTGCACATATCTATCTATGGTACCTATACGTAACGTGTAAAGTGTCCGTTCATATACGTCCTTATGTAGGCCTTATTATGCAGTTTGCACTTTGTTGTAAAAGAAACGCCGACGGTTTAATTCATTGCGGTCTAGCACGAACGGCCGATTTATTTATCGCATGGCTAGGGCGTAAAGAAGGCGGCGAACTTAAAGAGAACATCACATCAATACTTGTTGTTGCCGCCTTAATCAACTTTATATAACAGCCTTTTATCTTATACCTTTCATATACAACACATGGTACGTATATCTACATACATATGTATATAATATATGAAAGTAAAAGATACAGAATCGAGTATTCTGAAATATTCCGGAAGTTTCTTGAAACTTTCTAAAAGTTTTCCACTTCCACCCTCGCTAAGATAATGCTACTAAATTATATTAGTGTTCAAGGAACTTCTAAAACTACTTCAATATCAACCAATTTCAATTTTTATGTTTTATGACTTCAGGTTTTTTGTTTAATCGGAGAAAAAGTTCTGTACCTATTCTATATTATATGGATTGTCTTTGATCATAAGAAGACGAGAAACAGTGCAACCAACTGGTAGGTATTAGGTTGGTACGTACCAGCAGGGGGTAGGCGCCGTGTCAGTCGATCCTATCTAATAGACGAGGTATGTACTGCTATGTTCCGAAAAAGTCAACCATATAAAATAAATAGGTATTATTATGAGAAATTAAAACTTAAGTTTAAAGTAGTTTTACTTAAATTGGGGGATGGATTTCCCTCGTATCAAATATGGAAATGTTTTCTTGACTTTTAATATCACAAAGGATCAGAGCCGGACAAAGGGTTTGAAGCCCTTATGGCCCTTAAAGGACTTGTAGTACATTAAAAAGGATTCAAATGGGCCGAGATGACTTCAAGCCTTTTAAAAAGATTTAAAGGCTTTAAGAACGTTAAAGGGCTTCTAGAACTTTAAAAGGACATCAATAATTTTCAACGAACTTGGTGGACTTTTTGAAAACAGCATTTTAAAAAGGCTGAAGGTACTATGTAAATGTTTCAAACAAGTTTAGAGGACTTCAAGTACCTTGAAAGTTCCTCAAGAATTTATAATGGACTTGAAATACTTCGAGGAGGCTCCAAGGACATTAAAAGGGCTTCAAGAACTTTAAAATGATTTCAATTATTTTCAATGAAGTTTATGCATTTTTCTAAGAGCTTTAAGCACTTTAAAATAGCTTCAAGTACTATAAGACAACTTAAACACATTCAGAAAACTTCAAGTACCTTGAAGAAACTTCAAGAATTTTTAATGGACTTCAAGCACTTTTTAAAAGGATTTGAAACACTTTGAAGAGGCTTCAAGAACTTTAAAATTATTTCTATGATTCTCAATGAACTTTATGCACTTTTCCTAAAGATTTTTAAGCATTTTGAAATAACTTCAGGTACTACGTAGAAGTTTCAAGCATATTCAGAAGACTTCAAGTGCCTTAAAAGAGCTGCAAGAATTTTTAATGGACTCCAAGCATTTTTTAAAAAGAACTTGAAACACTTCGAAGAGACTTCAAAAACTTTAAAACGATTTCAATGATTTTTATGCACTTTTCTTAAAGGATTTTAAGCACTCTGAAATAACTTCAAGTACTAAATGCCTTAAAAGAACTTCAAGAATTTTGAATGGACTCCAAGCATTTTTTAAAAAGAACTTGAAACACTTCGAAGAGACTTCAAAAACTTTAAAACGATTTCAATGATTTTCAATGATTTTTATGCACTTTTCTTAAAGGATTTTAAGCACTCTGAAATAACTTCAAGTACTAAATGCCTTAAAAGAACTTCAAGAATTTTGAATGGACTCCAAGCATTTTTTAAAAAGAACTTGAAACACTTCGAAGAGACTTCAAAAACTTTAAAACGATTTCAATGATTTTCAATGATTTTTATGCACTTTTCTTAAAGGATTTTAAGCACTCTGAAATAACTTCAAGTACTAAATGCCTTAAAAGAACTTCAAGAATTTTGAATGGACTCCAAGCACTTTTTAAAAGGATTTGAAACACTTTGAAGAGGCTTCAAGAACTTTAAAATTATTTCTATGATTCTCAACGATTTTTATGCACTTTTTTTAAAGGATTTTAAGCACTCTGAAATAACTTCAAGTACTAAGTGCTTTAAAAGAACTTCAAGAATTTTGAATGGACTTTAAGCACTTTTGAAAACAAGTTTGACGCTCTTTTGTTAAGTTAATAAATATTCGTGAAAAGACCTGAAATACTTCAGTGTTTCTGAAACTTGAAAAAATCCAGAGGGAGGAAGAATATTTTCAAGAGCAAAATAACTTTGCTGGGGATGTAGTTACAAAAATTTTTGGATCGAATAGTACCTATCTAAGAAAAATGACGGTGAAACTGACCCCTATCCTACTGAGCCCTGCTTATGCATCTATGTATGTGAGTATTTGTCCGTCGCTTGGCGTCGTCATCGTCGGCACATTTTGAGCAGAGTAGGTATAATAACGACGACGTGTGCTCAACGATGCACACAGAAGCTACCGAATACGTTGCGGCATTTTTTCTTTCGACCTTCTTTTCGAATCAAGTTCACTCGAGTGTACTTAGAGAAAAGGATTATTACGGATGCCGGCTTCGGATTTTAAGCAGATCCTCGACTGCATAAGAAGAAGATATAATAAGTAAAAGAGATGCTTCACAAACAATACCAACCAACAGAAGGAGAAGCAGATAAACACTCGAGACACTTCAACAAAACAAACCGTTCATTCAAAGATATTTTAAGTGGTGATATCTAATACATAATATAATTAATAAAGGGATAGAAATTTACGAAAAACATTCTATCTAATCAGTATGGAAGGCTCGTTTATAATGAAAAGAAGATAAACGCCTTTTGAACGATGGTAACGATTTGCATTTACAAATTTTGAATACTCACATCCGCAGAGGGCACAAAATTTTAATAATTCATTTCTAGTATCATGACCGCTTGATGTAGGATATATTATGTGCACATACCTATACATAATTCAGTGGCCATTTCCTCCGCAACGTTATGCGCATAAGACAATGAATTCAAAATGAATATTTCCTTATGTGGGTAGATAATCGTCCCAATTAGCATACCAAAGGTATAAGAAAAATAAATAATACTTAATAAAATTAGCTGTTAATAATCACTCTTCAGGTATTCATTACTGAATCGATATGGCTTATTTAGAATTTTTCTTCAGGTACCTATCTATCTACTTGAGCATGGCATGGTGATTGTGTATTAATCATTTATGCATCAGGTAGGGAATTTTATTAGAAAATTAAGCGCCAGTAGACGGTGTAGGCTCTTTGATGAAGTTTTTAGAATGCTTAACTTACAAAGGAAAGGAAACGAATCGAAGGAAACGCCATTGGAAACGTGTAATGAGTTTTTAGCTTTTGAATTACGTAGGAACTTTAACAAAATATTTCAAGAACGAATACCAGAGTAGCCTAAAAAGAAAAAATTAGGTTCGGATTTAGCAAATATAGTGTGGGCCCGCCGTCCGTCATCGTTGAGTAGAATGTTTTACTTTAATTGTTATTATAAAGATGTGAACATGCTTATGGATTTATAGTTAAAACATGAATTAAATAAAGATTGATTTTATAACTTTTTTATAGGTGTATCAAAATGCTTTTATGTAAGTCCGGCCCTGGCAAAAAATGTCTAGTTTTAGCTCACACTCAAGTGGCTTGTGATATCTGACGGTTGCATTTGACAGCCGTCCATTCGAAAGACATTTAAAGATAAAATAATATTACAATGTTCCTTCTTTATAAGTGTCTGTAGGTGAAAAGTGGTAGCACAATCAATTTTTTATTCATAATCCTATCTATTTAACCTGCTAGCTACCTACTATAATAATATTATATAGATAGGTAGGTATTATATGTTAGATACTAACTAAAACTGTCCTCCTCCGACTCCCTTTTTTTCTCTCTTCCTCTGGCTTAATTTCTTTCGAGCACAAGCGAAATCAATTATTACGAGAGACCCTAACCTAATGGGAAGCTACTGTTATTTTTTCCAATTATGATATAATAAATGGTCCCCTGTCAAGACCTACTTAACAAAAAAAGTTTCCGCCGAGAGATAAAATCGGATTAAAGGCGGCCAAAAAGGAAGAGATTAAAAACAAACACACACACTAAACTTGCTCTTCGTAAAGTTCTGTAAGTTGTTGGTTGCGGTGACCAAATGTAAATAAACTACCGAGAACAATGCAGATCGATGATGAATTGTATGTTGAGCATAGGTGAACGGTTCCACCCATCAACCAAAATGTGATAATTATTCATTTCTTGCATGCCACGGGCTTGACACGCATGTCTAAGTGCACAATGGGCTTAGTTTAAGACAATTAACCTTGGAAAAGTACCATCAGAGGTACAGATAATGGGGCTTTTTTTAAAATTAGATTACTAATAAATTATCAGAACAACAGGGTCTCAGAGCTTCTGGATTTTTTACAACTTTTTGGAAACATTGTTTAACACATTTAACACCGGATTAAGACAAATCTAAAAGTCTGTTACCATCGAGAAGTAGAAACATAAATAAATAAATTTTCATGCAATTTCTTACCTTAATACTACTAAGAGGATAGAAAAAAATTAACGCATGCAACTCACTCACCTGGAAAAAAAGAAAAAAAAATTAGAAAAATTAAAAAGTACAATAACAACTAACCATAGATATCAATAGCGTGTCTATGGTAAAGTTAATCAGTTTTAAGCTCCATTACGTAGGTATTTTATTTTTTTCAAAATTGTTGTTACGTAAAATATATGTATATATTATACCTACACGTTAGTGGACGTATATATAAAGTAATGTAATACAAAACGTAATCGTAAGTAATATGTAAGTAAATGGTATGTAATTACCTTTCTATGCGATACGGTAACACAAAAGCACGAGCGTTATTTGTATCAGGTACGAAGGGCATAAATTAGGTCCAAACACGCGACACTAATAAATTCAAAAATGGGTAAAAGGACGACGAATAAGTTGACCAAATATCGACTTATAATTTAACGAATAAAACCGTAAACCTATCTACGTAGAATAAAAAAAAAATAGATAGATATTGTAGTAACGAACTTGTTAATCAATTAATAAATTAATTGTAACAAGGTATTTATTATTTTGAATTTTTATGCAGTTTAATTCGGTTATAAGGTACTCAAGAAGGGGACTTTATAATATGAGTAAAGGCGAGTTCTAATCCCGAATAATTAAAGTGCGCTTTATTGGTCTAGCACAGGGATAGCGAACCATTGCCACTTGGCACGCACAAAAACAAAATTTTTCTTTTTAAGTTATCTTTTTTAATAGAAATGAATTAAAAATTATTAACCTACACTTAATTTATAGTTTATGATATAAATTTGTAGTACTGAATACCTGTCTTAGTATGTTAACTAGAACCGTCAAATTATACATTTTATTATTAAAATATCGCATGAATTTTTTCGAAGTATATACAGATGCGCATAAGATAAAAAATTTTGCGTATCCAGTTTCGCCTTCTTAAGGTATTTGAATGTTGTTGCTGTCGCAGCGCTCGAATCAAAATTTATTTTATATCCTGATACAATACCATTTGAAAAATTAAATTTAAAAGTCCTTGAGTGGCTAAATTTTAATGAATTAGAAATGAAATTAGTTGAATTTCAGTCAAGTACCATATAGAACCAAAAATTTGTTGATTTAAGAAATGGTTTAGAAATTATTGAAAGTAATCGATTATTGGATAAAATAAATAAAATTGCAGAAGATGAAATTCTAACTATACATGGAATTCAGTTCCTGACACGTTTAATTGTTTAAAACTTTAAAAATATTAGCAAAGGCAATTTTATCAATATTTTCATCGACGTGGGCATGTGAATTTCTATTTTTAGAATTAAATTTTATAAAAAATAAATATAGAGGGATAGAATGACGGATGAGTCGAGCTCTGCATGCGTACTGTTGAAATGAACTAAATATGAACCAGATATTAAATCTTTATCATCTTGTGTACAGCAACAAAAATCACATTAAAAACATTTTTTTTAACGTGAATTTTATTTCTAGCATATTGCTTTTTGTAAAACATTAATTAATAAAAAATTGTTTAAGGTGAATTGCTTTTGTTTGTTTGTTTAATTATACTTACGTATAGTTTCACCACGCTAACATTTCGAATGAAATTTTATTGTGGCACGTTAGCTATTTAAAAAAGAATTTTTATGACTTTGTGGCACGGACATCAAAAAAGATTCGCCATCCCTGGTCTAGAAAGTTCTAATTACATTTTTAAAACTGAGATATTCGAATCACCTCTCAATTTCCCTTAGATAATATGTGCATTGAAAATTATAGAGTGGATTTTATGAGGTTTTTTACGAGAAGGGTTGAATTTCAGTGATAGAAGAGTGAAGCAAATTTTCAAACCTAAAGCACTAGCTAGAGCTTTGCCTACAATTGCTTTCATCATCGGTTATAATTAGTAATGGGCACTATCGAATAAATTGAACTATCGAATAATTACTAAATGAATACTTTTAACTATCGAATGAATTTAGTAATTACTATTTTTTTCAATTACACGATAGTCAGGCAGCAGACGGTTATCCAATCGCTCGGTCCATACTAACATACAAATATACTGATACGAACGTGTATACCAACAGACAAATATACGATTAATATGCTAGTATGGATAAAAAACAAACAGGCTATGCTGAAAATAATAAATAACCTCGACTTGAAACATGGTTTCTAATTCTTATTACTTTGATAAAATTATTATTTACTTAGGTAAGCGATCTTTTTTGTATTATTTATTGCTATACGTACTTTATTGTTATTGAACTAAAATAAGTGTTTTAGAAACATCTGTTGTTCTTATCCAGGTATTTGTTAGAGGGCGACGAATAAAGAGTTTTTTATTTTTACATTTAACTACTTTTTTTTATATGTTTCTGCACTTTTTATTATTATTTTTTTGTTTGGGTAATTATAAGTACGCAGTACAAACATAGTACCTAAGTATTTATGACTCAAATCATCACTACAGTAATTAAAAAATTATTAATTATTTATTTGCAATTTATTTTGCCTCATATTTAACTAGTATAAATTGGTGCCATAGAAAATTATGTTTTTAAAGTATGTATGTATGTATTGATAACGTCTAATAATTATAGAATTGTTTATATTATTCGGCTCTGCTACGAGGAAGTAGCGAAGTTGTAGACAATGCGCAAACGTATCATTTACCCATTCCAACCACGACTCCAACGTTCAGTTCGATAGTTGAAAAGTATTCGAATAAAAAAAGTAACTACTATTTTCAGTAACTACTTTCAGTTACTAAAACTATTCATTACTTTTTTTATTCGAATACTTTTCAACTATCGAATAATTCGAATAGTAGTGAACTATCGAATAGTTCGATAGTTTTTATTCGATAGTGCCCATCACTAGTTATAATGTACTCGAGAGTACTTTAAAAATCGGTACGCTATATACAAAGTTCGTTAAACAGTTAACTTAGAGGCTCTTTGTTTTTATTAATTACAGACAGACAGACGTACTTTGACCTACTTTTACATCATGAACTTACGAGTACATCTACTGTAGTAAATTAGCCCCTCTTCGGCTATGTTTTGATGGAGATAATATTTCATTAAATTAAAGCATATAAAAAGGTCCTCACTTTAAGATTTTAACAATAAATTAAATACTAGAGACGTTACGTTAATGAATCAGACCCAGAATACTTGTATTATTTATTTAAATATGTTTAAAAGCCCCGTTAAGAGAACTCCAAGCCCAAAAAGCCCTCATATACCTACTTAAAGGTTTTGGTCGTCTTAAAAGCCCCGATACATTTTATAATCCAAGATATTCCAATCACCTCTGAATTTCCCTTCATGGAAAGTACATGGAAAATTTATGAAGTTTCTTACGAAAGGGGTTGAAGTATTACAGTGCTAGAGGACTGAAGCACATTTTCAAGCCCAAAGCGCTAGCCTATAAATGATTTTTTCATCATCGGTTATAAGTTACTCAAGGGGACTTTCAAAGTCGGTACGTTATAGCAGAAGTTCGTTAAAATAAAATTAGACACGTTTGCTTATTACTGTCGCTTTATTTTTTATTAATTCTTTAGAAAAGTACGTTACTATTTTTCAGTATCGTGGACAGTGCTGTATTTTTCAAACACAAAATTTGTAGTTGTCGATATGACAAGAAATTCTCAAATAAAAATAATATTTTACCTTTCTTTTAACTGGTAGGTACTTTATATCAGAATTTTTTTATTGTGTGCTTCATAAGAATAATTGAGACTTTTGATATAATAGTCCGTACGTTATAAGTGAATTTTACTGCACTTGTAACCCTAGTGTTTGTGTTATAAAAAATTACTGAAAAAGACTTGATTTATTGAACTACTTCCACTGGGGCATTTGAATATTTCACTACTGTGCAAAAGAACTACCTAATACGTAATCCAATTCAATCTCATCTACCCTCTTTGGAGGGGTATTTTAAAACTTTTTGCAAGGGTTTATAAATATTTTATTAGGTACTTTTGTTTCGTTGTTTTTTTTCACCCCTTAAGATAATTATTGAAAATCAACTAAGTATTGTAACAACTAACATTCGATAATCAATAATAAATGTCGTCTTTATAGGTAAGTATGTAATAAAAGTCTCTTCCAGTTCAGTTTTCATCGGTCTCGGGTCAAAATTGAACACTCTCATTCTACGTTTCATTTGTTTGATTTCCCCCGAGCTTTGTTTCGTAAGCTTACTTAATGCACCTACACTGGATTTACTCTTATATCTACCTAATAATGGTGGTGGGTCTACTTCTTTATACAACATACATATAAGTATATAATGTACCTACCTAATACCACCAGAAAGGGGACAGAAATGCATATAAATACATACATAAGATGTGTACCTACGTATGTACTCATTCCTATGTATTTATTTGAGGTAACGATGACAAATGGTTCTTAGATCGCCCGATGCTTAAATATAAATGACAAAATTCCCAGAACTAGGAACAGGGGTGATTAATAGAATTACTCGGAAATAAATGTAGGTAGGTACTTAAGTACTAAAAATTAATTTGATTTTAAATAAATAATATATAAAAAAACGTTGGTAAAATGTAAAAATATTCACTCGATAACTCGAATGCGAATAACTTAATCGCTTTTCCAACATATAGCACGAGATCTTAAAATATTCAGTGGATATTAGATATAGGTACTTACTTAGTTAAATTAAAATAATGTTTTTTAATAGAATTAGGTACATCCTAGACAAATAGATTTGTAATTCAAAAGATACCCAGTCAGAGTGTCTAACGACCCTGATGGGACTCATTTTTTTATCCTTGAAGAATCAAGAATTCCCTATGAACTTTCAAAATTTTCCTCAGAAATTCGGAGAAATGTAAAAAGCAATTTTACTTTTTTCATTTTTTGTTCCATTTGTTTTAATAGAATATATTTTCAAAAGATACTAAGTCAGGGTGTCTATTGATCCTGAATATTATGCTTGAGCGGTTTTTATCTTTGAGGAATCCTGGAAGCCTCGCGGAATTTCAAAATTTTCCTAAGGAATCCTGGAAAATTCTAAATCTTCTTCAAATTTCTTCTATGTCCCATCTAAATAGGAGATAGATACCTATGCACTATAAATTCTATGTAATTTAATATTTTGTAAGCTAAGGGTCCTGGAAATGTCGAGGAAGATATTTCCAGGTCTTTTAGATGACCAAGATGTCGAAAGGATTGCTCTAAACTGACATCCAAACTTATCATTATTAAACAAAAATTTTCTATATGATTCATTATCAAATTTCGATAACTTGAAGGACGATAAATCGAATTAATTATGAGAAATACGTGTAATTTTTACTTGATTACTCGAATTGAATATCTTGATAATTCTAAAAAAAAATATTTGGTGCCAACTTCGATAAGTCGAATTTTCTCTCAATAACTTTCAATAAATCTCGATACTTCGAAGCGATTCGAGTGTATTTTAAAAATGACTATTTTTTTAAAACCTTTACCATCACATTTCATCATACCTCACTACCAAAGGGGTTTAGACTAAACAAAAAGAACTTCATGTAACTAAGGGAAATTTTCCCCCCCCCCCCTATATCTAGTAGGTAGAATTAATTTTTGTTTCTTTTTTAATAATTGTCGTAGGAACGGTTATCTAAAGAGAGAGTAACCCTTGCGTGAGGAAACGAAGGACATGTGGCGCTATTTCCGATCCGTCGGTTCTAATCAGGACGCACTTTGTCTAATGCGTAATTCCAATTTGATTACGGAGCAAGCATCACGAGGGGGTGCCGGGTCGGTCACGTCACCCCTCGCACAAAGTACTTACGCACGGTCTGGTCTGGTGGCGGAATGGTGTGCTATTACGGGCCAGGATTTATGATAGTTGTCAATCGGGACGCCGACCGGAACCGATCTCCCTCGGGACAACGCCGCGCCAGACAAAACACTACATTACTGCCAACATTAAGAAATATGTTCACCAAAACGGAAATAATGGCGTTTACGGGGTACCAAAAAGGCTCAGTGGATAATTCGTTTATGATATACAGAGGGCACTTCGAAAATTTAAAAACAAACATAAAAGAGTTCAGAGCGATTGGGCATTTAATGTGCTTTAGAGGACCATTTTTACCTAATGAAGATCGATTAATAAATTAATTAATCGAACGATAAGCATGGCCTTATAAAGATTTTCCTTGTGTTTACTACGATCACCAATAAAAAGTACACTCACTAAGTTATAAAGGAATAAATTCCTAACAGACATAGTTTAGATAAAAGTCGTGTTAGGATTAGGTTG
Organism: Agrilus mali; assembly: GCA_029378335.1. Lineage (NCBI taxonomy): Eukaryota > Metazoa > Arthropoda > Insecta > Coleoptera > Buprestidae > Agrilus > Agrilus mali. The sequence continues at coordinate 29,026,751 of CM055657.1, read as the reverse complement.
ACATTGGCTTTACTCCGTAATGGAATTTATCAACGTTTTATACGTAGATGCACTAACCAACACCATAAAGTGGCCGGTTAGTAATTATATTGGTTGTAACGATCATCGAGAAGCGGTCACTGTGGTTACTGCTTCAGATAATGTAAAATAGACACGTCACATTTTTCTATTTAGTTACCTAATTGGGCTTTCGATTGACACTTAGTTTCGTCTACAATCCACAAAAAAAATTTCGAATCATACTCCGATTGATATTTTATTTTATATACCTAGAGATAGAATTTTGTTGTTGTACCTATTATGTATTGTTGGCCTTGTTGTGGGTTCATCTCTAATTGTAAGAAGCCATAATTTAGATTAAATTTCAGCCGAGTAAGTTATTAAGAGGCTGTTTCCTCTCCTGTTTGCTGTTCGCACTTAGTTTCTAATAAATGAAAACAGCTGTTAGGCCATTACGGTGTCTTTTGAGAGGATATTAAGGGAAAAGATCTCATAAAGCTCGAAATAATAGCATTTCGAGTGCTCTAAGAAATGAACTCATCGTCGTCAGAGGTTGTTGGTTAGAGGAAGTGACACCTGGTTCCCCCGATTTATTATTTAGAGCAAGAAGTGCTCTCGGGTGATTTTAAGGAGATTACACTTTTACGCCAGATACGTGAGCTAAAAGATTTATCTGTGGGATAAAAAAAAATTGCGAATTGTTCGGCCTTGTGCCTGGGGTCCGGTCCACATAGGTACCTTTTGGTGCAATGAGATGTAAAAAATCGCCTTTATCAGTTATTTTTCTAGACGTTATATATTTTTACATGTAAAACAATTTATATCACGTTTTGATAAGCAAAAGTACGTAACTATTAATAGTAGGTATTTAATAAAAGTAAAGGAGGTCGAAAAGTCGCGCTGTATTGAATACATGTAGTTTATTGTTTTTTAAAAGATTATTTTGTGTAAGGATCTTATTTTCATTAAAAAAAATCCATACGGACAATAACAAACGTAAAAAAGAAAAAAAGAATTGGACGCTGTTTCCTCCAGGAAGTGAAGAATAATTAAAAGATTCTCTACGGAATTTACCTTATGATATATCAAACTCAAAAGTGGATGAAATTATCCAAGAGAGTAAGGGTACAATTTTTGTCCCTTCTGAGGGGTACCACCAAGTTTGGAATATACAACATACCAATTGAATTAATAGCTGTAATTTTTAAAAAACTCTATAGTTCTAGTTTTAACTTTGTGATAATCCATAATTACAGGATGAGTAAAGTCAATTATAATTAAGTAAGTGACTATGCAAAGTTGTGTTTTATTTGATTTTATTCATTCTGTAATGGCTGGAACGTAGAAAAAAATGTGAAAATCCTTAGAAAAAAGCTTAACAGATGTTAAAAATGACACCAAAGTTTGTTCTGATATGAATGACTATACACAGAAAAAAAAAACTATTTTAAAACAAGAAAATATATTGCTTTGAAGATATTTACTCATTTTAAATAAATAAATACTTCTTTTTAGTATTTTGCTTTGTGTTAAGAAAACAAGAATATTTCCTTCAACACTTTTATTTACTTACTGCAATTGATTTAAAGAAAGAATTTTTGTTTTGAAACAAATTTATACAGGTTTCGATCGAAGACTAACTCTGTTCTTAAAACAAGTCAAGGAACTACTTGGAATGAAAATGTTTCTTTTGCTACAACTTTTTGAATGGTTTAAACAAAAAGTAATTTCTTAATTTTAAGACATTTCTGTTTTGAAACAAATAAATATTAATTCTATTCAAGTAGCCGAAAACTGGATTGGATAAAGCACTTCTTCGAAACAAAACAGTTCTGCTTTCGATAAAGCATTATCATTTCATTTTAAAGAACATTTTATTTAGTACAAATATGTGACGCTTTGATGAGCTCCATATTTGTCTCCCGTTTCGATTTTCAATATATTGCGTCATACGTTAATGAACTATCAGTGTAAAGTGAGTTGTTGGTGCACAATAAAATTTTCTGAAAAAGCAGGGGTATATTTTTATAATAAAATGGAAGAATTTTTAAATAAAATTGGCTTTGGAGAAGCATTTGCAAGTAAGTACCCATTAAAATACTTAATTTTTACGAATTTATTTATTAATTATATTTAAAATAGAAGTATGAAATAATGCAAAATTTTGCATGGTAAATATGTATAATAGAGCCGCAATATTAGAATTAAGTTTTTAATTCATTCTGTATCACGTTATCTGCTGTATATAGGTACATAAATATCTACAAATCAATTTTATCCACAACGAATCCTCAACGAAGTAGTAGTAAAATAAAACTGTTTTTTAAATAGCAGTAGGTATCTACAGTTTAGCAAAATTTGTAAGCGCGCTTTCTCTCGATAAAGAAAAAATGGCTACTACCTACTGCTATTTGAAAATCGTTTATTATGGATTGTATATGTATAGAAAAGGTTATCTATAATAGAAAATTTACACTTTTAGCAAGTCGATTGTTTGATCGATAAACCAAGAATTCTAGTTTTGATTTTAAATTAAAAACAATAATTTATATTACAGCTACTGGAATCATTTGGACTAAACAACTTCTTATCAAAATGGCAAACTTGAGCAATCACTACGTTACATTAAAGAGCTTTAATAAGGTCGAATCAGTAAATGGAAGTAAAGTTCTTATCATGGATAAAAATAAAAAGACGCATTTTCCAGTCATGATGCGTACACTCCCTACTGATGAATCATACGTAACACTAAAATATCTTAAGCAATTTTTTTTAGTTCCTTTCATACTATTGTTCATGTGTGTATCGTTGTCCTTTTTATTATTTTATGTTCAATAAAGATATGTTACAATAATCACATCTTATTTATATACCATTCCATTGATTTGTAAAATTGCTTTATTATTAAAAATAAAAAATTAAGAAAAAATTAAATTTTCAAACAAATTTTTGTTATTTTAGTATGAAAATGTTTCATGTTTAATACAAAAATATACCGCTTTCAACTCAAATATTAATCGAGTTTATTATGAAGAAGTACCATCTTAAATGGAAACATCCGTTTCTTGTATTGAAGAAAAATAGTATTTTTCCAAGCCCGCAAATCTTATTTTAAGAAAACGAAATTGTTGAAATCAGTAGATAAATATTCTGTTTAAAGGAATACATTATTCTAACGAAGAAATATTATGGTCTTCGTAAGTAAACTCTTTTTCGCTTCAAACATTGCTGTATTTAACTGAAAGTATATATTCTTAAATGAAACGCAGCATTTGATTACCATTAAAACTTTTAAACTCTTTATTCAAGAAAATATTTATTTGCGTATATATGAAACAAAGATTTTCTTGAATGAAGTGTTATTTATTCACATTAAATATACTCTTTTTTTCGTGTACAGAACAGTGTCAACTAATGTTGAAGTTCTATTTTGGCACTGACTTTTTGGATTTTTATAAATTTTTATAATACATACCATAAGTCAAAAACGACTCAGTCTAATTAACGAAAATGTAAACATAAAGTATAACGTTTAGTGTTATTTGTTGTTATTTTATTCTTTTTATAGAGAAATTTTTAATGTACGTAATTTAATAATTTTCTGATGAAAGTAATCGACTTGTTTGCGAATAAATTGAAAGAATTTTTTCGTTTTTGGGTGGATATTTGAGTCTGTAGATGCTCCATTCGGTAACCGATAGCCCTGAGAATGGACAAGCGTAGGAGAAAAAAAGGTGAGCAACAGGAATATACAATACGTCCCATAATAACCCTTGGTATATTTTACCAGGGGTACCATAAGGGAACATTAATTAATAAATTAACTAATTTGGATTCGACATATCGATAGTGGGGCCCTACTTCAGTTTTTAATCAAAAAAGCTAAAGCAAATTATAACAATTCCTTGATGTAAAATTCTCAAACGATTCTCCCTTTCTTTAAATGATATTTTATTAGAGAGAATTTTCTTGGCACCTCTCCCCATTTTAACCTCACTGTCCATAAACTTTTTCTCGTTGATATCTATGGGACACCCTGTCTGTATAGCTTCCAAAGCAACGTCGACGTTTCGTATTTATTACACGAAGTATTCCCCCACTTCCAACTCTTTTTCGTCGCGTTATCCTGCGAGTTAAACTGATTGTTTCGTCCGATAAAGAACGCGTTGTCTCATGTTACGGTGTTTATTATTATTGTTGTAAGGCTCCGTCTTCTCTTTCACCATTATTCGAATGCGAATGCGAATGGGAACCGCGCCATCAAGGGCCGATTATTATTTGTACGTACACAAGCATTACATTAGGTATTATTGCCATTATGGCGCTGGCTGGTGGCATTTGATCCTTTTGTACCTACCCTCACCAACTTATCTCAAACAAATTGCACGAGAACACTATTTAGGTACCTACAACATTTTAGCCTTTGCCTCTCTGCGTTCTGTTGTAGGTAACGATAACGACGTGTTTGGTTTGTAACATTATAGTCTTCAATCGCATTTCTAGATTTCGTTTGCGATTACAATTCTTCAGTATTCGCTTTCGAGGGGTTAAATAAAGTACATCTGTAAATGGCCGGTGTCACCCTAAGTGTAATTCGATAGCTGTTTGTATAGTTTCCATAATCCGGGATTATCTGAACGAGTGTTGTTCCGATTATAACGTGTAAAATTTGTAATAAACATGTTAACAACCCCAAAAAGTGTTACGTATTACAGTTACTGTTTATTTATGTTTCTAATAAATATTTTTTAACATTAACCGCCATTAAATAAATGTAGGTATTTACTTGAAAAATTTTATAAACAAAACGTTGGTAAAATGTAAAAATATTCACTCGATAACTCGAATGCGAATAACTTAATCGCTTTTCCAACATATAGCACGAGATCTTAAAATATTCAGTGGATATTAGATATAGGTACTTACTTAGTTAAATTAAAATAATGTTTTTTAATAGAATTAGGTACATCCTAGACAAATAGATTTGTAATTCAAAAGATACCCAGTCAGAGTGTCTAACGACCCTGATGGAACTCATTTTTTTATCCTTGAAGAATCAAGAATTCCTTATGAACCTTCAAAATTTTCCTCAGAAATTCTGGCAAATTAAAAAAGCAATTTTACTCTTTTCATTGTTTGTTCCATCTGTTTTAATAGAATATATTTTCAAAAGATACTCCTTCAGGGTGTCTATTGATCCTGAAAATTATGCCTGAACGTTTTTTATATTTGACGAATCAAGAAATCCTCGCGGAATTTCAAAATTTTCCTAAGGAATCCTGGAAAATTCTAAATCTTCTTCAAATTTCTTCTATGCCCCATGCAATATAAATTCTACATCATTTGATATTTTGTAAGCTAAGGGTCCTAGAAATGTCGAGGAAGATATTTCCAGGTCTTTTAGATGACCAAGATGTCGAAAGGATTGCTCTAAACTGGCACCCAAACTTATCATTATTAAACAAAAATTTTCTAAACGAATCATTATCAAACTTTGATAACTTGAACGACGATAAGTCGAATTTTTTATAAAATAAACAGATTATGAGAAATACGTGTATTTTAACTTGATAACCCTTTAAACTCGAAAAAAGTAAGAGCTAATTGTATTGCAAAATAAATAAAGTACCTAATTAGGTACCTCCAGAAGTATTTACTTTTGAAACGTAATCTTTTAATGAGCCTCGACCACTCCACTCACTCCCTTATTATACCGATCGAGTTAATGTTGCATGTTATCTTTGATTATTCAGCCAGGTAAAATCTTATTTAGAGCATGTTCGTGTCGTTATATCCGTTTACTTACTTATACGTAGCGGGCTCTACAAATAAGTAAGTATAAATTTCCACGTATCCATTAATGTAAACCAATTACGTCCGGCTGATTAATTAAAATAAAAGAAACCAGATTGAGTCCTGAGGAAACGTTAAGGAAGGATCCGCCGCGTCGTCCGTTGCGCAGATGGAGATAATAGTTAGTCGGGTTAATCGCAAAGTGGTGTTATTTTCTGCCATCAGGAGGCAGGATGAATTATGTCCGGTTAAGTGCTAAAATGTGTTTTCGTTATTATACCTACTATGCTATCGTATCGGCCGGCCGATATGTGGTTTCAAAGATTTCAATGCGACAAGACGTATTATATGGAAGAAAGAGGATCGGACTCGAGTGCCGATATCCTTCGTCGTCTTCCTCACATAACATCAACATCATCTTATTCTTGGGCTTGCCGAGATTGTCCACCACTTTTGTCGGCGACAACGCACTCACGACTGCCGCCACATAAGCAGAAAAAATAAAAATGGCACGAAAAGATATCTTTTGCACTTTTTCGTTCGTCTGGAAATGCAAGTTTGGTGCAGAGGCGACTCGTGAACTGCTTGCAAATAGTTTTACAAAATTACTTAATTATTGGAACGAGTGTAACAGTTACGTACTTTTGCTTATCAAAATGTCGAATATAAATTGTTTCACACTTGAAAATATGTCATGTCTGGAACAATTTGTAATGCAATAATGAAAAACACATATTTACTATGCAGTCTTGTAGGTATTAATTAATGACCAATTATTGCAATTAATTAAAAAAAAAACAAATAAGGGCGATTTTTTAAACTTGATTTCACCAAAGATGTGTAGTTATCAATTTTCTGAGATAAAACAAAGTTGTGCTTTAAAGAAATACGATAATTAAATTTAATGTTCCAACATACATATATTAAAACTTTTCAATACATTTGGGAGACCAGAATATTCTTGAAAGCTCTACAACTTCAACAAACTCCTAAAAATTTTCAATAAACTTCTCAGAAATGTCTAAAAATTTCTCAGTATATTCGAGGGGCTTTCAGATTATTTTTGTAAGTTATGGAACTACATGAAACCCATGAAAACTTTCAAGAAACTTCTCCCAACTTTTGAGAAACCTTTTGAATGTTCTTGAAAGTTTTAGAATTTCAAGAAACTCCACGAGACTTAAAAAAAACTCATAGAAATGTCTAAAAACTTCTCAGCATATTCGAGGGGCTTCCAGATTATTTTTGTAAGTTATGGAACTACATGAAACCCATGAAAACTTTCAAGAAACTTCTCCCAACTTTTGAGAAACCTTTTGAATGTTCTTGAAAGTTATAGAATTTAAAGAAACTCCTCGAGACTTAAAAAAAACTCATAGAAATGTCTAAAAACTTCTCAGCATATTCGAGGGACTTCCAGATTATTTTTGTAAGTTAAGGAACTACACGAAACTCATCAAAACTTTCAAGAAACTTCTCCCAACTTTTGAGAAACTTTTTGAATGTTCCTGAAAGTTATAGAACTTCAAAGAACGCCTCGAAACTTTCAAAAAACTTCTCAGTATATTCGAGGGACTTCCAGATTATTTTTGTAAGTTAAGGAACTACATGAAATTCATCAAAACTTTCAAGAAACTTCTTCCAACTTTTGAGAAACCTTTTGAATGTTCTTGAAAGTAATAGAAAAAAAAACTTCTCCAAACTTTCAAAAAGCGCCTCGGAACTTTTAAGAAACTTCTCAGCAATTAAAATAAACAATAACTGATAAGGGTGATTTAAGGTGTGTAGTTATCAATTTTCTGTAATGAAACAATATAGTGCGTTAAAGAAATATCATAAAAGACTGCTTAAATATAGTGTTCAAATAGGTGTATTTTTTTGCCAAACAAGTTAATACACCACTGGTTTCTTCGAGGATGAAAAACTTCTACATTTTGGCTTTCTGTGGGCTACATACCATATATTTGAAAAGATAATACAACTTTATTAATATCTTCCATTTAACTTTAGGAGGGCAAGGATTTTATACCTAGGTCGTAAATTTCAGTCATAAAAAGACGATATATATATATATATATATATACACGTATATTGACATTATGGTATCGCGAGAATAATGTTGAAAGCAGGGTTTCGAATATATTCTTATTTTAGTTCAATATTCGATATTAATTTGCTGGGTAAAGGCTCTTACCCAATCTTAATCTCAGAGTACTACTACAATGACTTGAAACTTGAAGTGCTTCCCTTATTTGAAATATAAATTGCGAAGTAGTAACTATTAAAGATTCTATTTTGGCTTGGAAAGTCTGAGAGGGCAGTTTTAAGCACAGAGCAATGTAAATCTTTGCTCAGCTTTGGGTTATGGAAATGTAGCACAAAAAATGTTTAAAAGTACCTGAAAATTTTCTAGAACAAGAATAATGATGTATGTGATTGAAATTTTTCTAATGGGAAAGCGTATTTATAATAGAAATTTGAATCCAATTCAATTCAATTCAATTCAATTACTACGTTATAACCGAAAATAATTTATAATTTATTCGAAGCGTGTAATTTTGTGACGAGTGTCCGATTAATTACGGCCATTAAGGAAAACAACCGGTAAAGACACGCCGGATATGTACGGTTACAAATGCACCTACATGTTTTTTGTGTCCTTTTCTTTTTTCGGATAGATAACGACGCGATTGGTGAACGGGCTTCGGGCATGTCGTCGAATATTAATTGTTTATGCATAAATTTACAATAAACGTACATATAATTAAATCGACAACTCTTCTAGACGTACGCTCACATCTGATCTAAAGATAATACCCATACAATACAAACAAACGTACCTGTGTAGGTACGTCTACAATTTTTATTCAATTCGAAAATTTAACGAATAATAAAAACGATGAAATATGAGACGCGGTCATCGGTTTGATTAATGAACGACTTAAATCGAATGGTCGTATCCAATTTATTTTAATAGTAGCCATTTATAGTCCTACCTCACTTGGACATTGGCGTTTTCACGTGATAGAGAGAAAGACGAATCACGTCTCTCCTCTCTAACATTTACAAGCATGAAATTATCGAAATGAACGGTAACATTAATAAATAATTCGAAAGTGAGACACAGGACACAGTCACCTGGAAATACGTCATTGCATCCATCATTAATTCAAAACCGGGCAAAGTTTAAAGTTAATAGAGTCCCGAAGCTGTGTTTTTAGTACTTTAAGCACTCTGAGGCCCTTTTTCGTGGATAAGGGCAAACAATTTGTGTTTATGTCTCTATAATTTTTTTATTTCATGGACGTCGACGGTAATGCATAGTAATAAAGCATAAATCAAAAGGCGAGCTCGTGTGTGCTGGGTGTATGAAGAAGTAATCAGGAATTAGTCAAGTGTAATGATCCCTTAAAAGGGACGTATTAGTCTCTTCGGGATGTCTTTTTGGATGGATTGAAGAGGATGACGGGGGTGTGGAATACGTTATTATTAGAGTGGCGTTCTGGAGAGGGACGATCGACAATACAAAACAACCCTGTTGCGATCTTATCGCTCTACTGGGTTGTGAAATAACGGCATTCGTTTAAATTTACCACCTGCTATACCGAGTGTCCCAACTAATCCTTTAATATGGGATAAAATATTTTTTATTTGAACCAAACAGTAAAAGAAGTGTAAGAACTCTAAAAACTGAAAAACCATAAAGTTTCATGAAATTCACCAAAACCTCCAAGAAACTTCTTCTAATTTTTTAAAAACCTTTAGACTGTTCTTGAAAGTTGCAGAATCTCAAGAAACTCCTCGAAAAATTCAAGAAACATCTCACAATTTTTAAGAAACTTTTTGAATGTTCTAGAAAGTTATAGAACTTCAAGATATTCCTCGAAACATCCAAGAAACTTCTCAAAAATTTCTAAAAACTTTTGAGTACATTCGAGAGACTTCCAGAACTTTGGAACTACATAAAACTTCAAAACTTTCAAGAAACTTCTCTCAATCTTTGTGAAACTTTTAGAATATTCTTGAAAGTTGCAGAACTTTAAGAAACTCCTCGAAACATTCAAGAAACTTCTTTAAAACGTCAATAAACTTTGCAGTAGATTCGAGAGACTTCCAAATTATTCTTGTAAGCCTTGGAACTACATAAAACTCTTCAAAACTTTCAAGAAACTTCTCTCAATCTTTGTGAAACTTTAAGAATATTCTTGAAAGTTGCAGAACTTTAAAAAACTCTTCGAAACATTCAAGAAACTTCTTAGAAACGTCTATAAACTTTTCAGTACATTCGAGAGACTTCCAGATTATTCTTGTAAGCTTTGCAACTACATAAAGCTCTTCAAAACTTTCAAGAAAATTCTCTCAATCTTTGTGAAACTTTTAGAATATTCTTGAAAGTTGTAGAACTTTAAGAAACTCCTCGCAACATTCAAGAAACTTCTTAGAAACGTCTATAAACTTTTTAGTAGATTCGAGAGACTTCCAGATTATTCTTGTAAGTTTTGGAACTACATAAAACTCTTTAAAACTTGCAAGAAACTTCTCTCAATCTTTGTGAAACTATTAAAATATTCTTGAAAGTTGCAGAACTTTAAGAAACTCCTCGAAACATTCAAGAAACTTCATAGAAACGTCTATAAACTTTTTAGTATATTCGAGAGTCTTCCAGATTATTCTTGTAAGCTTTAGAACTACATGAAACTTATCGCAACTTTCAACAACTTCCAACCTTTGCATCAAAAAATATATATAATAAAAGACTAACATAAAATGACGAAGTTCGTATATTATTAAGTTATATACTAAAACGAAAAACATATTAACTTCTACTCAAAAATCAGACCTGACCTGACCTATCTCTGTGTAGCAGTACAATTCACGAATTTTGGCTATAAATTCCGAAAGATGCGGCCTTTACATAGGTACATATTATTGTAATAACATAAACGGTAAACATTAGAAATAACTGCTGCCTCTATTTTATTATTTTATTCTTGTTACGACGATTAATTATGACGAAAATTTATTTATGCAAATCTATTCAAGATTGCTACATAAATAAATAATAATTTGCGTGTCAGCGACGTCCCAGTCTCACTGGGGTTCAGTCCACTAACAAAAACTATTTCACGACCGAATGTAGCGCTAAAATAGTGAAATAAGTTAATCTAATATCTACCTACTTAATATAATACGTAGTGTTACTGCGAGCATTCTGGTAAATTTTTATTTATTAACCACTTCGTGAGATAAAACGGCTGCTCGCATGGAACATGCTACCATGTACATAGGTATATAAGGACTTGTCTGTCCACTTGTCACAACTCGGAGATAAAGTTTTAGTTTACACCGTTTTAGAAATATCTATCTATATCTGTGTTACTACTGCTGAATATTTATTAATCGTGTAGTATTTGATAATTTCACGACACGCAACAATTTCTCATATATTTACGAAAATTTATGGATTAATTCAAGCTCGTATGGTGTAGCTAGGTACTTAAAGCCCTTTCCACAAGAAGCTTCTTGATGCATTTGAAGCTTTATTTGATTAATTTAAAAATTAAATTTTTGGGAAACATTCAGAATGTTTTGGAAAGCTATATAACTTCAAGAAACACTTCTAAACATTAAAAGAACTTCACAGAACTTTAAAAAAACTTCTTAAAACATTCGAGAAACCTCCGGAAAGTTATGAAAGAAACTCCTCGAATCTTTCAAAAAACCTCTCCCAACTATTAGAATGTTCTTGAAAGTTGCAGAACTTTAAGTGACTTCTCGAAACAATCATGAAACATCTCCCAATTTATGAGAAATATTCAGAATGCTTTTGAAAGTTATATAACTTCAATAAACACTTCTAAACATTAAAAGAACTTCACAGGACTTTTAAGAAACTTCTTAAAACATTCGAGAAACCTCCGGAAAGTTATGAAACTTCACGAAACTCCTCGAATCTTTCAAAAAAACCTCTCCCAACTTTTAGAATAATCCTGAAAGTTGCAGAACTTTAAGTAACTCCTCGAAAAAATCATGAAACATCTCCCAATTTATGAGAAACATTCAGAATGTTTTTGAAAACTCTATAACTTCAAGAAACACTTCTAAACATTAAAAGAACTTCACAGAACTTTTAAGAAACTTCTTAAAACATTCGAGAAACCTCCGGAAAGTTATGAAACTTCACGAAACTCCTCGAATCTTTCAAAAAACCTCTTCCAACTTTTAGAATAATCCTGAAAGTTGCAGAACTTTAAGTAACTCCTCGAAAAAATCATGAAACATCTCCCAATTTATGAGAAACATTCAGAATGTTTTTGAAAACTCTATAACTTCAAGAAACACTTCTAAACATTAAAAGAACTTCACAGAACTTTAAAAAAACTTCTTAAAACATTCGAGAAACCTCCGGAAAGTTATGAAAGAAACTCCTCGAATCTTTCAAAAAACCTCTCCCAACTATTAGAATGTTCTTGAAAGTTGCAGAACTTTAAGTGACTTCTCGAAACAATCATGAAACATCTCCCAATTTATGAGAAATATTCAGAATGCTTTTGAAAGTTATATAACTTCAAGAAACACTTCTAAACATTAAAAGAACTTCACAGAACTTTTAAGAAACTTCTTAAAACATTCGAGAAACCTCCGGAAAGTTATGAAACTTCACGAAACTCCTCGAATCTTTCAAAAAACCTCTTCCAACTTTTAGAATAATCCTGAAAGTTGCAGAACTTTAAGTAACTCCTCGAAAAAATCATGAAACATCTCCCAATTTATGAGAAACATTCAGAATGTTTTTGAAAACTCTATAACTTCAAGAAACACTTCTAAACATTAAAAGAACTTCACAGAACTTTAAAAAAACTTCTTAAAACATTCGAGAAACCTCCGGAAAGTTATGAAACTTCACGAAACTCCTCGAATCTTTCAAAAAACCTCTTCCAACTTTTAGAATAATCCTGAAAGTTGCAGAACTTTAAGTAACTCCTCGAAAAAATCATGAAACATCTCCCAATTTATGAGAAACATTCAGAATGTTTTTGAAAACTCTATAACTTCAAGAAACACTTCTAAACATTAAAAGAACTTCACAGAACTTTAAAAAAACTTCTTAAAACATTCGAGAAACCTCCGGAAAGTTATGAAAGAAACTCCTCGAATCTTTCAAAAAACCTCTCCCAACTTTTAGAATAATCCTGAAAGTTGCAGAACTTTAAGTAACTCCTCGAAACAATCATGAAACATCTCCCAATTTATGAGAAATATTCAGAATGCTTTTGAAAGTTATATAACTTCAATAAACACTTCTAAACATTAAAAGAACTTCACAGGACTTTTAAGAAACTTCTTAAAACATTCGAGAAACCTCCGGAAAGTTATGAAACTTCACGAAACTCCTCGAATCTTTCAAAAAACCTCTCCCAACTTTTAGAATAATCCTGAAAGTTGCAGAACTTTAAGTAACTCCTCGAAACAATCATGAAACATCTCCCAATTTATGAGAAATATTCAGAATGCTTTTGAAAGTTATATAACTTCAAGAAACACTTCTAAACATTAAAAGAAGAAGAAACTTTTCAATACATTCGAGAAACTTCCAGAATATTCTTAAATACTACGAAACTTTAAAAAAATTCTTCCAACTTTTGGAATGTTCATTAAACTCATAGAACTCTAACAAACTCCTTGAAACTTTCAAGAAACTTCTCCCAACTTTTGAGATACTTTTATAATGCTCTTGAAAGTTGCATAACTTTAAGAAACTCCTCCCAATTTTCCAAAAAAGTCACAGAATTTTCACGAAACTTCTTAGTAGGCACTTTAGAGACTTATTCATGAAACTCCTTGAAGCATTCATTCAGCTTTTAAGAAACTTTCAAAATATAAATTAAAGTTATGGAAATTTCAGAAACTCCTTAAAAAAGCTATTTAGTGCTTTCGAAAGACTTCCAGAATATAATATTCGTGAAAGTTACGAAACTTCGAAACTCTTTTCACGGGGATTGGGAGCCCCCTTGGTATAATTCAAAACCTTTTCAAAAAAACTTTTGATGTATTTGAAGCATTCCTATTATACTTAGATAATAAAAGGTGATTTGGGGCTTATTAAGGGCTGGGTGTTCTCCTCATGCAATACTAAATCTGAAATTAAATTATTGTAGGTAAATAAAACCAGTTTAGTGTGGCGCTGGAGAGGTGGTGGGTTTTTTTTATAAATACTTTCCCGTCGAAACAAGCGCTCTTCGCTATTTCTGGTCAACACTTTTATGATGGCCATTCGATGTCATTTAATGACACTTTGTTTTCCCGTGTAATAATAATATCACTCGAGAAAATTTATAGTGACTTATTGCAGCTGTAACTCGAGGGCAATATATTTAAATAATTGTCAAATAAAAAAACACTTAATCCTATTAAACGACCGTTTTGTAGTGAAAGTTATAAAAAAGTGACGGTTTGTTTAAAGAAAAATGTTATAGAGCGGTAGTTAAATCATTTTATCATTTCGACTTCCGCTTTTTCGTTGTTTTTTTTTTTTTCGTTTCGTTCGATGTGGGCATCTTCGAATTTGACGATCCAATAAATTTTATTGTGAAAATGTTCATGTCTTTTTTTTTAATGCAAGAACACTCCAACTCAACTCCAACCGTTACGACCGAACAAACACGTCCGAGGTTCGTGAACTAAATTTATCGTTTCTCAGCTCGTTTAGATTCTACCCTCATTATCTAAAACAATGTTGATATATAATCCTTTTTTTTTTGTTCGTCTCTATTCTATGCAAATTAGGTAAAATAATGTGGTTAAATATTGCTAGAAAAAATCAGACCACATATATTTTATTTAATGTTCAGAGTTCTAAACCCTCAACAAAGTTCATTCGACCCCCAATGGTATTAAATAATTGTAGTTTAATTTGTTCACCTTTTTGAGTACTTGTAGAATTAATTACGCTACTGTTCCTTGTTACTTAATAAAGGGTTTATTTAAGGAGTGCATGGCCGAGTGAGTCTCCCCTAAAATTAGTAAACAATCCTTCCACCAATTACCAATTTATTTATCTTTTAAAAATCACCACGCCGCATTCTGCTCATTATTTTTCCAGTTAAACATTACTAATAAACGGACCGGCTGGTGCTTTTAATTATCGTCAAATGTGCAACGTTCGCGCACATAAAATATATTAATTATCCTTAACCGAGACAGTTGGTGATAAAACAGTCGATTGCACGGTCTCATCTACTCCACCCTTGTACCGCCTCCGGGTGGCGATCATCAAAGATACGCCGCCTAGCGAAACCAGCCTTTTGCCGCCCCCCCGACACTAATCATCCTTTTTTCATAGCTCTCATTAGTGATCGTAAACGTTGCCTATCATGATGCCAAACGATCACTACTTCGACGGCAACCATCACAAAAAAAACACAATAATTACCATGTGATCGCGTGCGCCATATACCTACGTACCCTAATTAAAAGAAGAACTTTTTGACAAATTATTTATGAAGATATTTGGTACATGAAAAACTATTTTAAACCGGGCATCGATACCGGCGGCACGAAGCTACTTTAATAAATATTTCTTTTATTTATAACTGAGGCATTTCGTATTTCTCATGCCATTTTCAATCGTACATACCTTTCATTTTTCCACACCAGCAAAATATATAAGTTTTCTTTTATTAAAGTGTTGAACACTCGTGGGAAACAAATGTAGAAATTCTTGTACCTACACCTACCAACCAACCATTAAGTAACAGCCCCATAATATAGATTTTAATGATATTTAGTTTCTTTACTATGAGATGAACTGACTCTGAACTGGGTTTAGATGAAGTACACCATGATTTATACCTTTTTTAGTTTTACAACTCATCTGGTGTTGACAAGACATTAAAAAGACGATTCCTGATAACTTTTTATTACACGTCATTTAATTTTCCACATTTGGAACGAATATTCAGAGTTGTACCTACAACAGGTACGTATTTATTTTAACGCCCGTCGTAAGCAACGCGCGATTTTTAATGTGTAATTAATTTAAAGAAACATGAAATGTAGAGTGATTCCCGGAGGCGATGGGTGTTAAAAAATTAATTGGGTAATTATTTCAACAAACCTACACATTTTTCTATCTACGTACGGTTTCTTACCTTGTTTGATAAACAGACAGTAACGTAAGATATGGGCACTTACCTGAAACAAAACGAAATATTATTAGAAGGGGTTCAAGGGTCGTACATATAAGTATAATAAATATAAATATATAAAAGCTAAGCCCTGCCATTTGAAACTTTCAAGAAACTCTACAGAACTTTCGAGAGACTTCTAAAGTATTCTTGAAAGTTATGGAACTTTTGAGAAACATTCAAAATGTTCTTTCAGAAACTCCTCGAAACTTTCAAGAAACATCTCAGATCTTATAAGGAACTTTCAGAATGTTTTGTAAGTTATGGAACTTCAAGAAACTGCTCAAAATTTTCAAGAAACTTTTCAAAACTATTAAGAAACTTTCAGAATATTCTTGAAAGTTATGGAACTTAAAGAAACTGTTTAAAATTTTCAAGAAACTTTTCAAATCTATTAAGAAACTTTCAGAATGTTCTTGAAAGTTATGGAACTTCAAGAAACTGTTTAAAATTTTCAAAAAACTTTTCAAAACTATTAAGAAACTCAGAATGTTCTTGAAATTTATGGAACTTCAAGAAACTCCTAAAAATTTTCAAGAAACTTTTCAAAACTATTAAGAAACTTTCAGAATGTTCTTGAAAGTTATGGAACTTCAAGAAACTGTTTTAAATTTTCAAAAAACTTTTCAAAACTATTAAGAAACTTTCAGAATATTCTTGAAAGTTATGGAACTTAAAGAAACTGTTTAAAATTTTCAAGAAACTTTTCAAATCTATTAAGAAACTTTCAGAATGTTCTTGAAAGTTATGGAACTTCAAGAAACTGTTTAAAATTTTCAAAAAACTTTTCAAAACTATTAAGAAACTCAGAATATTCTTGAAAGTTATGGAACTTAAAGAAACT
Source organism: Agrilus mali (assembly GCA_029378335.1). Classification (NCBI taxonomy): domain Eukaryota; kingdom Metazoa; phylum Arthropoda; class Insecta; order Coleoptera; family Buprestidae; genus Agrilus; species Agrilus mali. The sequence continues at coordinate 29,009,927 of CM055657.1, read as the reverse complement.
GTTTAAAATTTTCAAGAAACTTTTCAAACCTATTAAGAAACTTTCAGAATGTTCTTGAAATTTATGGAACTTTAAGAAACTGTTTAAAATTTTCAAAAAAACTTTTCAAATCTATTAAGAAATTTTCAGAATTTCTTGAAATTTATGGAACTTAAGAACTCTAAATTTTCAAGAAACTTTTCAAAACTATTAAGAAACTTTCAGAATGTTCTTGAAAGTTATGGAACTTAAGAAACTGTTTTAAATTTTCAAAAAACTTTTCAAAACTATTAAGAAACTTTCAGAATTTCTTGAAATTATGGAACTTAAAGAACTTTTAAAATTTTCAAGAAACTTTCAAACTATTAAGAAACTTTCAGAATGTTCTTGAAATATGGAACTAAGAAACTGTTAAATTTTCAAAAACTTTTCAAAACTATTAAGAAACTCAGAATATTTAATTGGAACTTAAAGAAACTGTTTAAAATTTTCAAGAAACTTCAAACTATAAGAAACTTTCAGAATGTTCTTGAAATTATGGAACTTAAGAAACTGTTTAAATTTTCAAAACTTTTCAACTATTAAGAAACTCAGAATTTCTTGAAATTATGGAACTTAAGAAACTTTAAAATTTTCAAGAAACTTTCAAACTATTAAGAAACTTTCAGAATGTCTTGAAAGTTATGGAACTTAAGACTGTTAAAATTTTCAAAAACTTTTCAACTATTAAGAAACTTTCAGAATTTCTTGAAATTATGGAACTTAAGAAACTTAAATTTTCAAGAAACTTTTCAAACTATTAAGAAACTTTCAGAATGTTCTTGAAATTTATGGAACTTAAGAACTTTAAATTTTCAAAACTTTTCAAAACTATTAAGAAACTTCAGAATTTCTTGAAATTATGGAACTTAAGAAACTGTTAATTTTCAAAAACTATTCAAACTATTAAGAAACTTCAGAATTTCTTGAAAGTTATGGAACTTCAAGAAACTGTTTAAAATTTTCAAAAAACTTTTCAAAACTATTAAGAAACTCAGAATATTCTTGAAAGTTATGGAACTTAAAGAAACTGTTTAAAATTTTCAAGAAACTTTTCAAACCTATTAAGAAACTTTCAGAATGTTCTTGAAATTTATGGAACTTTAAGAAACTGTTTTAAATTTTCAAAAAACTTTTCAAAACTATTAAGAAACTAGCAGAATATTCTTGAAAGTTATGGAACTTAAAGAAACTGTTTAAAATTTTCAAGAAACTATTCAAATCTATTAAGAAACTTTCAGAATGTTCTTGAAAGTTATGGAACTTAAAGAAACTGTTTAAAATTTTCAAGAAACTTTTCAAATCTATTAAGAAACTTTCAGAATGTTCTTGAAATTTATGGAACTTCAAGAAACTCCTAAAAATTTTCAAGAAACTTTTCAAAACTATTAAGAAACTTTCAGAATGTTCTTGAAAGTTATGGAACTTCAAGAAACTGTTTTAAATTTTCAAAAAACTTTTCAAAACTATTAAGAAACTCAGAATATTCTTGAAATTTATGGAACTTCAAGAAACTCCTAAAAATTTTCAAGAAACTTTTCAAACCTATTAAGAAACTTTCAGAATGCTCTTGAAATTTATGGAACTTTAAGAAACTGTTTTAAATTTTCAAAAAACTTTTCAAAACTATTAAGAAACTAGCAGAATATTCTTGAAAGTTATGGAACTTAAAGAAACTGTTTAAAATTTTCAAGAAACTATTCAAATCTATTAAGAAACTTTCAGAATGTTCTTGAAAGTTATGGAACTTAAAGAAACTGTTTAAAATTTTCAAGAAACTTTTCAAATCTATTAAGAAACTTTCAGAATGTTCTTGAAATTTATGGAACTTCAAGAAACTCCTAAAAATTTTCAAGAAACTTTTCAAAACTATTAAGAAACTTTCAGAATGTTCTTGAAAGTTATGGAACTTCAAGAAACTGTTTTAAATTTTCAAAAAACTTTTCAAAACTATTAAGAAACTTTCAGAATATTCTTGAAAGTTATGGAACTTAAAGAAACTGTTTAAAATTTTCAAGAAACTATTCAAATCTATTAAGAAACTTTCAGAATGTTCTTGAAATTTATGGAACTTAAAGAAACTGTTTAAATTTTCAAGAAACTTTTTAAAACGATTAAGAAACTTTCAGAATGTTCTTGAAATTTATGGAACTTCAAGAAACTGTTTTAAATTTTCAAAAAACTTTTCAAATCTATTAAGAAACTTTCAGAATGTTCTTGAAAGTTTTGGATCGTCAAGAAACCTCTCAAAATTTACAAAAAAATCACAAACCTTTTAAGAAAGTTTCAGAATGTTCATAAGAGTTTAAGAGGTTCAAGAAACCCTTCGAAAATTTCAAGAAACTTCTCAAATTTTTTAACAAACTTTCAGAATGCTCTTAAAAGTTATGGAACTTCAAGAAACTACTCAAAACTTTCAAGAAACTTTTCAAAACTATTAAGAAACTAAGAATGTTCTTGAAAGTTTCGGAACGTCAAGAAACCCCTCGAAATTTACAAAAAAATTATCAAAACTTTTAAGAAAGTTTCAGAATGTTCTTAAAAGTTTTGGAACGTCAAGAAACCCCTCGAAATTTACAAAAAAAATTTCAAAACTTTTAAGAAAGTTTCAGAATGTTCCTGAGAGTTATGGAGCTTCAAGAATCCTTCGATAATATCAAGAAACTTCTCAATTTTTTAACAAATTTTCAGAATGCTCTTAAAACTTATGGAACTTCAAGAAACTGCTCAAAACTTTCAAGAAACTTTTTAAAACTATCAAGAAACTTTAAGAGTGTTCTTAAAAGTTTTGGAACGTCAAGAAACCCCTCGAAATTTACAAAAAAAATTTCAAAACTTTTAAGAAAGTTTCAGAATGTTCTTGAGAGTTATGGAGCTTTAAGAAACTCCTCAAAATTGAAGGAAAACTTTTCAGAATATTCCTAAAACTTGTAACAACTTTCAAGAAACTTCTACAATTTTTTGAGAAACTGCTAGAACATCTTTGAAAATTATGGAACATGGATTTGAGAAGACCTCAAGAGTTATTTAATTTTGTCGACCTGTTGAACATTTTGGAAAAAATTAAGTGAAGAATCGTTATTCTTCGATCACTGCATCGTTATCATTTTATGATTTTGGGCCAGGTCAAATTAAATATTGTACAATGATTAGTGTACGTATAATAAGAGTTAAAAATAAAAGTATTGGCGCAGCGCACAGTTACGGTCCGAAAGCAATCTTGGCTGATTATTTCGATCAAAGTATAAATCACCCGGTAGGAGGGCACCGTTGCGGTATGATGCCTGGACGACCGGCGCGGTCTTTGCTTTGCTTTGCAAAAGGATAGACGCCATGAAGCAACAATTTAACGAATTTCGTGATTGAATCAGAACACAGGGAGCAAAGGGGCATTTGTATGTTAAAAATATAAAAAACACACTTGCAAAACGCTCAAATGGCAAATAATTCTGCAGATTCTTATTAACTTTATCTATTGGAGATAAGTAGAATATCTTCAGGTGCAACAGTTGACGTTGCGCACAGCATTCGTATCATTGTTTCGGCATTTGGTGACAGTTTTATTATGAGTGGCGTTCGGTACCTTTTTGCACCATACAGTCCGACTCCTCGTATACAAGAGTCGTCGTGGTAACGAAGCCCGTGTGAAAAAGCGAAACGAATAATTTAAGGCTAACTAGGTCCAAGTTCCAAGGTGAAGAAGAACGCGGGATCGGACAAAAAGCGGTCGGATGGTGAAGAAAATTCGAGCTGGTAGGCGCTCCGGAATGGACGAAATGCCCGGCAAAAAGGTCCGCGACGGCTCCTTTTTCTGCGACCGGCGAACAAAATTGCTCGCGTACATCGGATCCCCGTCTATCCGACGAGAGACCAGATTGAGACCTAAATGTGACCACAAAACACCCCGAGTTTTAAATTATTGACCGAGGAGGAACAGATTAATTGAGCATATAAATACGCTTTAATACTTTCTGTTATGGCCGGAATGATTGAAGTCCTAATAAAATGTATCGTGCATAACTATCAATTGTCTTGACGGTAGGTAGGTACATCTTTGTTAATATCGTTCACCACACCGTTTTTGGCTTCTTCTCAGTTTATCGTTATAAAAACGCATGACTTGGTTATATTCGGTAGGACGAAGGGAAATCATCCAAACAAAAAAATCAGGTGTTTATCATCCCAACGGATAAATTAGAGAATTATTAGTCTTGCAGTGTACTCAATTGGATCATCCTCTCTACAGCGTGGACCGTACACTTTGAGATTTTAGTAGAAATTCTCTTCAGATATAAATAATTATTTTTTATGAATCAATTTTGTACCTACGTTGAGAATTATAATCAACTTTAATGGATGTAATGGTGGGTGTTAATAGCGTCACATTTTATTTCTGTTTTGGACGACACAATTTGTATTCAAATCAGGTTTAAGCGGATTTAATTATCTTTTGCATTAGTCGATAAAATTTTTTGTTTGGTTCTAAAAGTTGTCTCTCGGGACCTTTTCACCATTCTTCTGTCCGTTCGTTTTACAAGCATCTGTTGACACCAACATGATCTATCGACCCGGGTGAGCTCTCTCGGCTCTGCCTGCCGCTTTCTACTTTTATTTTCCTTTTGCAGTGCTGATGGCTATTCCTTTTTTCCCGTATCTGGGTTTCCATTTATGTATTCAGTCCATTGTTTTCTGATATCTCCGGCAAAACAGACAACTCGGCCGGTCACTTTGCTTTTCTAGACTGCAAACTTGCAACCTGCTTCCCTTTTTTTTCCATTCAAATACGTATCTTGATTTTTCGAGGCGGCTTGTTATTTAATAACTTAACGACTCCTAATTAACATTTAACATTTTTTATATCGGCCGCGAATAAACGATTTTTTAAAGCCGATTTTATTATATATTTATATATTGAATCATTAAATTTTAAGACGGTTTCGCATGCGTTATGGTTATTAGCGGTCTTGGTACGCGAATCCAGCTGCGACTATAATGGTTATTACATAAGGAATAATATAAAATTGGTAATGATGTACGTGCTGCGGCCCGATTAAGTAAATAAAAAATGCCCGGAATGGCGGCAGCAGGATGAGCCGAGGGGGGCGGTCCGGGCGTCCGATTGTTTCCCCTGCCGTTCACAGCGGAGCGCTTTTGTTTTAAGGTCCCGCCACATGGGGCACCGCAACCAAGTACCTATATTATACTCGTGGTCGTTATCATCGTCATCATCAACGTTGGTATCCGATCTCTTCCAGATGAGAAGAGAACGGGTCGGTCCACTGAGCTCAGCATAAAAATGGAACTTTGGAATCGTCAGAAAATTATTAACCATATGGTAGGTAGTAGGTACTTGATTGAATTGGACACTTACGACTTTTTCTGTTGTTCTGGGTGGTCACGTTAGCATTTTGTCGGTTTTTATAATTAAAATATCAGCCAAGACAAAATTAATTAATATTTGTTCATGACTCACTACACCACATCACATAAAATCTAATCTAATGCCAACTCTAATAAAATTGAGCATCAATCAATTTTATGCATACAAATCCGCAACCTTACTGGTGAAAACGTCTCTCTGTCTGGTGAATATTATAATACATACATACATAGTTGTATTAGGCCTAGGCTTATTATTTTCAGTATTATTTTTCATTTCAATAGGCGATATTCACGTCAGAGACCATCAAAGTGACAAAGACACATAAAAACGACCTGGTGTGTGTGTTAAAAACTATAAAAACAAAGAAATATTATGCAAACTGAATGAATGAAGCATCGATAACGGTTTTGAATAACGTTTAGAATTCTTTCCCACGTGAATAATTGGCCAACACGACTGTGGTCCAGCTACTTTCAATGAGAACTTGAAACATAATCTTACTTTATTCGGTTCAGATTTCTTATTTTTTTATGACCGACTGTGTCGTCTAAAAATTATGATACTTCTGCGCTTCAATAATTTACAGACACAAGATCTTCTGATAACATTTATATATGGCTAATATCCATGAAGATAATTTCGCATAATTTGAAATAAAAAAGAAATGATTTCATTTTATTTAAGAGATGAGTGAAACTTTGACGGACATCCTAAAGTTGGGTTTGCCAACCTGAACTGGCCACAAGACGAAAGGTTTTTTTTATCAGGGGTTAACTACCCATTTTAAGTATCGATGTAAAGTAAAGTACCTAAAACAATATGTGCCCATGTATTGCACGTTCGTAGGTAGAACGAATGCCTATTAAAATACGCACCGTTTGTTCGTTCGATGTGAAATAATGAGCCAGTACGGTTGTTTAGTTAAGCAGAATGAACGTTTACATTCATTAGGAATCCGATATCCCCCGGCGATAGGAATTCACGACGCTCAACATTGCTGACTTGACTCTAGCTAGCTCTTCCACAGTAATACCTGAGGAAACCGCAACCACAGTTGACTGTGGTGGCTCGGTTTTACTGTGGAGTGTAATGCTTTTTGTTGGCTTTATCGTTTACCAGCCTACATAAATAAATAAATAAAATCACGAAATCCTCACTGACCTGATGGGAATAGCAGTTGTTGAAAGTAAATAAGTAATAACCAGGAAATCAATTAATTTAAAGATTCATGCCATTAGAATCGGGTGTCTAATAATATAAATCCTAATTATAGTAAAATTGAAGTGCAAACGAGTGATATGCAAAAAGTTGAGTGCTCACATTTTTAAAATTTTAAAAGTAGAAACTCAACATCTGAGAATGTAATAGTTGCACTTTGAGTAAAGACTCAGATCATCATATTTCTTCATGAGAGTTTTGGTTGCTCTTTTGAATACTTTAAAATATTGGGTTTCCTGAGAATCTTGGCGAATTTTGAATAGCAACTCAGACTTTTCTATGAATGAAATACATGAAATACTCCGCTTGCACTTCATGAAAATTTTGTTTCTCCTTAGGTGTCAACTCATCATCGATCATTATAAACGTTCATGGAAGCCTTTGGTTGAACTTCAGAGTATTTTCAAAAACATTAGTCTATTCTTGAAAACCTTGCCTCTCTTTTAGGGGCGACTCAGATCATTGTAAGCCTCTCTGAGAGCCATGCGTGAATTTCTGACTACTCTTATAAATATAAGTCTCCTGTTAAGGATCTTAACACATCTTGAATGTCGACTCAGATCCAAAGGTGAGAGTCTTTGCTCGAACATATGAATACTCTCGAAAATATGAGTCTTCTCGAAAATTTTCCTTCTCCTTGAGGGGCGACTCAGATCATTGTAAGCTTTTCTGAGAGCCTTGTGTGAATTTCTGATTACTCTTATAAATATGAGTCTCCTGTTAAGGATCTTATCACATCTTGAATGTCGCCTCAGATCAAAAGGTAAGAGTCTCTACTCAAACATATGAATACTCTCGAAAATACGAGTCTTTTCTCGAGAATCTTCCTTCTCCTTGAGGGGCGACTCAGATCATTGTAAGCTTTTCTGAGAGCCTTGTGTGAATTTCTGATTACTCTTATAAATATGAGTCTCCTGTTAAGGATCTTATCACATCTTGAATGTCGCCTCAGATCAAAAGGTAAGAGTCTCTACTCAAACATATGAATACTCTCGAAAATACGAGTCTTTTCTCGAGAATCTTCCTTCTCCTTGAGGGGCGACTCAGATCATTGTAAGCTTTTCTGAGAGCCTTGTGTGAATTTCTGATTACTCTTATAAATATGAGTCTCCTGTTAAGGATCTTATCACATCTTGAATGTCGCCTCAGATCAAAAGGTAAGAGTCTCTACTCAAACATATGAATACTCTCGAAAATACGAGTCTTTTCTCGAGAATCTTCCTTCTCTTTGAGGGGCGACTCAGATCATTGTAAGCTTTTCTGAGAGCCTTGTGTGAATTTCTGATTACTCTTATAAATATGAGTCTCCTGTTAAGGATCTTATCACATCTTGAATGTCGCCTCAGATCAAAAGGTAAGAGTCTCTACTCAAACATATGAATACTCTCGAAAATACGAGTCTTTTCTCGAGAATCTTCCTTCTCCTTGAGGGGCGACTCAGATCATTGTAAGCCTTTCTGAGAGCCTTGCGTAAATTTCCAAGTACTGTTACAAATATGAGTCTCCTGTTAAGGATCCTGTCATCTCTTGATAATCGACTCAGATCTTTGTTATGCATAGATGAGGGTCTCTGTTTTAACATCTAAGTACTTTCAAAAATATGAGTCACTTCTTGAGAACCTTGTTTCTTCTTGAGGGACGACTTAGATCATTGTAAGCCTTGCATGAATTTCTGAGTACTCTTCTTGGGTACCTTCTGTCTCCTTAATGGGCGACTCAGATCATTGGGTGCCATCCTAAGAGCCGTTGCTTGAACTTCTAAGTACTCTTACAAACATGAGTCCCTTCTTTAAGGTCTTGTCGCTCACCCCTTGAACATCGACTCAGTTCTTCTTACGCATAATAATAATCTCTGCTTGCTCAATTAAGGAATCTAAGATTTTTATGTATTTTACATGGGATACGACAATCAATTCTGCAAAACTCAACTCAGTGGCGATAGTATAAGCAGGCACAGGCAATACGTATTTTCGTACCTTTTACGTTTTGTTGCATCGACGACGGACGGTCACTCGTCGGCTTTTGTTGCCAGGCCTCGGGCGTATATAGCGAATATTGAAATAAATGATAATCATCTCATTACGAATTCACGTTCGCGTTCACGTTGGTAGTTTCAGGCTGCGCGCGGAAAAGAATTATAAGAGAGAGAACAAGCCGATGCGGTGTAAGCGTATTGTGTGTGTGCGTATACACAGTTATATACTTAGTAGGTAGGTTATTGTAAGTGGGCAGGTTGATTGGTAGGTAAATTGCTGAATCGGCTTTCTGAACGATTATTATTATAATATTTTGTTGTTGCCATCGCCAAAGGAATCGCTTTATTTCTTCTCATTTCCAATACCATTCGCAAACACAACACTCATCGTATCTATTATTTCGTTTTTCTTTGTGCAAATTTATCCTTAAGGACTTTTTGGAAATAAAAAGCTTCCGGTTATTATTAGCTGATGGGCATAAATTTGAGTGTCTGGTGATTTTCTTGTTGCTTTCTAAGTGCCCACTCAGGTGTATGCATGCACTACTTACTGAGTGGCATTAGACACCCTAATATTTGAGAGATCCCACAAAATATAAGTTGGTGGTGACCGTCGTGAAATCCCACGCTGTCTTTTAGTGCCAGTCCGTGGGGTACAATTGTGCCATCGTACCGAAGGAACATACATTCATATAAAGTTGAGAAGGGGCCCGCGGGTTTGATCGTCTCCCGTCCGCAAGTCCACAACACACGCATCATATTATACACAAAAAGAAACGTCCAGATTGTGGAGCACATGTGTGTAAGTACATACAGGTAAAGTTGGCGCCACCAGGACCCGCCGTGCCGGTCGGAGAAGACCCGGGTGACCGCCCGTCGTGCCGTTTGAGTTCGATATTTCGAAAAGACAACACGAGAACTCCGCCACGACGACTACACTCTCACAGAGGCATCGTCCGTCCGTCAGGCACGCACTACGATCCATAATAACTAATAAAAATATCTTTCCTAATATTTATAATAACAAACATTAAATGCCATCATTGTTCGTCAAGAGAGCAATGGTCAAAATTTTTTGTTTTGTCAAATAGTAATTTAAGAACCCAATGTAAGTTATAGATACAAAAGGAGTCCCTTGTGTGAGTGAGGTCAGTCGAACGACGATCGCTTTTTGTGAAATATTCCTTTTTATTTAAATTGTTTGTTTGGGTCGTCCACGCGTCAGTCGCGAGCCTTCGTGTAGGTGTCAAAATATCGCGGGAGGGGGCTCTTATTGTCCACTTAGCATCAACTAAAACTGGTCCTCATCATCAACAGGCCGGCCGGTAGTTGTTGGCAAAGTAGGTGGAATACAAATAATGGCATTGTTACCTTTCCGTATTTCTTTTATCTCGTTCTTGTCGGACAGCCGTGAAATTTGGGAACTGCTGGAACCCCCTCCGACCGGGACGATGTCTCAAAACGGACTCTCGTTGTCCCCGCGGGGATCTTCGTTGTTCGCCGTTGGAGCCCATTGTGAACACGTCAAGACGTTTCCAACTAAGCCCCGTAAACTATCTTTATTATGGCGTTTTTGTTGCTCGTTATGGCGCAAAGGTAGGATAGAAATTGAAATTTGACGCAACATAATGCTAGGATGGTTGGTGGTGGCGCTTCTACAGGTGCACTTCGAAAAATATCTTTTCATGTTTTCATTTTTTTTTTCACCCCATGTTGTTTTAGCTCAGAAAATTGAATGCATTTAAAAAAAAAATTTAGGGTTTCGTACCTCCACAGGAACAAAACGGAACCCTTATAGGATCATTATGTTTTTTTTCTCAGGAACACGTGGAGGTATTATTAAGTTTAAGTAACTCCCAAGGGAATCAAAGCTTTGTATTGTATTATTCATATACATAATTATGATAGTGAAAATCACCCAGGTGCCTAAAGGACGAAGATTTCGATCGCTTTACTATTTTAAGACACCCCGTACAAAGAATGCTATGCGTGTACCTAAATAAATCACAGCTTCTGTCTTCTTCGTATTTTTTAGCCTGTTAAGGATATGCTACACGCTGATATGGGTAGCGGCATACTGTGGGCGGTCTTAATTGTTAAATTATGGAAAACGATGCCCATTTTTCAGTGCTTTGCTATGTAAATGACGTCCAACAAAACCTCTCAAGGTAAAACAAACAATAACACCATCGTACAGTGACGACAATCATTGTTCAAGAAGTCTTATAATTACACCTACTGGTGATAAATAATACCTAATGGATCATTTCCATCATTTTCATTGTTTAGGTAATCAGTAGGGTTTTCAAGAAATCCCATCACTGGGAAGAATTACCTTCTTGATGATAGCAGATGTCCTCAGAGTTGCCTCATAATTTATAGCAATTTGAAAATATTGTTTGAGAATTTTAGGTTTATTAAAAGGGTGCAGGACAACTGGTCACACTTCTGAGGCTGTACTCACAAAGTTAAACCGATTATAATTTAAAAGGCCATTAAGAACGTCGTTTGGCGATGTTTTATGTGGCAAAGGACGAGAAATCGTTTGGTACTTATTCCAACTATGTTACGTCCTGTTGAATTCTAATTTGTGTGTTTCAACGCAACGGTACACGGGGTCTTTCGAAAAATTTATTGCCCTTCTCGTTTTGAGTTATTACGGGTATGTGACCGCAGTGGTTTCGGCTGATTTTTTGATGAAATACACGATAAGAGACTGGAGAGAAGGAATCCTCATTAAAATTTAAAATACTTAAAATATTCCACCCGGCCAGGCCACGTCGTCCATGTCCTCCACTACGATACACCACGAAATAGTATTTAGGAATATTTTATAGCCAAACTGTTCATTTTTTTTAATTAATTACTAAAGAGTTTGAAACAAATATATTTAAAATAAAATTTGGCATCTATGTACTTAAAATATGTAGATTATTATGGATTATTAAATTTATTCAGATTAGTCGGCTGAATCGTTAAATATTTCGTTCGGTAGGACGTTCAAAACCATTAGGAAAACAACTAATAATTAACTACCATATACCTGCAAGAACCGATACAGTATTAATAACCCTAAACGGAAGCCGTCCCACTCACTCACTAGGTTGTTGGTTATAATACAAAGTATGATGAAGTTATTGAGCTATCGCATTAGGCAAAGAAGAGAGGACAGCCAGGCAAATATTTACACAATCCTTGTAATATGGAAAAATGACGTGAAATTAGGAACGGACCACCCGTGCAGCGAAACAAAACTGTTCGACCCACAACGAGCCATTGTATTTAATGCTCTTTTTCTTCCTTTCATTCTTCCTACCTGCTGATGTGATGTGGTTGACGGTAAATTGCGAACAGACTGCCTTCATATAATAAGTACGTACACAGGGTGTTTACAACATCTTCCACCCACCCAATCACGTATGCAATCGGTTATCCCACAAATAACTCAAAGATTTAATCGTTTGAAAGACGTGAATATTTGCAGGTTGCCTCATTATTTTCAATGGTATTTTTTTTTTCGAAAACCAGAGAAAACACTTGGTATATAATTGTAGTTTTTACGGTAGATATCATATGAGAGACCATGCGATGATGGTGCCACGGTGGAGACCCATTATGGGCCGCTCCTCGTTACTCTAATAAATTGGTGGGTGGACGACAGACAGGCCCAGCGGTGAGTAGAACAAGCGTGACCTCTGCCAAAACGGTTTATTCTCAAACATTAATCAAATTCTTAATCGTTATCTTCTGTTTGTATCTACTACTCACATTTAAAATAGACGGGAGCAAAATCTGGCGGAAATACACGGCTCTTTACACAAGTTTTGTGATATACCAACCCACAACGATTTTAACAATAGTAATATCAGAAAAGTCAACACAACTTTGAAAATGAACGGAATCCAAGAAGCGCAACTTTTTGGTCCTTCGAGCCGGATTATTACTGCACTGCTGTATGTGAATCCATTGGATAAAATCTCGAATCTTTTGGGGCACTCCCGATTCCCGAATCCATCCTCAGAACAAATTAACACCGGGTTACATGTGTGGCCACTCGTAATCATCACCTTTCGTCATTTAAATTACACAGTGTGTTCTCGTGCAAATCGTGAGCAGGTCCTGTGTATGTGTGTGTCCGGCGTTTGCAATTAATTTCGAAAACGAAAGCCGTCATTTTGCGCTCACTTTTATAATAATATACGGGTTTCAATTCGGACGAAATCGAAATATGGGTACGGTGGTGTTTCGCTCCTCGTCTTTCATTTTGGACGTTCGGGATGTCTGGAAAGAGGGAACGAGACGGAAACACGAAAACGCTCTGTCCAGGTCGTCTTCGTCTTCTTCCTTCACGTTGTGTCGACATCGTGATTGGCGTACACGCACGCAAATCTTCCTCGCTGTAATAAGTCAGCGCTGAACGAAGGCGCCTAATAACAGTCTCGAGGATTTTAAATATTGTTTATTTAAACCGCCACCTGCCACGAAATACGATCGTTTTATTTTATTACGTAGAGTCATGATGACGGTATTCGCAATTTTCTGAACCCCCAAACACTCGGTATATTTTATACCTATGGAGTTAGATTTTTAAGCCCGGTCGCCGCTGTTCTGACTCCCGCTGTTCCCAAAGTGCTCCTCGTACTACACGTATGGTACCTATTTGCCTTTCGATGGGAAATATGCACATAAATCATTTCTGAACGTACCGAAATCAGCCGGTCACTTTTTGATCTATACTCCTATAATCATTCAAACTGAACGAAACGTACGGGATCGTCTAGATCGATCGACGTAATCGATATTTTTTGTGAGACGTACGTAGGTACGTCGGAAAAAATTACTCGTTGTTGTCAAAGAAATTAATAAATCGTTATTATTAATTACAGCCATTTTTATTCTCTTAAAGATGCCTACCTATAAGTAGACAATGGTCCATTTTCTCTATCTTAGATGGAAAGGCAAATATGTAATAAGTAATAAGCAAATTAGGGGGATGTGTTGTGTATTTCGCCATAGGTCCACGGAGCGATATCCGAAGATGAAGGATTTTATTCTCGGCCCCACCTCGAGCAATCTTTTTCAATTAGTTCGAAGGAAGACTATCAATTATGGTAAAGCAGGCAGCAGGCAAACAACCAACGGCCCGGGGCCGCAATCCATACGGACCGATTATGGGCATAATTTATAACATAATTACAGGTCGATTGTGACAGGGTGTGATGGTGGTAGTGGCCCGATTATTGGTTGACAATTGACCATCCAATATCCAATAGTTATCGATGTTTTAAATTTAAATTTAAAAATTCTGTCCCATTTTTGTATAGACAAATTTTCTACATGCAAATGCACCAAGACGAAGAGAAATATGCAGTGGCTTTTTAAATAAAAATAGAAGCAATAAATTACCGAGACATTCCGGCGGTTTAGTTTGCATTTATGCCTCCACGTCAAAACAATTACGTCCTACTCACAAGAGCAAAATAATTCAGCACGTGTACGTTAATGAATATTGTAGGCAATTAACGTAACAAGCAAAAAAATTAATATTTTTTTTTGCAGTGTTATTTTAATAACTTTTATTTAATAATAAATAATAGAATTTGTGATTTACACCTTTCCATTCACTAATACTTAGAGAGAATAATTTCATTAGTTTAATTGAACACCTGATTTATTGCTTCTCGTTTTCATTCGATTGCTTGCGCCTTTCAAATTCAAATGCTCGTCCATGGAAATCGGTCATTAAGAAACAATAATAAAATAAACGTTTGTAGCCTTTATGTTACGCTAATAATGCTTTACCATAATTGTAATTCACCCACGGTCGCGTAATATAGATACGTTTGTACCGTTGTCATCAAACGTCACACTTTATTTTTAATCCGATTAAAAAACCTTCATCTACTTACTGACTTAAGAGTTTTAATTACTTTTTGAAGTAATAATCCGTTTCGGTAATTATTAGAGATTATTTTTTTGATAATATTTTAACCATCAGTGTGCGCCGTCCCTGGTTTTAATCGGCCGAGAAATTCTACTTATGGAGAAGGAGGAGATGAAGGGGTTTTCGTGGAGGCATGCCCCTCGTGCACGTCTGTCCGTCCGTCCGCTGCCCGTGATTTACCGACGTTTATAAGACTATATGTATGCAACAGGTAAATAGCCCCAGGGATGTATCACATATTTATTCACTGCTCATAAGTACCTCTGGATTATTTATTCGTTACTTTTAATTCTATTTGCTAACCGCCCGTCCACTGGCTTAGCATAATGTGAAGGGTCTACGTGGAGTTATTTTATACCAAACAGCAGGATTTTAAATTATAACGATACGACTCGATATGAGTGAGTTGTTTAAGAAAGTATAAAGCAGTTCGATATGCCCTTAAAAGACTCACCCTTACAGGCCAGGATTTACATGAGAACATTTGGGACCTGTGCCCAGGGTCAAAAAGAACAGGAACCCTAAATAAATTAATCAGAATGTTCACATCTTTACAATAACAATTGAAGTATTATTAAGTCCCCCTCCCACTTTATTAGTGGTGCCCATGGGTCCCATGACTGTTAAATTCGGCCCTGCCACCCCAAATTGTTTTTATTATTGTTTCAGATCAATCGAAGCTCTGAAGACGGCTTAAATGACGAGACGTCGTCTACAAACTTAACTGCTGCATTACCAGCTACCTACTTTCAATAAAAAAGGAATTTTCCCCGCTTTATGCACTACCTTCGTTCAATTAAATATGCTAATCGTATGTTTGAGTGTCGCTGAGACTTTAAATTGCTCTAAATTTCCCGTACTAAATGAAGGTAACAAACAAATGTAAATGTAGTAAGTACCTAACGTAAAAAAAGTGTAAAACTGGAACGGCTATGTGGTGCGGTGCAATACGTTGCAGTTTCGTTCATTAACATTGCCGTATCGCTCGTTAAAAATTAAAAATATACCGACTAATGTATGCAAATTTCTGTTTGTTTTTGTCTCGAGCACTCCTCGCTTGTCTCAACCACTTTATGCTCGCATAAATTAAACGCCACTTTTCAATACACACAACCGCGAACCCCAGATACACAATGTACAGTCACCATTCACAATATTGAAACATTTTGGACCAACTAAATATTTCTCAATTAATATCTTGTATATACCTACGTAACTTTGTAATTCTTAGTTACGTATGTAATTAGTAAAAATTTAAGAATATTTTGGACAAACATAATATGGCAAGATACCGCGAAGCATGACATTTTTATTGATAGGTATATTTTAATTAATTACGATACCAATCATATTTCATACAATTTATTAGTTTTAAAATAAATTAAAATTAAGTGAAGAAATGTGAGGGTCCAGGGCTTTTTGTACGGTATGTACATCCTTTGTTCCTGTTACTGTACAAGTATAATGTGTGCATAGCCATTATACGTTGCTTATTGTTAATAGCTGGGTATAATAGGGCCCGATCAAGAACCTGTCTCGGTTAAAACAACGATCGATGTTATCGTTTCGAAGTTTATGACTTTGCCAACTCAAAAAAAATCATAAACGACTAGATATGTACCTAAAATTTGCTGACGACATTTTCGCAGCAAAAGGTTGCACCACATAACAATGAATCATATTTATATTTACATTTATAATGGCATTTAGCCTTACATTATTTTAAATTAAAACCAATTTAGTGGAACGACATACTCCGGAATAAAAATTGAATCGAGATTGAAAATATTAATATCAATAAAAATATATCTTCGTAAATTGATTTGAAATGAAAAGAACAAGTACAAATGGTAAAGTAGGTGCGTAAAGAAGTGGAAGTGGTAGGTTAGTTAAACAAACGGTATATATGAGCGTTTGTGCTTACCCCCCTGGGGGTACCGTGGCGACGGCGGTGTCCGATACGCGCGTTCTACACTCTGCTCCCCCAGAGGGTCGACCAATTATCCGGCTGCCCGCGGAGAGACCGACTCCACGCTGGCGCACCTCACCGCAGAAGGAATGCATTTTAAATACACTCACGTATAATATATATGTACATACATATCTATATGATTCTCTTTGGGTAAGTTTAATATAGAATGATATACCGGGTATAGAGAACCAGGAAAATCATTTTTAAGCTCCTCATTTTACCGCAATTGGTAAAGTAAATCATAAAATTCAAGATTTTTTCAAAAATTTGACACTAAGCTGTAACATTAATGACATCATTAGAGTCTGAAAAAATCTGCATACATTTTGCCTGAGGCTAGTGGCGCATCGACTGTAACAAGAGATGGTACCTGATCGTTTCAAATAAAATTCTTAGAAGATGCAATTCACAACAACACTTTTTTTTCATTTTTGTCACGAAAATTTAAATCACACGGTATAATTTTTATTTAATTAGCATAATAATAATTGAATGTAATCTACTTTTAGATTATGATATCAAAATTTTCAATTTTATGATTCACCTTATCAATTGCGCTCCCTTGCGGGAAAATGCGAAGCTTAAAAATAATTTACAAAATTTTCTCATGGCTTCATTCTATACCTAGTTTTTATGTATGTTTTTCCAAAATTTCATAAACTACATAATTGCTAAAATTCGGGCGAACAACATTATAAATTGCGCCACTCCTAGTTATTTTAATGAAGACAATTTTACAACTTTAATACATGCAACTAATATAACTGTTTTAATATACACATTAATTTATTTTGCAGACGTGTAAAGTTGCATCTTTTATAAATAACCGTTTAAAAAAATAGAAAAGGTAATTGGCACTTACCTCTGTGTCGATCTTTTTGAATTCCTCGTCCTCTTCGTCGATTTCGAAATAAAGTTCGGCAGTAGTGATCGAGATCATTCCATTGGCAACAACTCCGGGCGCAATTAGCTTAGCTTTGGTGCTGATATTTACTGGACCTGCCAAAAAACACAAACAATTACATTTCAGACATTCTAGTCGGTTCACAGTTCATGACAACATGAAAGCATACCGCGAATGTCGAACACATGTTCGTTATTTCATTCTCGTGGGTCAAGATCGAGACACTTACCGGTCAAATCTGTGTCCAACTCCCTATCGTCCGACATGAGTTCCGCGTCGTCCATCAAGTCGGTCGATTGTTGTTGCTGTTGATGGGTCCTGGTGGCTGCCAATTGGGAATGAAACTCTTCTTGGGCCTGTACACAAAACTACATTTTAAATACTGTACTATGTATGACATAGGATTTTTTACCTGAAGAATTGCATCCTCCGGCGCTCCGTGTTCAATTGCAGCCTTAAGGGTGGCTTCTGGATGCGTTGAGCCCAAGGGGTTGTGAACAAATCGTTTTCTACGTCTTGCGTCATCTTCCCAAGCGTCGAGTTTCCAGAACTCATTTAATCTGCAACAAATTAATGATTTAATTAATTGATTAATTTATAAAGAAAAGCAATAGCAAAAGTTAATTGACTTACTGGGCAGCCACTGGATCCATGTATCCCCACGCCCCGTGCTTATTTGACATAATGTTACGAACTTTTTCCAAAAGTTTGCTGGCAATCACGTTGTCCCTTCTTCGGGCAGCAGTTATTAAGTGGTCGCACATTCTCTCTTCTTCTTTTCTATCCAGTAAAGTTTGGGCACATTGAGACTAAAAATCAAACAATAAATTTACATTATACACGAGTAAAAAGAATAGTTCTTACCTCAAAGTCGGCGTGTTTAAGAACATCGTCAGCTCTCATCCTGTTCAGTATAAATTCAGCCTCGTTGGCAACTCGAACTATATGATCTTTCATGGCGTGCGAAAGAAGTCGTCCCTCATTAATTAGTTCTATAAAAGCAAGTCCTGCGTGTTTCTGCAAGGAATTTTGCCATTCTTGAGAGCACAACAGCATCACCAATTCGACAACCGAAGTGCTGTTCTTAAATGTTGTGAGTCCCTTTCCTTCCATGAGCAGTTCCTGACCATGCGAACCGACCAACGTTTTCGACAGGAACGGAGCAAAGTCGACCATTATTTCACGTAGAAGAGGACAAACTGACCCCAACGCCATTTCCAACTTTTGCGTTAAAGATGCTTCACGAGAAGGCGTTGGAATTGAAATATGGTCAACAACGAGATTGTTCATTGTCAAGTCTTCAGCCCGAACATGACTAGACGTTTGAATTATATTTTCGGGGACTCGAACTACTGAGATATTGGAATGTGGTTTATCACCTCGCTGTTCCATCGTTTGAATGTTACCTTCAATATCTACGTGACCATGGGACGCGTTTCGGACGTTTCGGGGGTCTTCTTTACTGGGAGTGTCTGAATCTTCTTCGTTTAAATTAATATCTGTCCAATTTTCGTCGTTCGTTTTATTATCTTCGATTTCCAAACTAGGTTCTACGTTGTTAGTCTCAGACGATTGCACTGATCGAGTTTCTTCGATTGAGTCAATGCTCTAAAGAAAATAGAAACTGTTAAACATTCAAATTAAATAGTTGGCAGAATTTTAGTGTTTTAATTTATCAGGCAAACTTATTGTACATACTCTAAAAATTCAAACATTATCACTGTATAAAAACTTCTCAAAAATTTGCACTTCTATACATTCTAATGAGCATGCCGTTAATTATTTATTATACAATGCAAACACACACATGACAGTAAAAAGAACCTGAAATTTTCTATAGGTACATACACACATGAACTAAGGTAACTAATAAAACTTGTATTCCGTCATCAGCATATTATCTAAATCCGTTTGAACGGAATACAAGTTCTATTCTATTTTTTAAAACAAGAAAACGTGATAAGTACAATTTGAAATGTTGCAGATAAAATATTTACAAAAACTGTACTTAAAACGATCAGGTTTTAATTGCGGAAATTACCTTCCGAGCACGAATATTTTCATGAGTTCGAACATGCTTCGTTCCTTCCAGAGAATAATCTACAGTTACAGAGTACCCACGTCCGAGAGAGGGCCGCTGCCTAGAGCTAACCTGTTAAGAGCGTGCCCAGTGCATGTTAGTAATATGTTAGTAACCATAAATAAGTCATGTATCATAATAAAAATTAGTTTATTTTTTAGATAAATTGTACAACACTTTTTTTCATTTTGATAGGATTTTAATTTATAAAGGAAAGTTGATCAAATAGTTTTATCTTTTATCTCTTGGATAATGTAAGTTAATTCCCCACTTTAGAAAACGATGTTTAGTATAGCATGTTTTCGAAATATGAAATACTACACTAATAAAGAGAGGGGACTCGTAATTTGTAATGCTAAGGTAAAAACTTTTTTAATACTTTTGGTTCGAAAAAGTTCATGCAAATAAATTAAACAATACTTTTTCTTCATTGGTTGTTAACAACAAAGGCGTTTATCGCAATTTTGTAATTAAAACACCAGGCATAGCATACGAGTTACGAGTCCTTTCCCTTTCCCAGTCTAAGAATAAAACTGATCGAATATTACCGAAACCTCCAAAATTAACTTTGTAAAAAGTATATGGTGTCAAAAATTTGAACTTCGGCAATATTCGTTGTGTTTTCTATCTCGAAAATAATATAAGAAGTTGAGAAAATGGATATTATGAAAAAGCCCTTTATGTAAATAAAATACAAGTTAATTTTTCCTTTTTTGAGCAAGTAAATTGTGTAAGTTTTAATTTAACAATTATTCAAAAGTCTAATGAAACACCAACATGCAACAGATTTACGATAAGATGCAATATTAGAGAATAAATTATAAGTAGTTATCAGGCAAATGCCACACACGCATGCTTTCATTTTTGTAACAAGTATAATTATCAAATGATCGTAAAAACACGTTTGAGTATCTTATCGTTAAATTAATACACTAACCTTTATCGAGGGAGGACCAGAGTCAAGTTCGTGGTCTTGCAATGTTGCGGAAGTATTTTCTTCCATTACATAAGCAGTAATTACTTCATAGTCCACCTCTTCCTGGGGCGATCTTGATGCTAAAACCAGAAAAAAACAACACATTATAACCAACTGTACAATGGAAAAGGCTGTTTGTTGTAAAAAAGCTGCCATTCCTTTCATAAAAAAAATGTGCGGAACATATTGAGAAAAGCCAGTTACAAAAGGATAAAAACAAAGATAATCGTACCAGAGCCAAAACAAAGTAGTTACCGAAGAAATAGTGCCATGCAATAGTGCACTAACATCGATAAACCACAAAAAGGGTAATCATAAGAGATAAAGACGCATTCTATAAAACATAATAAAAAAAAGTATATGGGGGTAATGGGTGCATTGCTATAATCACAATAAATTTATTTTGATCATCATTCCGAGAGAGAAAGGCGATTCCCTTTACCTTGATCTGTGATGGCTGCGTTTCTATGGTACCGGTGGTCGTATTTATGGTGGTTGTAGTTATGATGGTGGGAATGGTGGTTATTATTATGATTGTTATAGTAATGTTTTGTGTAGGAGTGGCGATAGCGCACGGCGTAATTATGATGCGCGGTAGCGTTCGGGTGGGAACCTGGGAGAAATTGGGGATAGACGTGGTGCGACCATTGGGGGAAGAGCGGCCTCGTGCTGCCCTCTAAGTCAAACCACAAAGAAACGCATTAATTATAACGCAAGTATACTTGTTAGAATTACTAACAGGATTTAGTTTTTCAATAAAATTTACCTAAATTAAAGTTCTAATAGCCCTAATCATTTTAGTAACTTCAGAAATATTTTTAATGTTTATGGCAATAGTTGACTAAATAAATTACTTATATAATAACATTTCCTATTTTTATAAATTAATATTGTATAGGAATATTATTTATAATCTATGTTTTGCAGTGCAATGTGAATGTGATGCATGAAAAAATGATAATGTGTCCAAAACTAAAATGTATCAAAAGCTGGTTTATTTTGCTTTAAGCTACCTGATAATTTTAACCGTTTATGCCATCACATAAATGTAAATCCTCTCAAATGATTATGCATATTTATCAACAAAAAGAAATAAGGAGATTTTATGTACTCTTCTGTGATATTTCGGAATAAAAGATATGAATACCTATCCTTTCGTTTTTTTCTCAAGGTAAATTGGATTTATAACTAAACTTAATATATGAGAGTTTTATTTTACTTACCTTGAGGACTGTCTGAGCGATGGGAAGTACCATTACTTCTTATGGCAGATGGGGTCGAAGGTGCACGAATAGACACAGGAGGTTCTAAAATGTCCCTGTATTTTGATACCATTAGAACCGAAATAAAATAAACAATGGCTAATGACAGAAATTGAGCTTGCTTCGTTTCTTCCTATAAATAAAACCAAAAGATTACTTAATGTGTAATTAATAAATTTATTTATATCTAAAACATACCACATCTCGGTATATTACTGCTCTTAACCGATTTACATCCATGTCTTGAAGTAACTTTTCGGGATCTTTTACAGGACTAGATTGACTCGATAAACTATCACTTACATTCTAGAAAAAAACCAGAAATAATGTCAAATTGTTTTATTACAAGAATTAAAAATGAAAATCTGAAAATCTTACGTACCTTTGGTGAATTTTGCGATTGCCCTCCTCTTATGAACGACTGCAAGTGGGATGCCTTGTGGTTCGAATCCAGAGGAGGAGCAACATGTGGACGGCTTCGCTCTTTACATTCCAAACAATTTCGGACAGCACAAGTACACACCTAAATAAATAATTGGAACAAAAAACTTTAATTAGAAACCAATAAAACTTTAATAAATAATACACAAATGTTGAATTGAGGAAGCTTTTAATTGTTGTAACTCCATATTCACAATATAAATAAAACACAACAGTTTCAGTTACAAATTATCATTATTGACCACAATGACCATTTCTTCCACCTGAAGAAGCCACAGTGTGGCGAAATGATCATTGTGGTTAATAAAAATAATTTGTAACTAAAACCGTTGTGTTTTATTTATATTGTGAATACACAATTGCTTTAAAACTAATAATATGCAAGTTCTTACCAATCTCAGACATTGTCGTAAAATGCCACCACTCGACATGTTCTTTTCTGCTTCCAACTCCGCAAAGTTTAGAGAACTAGCAAAAATAAGTACGTCGGCCATATTCACCAGTCTTTGTAAAAAAGATACGGCGACTTCTATGGGCATTCCCTGAGTTGGTTCTATTACATCTAATTCACTCTAGAATATTAAACAAAATAAAATATGTGTACTTATATAAACTGACTTCATTAATTTTCAAAGGCCACATAACCTCGTCTTTAGTAAACGCTAGTGTAATTGTTGATTTGGTATTGCCACTATAGTTTCTGGTTACTGGTTAGTTACTAAAATTACTGTTATCTGTCAAGTATGCACTTTGTTGTATTGTTGGTTGCATATACACAGAGGCTATTGTAGTCCTAGGACATTTATGAAGACATTATACGTTTTCATTTACAATTTAGCCCTCTAGCAACAAAAAATATGTATAACGTTTCCCACAAATTTGTTGTAAAAGGGCTAACATCTTTACCACATTATCTCGTTATTAAATTATGAAAAACTTACGTTTGGCGACGTGGCAGAGGCAAGAAGTGGCAGAAGTCCCCCGCAGGCTATTATAAGGTTGTCGGCCAGCTGCGAAATCAGATGGACTGTGTTCACCACGAATATTGCATTTTCACTGCTGTTGACAAAATCGAGGACTGACTTGGTAGAATGGCTTCTCCATACTTGTATGTCGGTTTCAAGGGAAAAAAGAACATCTGCCAACAGTCGCTGATGGATGTAGGACCATTTAAACTCCGGTATCCGGAAGGGGGGTCGAGACGGACCGGGACTGAACATCGGTCTCGATTGATTTCCACTCGGTTTTGACCGTTTTGGATCAACTATTTAAAAATTGGTGATGTAAAGAAATTTATTCAAACATTTAGAATAAAGACAAACTGAAGTACTTACTAAAATGTTGAGGATCAACTTGAGTGGATGTGGATGCACTTCGTGGCCTTTTCTGTGGCGATTCTTGGTGTAATTTGTCCCCAGGTGCATTTTCAGAATTTGATGGTAAACTGACACGTCGTTTGATCTCTTCGAGTTGTTGTTTCCTTTTGGGTGATTCATCGGCGGCTTGTTTTTGAGGTGACGAAACAACGTCTCTTTGTTTATTATTGTTACTATTAAGGTTATTGTTATTATTTTGATTCGGCACAGCACTATTTTCACTCGTTATTTTGATAAGAGCGTGGTTGTTCGGATCACAGATTTGAGAAATTGTAGGAATATTATCTACCGATGGCACATCACCAGTCGCTTCCTCAGTTTCGGTCGCGACATTTTCTTTGTCTTTAGCTTCTATTTCGGTAACAATAGTTTCGGTTTGGATTTGTGAACTGTTCTCTAGACTAGAATTATTATTGGACGGCTCTGGTTCCACTAGCACAGCACTTTTTTCATTAATTGGCACAGTTTGAACATCAGTTTGATTTTGCATTTCAGCAATGTTATCATCTTTAGGTTTATTTTCCGGATGATTGTCTGTTTCTAGAAGAATGGTTTCCGACGGTTTAGAAGCGTTGTTTTCAGTTTCAACTTCTTGAGGGTTGTCGTCTTCTTTGCGTTCGTTCAATTCCGTGGGGGTGAGGTATCTTTCGGAAGCGTCACTGTCGGGAACTTCCTTTTCCGGACTTGGAATTTCAAGACTTGCAGTTCGCGGAGATGATTCCGATGGCGATTTTTCTACCAGAACTGCCGATGGTTCTTCTTTCTCTTCTATTTCTTCAGGTCTCTTCTCAGTTTCGCTAATTGTACATACAACTTCTTTAATTGCTTCGATAATTTCCTGGTCTTGTATCACGGGAGAAGATCCCGAATGTTGCAAATCCAATGCAACTTCCTGTGTATTTTTTTCAAAAAGTTCTTCTGACCTGCTAATTATTTCTTGTACAATGTGTTCTGAAATAGTTATGAATGAAATAGCACAAAAAACTTGAATACTAATTAATGTTAATTAATGTAGATAATTTGTCTTACCGACAATTTCAGTCTTTGAATCTTTGTCTGGATCCTTGTGAGGACTTTCCAAACTTGTACTGCTCCTGCTGTGGATGCCGTTGCATACGGGTGATAAAGGATCGGCTGGTTCTTCAACATCTTCGACTATTTGCGATTTTAATGGAGAATCCTGTGAGTAGGGCGACTCCTTACCGATTTTCACATCACTATATAAATCACTCGTCCTTGAGTCTAACGAGACACCTTCACTATCGTCATGTTTCGTTAAATAAGAAGCAGGACTGCCATCGGACATGGGTGAACTTAAATCGCAATGGCAACCCAAGTCTTGCTTTTCGGGTTCGATTTCACGTACTTGCGTTGCCGTTTGGTACCAATGTTCCTCTCCCTGATGGTGGTAACCGTTGGGAAGGGCGTGTGCAGCAATCTGTTGCTGCTCCCAACCGGAAATTGTACTTATAGGGCGTTGTTGGCGCACCATTGGATCGGTTATGTTATCCGTTCGTTGACGTTCGTACTGTTCGTACATCTGGGCAAATTGAAGTTTAAACTCTTCGTATGAAACCTAAAAAGAATGTTTTGTTTAGAATATATTTTTGTAATTTTAAAAAAGTACTTACTTTCGAATGAACAATTGCTAACGTATCGACCCAAACTCTCCAGCCTCCATATTCGTATTTAATGGCGTGATGTAGTAACATACGAAATAAGGAGTAGACCATGTCCGAAATTTTCTGTTCCTCCGAATTTTTTGGGTGTATGTACGCCATGGCGATAAGCCATTCCTGCCAAACGGACATTTGTAACACAGTCCGTCTGTTTTCACGATTACTGTTGCACAAAAGGGTCATATCGGACAAGAATAACTTTTTCACTTCCAAAAGGTGGTCAGTTTGTTTCGATTGTCGTATAAGGGTCGCCACAACTTTTAAAATCACTGCAAAACAACGTAAATTTTAATATTATATTAAGACTATTACAAAAGTATGTAATTACTTGGATTCTCCAGTCTGAAATGCGACTCGGGTTCCGCATGTCTCGTGTACAATATTTGTTGACTGATGTGTTCCGTCATTATTTCGTATAGTACGTTGTACGTTGGCAATGTAAGGGTGTTTTCATTGAGGAGGAGACGTTCAGCAAGGAGCGTATACAAATTGAAGGGACTCATCACGTCGTACTTTCTTTTATGAGTGCTTCGGCTCAAGAAGAATCCGAGCAGCTTGAGTGCCTGCAGGCGAATCAATTGACTCTCGGATGCAAGCAGTTTGAAAATTGTTCTCACACCCTGTTTACAATCAAACGCCGGCACCATCGACGAAGGATGCTCCGACATCAAGGATATTAACATCTGGAGGACGTCATGTAAATTTTCGTCCTTAAATGTAGCAAAACAACATGAATGTACTTATTATATATATATATAATTATATAAAAACATACTTCATGAATTGTGGTAAGATAATTCAAAACACTCTGCAGTTCGTCGTCTTTGACCCCATTGCCGATCATGATAAGTTGCTTCAGAAAAAGCAAAATATACGCTCTAATGGCGAGAATATCTTTTTGGCCAGGCCTAGGTCCGTCTAAAGAACAATCCAACGTTACAAGACACGATAATCATCATAGTAAATCCTCTCACCTAAGCCTTTGGGGGCTATTCCGCTCTTAGCCCTAGGGTTTACCACCCAGTAGTAATATTTCAGCGTATGTACTGTTTGTAGAACAGTTGACACCCTTCTCACGTTCGAATAAATTTGCGTGTCGCTTAAGAACTCGGTCGCCAAATACGAGTACAATTTCATCTGTACGGGTGCGGGGGTGTAGATCCACAGTGCGGGGTTGAAAAGTACGTGATCCAACAGCTGCCAGGTCAGGAACGAGAAGCAGAATAACTGAATCAAAATGAATCTAGCTGTTCCCTGCACTTACCCTTTTATCGTTTTTTAACATCGAATTATGGATTTATGGAACATGCCAAAACAGTTACGAAAAGTTCTTAAAGTCGTTAGTTATTCCATTTATAGCCATTAGATAAAATATTTGTTCTGAATTTCATATAGATACATATGTAAAAGTGAGGTGTGATGGGGTAAATTAAAAAGGACAAGGAAAAATATTGTGATCATCGAAACACATTTTCTTATAATTTTGATTTTTTTATCAAGCACAACGACATTTAAGAACTTGAATAAGTAATGCTTTGGTAACTTCAAAAATAAAAACAAATATTAAAATTAAACGACAACGCCATGCAGAGAAAAAGTAAGTACAGGGTTGCGGTGGTTGTGGCAAAGGGTTGAAATTTTTGTGCAAGAAGCAAACTGATGTATATTTGGATGACAATATTAATATATAATAAATTGCTTTCCTTTTTTTTTTGCAAAATAATACATAACTTGAAAATATCACAAATAGATTGTATATATATAATTGTATTCATACTCATGCACATGTTTATATACAATAATATACAGGGTGCACCCGACTCAAGTGAGTTGGTAACACCTTGTTTATGTCAAAATATATAGTATGAGGTATAATATAATAATACAAAATAAACTGAACTAAAAAAAATATTTTAAGCACAGCAATAATTTCAATAAACATGAAATGTAAAATGTTCATGCTATTTAAACAGAAATACAATGAAGATAAACACGAAAATTTAATTTAAAATTGTGAAACAATTTTTGTTAATTTAAAAAAGTGCTTTGAATTTATAACTGTGTATGTAAATAATTTGTACAAATTTTTTGATGCGAATATTAGATTTCAAACCAATAATTAAAAAATGGGACCGTCAGTTTGCTTAGCCATTAATTGCTTAGCCTTTTTTTTAACAAGTCTTAATTAAATAAAGGATTTAACATTTAACAATAACTTACCTGTTTCATTAGCAGCTCGCTGTTAGCAGTTAAGCAGGTAACAAGGTATTTGGTTAAATTTAAGAATGAGCCAAGCACATCCACCGTAAGATGATCTCTCGAGGACCTTTGCAACATGAAACTTATCACAAGAAATCCGCGGTTTTGTATCATGTGTTGTTGAACGGTTTGCGAAGTTTCGACCAATTCACATATGAAACCCAATAATTTTGAGCTGAAAATACAGAAATAATATAAAAGAAAAGAATATGTTCCTTTTTTTGTGGCAACTGCCATTCAAACGCAATGTAATATATTAAACTGGGAGAACTAAAATCTAATAAGAAAAATAAATCAAATCTTACCACAAAGTGGGATCTCGTTTGGAGTCTGTTGAATCGTTACACTCATAAGGCATGTCCAATTGAGAGAATAACGGAAAGAGGACTTGAATTCCACCAATTGAATTAAGAGTACTATGGATGGAATGTGTTATCACAGCTTTCACATCCTGTAGGAAATGTTCAAAATGAGAATAAGGCTTTATTGAAAAAGAAAAAGCAACTGTAACGTTTTAACCTTTTAATTACTATAATAAATGTATTAAAAAGTTGTAATATTGTACTTAGTGAAACATAAACAACTACTCTCAGTAATTAAGTAATTGAAACATTACTTAATATATAAAAGTCATTAAAATCACTCTTCGTTATTGAAAAATTAATGTAAAACTTTTTGAATACTAACGATCCAATAACAAAAAATTAAAAAAATAGAAAAAAAAAAGTACAATCCAACTCATCAAATCGGAGGGTTAAATGAATTCATATTAGTGCAACTAAGGGTTACAGATGACCCAGTTTTTACAAAACCCTTGCAGCACTAATTATTGACACATGAACAAGTTAGATTGCATTTCTACAACAATAAAAGTGAGATTCCAATGTTTCTGTCAGCAATACCATGATAGGTTAACATTGAATTAAAAACTATGTCAGTTGATGTAGCAACAGTGCATAGGCACTCATATTAATGAAGTGCTACATTCATCTAACTGCAATAATTGTACTTAGTAATTTATAAACAGCGCAAAAGAAAAAAAATGCAGTATTCTATTTATAGACAGTATCTGTTGTCATTTGGAACTTTAATACAGAAAATGCAAATATTTTTATCGCAAAAGGATTGGCTACTACTTAATAGTAAATTAAACTATTAAAGGGTAACATTCAACACTCACCTGTAACATTAGAGCATGGGGAGTATGTACGAAGTACGACATGTTGCCCTTGGGGGCGGATTGTAAGCAAAGCTGGCTGTCTGTAGCTACCGGATTGTACATGAACACGATGGCATTCGACAGTTTCCCATCGTATAATACCTGTTTAAATAAACAAAGAAGGTTAGAATACAGAAAAGAAACAAAACTGCAAATTTTATAATTAGTTTAAAACACACAAAAAACACTACTTAATTATAAATCAGATCAAATAAAAGTTATCATGCAATTTCTAAATATTATTCAAGCTTCTAAATAAGTTTAACACTAACTCACTCTATTACCTCACAAATTATTATTACGGGTATGAATTGAAAAGGAAAGTGAAATTAAGAATCGTATTAAAGTAAAATAAACAAAAAAAAAAAACGTGCTTACTGATACATCGGTGCCTGGTTGCATGCTACTTGAATGGTCACTGTTTTCACTCACCCTTTTATGGTTGTCAGGAAGGTTTAAATTACATTCGTTTTCAAACCTGAACTGACTCTAAAAACAACAATATATATATATAAACATTTTTTTCCAAATAGAAAGGTATCAAAGATAAACGATGGCTGTTAAAAGTTTAAAAATAGTATAATAATTTGAACAAAGGGTCACGTTATTAGAAGGTACCTTATATCCGGGTCCGAGCCTGTGCATGGCACAGATTTGGTGCGTAGTGAGGGCTTCACTGAACAGATAAATCGCGGACATTTGTCCGCAAAACACGCGCTCCTCGTCTAGTTCAGGGGTTGCTCCAATGTAACATTTGTCAAATGGCTGAAAATATCAGACAACACATACACAAACGTATCAATTAATATTAAAGTAGAAAATAAAGTTGTTTCTTTTAGAATAAAGCTTTCACAATAGCCTGTAAACTTTTCTTGCCTATTCTGTGTAGTATGTGCACGAAATTCTCCTCCACTAAGGTAAAACAGTTCGAAACGAAGCAAGTTTACAAGACAGTTGTGATTGCTATGTTTGTTAAATTGTAATTCAGCTAATTTGTAAAGAAATACACAAAATGATAAAATGTGGTTACCTCGTTTGTAGAAACAAGCCATGCCATCTCTGTACTAGAGGCTAACTGACCATTCACTAAACATTTTATTTCACTTTTTGTCCATCGGTTGTAAATATAAACAACTGCTATCATGTACCACTAAAATTAAGTTATGTCAATAACAGCAAGCAGAAAATGATTGTATAATATACCTTCCTGGGTTGAAATTCATATTTGACACAGTGTTGGAAGCCCTTGCCCTTAATCTTCATAGAAGTTAAAACTAAACAATTTCCTACAAAATGAGCTGAATAACCCACGCCTTTACTAGTTTTGAAACTGAAAACAGACAGGTACATAGAGTAAAAGCAATTTGCTACAATGCACAATAAAACTTACCAGTATAAGTACGGTTTTTCTCTTTCTATATTAACTGAATTAATTGGATCTAACCTAAACCATGTTGTGAAAGTAAAACCATTTTCATATGGCCATTTTGCCAACGGTGGAAGAACTATTGCCTGGAATGAAACAAACACAAGAGTTATGAGTACGTACTAACTACATAAGCAGGTACCAAGAAGTTTGTTTTATACATACATAATTTATACAAATTTAAACGACACTCATTATATTATTGTCTTGTAGGGGTTAAAGTGCCTATGCAAGTCATACGCAAGTATAATAAACTCCCTACATTCTTCAATTATAAAAATTTAACCTACGTATGTACAATAATCCATAAACTAATTGTTTACTACACATAACCTCTGCGGTAAATAAACACCATACGATTTTAACACACACGTTAAAACACTTTATATATACGAACTGCGTCGTTTTAAAATAATTAATATGAATTAAACTGTGATTTTAACGAAGATAATGAGTGTCACTAACTTTTCAATAATCACAACTTGAAATTTCAAACAATGGCTTAAAATCCCATAATGCACCGCGGGTTTGTTATTAAAATTGAGATTCATTGTGTTTCATTCTTAATTGTCTCGACGCTTCTGATTGGCTGAGGACGATTGCGGCCATCATGGATTCAAAACTAGGTCAAATTCAATAGTACGCTAGCGTAAAAAAAGTAAACAAATAGTAAATGTCACGTGTTAAGTAAGCATATAAACAGGGAACTTTAAGAAAGGATAACTCGGTTAATTCTTAACCGATTTTGATGCGGTTTTCACTAAAATTTAGCGAATTTAATTCTCTGTGAGTCTAACAGAAAAAAGATAACTTTAAGTAATAAATAGACTGTATGGTATCTTAAGTTAAAAGACACAAATTAGCGTTTTTCTTCAAATACAATAGCCTGAGGAAGTGCATATGTGCATTTTTCTTTGGAAAGTCAATGTGGTAATACAAATAAATATGTGTACAAGAGGAAAACTTTGACTCGATCACCCCTGCTGATCTTTCATTGGTATGCAAGGAAGTAAAAGTGCACGAATAACGAAATGGGTTGTTGCCACCCTTTAAAATATTTTTTAGTGGTAGTAAAATGAATACCTTACATATTTTTATTTATTGTAAAAGTATTCGTATCTCGTCTAATTCTGATGTAGATATATTTACTACAAAAAGTTTAATATTGTACAGATTCTATTCAAATATTTTAAGAGACGTCTGATTTTTATATTCAACCTCGTAAATAGATTTATTTACTCGTTTTTAACAACGTTTCGAGAATTGCCTTTGGGCGAAGCAACCACAATAAATCACGTCGAACAACGTAGCAATTTACTGTCAGCATTTACATTGCACATGAAAATGTAGAAATTCGTGTTCATTTTTCGCACAATATTTAATGCAAAAGGCACTTCATTCGGTACAAGTGCTGCCACTACTACGAGGCACGAGCTTGTTCGCTTTATTTCTATTTGTGGAATATTCGCAGTCCTCTTTTAGAAAGCCGTTTAAGTTGCGGGAAACTAACCTTTTCGCTGTTCCTTAAATGTCTTCTTCCCGTTGAAAAGGAAGCTGGCGAGTGTTGCGAAAGTTTAAAATGAAATAAAACGACAATTTCAGTTTCACTTGCACAATGAATGAAACTTGTTCTTTTCTTCACACGTGCACTTCTTCTGTTGAATGTATTTATGAATACGTAACAAAAACTGTAAATGTATATTTCAAGAAAGGATTTTTCTTATTTTACAACGATTTAACTTTCAAACGTTATTCAGAAATAAATACTGCCAACAGCTCGGCTTATTTTATAAATTATTATCTAATATATTTTTATATAATGATATACTTTCACAATTACCAAAATAAGGCGTTTTTGATTCGGTTTTTCTGATTAAATATTGATCAAGTACACAAGTTATGAACATGTGTGTTTAACAGTAATATGATTGACTTGATTGTATATGTCATTTTGGACAATTGCGGTGGCTAAATTTGACGTTAGAAAACCGTTTAAATCCGCGATTGAAATATTAAAAATTACTTGGTAAAAACAACAATCGGCCAGAATAATGAACGTGAATGCGGTGGATATAGTTGTGCAGAAACCGGCACCGAAAAAGAAGACTTCAAAGGCCGGCAAAAAACCGAAACGACCGAAAATCAAAGGACCAAAAACTTCCAAGGACCCTCTTAAAAATTACATACAGGAGACATCGAGTGAAAAATCAAAACAATTCGACTTGCAGAAAGCTATGAAGAAGTTAATTAAGAAAAAAGCGAAAGAAAACGAAGATCCGATAAAGCCATCGTTGAGTAGGCGAAGAGCCATTGGAATTAAACGACGCGGACCATCCGGAGAGAGACTTCGATCGTTCGGACAGGTGAAGCAGAAGTCGTCCCTTAAAAAGAAATTCGACGACCGAAAGAAACTAGAAGAAATGCTAAACTTTGCCAGATATAATATTGCGCGACTTAGTTCTTCGGACACACCAAAATCACTGCCGGACACCATCCCGAAAACCAAAACGAAAACGAAAATAAAAAAGCCAAAGGAATCAAAAATTCCGCAGATAATACACGAATCGACTGAACCGGCTATTAAAACCGTTTTGGGCGTAGGAGCAAAACCTAAGAAAAAGGGCTTGAAGAAGCGCAAACCAGCCGTTAGGAAACATTTGAGTTCAGACACACCGATTGTACCTATCATGCCGAATATTCCAAAAGCACGAGCTTCAGCGCCTGTTACTTCCAAATTTGAACAAAAAATGTCCACAGTTTACGAAGTTATGGAAAAGGAACCTAAGATCAAGAAAAACGTTAAAGGAACTGGAAAGAAAAAGGTCAATAAGAGTAAAACTATTTCAGAAGGCACTGCTGCAAAGGTCAACTTGTAGAATACAAAGTACAACACAAAAACGCGTTCTTCCTATATCATTATCGTTTTCGGTGTACCCAAGAAAATAAAGTGAGTGAATAGGTATTAATTACGTTGTTTAACCCTTATCTTACCACTTTATTTTTCAATTTCTGAATTATTGTAAAAGGTTGAAGAAATAAACGGGAAGGTGTCCTACAAAATAAATTAGTATTAAATGTATATTTGATGTTATCTTGTGAAGGAATTTTCTATACCATAGTGCACATACGTACATACATAGGTACGATTTCATACAAGATACAGATATTTTATTCTCGATCGAATTATTTGCATACTACCTGTATGTGTGTACCTGTTTACCGATGGAAATTGAGATTTATAAGAAATTTAATAAAACCGTTATTGAAAAATGTATGCAGATGCATCTCCTACACAGTCATATCGTGGCAAACCATGCGTGGTTTAGGGCTACACATATTTTATCCAATATATGTATTCACGAACTTGCTGCACGAGTGACTCAAAAATCATATCAGAAAGTTAATAGTTTAGTGATATGTAAATAGGATTTCGATTTTGCCTAGATAACTACGTATTTGCTTTTCAATATGCAATTTTACAAACTTAAAGAAAATTATTAAACAATTTTGAATATTTCAAAATACACTCCAACTCTGAAAACTCGAACGAATAGCACCAACTATTTTTCTTTTTCAAATTTTATTTTGTATTTTCAGTGAAACTTAATCGTTTTTCCCAAGTATACCGATAAAATATTCAGTAAATATTAGATGCCTAGCACTTAGTCAAATTAAAATGTAAGTTTTTTAATAGAATTAGGTAGGTCCTAGATAAATAGATTTATAATTCAAAAAATACCTGGTCAGAGTGTCTAACGATCTTAGAACGTTCATTATGAAAATTTTCCTAAGAAATTCTGGAAAATTCAAAAAGCAATTCTACTTTCTTCTTTGTTTGTTCCCTTTGTTTTAATGGTAAAGATTTTTTTTTAAGATACTCAGTCAGAGTGTCTATTTATCCTGAAGATTATGTCTGAGCATTTTTTTATCCTTTAAGAATCGAGGAATCCTCGTGGAATTCAAAAATTTTCCCTTTGTGCTTCAAGGAAGGAAATTAGAAAAAGTGCAGGCCTTTCCTTGATACCAAACTCGAATTCGTACTTTTACCGTGGAAAAAGCAATTTAGATTTAGTTAGAGAATGAGGCGACAATTTTTTCCGAGAAAAATCATATTAATATCTAATAAAAAGGATAGTAAAAAGAGTTTCTGTAGAAAGTCAATAATTTCTGTGAAATTATAATATTAAAAAAAACACATATATATATAACAGGGAATTACGAGTAGAATTAGGAAATATTTCTTTTCCTTGAACTCAAAAATCTTTTACAAGATAACCCTGCCTTTCATTTCAACTTTAATTACTTATTTCCAAGGTCCTTTGTCAGTAGAAATATTATTTAAAAATTTTATATTGAATTATAGTCTACTAAGTATTTCCTCGTTATGTCTAAATACTTATACTATAATTTAACAATAAGTATTTTGGATTGGACGTAGGATTTTTGTCGACAGAAACTTCTCACCGTCTTCGTTTCAATAAATTTAATTTTGGTCTGACGGTGACAGACAGTTCCATCAATTTCGAACTTTCCAATAATAAATTCGCGGCAATTTAAATCGGCACCGCCCCGTTTCCGCGTTTAAATTGCAAAAAAGGAACAGAACAATAAGTGGGACGAATTAGGATCAACTCACCGATCCCTTGCGTCCAGGAAAGCTGAAGAAAACATCTGGACCATGTCTTTGAGGCATTTGTCTGAGCACGTTCAAGAGCTTTGCCGAGTGACGTGGCTGAAAAAAAAAACATATTGACCTACTTAGTGTAGGCACCATCATATACCGGAAACGCTTCTTCGAATAAGAAACGAAAAGCGGAAATGGTTTCCTTTTTTTGGTACAAACACAAATTTTACTTACCCATTTTCCACTAATGGCTTTCATAGCACCAAAAAGTAATTTCAATTCTCGTACAGTGATGCTGTAGCTTGCTAGTACGCCAAGCATTTCTATGAGCAAATCTGAAAAAAAAAGGCAAAATTTATTTTGTCGGCGTAATCAAAATGGAATCTGGTGTGAAATCTATTAAACACTTTTTTTGAAAATGTGCCGATATCAATCTCTTTTTAGACGGACGTTATCCTGCTGTTGGGATTTTACAATTCTGCTGCAATTTACATACAAAATCTGCACGTCACATGTCGGATGCAATTTAAATATAGATAACCGGGGGCCATTTGGTATTACGCTTTAGAATGTGAGGTGGATTAGATTGCCACAATTTAAACAACGGGCCTAAATTTTAGTACCCATACTGTAGGACAAATTTATTTCCACTGTACCTTTCTAAAGAAGCGTTTTAAATAAAAAAACACGACACTATAGCTATAGCTATAAAAATATTTTTAGCTTTATTGAAATTTGAAAATTCGACCCTTCCAAGCTGTTCAAGTTTATTTATTGGGTGACCTTTGTTGTTTTAAATTACAGCCTACACGCCCCGTTGTTATTAAATTCGCCAATTTTATCGTTCGCTCGATAATTCTTTTCCACGTTAAAAATTTATTTATATTGTCGACGCTTTTATTTCTCGCTAAGCCGATTGATTGCGTCAGTGTTTGAAAAAACAGGCTTACGTTTTCATTTAAAACAGGATTACGAATACAAAAAATTAATTCAATAAAATAACACAAATCGAATAGGTCGTCCAAAATTGGAATAAATAAATATTTACGTGAATGTAGCAGAAGGTTTTCCCTATTACAGTCGTTGTCGATCTTAAAACGATCTCGATACTTATCCGCGTAATAAAGTCCTCCGGAGACGAATTACCGGGATGAAAGTTCTAAACAAACATCGGGACGAAATGAAACTTTACGTAATAGTCAATTATGGAAGCCGTTGCGAATGACACCAGCGACTGCATACCAAGTGACCCTTATTGTTTTAGACCGGAGCAATTTGAATTTCTCCAGCGAATCAACATTCTCAAGTTTCAACTTTAAATTAAGTCAACGGAGATAAATCGTCCGGATAGGATAATGTGCAAGTCAAAAACTAGTTAACGCTATCACTCACAATCCCCTTGATATCTACTTAGGTACTATTGCCAGAACAAAAACAAAATAAATTGTTTAACTCGTGAGGAACGACAATGTAAAGTATACCTCTCTTCTTAAATTCGAAATATTTCATTACGTATGTACATAGAAACCGCACTGATGCAATACGGTTACGGCACGGAAGCAGGTGAACTTGCCTTTAAATTAATCGAGTAATGGTAACAAAAAGAAAATACATACAATACCATCAGCTAAAAGTTTCCTTCCTTCACTTGGTCTTACTTTTAGGAAGTTAAAACTTTAACTGAGTTGTAGTAAGTTTCAGAAGTTGCAAGAACTTAGTTTTGAAACTGTTTCGCATTGAATTGACATGAACCGAACAGCGCATTTGAAAATTTCATGGTGGAAAATTAATATTTAAAACGGTTTATTCTGGAAGTGTTATATTCCTCCGGGAGTTCTGTTACTTTCATACTTCAAAAACGTTCCCAGAGTTATTTACGTCGCTGTCGTCTGTACTCTGTGGCATTTTTACTAAATGTACTGAACATCGAAATGTTGCAGGGCACCAGGCAGTGTACACAAATATGAAGTGGTGTTTGCTTTTTCAGAAACGTCGTGTTAAATTCCTTTTACTTAACAACATCATGAGGAACTTATTGACTAGAAGTAGGTAAATAAAATGATACTTTTGTAGAAAAATGTTGGAATATTGTAGTATGGTATTTTAAAGCCCCTTGAAGGTCTTGTATTTTCCGAACAAATTTTAATAAAGCACCTAAACCTGCTAATAAATATACATAGATAGATAAACTGACCTGATTAAAGTCTAAAGTGAAAAACTGGTGCGTAATTAACTTGTTAAAATTTTATAATTAAGCGTTCCAAGATAATACAGCGATGAAAAGTTTTTAATTAGTTCAAACTGCTAAAACTTGTACCTTCATTGTCTTCCAGAAACTCGTTGAAATAAATAGGAATTGCAGCATAATAATTTTTTTAATAAACACTTTTTTAAAGAATGAAATACGAAATGTAATAAAATTGACATGAACAACTAAATGTTTTAATAGTCCCTTTTTGTAGAATTGTTTTGTCATTACGAATTTCTTTGAACGAGAACAAGATTTTTATTTTACTTGATATTTACGTGTACTGTTGTGAAGTTCAATTTTAATATTGTGACTTATAAAAAAGATTTAGGTAGTTTAAAAGTAATGCCTATTTTCTATGAACTACCCTATAATAATCTTATTTTTGACAGGGGAATGCATGTAATTTTTTTTAATAAGGGAGGCAACCACATACCCACACAGAAAATGTTATTCTACAACTGTAACTGTATTTTCCTTTCAACAGAGTTCCGTTTTCTGATAGTAAATGGAAGTTATCGCAAACAAACAAGTTAATTCTAATTAAAAATTTTTTGTTTTAGTGCTTCCAAAGCAGTGTCGACGTTTGCAGCCAAGTAATCTCCGGCTTAAACTGTTTTGAATGATTGAAGTTGCGGTTTACTTTAAACTTTATTGAGGACTTAACAAATTTGTTTCAAAACAGCGACGAAACTTTGTTTCCTTCCTTAGTTTAGGGTAAGTAAACATTCATTTTCGAGTATAGGGTGCGTCAAAGAAAACAATTTTAATAGCTCGTCTTTGTTAGATTAATTTAATCAAACGACAAACGTTTTATACTTTAGCTAAAATAAAATGTTCAAATTTAATGCTGTAAAAGCTGTGCTCCTTTTTAGTACAGACGCACTTGACGCAACCGTTTGAGTGCGTCTGTGTAAAGAAAATTTTGATTTGGTGCTCTTCACAAAATCTGTAAGCTGTCTCAAAGTTTAGTCTTCTGTGAAGTGTTCGACTGACCTTTGGCCCTTTCTGATAACGATAATTTGAATCTGAATCTGGATATCACCATTATTTATAAATCGCACAACAGGATAATAGGGACTCGCTGATGACGTTTACAACATACGTTTCAATTAGTGCAGAACGTATGTACATAGTACGTTTATTTAGTGGCGCACTCGGACTTTAACTTTCGCAGTTAACAATGAAATTCAAATTTGGCTGGTGCATTTGTTAAAATATATTCCAGTTGGATATACATACGTACGTACGTACGTACGAGCAGAACACGAGAAAACCGGAGAAAAGTGGGTTGTAAATGGATGAAAATGTTCGCGAAAAAGATTTTCTCGAAACCACGGACCGAATTATTTATAGTTACTATTTTCTACCATCACTTTAGGTTTGTGGTGTAGTACCTAGGGCATTTCAAAATTTTTAATGGAGCAATTATTTTTATTATTTAATTGATTTCAGGGATGATTTTTTCTCAATCTACGTATTAGGTATATACCTTAGTTTTCTAAGGGGTGATACATTTAACTAAGTAACAGTTCCGGATAATTGACGGCTACAACTAAGATTAAAAGCGATTTTATGTTAGATGGCATAATCCTTGAAATTAAACCTAATTTGCCCCAAAGACTAGGCAGTTGTTACGAATTATCGTAAAAATTTATTTCGCAAGTTGCGAAAAAATAACACAAAAAGACGGTTCGATTTTAGGGTTCTGAATTGATTCTCCATCACCATCAGTAAAACGCCTTTCCGTCATATGCAAGACGATCAATTAATCTTTTCTGCCGAATTAACCTCATTAACAATTCAATCAGGCAATTTCGCTTTTCGCTTTTCTTCCGTTCCATTACTCGAAATTATCGACTGCCATCAGATAACTTTATACTAAATCGATACAATTCTCTCGCAACAAAAGAAAAACAACCATTTCAATAAGTTTTAATTAAATGTTCTTATTAAGAAAGATTTGATTACAGGATGTAATTTTATTAAATTTTTGCCAGTTTATTTATCTTATCTTATCGGAAAGTTGTGTGGTTTGGACTGAAAAGGTCCGTTTCTTTTGAAAATTTAAAAGGCCAAATAAATTTCCCGGTTCCTCGCAACGGTTCGTAAGTTTTCTTCAAATTAGCTTTACAAAGTAGCGGTAATATGAGATTAATTTCCCTTCATCACCACTTTATTGCCCCTTTATCCTGTGAACACGCTGTAAATCTCGAGACAGAATCCTTTCCGTCGTCGTAAACGCCTGAATGATGGCGAAATGATTTCGAGTCGCCAGGCTCTATTGCCAGACAATGCACTTTATACACCTATCAAAACACTTTAATAATGTGAATAATTTGTAATGTGCCACTTTGTTGTTTCTACCTCTACAAATTGGACATGTTACAAATAGTACAAGAAAATAAAAAAATAGAAATCCAAGACAAAGTGGGAACATAAGTACTTTAAGATAATTAACATTAGATAATTTAATTCAAATTCACAACAGTACACGTAAATATAAAGTAAAATAAAAATCTTGCTCTCGTTCAAAGAAATTCATAATGTATTAAAACATTAGGTTGTTCGTATTAATTTTCGTATTTCATTCTTTAAAAAAGTGTTTATTAAAAAAATTATGATGCTGCAAATCCTATTTAATTCAACGAGTCTCTGGAAGACAATGAAGGTACAAGTTTTAGCAGTTTGAACTAATTAAAAGCTTTTCATCGCTGTATTATCTTGGAACGCTTAATTATAAAATTTTAACAAGTTAATTACGCACCAGTTTTTCACTTTAGATTTTAATCAGGTCAGTTTATCTATCTATGTATATTTATTAGCAGGTTTAGGTGCTTTATTAAAATTTGTTCGGAAAATACAAGACCTTCAAGGGGCTTTAAAATACCATACTACAATATTCCAACATTTTTTTACAAAAGTATCATTTTATTTACCTACTTCTAGTCAATAAGTTCCTCATACTGTTGCTAAGTAAAAGGAATGTAACACGACGTTTCTGAAAAAGCAAACACCACTTCATATTTGTGTACACTGCCTGGTGCCCTGCAACATTTCGATGTTCAGTACATTTAGTAAAAATGCCACAGAGTACAGACGACAGCGACGTAAATAACTCTGGGAACGTTTTTGAAGTATGAATGTAACAGAACTCCCGGAGGAATATAACACTTCCAGAATAAACCGTTTTAAATATTAATTTTCCACCATGAACTTTTCAAATGCGCTGTTCAGTTCATGTCAATTCAATGCGAAACAGTTTCAACTTGCAACTTCTGAAACTTACTACAACTCAGTTAAAGTTTTAACTTCCTAAAAGTAAGACCAAGTGAAGGAAGGAAACTTTTAGCTGATGGTATTGTACGAATTTCCTTTTTGTTATCATTACTTGATTAATTTAAAGGCAAGTTCACCTGCTTCCGTACCGTAACCGTATTGCATCAGTGCGGTTTCTATGTACACAATAAAAGGAGGGAATTAAAATTTCTTACAGGGTGTTTCAAAATATATTAATAGTGAACGTATTATCTCATTCTCACTCAAAGAAATCCAAAATGGTAACAACTATATTATGTAGAACTGGTCATTAAACTCGACAACACAAATTTGAAAGAATCTGTTATTGCTTATGGGACATTTCAACCCTTTTAAAGTCTAGAATATATAAAAATGTACAAAGGGAAATTGTTTTATTTCACATTCTTCAAAAAGAACAGATACTATTTCGTAAAAAGAGACGCTTTTATGATAACAAGAATCTAGATAGGTTTTATATTTTGACCACCCTTGTACAAATATAAATACATGACCCAATATTTTTCACCCTTACTTATTTTTTCGTATTAATTTCATTAATCAATTAAAATGAGATAACACATAAAATAATGCTAGTAAACATTATCTTAATCGTCTGACATTTCTGTCGGCCACCCCGAACGACTTTTTCGAAGTAGAATGCGGAAACGATCATCGTGAGGGCAGAGAGAGAGAGAGGGGGGGGGGTGGTGGATTGCAGCTTGGGACCAGTATCGCGAAAATGACTGCAAGAAAAGGGACGATTTGTCTAAAAGCGAGAGAGACGCGGTAAGCTCGCGACCGCTGGAAATACCACCGACGCGATTAACCCCCCTAAAACGGGGCCATTTATCTCGCAGAAAGCTCGGCGTTACTGCTAAATCTCTATATCTGACCGTGGGCTATACGCCAACTGATTCCAATTGAAACAGAAGTTTTGTACTTCGAATAAACGACCCTTATATACGTATAGACACATTTTACGATCGCCAATCCCACAATAATAATAATAAAGTTATCGATCGTTATAAATAAAAACTAAAACGGTTATGAAATAGCTGAAGGTTTGTCTTTTGGAAAATTAGAAATTTCTTTTTAAAATTCTCTATCATCAAGAAATCCATTTTAGTTTCATTGAATTAAAAACGACACAATGATTCCAATAGGGTACAAAAATCGAACAGACTCATACGGAATTGTTAATGGGGTTTCAAAAGATCTAAAAATCTTGCAAAAGTTTCTTTACAATATCCAAAATATTTTGAAAGTTCTGAATCGCATTCAAAAATGATTTTTACATATATACAACCCATAAAATTTTAAATTGAATGTGATCGTTATTCATTTTAATTTTTACAAAATATAAATTCCATTTGTAAATAACAGTGCAGAGCCATGATGGATAACTCAAACTTCTATTATTCGAATATCTTGATGTATGTACGTATGTGTTATTGTTCAGTAGCTCTCGATACCTCGAAGTTTTTTGCGTCGTGTTTCGAGTTATCGAAGTTTAACTTGCAGTTGCAGTTGGGGCTAAAATAAATGTAATAAGATTAAACTTACCAGAGACAACGGAATCAGCGTTTCGAAGCCTTTTCAGGACATGTTCGATCAAACCCACATCGGTACACGCTTGTAAATTTCGCACGCTTTTTCGCAAAATCGCTATGAAGACACTCCATATTTCAGCCTGGAACAAAAACAACACATTACCATCCGGTTTATCCCTCACAACCAACCGCAAAACATGAGGGGCAAAGCCTCTTCCTGAATAATAAATTATATGGTAAGGTAAGCTTCCTTCCATAACTTACAGGTATAGTCCATCTGAATAGAGAAGGCACAGAGGCGTCATCACTATTCTGCGCGAAAATGACGTAATTGTTTCAAGATGACTTCAAAATGGGCGTAACATACGGGCTTTAACTAAGTTTATAAACGTAATTAGAAAGTCGTTGATAATTCACAGAATTGATCGTGTTACTTGTCGCTGGAGAAAGATTTATTACTTGTAAGTTGATAACGATAAAAGAACCGCGCGCTGTGGCTGTGTTGTAAACATGTTAGCATAAGAAGTACATGCACACAAATAGTTATCACACCCACGCACGATATCACGGGGCGCTACATTATGAACAACAACGATCCACAAATTAACAACAGCACACGCAAGAAAGATACACACTTAATCTGAAACTACTACCACAAATAATATCGAACGGACGCCACTGAATCATCACTTGAACAGGTCTATCAGCTGTTTCGTGCTTAAAACTCGACTTTGCGCATAACGTCATCGATGATGCTCTGTGCCTTCTCTATTCAGATGAACTATACCTACCTTTATGAAATGTGGAACAAATGAGACCACTTTGAATACGTAAAGCAAGAACCCAACGGAGTCATTAAATATTAACTTATGTCGAATTTACTGTACGTACCTATATGTTCTTTATATTAAAAAAAAATAATTGTTTAAAAACGTTACATGAACATTTCTTTAAAGATTAAACCCTTAAGAACACTTTATTGTCTTATATTTTAGCAGTTTCTTATCGCATTTTTTTTTTTTTTCAATGTACCTACAATGTTCTTTCAGATAAGAAAAATTGATTTTAAAATTTTTAATCAAAAAAGCTAAAGGTACTTATAATAACAATTCCTTGATGTGAAATTTTCAACGACTCCCCCATATGGCACCTCACCCCATTTTAACATCACGTAATTAATTAATTTTTTCACTCTGTCCATAGATAAACTTTTGTTGAAAAACTTTTTCTCGTTGATGTCTATGGGACACCCTGTCTGTATAGTTTCCAAGGTAACTTCGACGTTTAGTATTTATTATATGAAGTAGGGTCGGGTGGGGTAATTGTAAAACCGGGTTAATTGTAAACAAACAGGCTCTTTATTTCGATGAAATAGAACTCTTGATTATTCCAATTAATGGTAATTATAGACTGTGGGGTTGACTTTTGACGGTTGGATGCTTTAACGTGCTAAACAGCAGAGAAAGAGTGTCGCAATATTTTATGTTAAACAGTGAAAATATTTCTATATAATATATAATTTTTGGGGTTATTGTGAACACGGCTTTATAAATATAATTTTCATTGGAATTCACATTTGAAAGCGAATTGTTCACTTTTGCTCCATTAAAAACCTTTATAAAGCCAGTACAAACAAGATTATTGTTCACATTTACCGCTAAGTTTTCGACTGCGTTAACAAGTGAAGGGGTAATTGTAAACTTAAGTTTTTTTACAAAAAAAATCAGAATTTGCATATTTAACAACAGAAATTCACTTAAAACCAAACAAGGACAAATTAATCATATACCTAGTCGCCTAAATTTAATCTTCTTCTAAGGTACATCGAGCTTCAAAAGTCAAATCCTACGAGTTAAACTGAATGTTTCGTTAGGTGCGTAAAACAATTTATACAGGGTTTTTCAAGTTGATGGGCTATTAGAAGTATTTGAATTAGTAGAAGGAATTCAATTCTGAAACTTGGGCTCATTTGGTTATTGTTTATGCCGCTTCTTTTAAAAATATTTTCAAGTTCGATTTACATCCGGTTATACCGGAAGTCGATACCAACTTTCTTATTTTAAATGGAATGGTATATTTTTTACGCTGAATTCGAATAAAACGTGTAATTTTAAGGTAAGTTTGATAACCAACTTGTACACCTATGACGATCGGTTTCTGAGTTAATTTAATTTATAG
The DNA here is from genome assembly GCA_029378335.1 of Agrilus mali. NCBI lineage: Eukaryota > Metazoa > Arthropoda > Insecta > Coleoptera > Buprestidae > Agrilus > Agrilus mali. The sequence goes on along the minus strand of CM055657.1, from coordinate 28,965,895 downwards.
AAAAAAAATCGCTACCGCAACCCAAATTATAAAAAATCATAACTTCCACAAAATACGACTTAGAGTGTTGAAATTTTTACTAGTAATAGCTGAATATTAGTGCTAACGCCTTGACAAAATTGACTTAAATAATTTATACAGAACGTTCAAAATAAAATTGTAAAATTGAAAAAATTCAAACACGAATTACTTCGTTTTTTCAAATGGCACCTACTACTTTTTATTTTTTCAATCGATCCCTATTTTTATTCTCTTTCGATCTATATGGATACTTCCTACTTTATGTAATAATTCAAAATTATTCCAAAATTTTCAAATAAAATAGGAAGTATCCATATGGATCGAAAGAGGATAAAAAAAGGAATCGATTGAAAAAATAAAAATTAGTAGGTGCCATTTGAAAAAACGAAGTAATTCGTGTTTGAATTTTTTCAATTTTACAATTTTATTTTGAACGCTCTGTATAAATTATTTAAGTCAATTTTGTCAAGGCGTTAGCACTAATATTCAGCTATTACTAGTAAAAATTTCAACACTCTAAGTCGTATTTTGTGGAAGTTATGATTTTTTATAATTTGGGTTGCGGTAGCGATTTTTTTTCTATAAATTAAATTAACTCAGAAACCGATCGTCACAGAGGTGTAGGTACAAGTTGGTTATCAAACTTACCTTAGAATTACACGTTTTATTCGAATTCAGCGTGAAAAATATACCATTCCATTTAAAATAACAAAGTTGGTATCGACTTCCGGTATAACCGGATGTAAATCGAACTTGAAAATATTTTTAAAAGAAGCGGGCGGCATAAACAATAACCAAATGAGCCCAAGTTTAAGAATTGAATTCCTTCTACTAATTCAAATACTTCTAATAGCCCATCAACTTGAAAAACCCTGTATAACGTTTTGATAAACAAAAGTATGCATTTGCTATTTCCTTAATAATTATATCGAAATTGACAACAAAGTGTTTCCAGTAAATGTACATATTAAAATTATTTTGTGTAGGTAAGGATCTTATTCTTAGGAAACTATAATACTATGTTGTCAATTATAAATTTGTTGATGAAGTGTTCTCATATGGAAGCTTTTAATGGCAAAATGTCTTGTGGAAAGATTTTGAAAGCTTATTTAAGCTCCCCCTTTAAAGTACCTAATACCTGTCTGCCTGCCTGTAAACTTTAGCTTACAATTAGTATAATTTCATAAGTACATAAAACAGAAAATCAATCTGCTATTATTGTAACTGTTTTGCACTTGCGCTCCTGTTCCTGTTCCCTTTTAATTGATCGTTACGTACCTACGTGCCTACCAGAAAATAATAAAGCTAATTTATGTTTTGGTAGGTATCTAGTGTATGGTATAACGAGCAGAAAATCGGAAATGAAATATTTCCCGTTTCGGAACGTGATTATTATCGGGGCTATGTACCTACCTACACGATTAAAATAACAGGAAAAACATCGTTTCTGTTCAAACGCTACATTTATTTCACCATCAGAACATAAAAATTAGAAGCTTTCGGTGATTTACTATTCTTTATTAGTCGAGCGCGAAATTGGATGTATCGTATCGAATTTTCCGGTATGAAAAAACCAACCACCATCAGTTTGTTCATGCCTTCCATAAAACTGCACACGGTTTAATCCTTTCCCGTTCCATTTTACAAAAAAAAAAAAAAAAACGTAATCGCAGTTATCACAAAAATAACACCCCTAACGAGAGAACCACACCATACATGATAATGGTTTATGGTGGCCCTAAAAAGTTTGAATGAGTTATGTAACGGTCGTTTCCAAAAGTTGTTAATGCGTTTTATGGCTCCCCGGTAACATATGTCATTATTACGGTCAGCTTACATAAGAATGCCATTTTGGGTGTCAGATTTAACAAAATTTGAATGCCCAAAAATCTCACACGCAAGCAACGTTTCGACATTATTTACTCATCGTAAGTATATTTATTCTTTACTTACTTAAAAGTCAGGCACCTAATGGATATTAAAAAAATACCGGCCAAGTGCGAGTCGAACTCGCGCACCGAGGGTTCCGTACAAACCTGTATATATGTGATGTAACTAAAAATTTAAGGTTTTCGGAATTTTTCCTTTATATGTGCTATAAAACATTGCTTCATGCCAAATTTCAAGATTCTAAATCGACTGGAAGTACCCTTTAGGTTTTGATTCCCTTGCGAGTAGTTGCGAGTTTGAAAATATGCGGCTTAAATTGCTGTTTCTTTTTATTGCGTTGACATAGAAGTTTGATTTTGTTACAGCTTAAAGGTATTATAGACCTGAGTATTTGATATGAATTTCAATTTAATACCTCTACGCGTTCATGACGAAAGGGGTAGTAACTTTAAAATTATTAAAAATATTTTTATTATATGATGCAACTAAAAATTTACGGTTTTCGCAATTTTTCCTTTATCTGTGCTATAAGACGTTGCTTCGTACCAAATTTCAATATTCTGAGTTCACGGGAAGTACCCTGTGGGTTTTGATTCGAAAATTTGCGGAAATTTGCGGCATAAACAGCTGTATCTTTTGATTGCGTTGGCTTAGAAGTTTGATTTTTTCACAGCTCCAAGGGACAATAGACCTGAGTATATGGTATAATTTTTAGCTTGATACCTCAACGCGTTCCTGAGAAAAAGGGTCTTGACAGACGGACGGACGGGCGGACGGACAACGAAGTGATCCTATAAGGGTTCCGCTTTTTCCTTTTGAGGTGCGGAACCCTAAAAATAAAAAAAAAAGATATGATTTTCTAAGAATTCCCAGAAAGAAAGGTGTTCTGAATAGTTCTCTGCCTCCTTTTAATATGAATGAAAGGAAAATATTTGAAATTTTGATCAGAAGAATTCTTTGGCAGGTAGGTAGGTACTCATAATGAGCTATGAGCTCGTTTTCTACAGCAGCGTTTATTATCTTACAAATAGATAGACAGACAGACAGGAGCTTGATAGAAGTAAGTAGAGTATTAATTTCGAGAGTTCGGATGGCTCGGCAGGAAACAGGATCGTCGTTCACGTTCCTGGTGCACTTCTCCCGGTGTTCATTATGCGAAACGTTTCCTGTTGAGCTTTTCTCTTTCTTGATCCGCGTGGATTTTCTTAGTCTTTTTTCTTCCGTCGACAAACGGATACAGAGCCTCTTCAGTTTCACCATTTTACTCCCCACATTATTTATTACATATGAAATGTTTTGAAGGCAACATTTTTAAATTAATATTCTCTGGGCCATAGGATCAAAAGTATAAAAAAATAAATGTGACATAATTTATGTACTTACTATGTGTGTCGATGGTAACAAAAATTTTAGAATGTTCGCAATACTGGAAACTCAATAAAACTTTTCATTATTTGAAATATGCGAATACAGCAACATTCCTTTTACTACGTAAAATTTAATTTTTAAGGGAAAGAGAGCGTGGAAATATGAAAAGAAAAACCCGAAAAAAATGTTCTTTTATCTCTCAGAGGAAACCAAAGAGACGAGCTCCTATATCAATAAAAAAGTTTTTGTTCTTCTTTTACAATTTTTTAGTAAAAATCTAAAAACGTTTAGCGATCTTTAACAAAGTTCCCTCCCCCTGGTTTTCTGAAATGAAGATTTTATCTCGAAGAGAACGAGAGAGAATCAGTCAGAATATCAACTGAAGTATTATTTTAAATTACCGTCGTCTAAACCGCAATCCACCCATATTACGATGGCAGTTACATTCTGAATGTACGTTACGTAATTCTCTCAAGAACTGAAGTGTAATTACTTGCTCTGGTTTTAGTCGAATCCTTAAGCCGGCTGTAGATGTATTAAACTTTTCTCATATAACACAAATGGAGGAGGTTTAATCTCCATACAAACAGAAACCACAGAAATAAAATTATTGGAAATCTATTGTACTTACTTTTTTTTATTAGGTACACGTTCTCAATTAATTTAATCAAATATCAGAATGCACACGTATTTTTTTTAAATTTCATTATTGCCTGAGGTATCATTCTTCAATTAGTTTATTTTTCAAAATGTACTATTAGTTAATTATAAAACACACAATGAGACATTACTTTGCAAATGAAACAGTGATCTGGGAAAAATATTGCATGCATCTGCAATTATTTTTGCCTCTAGATAGATACTAGAAACTCCCAGAACAAAAAAGGCTTTTGTTTGTTTTTGAAAAATCGGTTTTTGTTTTCTACACAAACAAAAAAAGAACGAATAAATAAAAGAAAGACCACATCCTCGCATTTGTTAAAAAAAAATATATTCGGAAAACAACAAAATTGTTTATTTCTCGACAATATAAGTATATGTAATATGAAACAACACTACACAATGAACTAAAATAATCCCAATTATGCCCCACAATTCATAATGTGTAACTGCAAGTAAATAAGCCAAGACAATTAATTATGTAATTCCCTTATGAATCTATTTGCAATAGGGAATTAGGTACAGGAGTAATTATGTACCTATATGACAATACGAAATAGTTTTGAACTGCATTTTGCGCGGCTTAAAAAGTCGAAATTAACGGAGCGTGACAAATTTCATTACGAGACTGGCAACTAATTCTGGCACCAATTAAAATGGCGCTTATACAACGAACGGATCAGTGGCAACTGTTTGAACAATACGGCGCTGCAATCTATTCAATAAAGTTAGGGATATTTATTCGTTCAACGATACATATATAGTACATAAAGGTATTTGTATATGCATATGTACTTATGGGAAAGCCCTGTAAAGTCCTGACTCTGATTTTACAATAAGAGAAAATTACACATACACGTACGATTTAACAATAAACGTGTAGCACACGTTTCGATTATTGAATTCGAATTCCGTTATTCGCGGAAGGAAAAATTAGCAAAAAAAGTTAAAGTCAACTGATAAAAGCCGACTTCGATTATAAAAAACCACCGCGACTAAAGTTGTTATGCAGAGAACTTTTGCTTCAGGAAATCTTATATTATACAGGGACGGCCATAATCAAGTACCCGATTTTAAGTAGCGGCGGTGTACAATGCAAGGAAATAAAAAGCAAAAAAATATGGGTAAGACATTTATTTGTATTTAAAGTTTAAGCCTAAAGTCAATTAAAAATGATGTCAGTCAAATGACCGCCTCTAACTGCAATGCACATCTGGGCTCTTTTTACGGCATTATCCATAACTCGAGTCAAGACATTTGGCGTTAGTTCCTCTATTTCTTGACGGATATTATGTTTTAGCTGCTGAAGCGTCTGAGGATTATTGGCGTATACCTTTCCTTTGAGATAGCCCCATAAAAAGAAATCAGGAGCGATCTCGAAGGCCACGCTAAGTCGCCAAATCGAGAAATTAATTGCGCAGGGAACATGTTGCGCAACATGACCATTGTTTCTCTGGATGTATGCCCAGTCGCACCATCCTGTTGCAACCACATATCCTCCAGTCCCAGTAGTTCCAACTGAGGTGATAAAAAGTTATCCAGCATTGCTCTATAGCGGTCTCCATTGACCGTAACAGCAGTGCCTTGATCGTCCTCAAAGAAATATGGACCGATTACCCCTTGGGCAAAGACGCCGCACCAAACAGTGACTCGTGAAGGATGTAGTGGTCTTTCCTGAAGAATACGAGGGTTTTCTGTACCCCAGTAGCGGTAATTCTGCTTATTTACAAATCCACTTAAGTGAAAATGAGCTTCATCGGTCATAATCACTTTCTGTGAAAAATCGTCAAAATTGTCCTTAAGGTTTAGCAGACTGTGACAGTATTGCAGGCGTTGTTGATGGTCTCTGGGAAGAAGCTGCTGTGCCACCTGGATTTTATATGGAAATGCGTGCAAATCTAACTTCAAAACTATCCTCAGGGACGTCCGAGACATGCCCAATTGTGTGGCGCGTCTTTCTGTAGACGTTCTTGGTTCTTCTGCAATGCTTTCTTTTACACGCTGGATATTTTCAAGTGAGCGTCCTGTTCGGGGTCGTTCAATATGCCTTGCATCAGCCGTTGTCCCACTATGCCGAAATTATTCACATAAACGGCGTATTGTCTTTCCAGTTGGAGCAGGACGATGAGGATGATTTCGGCGAAAATTTCGCTGTGTTGAAATAACCGATTCATTGTTTTTAATAAATAAAATGACTATTTCTGCACGTTCTTCTGGTGTGTATCGATTTATAATAAAACTTGAATATGTGCACTGGAGAAATGTCAAAAAAAAAACAAACGAAAGTTGTCAGATAAAACAATAACGAACGCTTCAAATCGGGGACTTGATTATGGCCTTCCCTGTATTATATTATGTACAACGGGATCGTTATGTAGGTACATAGTTGGTTACGTAGTAAGTACGCAATCGCTGACCGGTATAATTTGACACAAACTTTAAAGGACACTAATTGATTAAACTTGATTAAATAGGTTGGTCCAACCGTATACTAATAAACTAGAAGGACTAAACTTTAGCTACAAGTATGTAAAGTAAATCCAAGGATATGATCCCAACACGAGCTGTATTGGGAACATACAAGACGCAAAGTGAATTTTAATTAGGTATATAGAATTTGTATCTATCTAACATTTGTTCTTTGTCTTTCTGGATTTCTTGGAATGACAATAAGATCCTTAAACAAAATATTTTTATTTTAGTGTATTGGGAATATTTGGTTGTGGATTTGAATTGAATTATTAAATAAATGTGGATTAAAAAAAATATTCACTTGACTAAGAAGTCACAATTGAATTGAAATATTTCTACTCTTAATTTTGCAGACGAGAATTTCTTACATTTAACAAATGCTGCTTCAATGAATTCCACAGGATATTAAACACAGGTATTTATTAAATACTAAATACTTTAGGTAGGTATGCCAGAAATTACTAATTATATACTTCTATCCATTAAATATTCAGAGGAAGTTATAAAATTTTAAGAAATACTTTTAATTTCCATTAAACAATATTCGATATAACGGACGAGGGACATTTTTTTTGTGGAGACAATAATACAGTAAATAGTTTAATTTTCCATCAAATTAATGTTTTGGGTAGAATTATATACAAAATGTAAATTAAGGGACTTTAATTATTTACGTGAACTGAAGATGAGAGAGGACAGAATCCAGCAAAATCTCATTTAAAAAAAGAGCTCATTAATTCAACTAAAAAATGATTAAAATAGGAGTTTTTATTAGTAACAATATAAAATATAAATGGATTTATAAAAGTTGGATTAATCTAATCAGAAATGAAACATTGCACTGGAATATTCAGTTTGTAACAGTTTTTTAGTTTCTCTGCTATATTTTATTTGCTACTTTAGGTTAGATATCTCAAAGTTTCAAAGGGCTAGAAACACTTTGGTTTTTTTTAAATACTCCACAAATAATTGTCTTCTTCCCAATATTCCTTCCCCCTCTACATATAAATACGACTCTAGAAAAACTGATTCCACATTCGTTGTTTTCACCCCGACATGACATACCTTTATAAAATCTGTATTAGGGATAAAACGAAATGGTGTAGGTGCTGGGATATAGATGCAAAAAACATGTTTCTTACAATAAATTAATAGTTATTTACTTCTATCCATTAAATATTCAGAGGAAGTTATAAAATTTTAAGAAATACTTCAATTTCCATTAAACAATATCCGATATAGGTAACGGAAGAGAGACAATGTTTTGGTGGAGGCACTGGGATCAAGACATGAAAAAAACGTTTCTTACAGTAAATAGTTTAAATTTCCATTAAATGAATGTTAAACAATGATGTTTTGAGTAGAATTATTTACAAAATTTAAATTAAATGACTAATAATTTACGTGAACTCAAGATGAGAGAAAATCTGATTCCACATTCGTTGTTTTCATCCCGACACGCCGTCATAAAATCTGTATTAGGGGATACAACAAAATGGTGGAGGTGCTGGAATATAGATGCGAAAAACATGTTTCTTGCAATTACATTAAATCAATGTTAAGTAGAAATGTTTTGGGTAGAATTACTTACAAAAAGTAAATTAAGGGACTTTATTTATTTACGTGAACTCGGTGTAATGAAGAGAGTGGTTCGGCCGGAAAATTCTCTTTAAATCTCACTTTTATATTTTTCTTTACTTTTTTAATTAAGGGGTAAATTTTAAATGAAGCATGTGAAAAAAGGTTTCACCTCATTTTATCAAATCTCATCAGTTATAAATGATAAAGAGACCCAAAGTGTTGTAAATGAAAAATATTCCACTTAAGTAATTAATGGACGTCGCCTTGTTTTCGAAATGCTTAATAAAAAAGAAATGATAATTTCAATAAAAAGTTATTAGGTGGAAATTCAAACGACCAACCATTAAGTACGTCGTTATAAAGAAAATAACCATCAGCCAATCTTTTCTCTTATTGACTGTCGATTTCACGGAGAAACAGTCACTGTACAAAAGAGTAGAATTTCTCATAAATACTCCAAAAATAATTGTCTTCTGCCCAATATTCCTTTCCACTCCCCCCTCTACATATAAATACGACTCTAGAAAAACTGATTCCCGACACATCACCTTCATAAAATCTGTATTAGGGAGTGAACAAAAGGGTTTTAATTCGCAGATCTGTGTAATGAATTCAGCCCAGGCCCCGATTGTCCTGAATCCTGATCAATTTATGGCGGGAGATAATGCAGTTAAATCTTTCTCGTTTTTTATCCGATGCGATAATGGACTTGGTTTATACGAAATACGAGATTGTAAAAGGAGGCAGCCGTTTAATTTGCTCGAGGCCAGACCTGCTGGTCTAGTCAAAGGTGCCATTTCGAGTAGTAAATTAACTACATCCATTTAAACCACTCTCCCGAGTTTCGGAGTGCTCGTTGAAAATGTTAGACGACGGTTAATTCTCATTTTAATTTGGCGTTTTCGTAGTGTTTATAACTGGAGCATGATTTCTCTACCGCAAAGGACCGACATGAAAAGCATATTTCAAAGATAACAACATTTCCTGGTTGTTGTTGTTTTACGAGAATTGTTTTTGTGTTTTTGTTGTTTTGTAACGTTTATGTGGTGGAGTACTAGCCCTTTGTTGTATTTAAATGAAACAATTTCGATTGAGAATTCAAATTACAAAAGCTGCTTGTTTCTGATTTTTTCTTGATAAGTAACAAACATGCAAAGTCAGCCTTTCATCAGCAAAAGTATGGCGATATTGACGATTTGGTAGTTACGAAAATGTTTAAAATCTTTATTGACGATCAATTCTTTCAAGACAAGACAAAAGGAGGCGATTAAAGACGGGGAATTCGACCTTTTTTGTCGTCAAGATTCTGTGTCGCTGCGCCATCAATTTGCTATTTGATTCGAGCAGTCATTTGAATCAGGAAAGATGAGAAATTCTACTCTTTCGTACAGTGAAATCGACAGTCAATAAGATAAAAGATTGCCTGATGGTTATTTTCTTTATAACGACGTACTTAATGGTTGGTCGTTTCAATTTCCACCTAATAACTTTTTATTGAAATTATCATTTCTTTTTTATAAAACATTTCGAAAACACAAGGAGACATCCATTAATTACTTAAATGGGACATTTTTCATTTACAACAATTTGGATCTCCTTATCATTTACAACTGATGGGATTTGACAAAATCTGATGAAACCTCTTTTCACCCGCTTCACTTAAAATTTACCCTTTAATTAAAAAAGTAAAGAAAAATATAAAAGTGAGATTTAAAGAGAATTTTCCGGCCGAACCACTTTCTTTATTACACCGAGTTCACGTAAATAAATAAAGTCCCTTAATTTACATTTTGTAAGTAATTCTACTCAAAACATTAATTTAATGGAAACTTTCAACTATTTATTGTAAGAAACATCTATATCCCAGCACCTCCACCATTTTGTTATATCCCTAATAGAGATTTTATGACGGCGTGTCGGGATGAAAACAACGAATGTGGAATCAGATTTTGTATAGTTTTATTTATACGTAAGGGAGGAAGGGAAGGAATTTTGGTAAGAACACAATTATTTTTGGAGTATTTTAAAAAAAATACCAGTGTTTCTAGACCTTTGAAACTGAAAATGAGATATCAAACCTAAAGTAGCAAATAAAATATAGCAGAGGAACTAAAAAGTTGTCACAAACTGAATATTCCATTGTAGAACGAACAAAATAGCTCAAACCCCAACGCCAAAACACGACACTTTAATTGTCCGAAGTACCTAAAAGAGAACTAATCCTAATATATACTGAAAGTTGTTAAGGTTCAGTGATTATGGTTCAGCAGCAATAGTGATTATGTTCAATGGACCTTGAAAATAACAAAAAATAAAAATTAAACTAGACTAAATAGCGGAGATCCAGTTATAGGACCCTTGTCATTGTTAAGTAAAATTTCGTAATTTTTACAAATGTATAAACTTTCATAACTATCTAGTAGACAATTATTCCTCACTTCCTTAACTAATTTAAGATTATTAATATTAATATTATGTTCTTCAGTAAGAATATGCTGGGCAACACTAGATTTTTCGGCTCTACCAAACCGTGCATGAGCTAAATGCTCCTTGAACCTAGTTTGAATCGAGCGTCTAGTTTGTCCAATATATTTTTTACTACACTCATTACAGCTAATTTCATATATCCTCGACTTTTCTAAGAAAGGAATTTTATCCTTGGGGTTACCGAGGAGAGTTTGAAGGGAGTTACCACTTGAACTGTTTGTAGGCAATGCGAAAACCAAGTTTACGAAAAATGCCTTCGAATCCTCGACAAAATCTTGGCTCGTATGGCATAGTAATAAACTTGGTCTTACTGGTGTCTGTTTGAAAAGTCGAAGATCATGAAACAGAATTCTTAAATTTAATCTTATTAACTAATTTATCAATGATGTTACTATTGTAACCATTGTCAATCGCAATTTTCTTAATTGTACAGAGTTCCCTATGATAACTACTTTTACTAAGAGGAAAACTAAGCAATCTATGTACAAGAAAATTAAAACTCGCCATTTTATGTTGAACGCAATGATTAGAGTCGTTGGTTATAAATCTAGAGGTTTTCTATAGATATCAAATTCTAAATAATTCCCATTTCTTATAATCAGCGCATCTAAAAATGGTAGTTTGCCATCTTTCTCCAATTCAACAGTAAATTTGACCGAAGGGAAACGTGAATTTAAAACATCAACAAAGTCTTGGACACTTCTGGAGGTCAAATCGAAGATAGCGAAAATGTCGTCCACGTATCTACTAAGCCATATTCGATGAAAAAACTTTAGGTGCCTAAGGTCACTTTCAAAATGAAGGAAGGGTAACAAGGAATTCCCCATAACTGTTCCTTCTTTCTGTTCGTAGAAGCAACCGTTTATTTGAAAATAATTTTGCCGCATGCACATCACATTGAAGTTAGAGTAATGTACTCAACTACAATGTCATCGGAGAAACCATTTTCTTTCGTGTTTTGGCGTTGGGGTTTGAGCTATTTTGTACGTTCTACAACAACCGCCAAAGTTTTTCCAGTTTTCATTTGAATATTCCATTGTAATGTTTCATTTCTGATTAGATTAATCCAACCTATATAAATCCATTTATATTTTATATTGTTACTAATAAGAAATCCCATTTCAATTATTTTTTAGTTGAATTAATGAGCTCTTTTTTTAAATGAGTGTTTGCTGCTAGATACCGTCCTCTCTCATCTCGAGTTCACGTAAGTTATTAGTCACATAATTTAAATTTTATAATAATTCTACCCAAAACATTAATTTGATGGGAAATTAAACTATTTACTGCATTATTATCTCCATCAAAAAAATGTCGCTCGTCCGTTATATCGAATATTGTTTAATGGAAATTGAAGTATTTCTTAAAATTTTATAACTTCCTCTGAATATTTAATGGATAGAAGTATATAATTAGTAATTTCTGGCATACCTACCTAAAGTATTTTGTATTTAATAAATACTTATGTTTAATGTCCTATGGAATTCGTTAAATGTAAGAAATTTTTGATCGAATACTTTCAATTGAATTGAATTCAATTCAATTGTGACTTTTATTATTTAAATGCGCATTTCCTTATATAATTTAAGTCAAATCGACAACAAAATATTCCCAGTTCATTTATATATTAAGTAAAATAAAAATATTTTGTGTGAGGATCTTATTATCATACAAAAATATCCAGAATGACAACAAATGTCTACAAAACTCGAGTATTTAAACATTTAGGTAGTTTTTAGGACTTGTACCTAATACAAATACTTATTTTAATTTCATTAAACTGGCAAAAGTACGCACTAGATTTCCACAGCAGTTTCTTTTGGGATTAAGAAAGAACTAATCTGCATGACGAGGGTTAGTTTGCGAGTTTTTCAATGGGCAATGGAAGTGTTCGGTTCTACAGGGAAGGCCATAATCAAGTACCCGATTTGAAGCGTTCGTTATTGTTTTATCTGACAACTTTCGTTTGTTTTTTTTTGACATTTCTCCAGTGCACATATTCAAGTTTTATTATAAATCGATACACACCAGAAGAACGTGCAGAAATAGTCATTTTATTTATTAAAAACAATGAATCGGTTATTTCAACACAGCGAAATTTTCGCCGAAATCATCCTCATCGTCCTGCTCCAACTGGAAAGACAATACGCCGTTTATGTGAATAATTTCGGCATAGTGGGACAACGGCTGATGCAAGGCATATTGAACGACCCCGAACAGGACGCTCACTTGAAAATATCCAGCGTGTAAAAGAAAGCATTGCAGAAGAACCAAGAACGTCTACAGAAAGACGCGCCACACAATTGGGCATGTCTCGGACGTCCCTGAGGATAGTTTTGAAGTTAGATTTGCACGCATTTCCATATAAAATCCAGGTGGCACAGCAGCTTCTTCCCAGAGACCATCAACAACGCCTGCAATACTGTCACAGTCTGCTAAACCTTAAGGACAATTTTGACGATTTTTCACAGAAAGTGATTATGACCGATGAAGCTCATTTTCACTTAAGTGGATTTGTAAATAAGCAGAATTACCGCTACTGGGGTACAGAAAACCCTCGTATTCTTCAGGAAAGACCACTACATCCTTCACGAGTCACTGTTTGGTGCGGCATCTTTGCCCAAGGGGTAATCGGTCCATATTTCTTTGAGGACGATCAAGGCACTGCTGTTACGGTCAATGGAGACCGCTATAGAGCAATGCTGGATAACTTTTTATCACCTCAGTTGGAACTACTGGGACTGGAGGATATGTGGTTGCAACAGGATGGTGCGACTGCGCATACATCCAGAGAAACAATGGTCATGTTGCGCAGCATGTTCCCTGCGCAATTAATTTCTCGATTTGGCGACTTAGCGTGGCCTTCGAGATCGCTCCTGATTTCTTTTTATGGGGCTATCTCAAAGGAAAGGTATACGCCAATAATCCTCAGACGCTTCAGCAGCTAAAACATAATATCCGTCAAGAAATAGAGGAACTAACGCCAAATGTCTTGACTCGAGTTATGGATAATGCCGTAAAAAGAGCCCAGATGTGCATTGCAGTTAGAGGCGGTCATTTGACTGACATCATTTTTAATTGACTTTAGGCTTAAACTTTAAATACAAATAAATGTCTTACCCATATTTTTTTGCTTTTTATTTCCTTGCATTGTACACCGCCGCTACTTAAAATCGGGTACTTGATTATGGCCGTCCCTGTATGTACATAGGTACTTACACTACATACATTTCTGTAACCGTTTATTCATTCATTTAACCACCTACGTAATAGAAAAACGAAACTCGATTACGTAATCTGCAGCAGACAATTTAATCCACCTATTTAATTACAATATTATTGCATTACCTAATGCAAATTTGCATTATTTCATTAACATCATAAATTATGGTCGTATCTATCTATCTGTAGGTATAATATAGTTGAAGTTTGTGTAGGTAAACAAAATTGACAGTAAAGCAAAACCAAGTTTTATAAATCACAATTTCCAGACGCCAATCTTCTGTTGGGAAATTTTAAATTCCTTTGTCCGGCGACTGGACGTTCGTTCAAAAGACTTTACATATTTTCATACGTTGCAAGGTTTCCTTAATAATAATATGTCAAACGTCAAAGCGAATTTAAATCTCATGTAGCTTTATGGCTTTGCTGTTTGGTTTGTGAACGTGAACGGCTGGCTGGCTGGCTGGCTGGCTGGCTGGGGGTAGAAAAATGAAGCAGAAGTCAGATAAAAGAGATGCTGTCAGCCATTTCAATATGCCACTGACGACAGCACAGGTGCATAATATAATGCAAACAAATTAAATTAAATTCTGTAGGTAGGTAGGTACTCCTTTTAAATTTCAAATTTTATTTTTATTAGCCCACACCACAACGATCGTTTCGCCATATATATTGTGACGTGTTCAGTGACGGAAAACACAATTAGCAAAACAAAACAACGAATTTATATAATTACTAAAGTTAATTTGACTACACTACAGTTATAAACAAGTCTTCACAATTTATTTCACTAAAAGCCTCTTGTCCCGCTCGCCTCTACTATAAACACTCGCTATACCATAGACTCTATGACTTCTATCGCCTGTTGTTCGCCTATCGATCGCTTCGCTTCCAAACATCAGCTGTTCACTGTCAACTAACTCGGTGTGTGCCGTTTCCGCCTTTTATAGTCTTTTCAGCCTTTTTCTAGGGAATTCTATAGCCGTCTAGTAATCCAATTGTTATCCCATTGATCTTTGCTAGTGTTTTCTAGATGTTTCAGGAAAGCCGGGAATATTCCTTATGTATTCAGGGAAGATGTTCGTTAATTATTCTCACACCAACTTAATTGGCAAGTACTCGTAACAATATATACCACTATAGAACTACAGTTAGAGTTGAGCTTTTTATCTAACTTATCTTTGTCGTTTCTAATAAATGACCCATAAGAATGATTTGTTTTGAATAAAATATTTACTAATTCTGTATCTAAGCTTCACTTTCATCTTACTGTATTATATTAAAAAAAAATAAAATGATAACCCAATAAGAGTCAAATTTCTTCAGCCCGCGAAATAAATCAATTTGAGGGATAAATACATACCTAAAAGGTTTTTGCGTATAAAATTTACTTTCGCATTAATCAATTCTGAAGTCTCGTCCCAACGGGTTGAGTTCCATTTCGAAACCGTTGCGGAAATTTCGAAACTCATTTCGTTATTTTCAAGGGCCGTTAGGTACAAATATTCTTAGGTACAAGGTACACGAGGCATTACGAATTACACGAGTTTCCTTTTCCCTTATCAGATAATTTCGGTCACACGAAACAGCACTAGGTACATAATACATACATAGTAATATGTATATGTATATGAGTAGGTATACACCTTGAGAGCACGAAATGGAAAAAGGATGAATGTGTAAATAAGAAAATGATAAAATGCCCCGCTCGCGCTGAATCAAATGATACCGCAACCCCGTAGTAAAATGTGGTCCCAAAACTCCAGACAGGATGATGAATATCACGTAAAAAATCTGACGACGAGCAAAAACAAAATTGAAAGAGAATATAACTGGCAACCAATGGACCAATTTATATTCATATCTATTTATCTTAGACACATATCTAAATATAAAAAATATAAGAAATCACCATCAATTCTGTAGAAGTACCTACTTCCCAACAAAGACCAATTATAAACAAATTGCATCCATCAACAATAACATATTAGAAAAAGAAACATATGAAGAAGAACTTCCCAATATATGGTAAATGTTTAAAAATCTTTTAAGCCTTTACAACCCACTGGGTCTTCCCTTAAAACTCCCCATTTCTGTCACTTTATTTTACCGCGCTCCCTTCTTCCCAATATTTCCCTTAATATGCTCAGCCCACCCCCTTCCACATGCAACAACTTACATTCCCCCAATAAATGCCCTACCTCTCTATCACACAACCAATATCTCCTGTCCTCCCTCTTCCCTATACCAAAATTTTGCACCCTTTGTATTCGTTCCCTATTCTAAATCTAGCTATTACGCTTATATTCCTCCCTCCTTCTAAATACCTAGACATCAGTAATTCCTTCATCCCCACCGTATATCTGGATTACTATATTTTATTGAAGCCACCCCCCCCCCTCGTTATTTCCCAACTCTTCCACCACCCCATAATCCGTTTCTACGCTCTCGTCGCTTCCCTCCCAAATACTTCTAAAATGTTCATAACATTCCCCCATTTTTGATCTTGCCACACCACACACCTTTTTTCCCCTTCTTCTCTTTATATTTATTTATTACCTTCCAAAATTCCCCTGTCGCTCTTTATTTTTAGACCACAATAAACACAAAACAGAAGTAGTTAGGGGGTGAAAATTATGAACAATCAAGTAGAATTATGTTCAAACCCCACCCACCCCCTTACTACGTACTTTCTAATTTATGACGTCATCATGGTCCTTGTAGTTTTTAGTATTAAACACAAAACAACTAAAAATAACTCAAATTCAATTTCATTTGCTGCTTCATAAACCACCAACAATATAATTTCTTTTTTATCACTCTTTACTTACAGGAGTCTGTTTAACAGCAATTATTTTTTTTAAATTAATTTATGAAATAAATAAACCCACCCCTGTCGCTCATTAAACGGCGAACAACAATATTCTCTGGTGTGGCGTTCAAGTGTCCTCTCTCTCTCTCTCTCTCTCTCTCGAACAGAGTATGTAACCAAATAATCTGAGAGTATCTTTACAAACAGATACACCTCTCGTGAATGCCTGTATGTACTTTGGTGCAGGTGCTCGAGATTTTTCAAGAGCATTTCAACCACTCCATTCATGAACGCTCGTTGCCCGGAAACAAACGTCAACAACTTCGCGAGCGAGCGAAGCAAAGCGACTCGCGTAATGTTGTCCCATTCTCCCTTTTTAATAAGTATTACATGCATATATATGTACATAGATGATGAACCCCATCGAGAAGATCCGGAAGATGCAGCTTCTGGAGTCGAAACACCACATATGAAGAGATTACAATTGTGAAGTAGGTATTCGGGAGGTACTCGAAAAAGAATATGAAATCTGGTTCGAGAGGTACCTACCTACGTATAATACATAGTTACAATCAGTTGCGTTAATATCGAATCTATTGTAAATAAGGGTGGATTAAAAAAATACCGGCCAAGTGCGAGTCGAACTCGCGCACCGAGGGTTCCGTACAACCCTATAAATATGTGATGTAACTAAAAATTTAAGGTTTTCGGAATTTTTCCTTTATATGTGCTTTAAAACATTGCTTCATGCCAAATTTCAAGATTCTAAATCGACTGGAAGTACCCTTTAGGTTTTGATTCCCTTGCGAGTAGTTGCGAGTTTGAAAATATGCGGCTTAAATTGCTGTTTCTTTTCATTGCGTTGACATAGAAGTTTGATTTTGTTACAGCTTAAAGGTATTATAGACCTGAGTATTTGATATGAATTTCAATTTAATATCTCTACGCGTTCATGACGAAAGGGGTAGTAACTTTAAAATTATTAAAAATATTTTTATTATATGATGTAACTAAAAATTTACGGTTTTCGCAATTTTTCCTATAACTGTGCTATAAAACGTTACTTCGTTACAAATTTCAAGATTCTGAGTTCACGGGAAGTACCCTGTAGGTTTTGATTCGAAAATTTGCGGAAATTTGCGGCATAAACGGCTCTATCTTTTGATTGCGTTGGCTTAGAAGTTTAATTTTTTCACAGCTCTAAGGGACAATAGACCTGAGTATTTGGTATAAATTTTAGCTTGATACCTCAACGCGTTCCTGAGAAAAAGGGTCTTGACAGACGGACAACGAAGTGATCCTATAAGGGTTCCGCTTTTTCCTTTTGAGGTGCGGAACCCTAAAAATTAAATCAGACTTTTCTTTCTTTTAAAATCCCCACATAATGTCCTATTTCTCGCTATCATATTCTCCTAACATACCTACCATATCTGCAACGGTTTCGAAAGAAAAAAAATCTTCTTTGTATCGATGATCTGTCAAATTTCGATAACTCGAATGTCGGTAATCGACTATTTGATAAGTCGAACCAAATTAGTTGGCAACGTGTAATTTTTACCTTATATAACTTGAACTCTCGACCTTTTATTAGGTAGGTAGGTACTCGAATATCTTGATAAGTCGAATGTATTATCAAGAAATCGATTTTAGTTTCATTGAATTACAGTTTCAATCAAAAATTGAACAGCCCCATAAGGAAGAATTGTTAATGGGGTTTCAAAAGCTTAAATGAATTTAATTGAAATTGATTTGTAGGGTCGATTTATCTAATTTGAGACACCCTGTAAAAAAACAATAAATGGTAATTACGGTGAGGTAATTGTTTTTGAATGCTACATACCTACGTTAATAACGAAATCAAGCCGTGAATTTTAATTACTAGCCACCTATAGACCTGTAGTTGTAGCTGTCAACCGTAAAATATTGTTCAATAACATAATTATAAACCCAATTATTGCTTGAAATCATTGTCTATTACAATACACATACATACGTTCGAGTCCCTGTGGGATTACAGATTTAATGGGGCCAGAGTTTGCAAAACTAATTCTGGAAAAGGGAAATAAATGTGGAGCATGTGCTAGAAGATTTCCTTCAAAATTTACATCTCTTTTGTGACTCCTTTAATGCTCTATTAAAAAAAATTAGTGGAGTAAACTGAGTTAGGCTTTCACGACCGTCGTCTCGAGGTTATCATTCTCGACGTTTGGCCGACACGAGTGGTTGGAATCTTCAGGCGTTCTGCTCTGATTTGTGACAGATAGAATTTCCCAAAAAATACAATTTTCAATTTAAGTCTCTCTAATGTTGGTTAAATGTAATAGCTATGCATATTATGTAAAGAAACATTGACGTCAGACCCGTTTTTATCGTTTTTTATTCTTTTTTTTTTTATTATTCAGAGGCACGAGAGAAGAGGCTGAAGATTATTCGAGAGTTCGTTTGCAAATTCAAGCGTCCCGAATATAACGCAGTGTTTCTTGATGTTATTATCTAGGTCAAGGGGAGGAACTCGTATAATAGCCTTACGGGGATAAATAAGCCACAGCGTGATATTTGGTTCTATGGAGATGAAAGGAGCGAAATGATAATAATGACTTGGATGTGAAAAGAAACGAAATCATCGTAACCACCCTTCAATGGCAAATCTCGTAATTGCAAACAATAATAAGTATATAAATCAATACAATTCATACCACAAAATAACTGTAGCAATAAACATACTTCGGCTACCTTTTACATGCATAATTAAAAAGGAGACTATAGGGGTTAATTAAATTTATCGTACCTTAGGAAGCTTTTAAATCACTCAAATCCTCAGACGTAGGTACATATAATTCCCGTAGTTTCAAAGAGGATTACTCGAAAGAAAACGTTGCATTAAATGAAATTATATTTTTCTACTACGGTCTGGTCGGTCGTATTAGAAAAGTAGAAATTCTCTCAATAACGTACTGACCTAATTAGAAGTGGAGAACCTGGGGGCATTAAAAGGAGGACAAACGCAAAGAGAGTTTAGGTATTATTATTGCACCAACACCAACACCACCAACAGCAGCATCAGACGACCAACTCCCTGCTTAAGACGTGACTCGGGTTTTTATGCTCCTTATTTTTCCAATGGTCGAAAATGAAATTACAGTAATCGGAAAAATACGAGACAGCCGGCCGGCCGGCTCTCTACGTGAAAGGACATAAAAAATAACGACAACTTCCAAAGGACCAACCAAAGCTATTAAACATAACGAAGAGCAACAAAATGGTAACAACTGTATCGCCCATGTTACACGGGACAACGAACCCCATTTATACACAGGGTGGACCGAAATACATATCTAACACGTAGCAAAAGTATGAGTTAGGGTGGTGAAACGGGTAACATGACAAAATATTTTTTTTAAAAGCAAATTAACGTGTATCTGATTTTATTTCAGTCCCAATATTTAATTTAGTAGTCTCTTATCAATTACTTGACTTATTTACTACGTTCTCTCGTATTTTGACACCAACGCCTCCACCAAAAAGCTCTCCCTCGTTCGTTATATCGAATATTGTTTATATTTCATAACTTCTTTTGAATATTTAATGGATAGAAGTATGTAATTATTAATTTATTGCAAGAAACATGTTTTTTGCATCTATATCCCACCACCTACACCATTTTGTTTTATCCCTAATACAGATTTTATGAAGGTGTGTCGGGGTGAAAACAACGAATGGGGAATCAGTTTTTCTAGGGTCGTATTTATATGTAGAGGGGGAAGGAATATTGGGAGGAAGACAATTATTTGTGGAGTATTTAAAAAAAACCAAAGTGTTTCTAGCTCTTTGAAACTTTGAGATATCTAACCTAAAGTAGCAAATAAAATATAGCAGAGAAACTAAAAAACTGTTACAAACTGAATATTCCAGTGCAATGTTTCATTTCTGATTAGATTAATCCAACTTTTATAAATCCATTTATATTTTATATTGTTACTAATAAAAAGTCCCATTTTAATCATTTTTTAGTTGAATTAATGAGCTCTTTTTTTAAATGAGATTTTGCTGGATTCTGTCCTCTCTCATCTTCAGTTCACGTAAATAATTAAAGTCCCTTAATTTACATTTTGTATATAATTCTACCCAAAACATTAATTTGATGGAAAATTAAACTATTTACTGCATTATTATCTCCATCAAAAAAATGTCGCTCGTCCGTTATATCGAATATTGTTTAATGGAAATTGAAGTATTTCTTAAAATTTTATAACTTCCTCTGAATATTTAATGGATAGAAGTATATAATTATTAATTTATTGCAAGAAACATGTTTTTTGCATCTATATCCCACCACCTACACCATTTTGTTTTATCCCTAATACAGATTTTATGAAGGTGTGTCGGGGTGAAAACAACGAATGGGGAATCAGTTTTTCTAGGGTCGTATTTATATGTAGAGGGGGAAGGAATATTGGGAGGAAGACAATTATTTGTGGAGTATTTAAAAAAAACCAAAGTGTTTCTAGCTCTTTGAAACTTTGAGATATCTAACCTAAAGTAGCAAATAAAATATAGCAGAGAAACTAAAAAACTGTTACAAACTGAATATTCCAGTGCAATGTTTCATTTCTGATTAGATTAATCCAACTTTTATAAATCCATTTATATTTTATATTGTTACTAATAAAAAGTCCCATTTTAATCATTTTTTAGTTGAATTAATGAGCTCTTTTTTTAAATGAGATTTTGCTGGATTCTGTCCTCTCTCATCTTCAGTTCACGAAAATAATTAAAGTCCCTTAATTTACATTTTGTATATAATTCTACCCAAAACATTAATTCGATGGAAAATTAAACTATTTACTGTATTATTGTCTCCACCAAAAAAAATGTCCCTCGTCCGTTATATCGAATATTGTTTAATGGAAATTAAAAGTATTTCTTCAAATTTTATAACTTCCTCTGAATATTTAATGGATAGAAGTATATAATTACTAATTTCTGGCATACCTACCTAAAGTATTTTGTATTTAATATCCTGTGGAATTTATTGAAGCAGCATTTGTTGAATGTAAAAAATTCTCGTCTGCGAAATTAAGAGTCGAAATATTTTACGAATTATAAACACAATATTGTCACGTGTTTTAAATGAATTTCAAGCGTTTTGGGATTTTAAAGTAATTATACGTTTCAACACTGCATAATTTTATATAAATCGGTTTCTTATCATATGTTTTAATGCACCATGTTGTTTCAGCTCAGAAAATTGATGGATACACCCCTTTTGGTGTAATAAAATTAAAAAAACCGCCCTCATCAGTTATTGTTAATTTTAATTGCAATAACTGGCTACTAATTACTAGAAGACTGCATGGTAAATATATGTTTGTCATTATTGCATTAAAAATCGTTCCAGGCGTGATATACCATATTTTTACAAAATTGTTTGCTATTTCCAGTTTCCATTTTCTTTCATAATGCAATTTGTGCATTAATGTTTTATACATGTAACATTCGAAGGTAAACGAATTTGACGTGACTGGTTTAGAAGAGCAAGGCAAAAACCAAAACACAGATCCTTTTATCACATCAGAGGCTGTAAGAATGAAATTTTTCATTGTTACCGGCAAAAATTCGATTTCCAGCAAACAAAATTACATAAGATCCGAGCTATACGACAAACAAGGGTAGCAAAACCACCGTAAACTAAGAGGTGGAAAAGGAACCGAAGAAAATCTAAAAATAGAAGAAACGGTGCCATGTCTTTTATAAAAAGTAGATTAACTACCCAAATGTCGTTATAGAAACAATTAACAGAACAGAATCAATTAATTTAACTGTTTCGCCCTCTCTTATTAAATAAAATTCTTGCCACTCACCCCTGCGACCTTAACCCTTCCAACCTGTTACGTCTGTCTCGTTTCGATTTTAACATTAAGGTCAAATAAAAGAAACCCCTAAAAATTCACAAACGATTAGCGTTAAGCCTCGCATAAAGAGAACGAAAGAAATGAGACGTGGTCTATTTGCGTACAGCAAGAAAAAAAAATGGGTATCCTGGGAACGGTTAGCCAATAACCGTAACGTAACCCTAGTCTTTCGTGGTGTCAGTGATGGATGCAAGAGGGCGCAGACAAACGACCTCTTATTTTTTATCAGGCCACTGTGTTTGTGGTGGTGTATGGTACATACATAGTAAAAAAGACACGGAGAAGTAGCGGCAAGCAAAGAGAATTTCTCGCGCCCCAGCCGGACGAAAGAGGAAAGAAAAGTTGATTGCCCAAGGGGTTGCTTGTAACCTTCACAACAGGGGGTAAATTATTTATTTTAAACGCTATTTATTTACAACTAACTACCAACTAGTTGTGCCTCTTTGTTGTATACTCCCCAGGTAGACGAGACGAGTACAGATCGTCTGTATAGAAGCTTTGCTCCAGTAAAAGTGTCAAATACAATTTTATACGCATAAATTTTGACAAAGGAACTGTAAAGTTGGGAAACCAAGCAAGTCAAGTTGTCAGTGACAGCCATTTTTATCTCGATAACGCTCGCCCGTGAACTGAAGGGAGAAAAAACTTAACGTCTTTAATCTTCGATTTACATCACTGACGTTGATAGATGTTTTTCACTTAAACAGACAAACGGGCGCGCTTTTTCTATCGCTTTCTTAAAAAAAGAACGAGTCGAATTTCATAAAAAGGGAAATAGTTGGGGCTCTCATAAATAAAATGATAATTTTTTTGGTGGAAACAAATCTCGCATCGATGCCTTCATGGTTTTTATTTTAATGTAACAGTAGGGGCGTTTCTTATTTGTTAAATATTCGAAATGTTCCTGATGCCACAATATTTATTATGGAATATTCATATGTATCTACGTATGTAAATAAATGTTTTGCCATTCCGAATCCTTCATCATTCATTGTACATGTGAAGTCGTAAATTGGACATTTTACGGCACCCTTTAGAGGACTCGGGGTGAGAGTATTATGCAACAAACTGAACATAAATATGCAATATACGTGACGATACAACTTGATGATAATAAAAGCCGTATCACTATACAATAATAACTAGTGATGGGCACTATCGAATAAAAACTATCGAACTATTCGATAGTTCACTACTATTCGAATTATTCGATAGTTGAAAAGTATTCGAATAAAAAAAGTAATGAATAGTTTTAGTAACTGAAAGTAGTTACTGAAAATAGTAGTTACTTTTTTTATTCGAATACTTTTCAACTATCGAACTGAACGTTGGAGTCGTGGTTGGAATGGGTAAATGATACGTTTGCGCATTGTCTACTACTTCGCTACTTCCTCGTAGCAGAGCCGAATAATATAAACAATTCTATAATTATTAGACGTTATCAATACATACATACATACTTTAAAAACATAATTTTCTATGGCACCAATTTATACTAGTTAAATATGAGGCAAAATAAAATGCAAATAAATAATTAATAATTTTTAAATTACTGTAGTGATGATTTGAGTCATAAATACTTAGGTACTATATGTTTGTACTGCGTACTTATAATTACCCAAAAACTAATAATAATAATAATAATAAGTGCAGAAACATATAAAAAAAGTAGTTAAATGTAAAAATAAAAAAATCTTTATTCGTCGCCCTCTAACAAATACCTGGATAAGAACAACAGATGTTTCTAAAACACTTATTTTAGTTCAATAACAATAAAGTACGTATAGCAATAAATAATACAAAAAAAGATCGCTTACCTAAGTAAATAATAATTTTATCAAAGTAATAAGAATTAGAAACCATGTTTCAAGTCGAGGTTATTTATTATTTTCAGCATAGCCTGTTTGTTTTTTATCCATACTAGCATATTAATCGTATATTTGTCTGTTGGTATACACGTTCGTATCAGTATATTTGTATGTTAGTATGGACCGAGCGATGGATAACCGTCTGCTGCCTGACTATCGTGTAATTGAAAAAAATAGTAATTACTAAATTCATTCGAATGAATTCATTCGATAGTTAAAAGTATTCATTTAGTAATTATTCGATAGTTCAATTTATTCGATAGTGCCCATCACTAATAATAACTAATTTTATGAAACTCGTTTAAATATCAAACAAAAAAAAATTGTAAATATATTTATTAGCAAAAAGTAGAATGTTGTTCGTACACGAATTTCAGCATATAGAAAATTTTTCGCAATAAATTCAAAACAGCGTCGCTTTTTCTGCTTTGCTTAATAATACCAACCACCCCGTTAGTGATGCAAATGGCAAATATTAATGTTTCTGGAAACGACAAGAAGAAATATCGTAAATTATACGAAGCGGAGAAGGGAACGATGACGTGAAAGGCTGGAAAGCAATCTCTATATTTCAGATAGTAAGTACTTACTTGATATCAGGAACATAATTGAATTTGGATTCCGGCTGATATATTGGTACTTGTACCTATTTAATTTCACGTTAAACATAAATCTAATAAACGTACAGGGAATCGACTGAAAACAGACTGTAAATTGCGTTTACGCAGACGACCGCTGAGACCAGACACACCAGTTCTGACCTTGTACTCCAACTATCGACAATTTTATTCACAAAAAGAATACGACAATTATCTTTAGTATTAGGCACGCAAATAAATGTTGTCTTTAATTAAGAAAATTTCGTACAATGAAAACTGAAAATTGGACAAGAGCTTTATACAACGTTAACGAGCACAAAGAGAGGGAGAGAGGGTGAAGTTATAGTCGATGTTCGTATAAGTAATGTGAGTATGTAAATCAGCCCCACGTCCGCCGGTGGTTTAAACAGAATTTGCATTACCAGACGTAAATTATTAACAACCACTTTAGAGTGTAGGCCATTGTAAATTAACTTAATAAAATACATACTGGAATGTGTTACGTCAAAATATATAAATGAGTTTACCAAAAAATCTAGAATGCCATCAGATGCTTGCTTAAAAAATTCGAGTGTTCATAAAACATTTAGTTGTTGTTGAATTTTATTTTTTGTAGAAGGGCATGTACTAAAAATGGCCTGACGTGTTTGTGAAAACTCTAAATAAAAACCTTAATTATCAGCACCGTTAACTAAATTTTACCTCTTTTGGTTTAAAGTTAACAAAATTTTCATCATCCCCTTTACAACTTTCTTCACCATCTCCACCCTCGACTTTATTTTATTATATATAAGAGAAGGCGAGCGAGAAAGATGATGAAACCTCGCTTGTATGAAAATTGGTACTGGCAGCAATTAAATCTAAAGAGAAAATGTGCTTGAATAGATCGACTGGCAAACAACTTTCTTTGCCTCCTTGACAAACGCCGCCGGGGCGATCCTTCGACGTCACTCAACATTCTACGTCACTTTTTCCCTGTTACAAACACAAAAGTTCTTCAGAATCCCACAGACGCAGTACGTTGGCGATACTGACATCCCAAATGAAGACACTGAGAGTGGGAGTTCAATTAAACCGACAAAACGAGGAAAAATCACCATCGTTATTAATTTGATCCAATTTTATCTCCAAATCATTTGAAACCCCCAAAGGACGTAGATACACAGGTAAGTACAATTTGTCTGTTCATTAAAATGTTAAAATAAACATCGTTATTCTGTGTTACTATTATTTATAAATACATTATATTACTTTAATCACGATGCTTACTCCTACGTATACTACTGGAAGTAAAATAGGTAAGTAGTTAATTGCAAACGCAGAAGTTCCGACAAATTTATGTGCACCCCTATTGCAATATTTCAGCAAAGAAGTTTCGTAACGACTCATACAATTCGCTAGCCATCATGGAATACGTACAACGTACTATGCAAAATGTAACAAACAAGCAAAAGCACGACATGGCTGCATTATTTGCACCCGGTCTCAGCAAAACTAATATTCAACGCTGGCATTGTATATTGCTGTTATACTTTACTCGATGTAGATGTAGATGTTACCTCTCGGTTCTATAATGCATCATAATAATAAAACAAAAACGAATATAACGCAGCAGTAGGTACGTACGTACGTAGGTAGGTAGGTAAAAGTGGAAAATTCATCAGAGAGTTTTTAATTAAAACTTATTTCAAGAACTTATTTGCACCGGGCACAGACGCCCGTCGTCCATCCGTCGTATCGTGCCGGCGGGGAAAAATAATTAATGCATCAGCTTTCCTGACGGTTCTGATTCCTGGATTAACGGTGGCCGTTGACGCCTAGCGTCGCGACGTTAATAATCCACCAAACAAAGCAGTCCCCCTTCTAAAAATTGCACCTGCATACCTAGATACTACTTACGTATTACCAAACAAAGACCTATGACTTGTTTGTTAATAACATAATAAGCAAATTGAAAATTTATTAAATTCATTTTAGGCTTTCGTGCCAAAGTGCCACACGACCAAAAGAAAAGCACAAAACTTCCCTTATTTATTTAAATGTGGGCAAAGCTCTCATTTAAAGGTGCCCTAAGCCTAAAGACCTCATATACTTACTTAAAGTACGTATTTAAGGATCCAAATATAAAATTGTAATAGGGATAAAGTATTTGTTGCGTCTCAATAGTCTATTTATTTTTATTTGTATTTCTTCTGGAATGTTTATTTATTATTATAAAGTAACAAATTGTTGGCATTTAAAAATGGAAAGTTTGGGCTCTTTTGAAAGTCATTGTTTGCAGATCGGACGTGACTATTTCTCATTTTTACATTTTATTGCATCTCAATATTGAAGTCCTTTATACGTATTTTCAATTTCGTCTATTCAATGTTAAATGACCCCCAATAAGGTTAATTGCTATTTTACATTTATATTATCCTTCTCGAAAGTATCTTGTAAAATTCCGATCACGCATTGCACGTGTGTTGATGCCAGGAGTACCTGACTGACCCCTTCGGGGTATTCCTAGTATTTCAGCGGAATCCACCCCCTTATGTCTCCGTCTCTCTTTGACGTCAAATTGTAGAATTCAATTATTTGTTTGACCAATCCACGGTATTTAAAACGAGCCCTGACTCCGCCCTAAAAATTCCTCCACTATTCCAAGAAACTGTATTTTTTTAAAAATTAGACAAAATCAGTAGTTGCGTTTTTGATCTCGAATTCAATAGTCATCTACTTTCGGTTCCGGTCTTTTCATTAATATCTATATACAGTCCACACCCGTTTTTTAATTTTAAGTTGTTAATGTGATTGTTTAAGTGTTTTGTTTTATTGTTCATGTTAGTTAGTTTTTTATAAATAAACGGTTAAGAACATTCAGTGAACTTTATTCAATCAACAACATCCTTTTGTGTACCTAATTCAAATAGTGGCCTTACAAAGTTCGTCAAACCAGGCGACAACAGTATTTAAACAACCGATCGAAAAACTGTTTATGAAATTTGTGTTATAAAAGCCGAGTATTTAATACGCTATAACAGGATTTCGTTTAGGACATAATATAGTTGTCATATTGACAATTTCTGAAAGCTCTTTTGTGGTTTCGTAAGTCCCCAATGACCAAAAGGAACCCCTGCATGATTGTGGCAAACTTGTAAACGAAATAACAAGACCAATTTTTATATCAGATTCAGAATTCTTGTCTAATTTATTATTTACGTAAAAAGCTCTTATTAAGGAAGCCCTAAGCTCATAGGCCTCAAATATCTACTTAAAGTACTTTTATCGGTCTTGAAAGCTCCTATTACATTTTAAAATCCAAGGCATTCGAATCACCTCTCAATTTCCCTCGAAAATTACATTGAAAAGTGGGGAGAGGGTTTCATAAAGTTTTTTACTGTAGGGGTCGAAGTACAGTGATAGAAGATTGAAGCACACTTTCAAACCCAAAGCAATAGCTAGAGCTTTGCCTACAAATGCTTTTATCATCGATTATAACGAAGTCGAGAGGACTTTAAAAATCGGTACGTTATATCAGAAGCTCGTTAAAACAGAATTAGGTACATTTGCTTATTACGGTCACTATTTTTATTAATTCTTTGTAATAGTACTTATAATTTTTCAATATCGTGGACATTGTTGTCTTTTTCAAAGAATTAAAATTACAGCTGGCGACCTGTTACTTTTTTAATCAAAGGTTTCAAAACTAAATTATGTAAAGAAAAAGGCGACTTTTTCATTATTATAATTATAAGAAATTTTAAATTAAAATACGCCGTGAAATGCACCTAAAAATTTGCAATGCTGGGATAAAAAAATATTTAGATGTGAATAAATGTACGTTATATTTAATTTTTTTTTACGTTCGGTCCCGGATATTTCGTAAGCACTTTATATCAGAAGTATATAATAAATCTCATGGTAACTTCGTTATAAAAGTTATTGTTAAAGTACGTTATAACCGTAACATACAAAAAAAAACATTTCAATAATGACTACGTATCTTTGACTAGGCCAGACTAGTACAGTATATAATTCCTGATTATCCAAACTGATTTATCCTGAGTTTGATACACTTTATCATTAGATCTTCTAGTCTACTGATCCTCTAAAACATTCGGATGGATTGTCAAAAAATTAAGAGGTAGGTAGTGTATAATTTTTTGAAATTTGCCATTTCCTTTTAATTCTTCTTCGTCTGTGTAGATGCTTGTAGAATGAATGGCATGTTAAATGGAGAGCACCGAAATATAGACTAATGTTGAAGCCAGTAAAAAAATCTTAAATTAAAATACGCTGTGCAATAAATACACACCGATTTTTTTAAAGTTCGGTCCAGAATAATTCGTAAATACTTTATATAAGAAAAAGGTACTTTATAAAAATAATTTTTTTACGGAGTGTTCCATAAGAACTTCCTGAACTTCTAATATGATGGTAGGTACCTACAAAGTAATTTCACACTAAAATTTTAGAACAGTCTAATATGAACAATTCACAATTCAATTGAAATGAACATATTGTAACCGGGTGTAGCGAACCGTACCGGTTTTTGTCATAGGCAAAACAGGACCGCATTTCCGCATAATGGACAAATTGAAAGCGACCAACAATAGCGGACGTTTCTAAATTAAATAACCTTTACAGAAAAGGTAAAGGTTCACGAATTAGACGAAAATCCAACTGTCGGCCAATTGTAAATCCTACGGGTAGTTTTCAACTTTCAAAGTATATAACGACCGACAAAACTGTCGAACACGTTCCTGGAACGAGTCTGGTCCCTAACTTTCCTAATAAATTAATTAAGTTAAGTTTTCCGCATACGAACTCTGCTCTACTTTTAGAATAACTACTTCCAAAACACAATTAGCGCCAACCAAAAAATAATTTCAGAAAACATATTTGGCACCTCTTATATACACGGTTTTTCAAGTTGATGGGCTATTAGAAGTATATGAATTAGTAGAAGGAATTCAATTCTGAAACTTGGGCTCATTTGGTTATTGTTTATGCCGCTTCTTTTAAAAATATTTTCAAGTTCGATTTACATCCGGTTATACCGGAAGTCGATACCAACTTTCTTATTTTAAATGGAATGGTATATTTTTTACGCTGAATTCGAATAAAACGTGTAATTCTAAGGTAAATTTGATAACCAACTTGTACACCTATGACGATCGGTTTCTGAGTTAATTTAATTTATAGAAAAAAAATCGCTACCGCAACCCAAATTATAAAAAATCATAACTTTCACAAAATACGACTTAGAGTGTTGAAATTTTTACTAATAATACCTGAATATTAGTGCTAACGCCTTGACAAAATTGAATTAAATAATTTATACAGGGCGTTCAAAATAAAATTCTAAAATTGAAAAACTTCAAACACGAATTACTTCGTTTTTTCAAATGGCACCTACTATTTTTTATTTTTTCAATCGATTCCTTTTTTTATCCTCTTTCGATCTATACGGATACGTCCTATTTTAAGTAATAATTCAAAATTATTCCAAAATTTTCAAATAAAATAGGAAGTATCCATATTGATCGAAAGAGGATAAAAAAAGGAATCGATTGAAAAAAAAAATAGTAGGTGCCATTTGAAAAAACGAAGTAATTCGTGTTTGAAGTTTTTCAATTTTAGAATTTTGTTTGAACGCCCTGTATAAATTATTTGATTCAATTTTGTCAAGGCGTTAGCACTAATATTCAGCTATTATTAGTAAAAATTTCAACACTCTAAGTCGTATTTTGTGGAAGTTATGATTTTTTATAATTTGGGTTGCGGTAGCGATTTTTTTTCTATAAATTAAATTAACTCAGAAACCGATCGTCATAGGTGTACAAGTTGGTTATCAAACTTACCTTAGAATTACACGTTTTATTCGAATTCAGCGTAAAAAATATACCATTCCATTTAAAATAAGAAAGTTGGTATCGACTTCCGGTATAACCGGATGTAAATCGAACTTGAAAATATTTTTAAAAGAAGCGGCATAAACAACAACCAAATGAGCCCAAGTTTCAGAATTTAATTCCTTTTACTTATTCATATACTTGTAATAGCCCATCAACTTGAAAAACCCTGTATATAAATTATGGTAGGTATGTATATGTACCTAGTGTAATCGATAATCATTTTTTTTATTTTGACCTGACGGACGTATATAAATATCATCATGAGAAACGTTTCAGAATATAAGACTTGACGTTTTAAATTTTATAAGATATGAATTTTCGAAGCACATGAAAGGTTTTCTGCTAGTCACGTCAAAAAGCCCTACAACATAAAAGAAATTACATTCTCTATCGGATCTCTTAGTGGATGCTTTCCGGCAAGAAAAAATAAAAAAGCAATCTTGTTCAATATTCGCAAGCACACACACTACTTAACGTCTCATCAAATAGATTAACGACGAGGATCGTTCACATCAAACAATTCAAAATGATTAGATCGAATTTTTAATAAGTACAAAATCCTGCATTTGATTTTATTTTATTAACTAGTGTTATTAAACAATAATTATTATTCATGAACAAAAGAAAAAGGGTGGTTATTACGTAACGTTGCAACTTCTAATTATTTTCAACTGATGCATATACATATCAAGTTTTCTTGCGAACTTGAAGTTTGCAACTTCAAGAAGATACCATACAAAACCTATTACGTATGTACTTACAAGTATAAAACGAAAAGTTTGGAACTTTACGTAATAGAGAGGTCTATTAAGTCGAAATAAGGCTTTTGATGTGGCATAAAGTTGCCTATTCGTGAAGCTCGCTCGTATTATTTACGCTTCGTAAATCTTCCAGTTATTCTACTTTCTGTACTGCTTTTGGAATTTCCAAGAACAACAGCGTAAAATTACATTTACTTATTTATTCACAATAATTATTGTAGGTACCTACTTTTAAAAATAATTTTGTATTTAAGCAGTGTCTTATTATGCAGCTTTTACTGTAATAAATTTTTTATCAGTTATTTTGGGTTATGATTGATATTTAGTAAATTAAAATTATTAATTACCTAATACACAACTCAAATTTCTATATTTTCAAATAACCCAATTCGTGATCAAAAAGTTTTATTTAAATTAGACGCTGTGTACATAAATATAACCAGTGGATAAACCCCTTAAAACTCAGATCGTTTTCAAAACGAAAACGAATAAAAAAATCCAATTAGCGCTAAACTTTCATAAAATAATGACGGCGTTGGAAACTTTTTCCGGTTAAACCGTTAGCAGTTTGTACGTAATCTGTTTTTATTTTATTCCTGAAACAAAACTCCACTCCTTACTTACTAATAGTAGGTACGTAATAATAGTTACCTAACTCGAATTCTCAGAAATAGGAATATTATTACCTAGTAAGGCCTAATTGACCGAAAGAGAGAACAAACGGGGCAGCAAACTTTCCAGAAAGTTGCCAGTAACAAGACGAAGATATAAATTTATTTGTTAAGACCCAATCACCGAAAATTCGAAACTTTTGAAGAAACATTTAAAGGCCCAAAGGAACTTTAAATCTATTTATAGGATTTACCACCATCACATGAATTTATACGTAACTTTTAAGGGGCGAAGCAAAAGAAAAAAATAATAATAATAAGCATACATTTATATGGAAATTTTAAAATTGCGTGACGTTGAATTAGATAAATAAACGGAATGTGAAAGGTCGTTTTGATGATAACGAGACACGGCGACGAGAAACCAACCAAGTAAAGGGAAAGAGGGTGTATTTATTTCGATCAAAGGAACGAGGCGTCTTATCTTCCCTTCAAAATCATTACGGCCGTTGTAAGCAGCCCGCGAAAAGAAATGCGAAGACATTGGGGCTTTAGTGAATGTGCAAATAGTAAAGTGGAAAGTCCTTAAACTTTCAGAAAGGTAACTTTTTCATCATTTTACATGAACGATTAGACTTTTACAAATATCATAAGTACCTACTTCTATTTGTATGGTTGTATTCTTGAACCTTCCTTATGGTACACAAAAGGTTTCTAAAGTTAATGAAATTTAAAATTCTCTCAATCAATATTTTATTTTTTTGTTAAGGAGGAAATTAAACAGGACCAAAAGTAAATGTCAAATAAGAGCGGTCCGGAAGGTGCTAACAGTAATTGAAAGAACATTTCGTATGTATTTAAGATAAATAAAAAAAAAAAAGGTACCTACCCTCCATCAGGTCCGCAATGCGATTTCTGCTCTTGGCCGCAGTCTTCGGTTGTTCGTTTGGAAAAGTTCCAATTTTGTGTCGCACGACGACATAAAACGAAACCAATTAGGATTGTGTTGTTAGACTGGGTGTGGATGGGCGAAGGAAGGAAATCGCCCTCAAGAGTGCTTTGTTTACATGCTTTTTTATTTTGCCAACTCCAGTGACCGGTTTTCAGAAATTCGTTCGTTTCAGAAAAGCAACTATGTATGTATGTATGTAGTACATAGATCAAAGAGATTTCCATTTTCTCTTCCAATTTACGTGAAGAATTTGAATTGATTATTTATAAGATTGTTCCGGAAAAGTCACCTTTGAGAAACGGGAGAGTTGCAATTTGAGAGAATACCTACAGAAGTTTAATATTTCAAGAACGATAATTTGCAAGCACATTCTCTACCTTTTTATCATGAACTACAGCCAAGACGAGAACAATAAATAAACAACATAAGAATTTGTTATCTGGTAAGATACAGTTCCTTATTGGAACAATTAATTCCAAAGAACCTTATACGCTTGAGTATCAGATCACTTTAAATACAGGGTTTTTCAAGTTGATGGGCTATTAGAAGTATATGAATTAATAGAATGAATTCAATTCTGAAACTTGGGCTCATTTGGTTATTGTTTATGCCGCTTCTTTTAAAAATATTTTCAAGTTCGATTTACATCCGGTTATACCGGAAGTCGATACCAACTTTCTTATTTTAAATGAATTCGAATAAAACGTGTAATTCTAAGGTAAGTTTGATAACCAACTTGTACACCTATGACGATCGGTTTCTGAGTTAATTTAATTTATAGAAAAAAAATCGCTACCGCAACCCAAATTATAAAAAATCATAACTTCCACAAAATACGACTTAGAGTATTGAAATTTTTACTAGTAATAGCTGAATATTAGTGCTAACGCCTTGACAAAATTGAATTAAATAATTTATACAGGGCGTTCAAAATAAAATTCTAAAATTGAAAAACTTCAAACACGAATTACTTCGTTTTTTCAAATGGCACCTACTATTTTTTATTTTTTCAATCGATTCCTTTTTTTATCCTCTTTCGATCCATATGGATACTTCCTATTTTATTTGAAAATTTTGGAACAATTTTGAATTATTACTTAAAATAGGAAATATCCATATAGATCGAAAGAGGATAAAAAAAGGAATCGATTGAAAAAATAAAAAATAGTAGGTGCCATTTGAAAAAACGAAGTAATTCGTGTTTGAAGTTTTTCAATTTTAGAATTTTGTTTTTAACGCCCTGTATAAATTATTTGATTCAATTTTGTCAAGGCGTTAGCACTAATATTCAGCTATTACTAGTAAACATTTCAACACTCTAAGTCGTATTTTGTGAAAGTTATGATTTTTTATAATTTGGGTTGCGGTAGCGATTTTTTTTCTATAAATTAAATTAACTCAGAAACCGATCGTCATAGGTGTACAAGTTGGTTATCAAACTTACCTTAGAATTACACGTTTTATTCGAATTCAGCGTAAAAAATATACCATTCCATTTAAAATAACAAAGTTGGTATCGACTTCCGGTATAGCCGGATGTAAATCGAAATTGAAAATATTTAAAAAAAAAAAAGCGGCATAAACAATAACCAAATGAGCCCATGTTTCAGAATTGAATTCCTTCTACTAATTCATATACTTCTAATAGCCCATCAACTTGAAAAACCCTGTATACAACTAACAATAATTATTGTATGTGAACACTTCATGATTTTATAAAATTAAATTAAATTATTTTAATGTACCTACCATGTTTTTACGTTTTTAGCTCAGTAAATTAAAACACACTTTTTATTAGTAGGTACAATAAAAATCGTCTATTTTTTAATTGCAATAATTGTCAATTAATTAGTAGAAGACTTTGCGATTAATTTTACTCAAAACGCCCCTGATGATGATAATTTCAATTATTTACTGTAGGAAGCGTTTTTTAATATATCGATCTTACCGCCTCCACCAAAAAGTTTTCCCTCGTTCGTCATACTTATCGGATATTGTTTAATGGAAATTGAAATATTTCTTAAAATTCTATAAATAATTTCTGGCATACCTACCTAAAGTATTTTGTATTTGATATCCTGTGGAATTTATTGAAGCAGCATTTGTTGAATGTAAGAAATTCTCGTCTAATACGAAATTAAGAGTCGAAATACTTTACGTATTTGAAACACAATATTGTCATGCTTTTTAAATGAATTTCGAGAATTTCCAGGTTTTAAGGTAATTCAACTGTACCTAACAACTATACGTTTGAATACTGCATAATTTGATATTAAGCAGTTTCTTGTCATATATTTTCTAATGCACTATGTCGTTTCAGCTCAAAAAATTGATAGATACACAACTTTTAGTGCAATTAAATGTAAAAAAATAGCCCATATCAATTATTTTTAATTGCAATAACTGGCAATTAAATTTAGGAGAAAACTGGCAAATACGGGTTTATTTTTAAATTTATATGATTTTTTTGTAAGCAAAAGTACTAATTAGCTTTTGACAGTCGATAATAAAAGTAAAAGAAGTCGAAACGTCGTAATGAAACTTGCTTCTTACATCTCTTGAATTTTTGATAAAATACTTTCAATTCCAGTGTAACTTCTTAGTCAAGTAAATATATTTTTTTTTAATCCACATTGTCTTAATTTAATTCAAAATCATAACAAAGTGCTCCTAGTACATGTAACGATACCTTTATTAAATAAAATAAAAATATTTTGTATGACGATCGTATTCTCATTTAAAGAAATCTAGAATGGCAACAGATGCTTGCTTAAAAAATTCGAGTGTTCATCAAACATTTAGTTGTTGTTGAATTTTATCTTTTGTAGAAGGGCATGTACTAAAAATGGCCTGACGTGTTTGTGAAAACTCTAAATAAAAACCTTAATTATCAGCACCATTAACTAAATTTTACCTCTTTTGGTTTAAAGTTAACAAAATGTTCATCATCCCCTTTACAACTTTCTTCACCATCTCCACCCTCGACTTTATTTTATTATATATAAGAGAAGGCGAGCGAGAAAGATGATGAAACCTCGCTTGTATGAAAATTGGTACTGGCAGCAATTAAATCCAAAGAGAAAATGTGCTTGAATAGATCGACTGGCAAACAACTTTCTTTGCCTCCTTGACAAACGCCGCCGGGGCGATCCTTCGACGTCACTCAACATCCTACGTCACTTTTTCCCTGTTACAAACACAAAAGTTCTTCAGAATCCCGCAGACGCAGTACGTTGGCGATACTGACATCCCAAATGAAGACACTGAGAATGGGAGTTCAATTCAACCGACAAATGAGAAAAAATCACCATCGTTATTAATTTGATCTAATTTTATCTCCAAATCATTTGTAACCCCCAAAGGACGTAGATAAATAGGTAAGTACAATTTGTCTGTTCATTAAAATGTTAAAATAAACATCGTTATCCTGTGTTACTATTAATAAAATTAAGTAAAACAAAAATGTTTAATGTTTACATTTTAGAACTAATTTTTTCCACCCTACATTTATACGTGGTACAGGACCCTAAGGAGCAAAGTCTTCTCGTGTTTCTCTCGACATTAATGAATCCTGGCAGGCAAGCACTCGGTAATTTCTACCAAAAAATAACAACATTTAGTTAGTTACCTTGAAATCGATACCGTTAGGGCTTACTTAATCAATTCCGTAAGTAAAGCTGGCTACGAACACTTATCCCGAACCTTGAAAATTAAATTAATTTTCTCTAAAGCGGTGCAAGGCTTAATCGTCGGCGTCGTCGTCGTTGTCGACAGGTCCGTAGCGAGGCACTTTCTGCGTTCCTTCTCCGATTTCAACGACAGCTAATTGGGTTAAACGTGACTTCGATCCAGTAAGCGTTTCTTTCGGATTCTTCCGATCCTATTACCATCCTCTGATGACATTAAACTTAATTGAAGAATGCAGCGAAATCAAGTCGCGTTCCAAAAAACGACTTCCAAAAAAATTATCAAACGAAGCAAGAAGTAACTAACTAAGTATAAGTACCTACTACAAATACTCATATTAACTCATGAGTAGTAACCTCCTCAATAAATTCTTATAAAGTTCCTTGTTCTTTGTCTCAATTTGTGACAATACACAATTGCGCCTGAGTTCAATTTTCTACAGAGAAACTCGTTTTAGAAATTACAAACTCTCGATGATTCTTTTACGTACAACAAACAATCAAGGCACAACAGTTATGATGTAAGAACAGTTATTGTTCCATTTTTGTTGCCCCAAGGTTTCATCTGTGCCAACGTTTCCTTCCATTAACAACAAACAAGTCTCAAAGGCTGTTCTCTTATTTCGAATAAAAGTCGAATAAGACGGGAATTGCTCCTTCAACACTTACATTGTATAATAATACAGACAGAGAGAGAGAGATACAGATTAAAATAGAAGAGGCGTTACAAGGAGAAAAAAAACTTCGTGTGGTTTTATGAAACTTTTCGTATTGTAAGCATTTAACGGAAAATTATTCGATTTATTGTACCAATTAAAATAACGTTTTTAATCTTAACTTAATAATTGAATAATGGGAAATCAATAGTAGACAAGATATCCAACTATAAATTTTAATAAAATAAAGCAGAATAAAACAACAACTATAAATTTATTAAATTTTAAATTTTGCCTCGTAACTACTTAAGGTAAAAGCATTAAATTTTCATATTTTTTTTTCTTTAATCCGTCGCTGAATAAAATCACCGAAAGGCACGAACATTTTTGGTAGATAAAAAGTTACAAAATGAAATATCTGTATTCTGGAATAAAGAAAAAAGAAAAACAGATTCCAGTGTTTCATTTAATCCCTATAATCCCGTTCCTTCATTTTACTTTCGCAAAATCGGCTACCCACTACTCCAGCTGAATATCAAGTATCTAGATAAAAATTATTTGCGTGAATTAGGAAATCGGCTAACGTAAAGCTACTTGCGTAATTTACATTTATATGGAATTAGTTTAGCGAAAAAAAGCGCAAGAGAGAGAGAGAGAGAAAGAGACGCGGTATTAATTTTGCAACTCCCGAGATCCCACATCCGAGTTTCATTAACATGAAAATACGTTGAGGAGACGAGGGAAGCGACGACGACAATCCACACGTCATCCGAATGTAAAGACGAGGAGGAAGAAGCGAATGTGGCGTCGGCATCCGGAAAAGTTTCGACGTCTTTAGCGCGTGACAAACGATCGTCTAATCTGCGAACGTGCGACAAGATCTTGACGAATCCGAAGAGAAGGATAACATCGACATCAACATCCACATAGCCCTGGGTTCATACGACACGACATGCCTTTCTTACCATCCATGAGACAAAGGCAAATTCTCAGACAAGAGACAAGACAGACGTCAAGATGACCGTCTTTATCATTTGTCTAGATTTCAGCGAAGCTCTCCATTTAACATGCCATTCGTTCTACAAGCATCTACTCAGACGAAGAGAAATTAAATGGAAATGGCAAATTTTAAAAAATTATACACTGCCTCTTAATTTTTTGACGATTCATCTGAAATTTTTGGAGGATCAATAGACTAGAAGATTTAATGATAAAAGTGTATCAGACTCAGGATAAATCAGTTTGAATAATCAGGAATTATATACTGTACTAGTCTGACCTAGTCAAAGATGTGTAGTCGTTATTAAAATGGTTTTTTTTTGTGTGTTACGGTTATAACGTACCTTAACAATAACTTTTATAACGAACTTACCATGATATTTATTATGCACTTCTGATATAAAGTGCTTACGAAATATCCTGGACCGAACGTTAAAAAAAATCAAAAATTACGTACATTTATTCATAATCTGTTTTTATTTCATCATTGGCAATTGGCAACCCGTGTGTATTTATTGCAGAGCGCATTTTAATTTAAGAATTTTTTACTGGCTTAAACATTAGCTAGTCTAGATTTCGGTGCTCTCCATTTAACATGCCATTCATTCTACAAGCATCTACACAGACGAAGAAGAATAAAATAGAACTGGCAAATTTCAAAACATTATACACTACCAACCTCTTAATTTTTTGACAATTCATCCGAATGTTTTAGAGGATCAGTAGACTAGAAGATTTAATGATAAAGTGTATCAGACTCAGGATAAATCAGTTTGAATAATCAGGAATTATATACTATACTATTCTGGCCTAGTCAAAGATACGTAGTCGTTATTGAAATAGTTTTTTTGTATGTTACGGTTATAACGTACCTTAACAATAACTTTTATAACGAACTTACCATGATATTTATTATATACTTCTGATATAAAGTGCTTACGAAATATCCGGGACCGAACGTTAAAAAAAATTAAATATAACGTACATTTATTCATATCTAAATATTTTTTTATCTCAGCATTGCCAACTTTTAGGTGCATTTCACGGCGTTTTTTAATTTAAAATTTCTTATAATTATAATAATGAAAAAGTCGCCTTTTCCTTTACATAATTTAGTTTTGAAACCTTTGATTAAAAAAGTAACAGGTCGCCAGCTGTAAATTTAATTCTTTGAAAAAGACAACAATGTCCACGATATTGAAAAATTATAAGTACTATTCCAAAGAATTAATAAAAATAGTGACCGTAATAAGCAAATGTATCTAATTCTGTTTTAACGAGCTTCTGATATAACGTACCGATTTTTAAAGTCCTCTCGACTTCGTTATAATCGATGATAAAAGCATTTGTGGGCAAAGCTCTAGCTATTGCGTTGGGCTTGAAACTGTGCTTCAATCTTCTATCACTGTACTTCGACCCCTACAGTAAAAAACTTTGTGAAACCCTCTCCCCACTTTTCAATGTAATTTTCAACGGAAATTGAGAGGTGATTCGAATGCCTTGGATTTTAAAATGTAATAGGAGCTTTTAAGACCGATAAAAGTACTTTAAGTAGTTATTTGAGGCCTATGCGCTTAGGGCTTCCTTAATAAGAGCTTTTTACATAAATAATAAATTAGACAAGAATTCTGAATCTGATATAAACATTTGTCTTGTTATTTCGTTTAAAAGTTTTGCCACAATCATGAAGGGGTTCCTTTTGGTTATTGGGGACTTACGAAACCACAAAAAAGCTTTCAGAAATTTTCAATTTGACAACTATATCATATCCTAACGAAATCCTGTTATAGCGTATTAAATACTCGACTTTTATAACACAAATTTCATAAACAGTTTTTCGATCGGTTGTTTAAATACTTTATCCCTATTACAATTTTATATCTGCATCCTTAAAAATTGCATCATATTCTAATATCATCCATCGTAGGGTAAATATTACCTAAGTAGGTATATAAAAATTTATATAAGTTAAATATTTCGTACAAACCGAAATAATAATTAAGGGCAAGATTATCTTTACACGATGACGAACTTAATGTAGAAAAGCGCCGTGCAGAACTAGTTACGACACGACAGCTATTACATTTTACGATTCCTCTCATATTTCAGGAATAATGAGCGTTACACGAGTATATTGTACTGTAGTACATATTATGTTGCACTTGTATTATGAGAGGGTAAAGTCTAATTCTAGACGGGAACTGACTTTATACCTTTATACATCTAGTAATGAGAATTGGGTCAGGAGTGAATGGGAGGCGAAGTTTCGTAAATAGAAATTGCATCTAGTCGTAGTTTTATTAACAATAAGGCACAAAATGAGCTTCAATACTGACGTAAAAATATAAAATATACGGGGCTTGTACACTTTGTAAACAGTAGACGGAGATAATCGATACTGGCGGCCCTTTAGGTGTAATCGAAAGCAAGCAGCTTTAGTTAAGTGAAATAATAAGGAAACGATATAAATATTAAAAGAGAAAGTTGATGAAGGGCTGGCTCCGTTAACATTTACACATTTATAGACGAAGGAATTGATTAATTAAACCAAAGGTAAATGAGCTGCAAATCAGATCTGCGCGTCTAACACCGGGAAACAATAATGACGGATAATTTTGACGATTTATCACACCCCGGCTAAGCTTAACGGATAGACATTGTACTAAATCCGTGTAATAGGCAAACGCCTGCACTGGTGTCGTTGCTATTGTCGATTTGGCGTTGAATAATTGCGTCTTATTATGTTACAGTTAAACGTTCGAAGGCGAGGAAAGAGAGAGAGAAAGAGAGAGAAACAAATTTGCCCTTTATAACCGATTATATCACTAATAATATCGAACAACCACCGTGCCTACGTACATACCTTATCTATCCTCCCCTATTTCGAATAATTATATGTACGTGGCAGATATCCCAGTATCGTAATCCTTTTTAATCCCTTCGACGCTAAAGGTAGGTAATGTGCTTTGCAAGGACGATTACGTTATAATTAAACAGATATTGAATACAATGTAACATTCCTTATTGATTTTGTGTTTCATGTCACAACGAACCCATAAAATGTATTTTTTAATTATGTACTAATACAGTCGAACATCGATAAATCGAACTTTCCAACTTCTGTTACTCAAATAGAATAATATTTGGCGTCAACTTCGATAAGTCGAATTTTCTGGGGGAATCTCTTTTAATAATGTACGATTTTAACGTCTCAATTTAATAGAAGTGACGTAGTTCAGTTTCTACGATTATTTGTCATCAAAACGTACGTCATTAAACCAAAAATTAAATCATATCAATAAGAAAATGAAAAGTGGTGGGTGCACTGAAAAATTATATTACCAACTGTATACAGGGTTTTTCAAGTTGATGGGCTATGAGAAGTATATGAATTAGTAGAAGGAATTCAATTCTGAAATTTGGGCTCATTTGGTTATTGTTTATGCCGCTTCTTTTAAAAATATTTTCAAGTTCGATTTACATCCGGTTATACCGAAAGTCGATACCAACTTTGTTATTTTAAATGGAATGGTATATTTTTCACGCTGAATTCGAATAAAACGTGTAATTCTAAGGTAAGTTTGATTTCCAACTTGTACACCTATGACGATCGGTTTCTGAGTTAATTTAATTTATAGAAAAAAATATTGTGATCGCAACCCAAATTATAAAAAATCATAACTTCCACAAAATACGACTTAGAGTGTTGAAATTTTTACTAATAATAGCTGAATATTAGTGCTAACGCCTTGACAAAATTGAATTAAATAATTAATACAGGGCGTTCAAAATAAAATTCTAAAATTGAAAAACTTCAAACACGAATTACTTCGTTTTTTCAAGTGGCACCTACTATTTTTTATTTTTTCAATCGATTCCTTTTTTTATCCTCTTTCGATCTATATGGATACTTCCTATTTTAAGTAATAATTCAAAATTATCCCAAAATTTTCAAATGAATAGGAAGTATCCATATAGATCGAAAGAGGATAAAAAAAGGAATCGATTGAAAAAATAAAAAATAGTAGGTGCCATTTGAAAAAACGAAGTAATTCGTGTTTGAAGTTTTTCAATTTTAGAATTTTATTTTGAACGCTCTGTATAAATTATTTAATTCAATTTTGTCAAGGCGTTAGCACTAATATTCAGCTATTACTAGTAAAAATTTCATCACTCTTAGTCGTATTTTGTGGAAGTTATGATTTTTTATAATTTGGGTTGCGGTAGCGATTTTTTTTTTATAAATTAAATTAACTCAGAAACCGATCGTCATAGGTGTACAAGTTGGTTATCAAACTTACCTTAGAATTACACGTTTTATTCGAATTCAGCGTAAAAAATATACCATTTCATTTAAAATAACAGAGTTGGTATCGACTTCCGTACGTAAAAATTTCATCTTTTCATAATAACCAAAATTACCTTAAGAGGCAAATAAATAAAACTTCTACTATTTTTAAAATCAATCTTAACGCGTCTTCTGAAGATGCTCTTGTAGAAAAGTAGAAAAATTGAAAGATTGTAAAATTACACAGCGAAAACATTATTTTTTTTACTACTTGTGATTTTCCTTATAATAATATAATTGTCAAAACAATTAGGTAGGATCAGGTGGAGTAATTTAAACTTTTGCCCCATTAAGAATCTTTATAAAGCCAGTACAAACAAGATTATTGTTCACATTTACCCCTAATAAGTTTTCGACTATGTTAATAAGTGAAACGGTAATTGTAAACTTAAGTTTTTTTGCAAAAAAATCTGAATTTGCATATTTAATAACAGAAATTCACTTAAAACCAAACAAGGACCTAAATTAATCATATAATAGTCGCCTAAATTTAATCTTCATCTAAGATACATCGAGTTTTAAAAGTCAAACTTCCAAAATCGTTCACAATTACCCCACCTGACCCTAATTATTTATTTTAAGGATAAGTATTTTTTTTGTCCTAAAAGTAATAACGTTACGTGTGATTTACCTTTTTATAAAAAAAAAAGTAACGGGCTCGAACGGTGGTGATCGAACAGTTATCGAAATTAATCAACGCCAGACTCTGGTTAGTACCTAGATGGGTAATCGACCGGACGCATATATTATTATAGATATACAGTTAGTTATGTAGTTATTGTCCTCAAAGAACTTCGAGTGACACCTAAAAAGAGAGCCTTCCGCCCTATCGTCCGGATTTGCACCAGAAAGAGCGCCTGTTAGCAGATGCTGTTAATGTGTCATACAGAGAGAGGGGTGAGAAGGTAAAAAGATATCGCCCTTTAAGAATAAAAAGGTCAATAAAAGTCTAGTTAACTTAAGATATTATTTATATTCTGGAGCATTTTCCGGTACTTACGTCCACGACCTGCAGCAAAGTTCTTTTTGAAAAAAAATGCATCTACAAAGCTGCACTCAAATTTAAATTAAGAACTCTCCTCGGGCTCTAATTACTCCTAACAAATTAAGCCCATTGGGGTTTGATAATTTGAAAATGACCTCCTTAAAAACGTTCTCAACTTTCATAAATAAAAAAGGCCAGCATTCGTTAAAAGAATATTACGTTAAAAGATTTAATTTTCTAGTTCTAATCCTCCAGTGTAAAATTATTATTATTCGTTCTTTCCAAGCGAGTAATAGATTCGATACCTCGTTATTACAGGATAGGATAGGATAGGATATGATAGGATCGTGTAAAAGATGTTAGAAACGAATTCGGTTATTTAAAAGTCGGATAACGGCTCGGGATCACCTCCGACTCAGATT
Organism: Agrilus mali; assembly: GCA_029378335.1. Lineage (NCBI taxonomy): Eukaryota > Metazoa > Arthropoda > Insecta > Coleoptera > Buprestidae > Agrilus > Agrilus mali. Next base: position 28,921,683 of record CM055657.1, on the reverse strand, counting down.
GGATTTGTCGTGTGCTCGTTAGAGCGCGAAAACACCGTCTTTCCTCTGAATTTCCGAATTGCTTTAGGACATCGTTTTCTTATTTCACATTTCTTGACCTCGATATCTGGAAATGGCGAGGCGAATCGAAACCTCGCACGCCCCCATAACGTATATATGTATATCTATAGCTTGTCGTCTATTTTTCAAACAGATAATAACAAAAAAAAGAGAGATGGGTTCTTCGGTGACCGATTTTTGAAATAAAATAAAATTACTGCTATTCGGTAATAAATTACTCTTGAGAAAGGGCGCAGAGAAAATGATTTCTGATTTACACTCGCCAACCACAGTAAGGAATCGTCGATAAAAAAACAGGTGATATAATTAATTAGTGCACAACTAAAAAAAAGTCGAAACGATGATTCAAATAATAAGAAAAAAAATATTTTAAATCGTGTACTGACGAATAAATTTTGAAATAAAATCGTATAGGTCTGTCGCCACGCTAATTTATTTCTACTACTCGTTTTTATTCCCAATTCGGAGATGAAATATCGAACGGTTGCCGCACACGTCCCCATAAGCTGGCGTCCAAATAAATCAGAAAACCCGTTTCTAAACCAGGAAAATATGGAACAATTTTCCCGGAAGAAAAAAGGTGTCCCTCGTTCTTTTTTGTCTAACAGTAAGGCGAATCGTGTTGATGAGGTCTGACAAATAGGTCCACAATTTTCAGAGTATCACGAGAAAATATTTTTTACATTGTTCTTAAGCTTCCATACGAACGGACCACCCACTTTAGAGAAGTATGGTACGTGCATCCAAATAAATTTATTTTTTTGACACACCAGGTTGATTAATATTCCGCCTAATTACACTTTCTTTGAGTGAGTTCTTAATTACTTTTCCTGAGTGGTTCCCTAATCCAGCCAATCTCGTCTAAAACCCAAGAGACCTGGTCCCGGGGGTGACCTACCAACTGCAAAGATACATTACAGCTTAAGTAAAAGGGTCGGTTCGCTAATCACTTCTATATAGGTAGGAATTGGGTTCTCGTCTTTTCCCCGAGAGACTCGGCAGACAGGCACATATCTACACACATTCGTTTCAAGAAAGTTATTTTCTGTAGGTAGGTAGGTAGGTAGGTATCTAGAGAAAGTGTGAGGGGGTGGATTCCAAAGGGGAGACTTCTGCTTTAAAGTTACTCTGTGCTTGAACGAGTAATAAAATAAGTGTTTTTTTTTGCATTAAGTGGTAGAGGATTTAAATGCAAAAAGAAAGCAAATTATTGAATAGTTTTTTAAGAAAAAATGTTCTTAGATAATTAAAAAATCAGTGATTATAGAGACAAATAATTAATAATAAAATTTAAATCTGCACCACACTGAATACGATTTAGAAAATAAATAGAAAATTGAGTAGTTGATTTGTCTAAAAGAAATTATTCGAAGGTAATAAAAGCAATTCAAAGAAAGTAAGGTAAAGTGATAAATAATTAATAAAATTTTCATTTGGATCAACTTAACGAAAATTTACGTGCAAAAAAATAAATAAAAACTGATTACCCGGATGTCTAAAAAATATTAGTAAATAATCAAAAAAATCAGGGATAATAGAACTTAATCTAAATCTAATAAAATGCTCTTAATTTTCACCCATCTACCACCAATACCAGTACTGTAATAATATTTAACTCTCAGTGATCGATAACTGATCAATTATTTATTATCAATCGATTAGTCATCCCCGCCAGGCGTCTACTGATGTCACTACTCACCCAGCAAATAGCACGAAGTGGGGATGAGAATGAAGCAGATTTTTTTAGAATTATACAGGGAGTTCAAATATGTTCTAAGAAGTAAAAGAATGTTTTATTAATCATAACATTTCAGAATGATTTGGCAATGTTCAAGAATATTCCAGAATCTTGAATATCATTCAAGAATATTTCAGAATGTTAAATTTTGAATTATTATGGGATGTTCTGGATAGTTCTAAATTCGCGAATATTCTAAAATGTTCCATCAAACGTGTGATATATTCTTACCCGAGCAACGCCGGGTATTGCTGCTAGTCATTCTATAAAATTGTAATTAATTTAAAATTAATGACTGTTAGTTTGCACAAATTTAAACTAAACTTTGTTATTACTAAAAATATTATTAGTGGTCACATCCCCGTTTACTTGTTACGAATAAAATCAATCTGAAACCAAAATTAACACTTCAATAATAAACTAAATTATCCCAGAGTAAATATTTCAGAGGGCATTTCCAGTGCAGTGATGTAATATGCAAACACAATGAATGCAGTAAAATATTAATATCGCATTAATATTAACACAGAGTTTCCGTTCGATTTGGTGATGCTAATAGAATTTTAGTAAATACAGAGAACGTTTTAATTTTTTATCAGTTTACGTTACATAATTTATTAAAAGTTATAACCACGTTTGTGCTCCGGGAATCTCAGAGAAAACGTTAAAACGTTTGTACAGCTAATAAATAATTAGAGCTGGCAGTGGGTAAGAAACAGGAAAAGGGATCGTAAATAAAAATTATTCACTAGGAGAACATTCCAACGACTGCATTTTAGCTAGCTAACTGGCTAATGATAAAACCACAGGGACAATGTAACAAGAACAACTCCAAGATAAAAAATATAAGGGTTGTCCTGTACAATAGCACCATGAAAATTGAAATGAACCCCAAAAATTTCCAACCAGATTTGACCGTAACCAAAGCACTTATTGAAGCTCGACTGCATTATTTACGTAGAATTCTAATTTCGTTCAAAAATGTACCTTTGTAAGTAAAAATCGATTAATCCAAATTATTACACTAGTTTACAGCTGACGTTTGTATTCCCACAGTCCAGAACTATTCCTGTTAAAATATTTAATCAATCATAATTACAATAATTAATTCCTACGAGTAGGTACTCGAGCCCAATGTACCAAAAGGCAAATAAATTGAGCAAACGTACGTGCGGCTCTGGCTTGGACCGGATGACCATCACCGGCAAAATTAAGTGATCAATTCATGATCCTTTCGCACAAAATTGAACGCATTCGTCGCATTTAATGTAACAATTCGCGTATTGTTTCGACAAACAAGAACATGCTGATGGATGATTATATTTCATCCACCATCATCGAGTGAATATACGTGTACGCTTATGTGGGATCACGCTCGCGTTATTCGTGTTTTCGCTCCAAATCAGCACGTCATAATAATTAAAACCCCCGGCTCGGAATCAGGTGTTTGCACATTCGTTATATAAATATTACGTATCTGTGCTTCTGTGCACTCACTAGTTGTCAACGCGAACATACGTACGTGATGATAAAATATTTAATTTCAGAAACAGAGGATATAAAATTTTGATAAGAATTTAATCCACAAAAACGCGCCCGTCACAGCATCAACGAACTAAAACTGAACGAGAACTTTTTTTTGCATACCGTAAACGAGCCTCCAAGTCGGTTCCTTAGGCACATAACATATTTTTAATTCACCCTCTATGTACTTTCATATGTCCCTGTACCCTGTTCTACGTATATATTATTATCCCTTCAGGACTAAGCAGTTTAGTTTAATGGAAACTCCCTGTGCGCCTTAACAGATTTTAATCCGAGCTGTTGTCTAATAAAAGCGAGAGCAGCCTCGCCTCTTCTTCCTTCCTTCTTATCGTCACGGAAAAAGGAAAGGTCCTTTGCGACTAAAATTACTCGAAAACTCGCATAATTCTTCAGATATTCCGGCGCAGCACTAAAATTGCTAATCAAATTATCGTGCTTTCCATCTCGCCACTTACCAGGCCGTTTCGGTAGCAGCAGGGAGGATTTTGTTTCGGCAAAAGTTTCCAAAATACGATTGCGGTTACGTATACCTGCGGATGAAGTCATTCCCGTGCTACGACTACTTGGCGGCGCAGACACGGGGGCTGCTAGAAAATCGCCATTAACCTCCGAGGAATTGCCACCGCCGCCACACCAGGTGCCACAAACTTTAAAGAAAGCAATTTGCCACGCTTTTCCTTATCGCGCCAAAAATATAAAGAGACCGAGGGAAGCAGCGAGGCGAGGGTTAACTCCCACGGGCGAATTTTTATATTTAAGTTACAACGAACCAACTTAAGGGATGATGATGACAAAGACGACAGCGTTACTCATAAATATTAATTTACTTAAAGATGTATCTACTATATTAGGGTTGAGGTTGGAAAAGTGATTTTAATTTTTACTGTAGGTATGTGTATGTTCGTGTAGATTTTACGACGTCGTTACTTTTAAATATTGATTATTTACTCAAAACGAATTACGTAATTTAACTTTGTATCTAATTCAATTTTTGGGATTTTCTATTTATGCTCCCCTGTTTCCTAAATCTCCGTAGAAACTGGGGAAGGAATCGTTAAAAAAGGCAACGTACGAAAGACGTCCATAAAGCGGCATCAAGGAAATAAAAAAGGATTTAACGGGCACTATTCACAACGGCCGCACTGCCTGATTTTCCATCCCGATCGGATAGAATGCGAAACGTTCTTTTGTGTGCTTCCAGATTGCTACGATCGGACTAAAGAGTCACTTAATTTATACGAAGTAACTCGACGCGCGTTCCCCATTCCGTTCTCGGCAACGAAATAACGAAACAGCTTTCCCGACATAAATACGCCAGATTTTCCCACCCAACAAAGATCGGAAAAGAGGGAAAGAAACGATTATTTACAAGGATTAAATCACAATTAAATTAATTGGCGACTAAAATTTAATAAAGAAAGGGGTGTTCCAGAGTCCAGACAAATATAAAAAAGGATTCACCACAATTATAAATTTTGTAAAAAGTTCTATTGCTAGTTTTGAATACAATAAACACAATTTGGCGTTTTCGGTGAATTCCCCGAGGTACCTAGAATTCCAGGGATTCCAGGAAATCCCAGTAACGGTCTGTTTGGCTATTGAAACGAACTTTCAAAGGAAAACCATCAGGTCTAGTCTAGCACCGGAATTTGCTCAATAACCTACAGCCCTTTGTATCGTCGAAATAAAACAGTTGTAGCAACTATTTCCACGACCCTAAAGCCCTTTGCCCTTTGATAATAAATATTCTTTACAATTTTTGACTTCAATTAATAAGTCCTGAAGGTAAAAAACGCTTTATCTATGAATAAATAAATAACTTACTTGGAGGTTGGGAGGACAGTGGTCGAGAAGTTCGAGCATGTGCCGGATGTTCTGAGCATCCTGAATGATGAAGTTGAGCTCCATGTCGAACTCGCCGCCGACGAGCTGAAACAACAAAAGGAATACACCATGAGATTCGAGATTAACAACAACAACAACAATAACAACAACAGAAGGTACTGCGTACGGTGTAACGCACGGCAATGGCACATGGTGCCACCCCGAACACAATAGACATCGTTAATGTGACCGCTCTTCCAACCCTTAAACACATACCCCGACCGACTACTTCAACAACACAACACACCGCCAAATCAACCCGTTTTATCTACACGTGAACGAATACAATATACGAGCCATCCACAGATACACACACAACAACAAAGAATTGTCTGCGGAATAAACCGCCCCAATTAATTAATTGTATTAGTTGGGCCACAAAATATGTGATTAAAACGTCTGGCCGGTGTATGATAATAAATGTGGCCATTATTTTCATATAAAATCATTATAAAGGGCTTAAATTATTTGTAAATACTCATTGATTTTATTAATTAATAGAACTAGGTTAATTAAATAGGTTTGATAATGATTAATAAATCTGAATGGTGATGGAAGTTCTAGAGAATTGTCTCTCAAGATTCTTCTTCAGCTGAAGAAGTTCTTAAAGCATGTCATTCAAGATCATTTCGGTTGAAGAAGTTCTCCAGGGATTTCGTTCAACATTTTTCTTCATATAGCCAAAATAGATCGTCAAGAATGTCTTTCAGGTTATTTTACAGCCGGCAGCGTTCTTCATGAATGTTTTCCAAGATCTCTTACGACTGAAGAAGTCCTTCCGAGATGGCTTTCAAGATTTGTTCTCAACTTAGCTAAAAAAGCTCTTGAGGAATGTATCTCAAGATTCTTCTTCAGCTAAAGAGGTTCTTCAAGCATGTCTTTCACCATCTCTCTTCATCTAACTTGAGAAAGTGTTTCAGGAATGTCTTTCAAAATCATTTTTCAGCTGAAGAAGTTCTCCAGGGATTTCGTTCAGGATTTTTCTTCACCTTGGCCAAGTAAAACGTCAAGAATGTCTTTCAGATTTTTTTACAGCTGGAGGAGTTTTTCAGGAATGTTTTCCAAGATCTCTTACGACTGAAGAAGTCCTTCCGAGATGGCTTTCAAGATTTTTCCTCAACTTAGCTAAAAAAGCTCTTGAGAAATGTATCTCAAGATTCTTCTTCAGCTAAAGAGGTTCTTCAAGCATGTCTTTCACCATCTCTCTTCATCTAACTTGAGAAAGTGTTTCAGGAATGTCTTTCAAAATCATTTTTCAGCTAAAGAAGTTCTCCGGGGATTTCGTTCAAGATTTTTCTCCACCTTAGCCGAAACAGAACGTCAAGAATGTCTTTCAGGTTTTTTTACAGCTGTCGGAGTTCTCCAGGAATGTTTTTCAAGATCTCTTACGACTGAAGAAGTCCTTCGGAGATGGCTTTCAAGATTTTTCCTCAACTTAGCTAAAAAAGCTCTTGAGAAATGTATCTCAAGATTCTTCTTCAGCTAAAGAGGTTCTTCAAGCATGTCTTTCACCATCTCTCTTCATCTAACTTGAGAAAGTGTTTCAGGAATGTCTTTCAAAATCATTTTTCAGCTAAAGAAGTTCTCCGGGGATTTCGTTCAAGATTTTTCTCCACCTTAGCCGAAACAGAACGTCAAGAATGTCTTTCAGGTTTTTTTACAGCTGTCGGAGTTCTCCAGGAATGTTTTTCAAGATCTCTTACGACTGAAGAAGTCCTTCGGAGATGGCTTTCAAGATTTTTCCTCAACTTAGCTAAAAAAGCTCTTGAGAAATGTATCTCAAGATTCTTCTTCAGCTAAAGAGGTTCTTCAAGCATGTCTTTCACCATCTCTCTTCATCTAATTTGAGAAAGTGTTTCAGGAATGTCTTTCAAAATCATTTTTCAGCTGAAGAAGTTCTCCGGGGATTTCGTTCAAGATTTTTCTCCACCTTAGCCGAAACAGAACGTCAAGAATGTCTTTCAGGTTTTTTTACAGCTGTCGGAGTTCTTCAGGAATGTTTTTCAAGATCTCTTAGGACTGAAGAAGTCCTTCCGAGATGGCTTTCAAGATTTTTCCTCAACTTAGCTAAAAAAGCTCTTGAGGAATGTCTCTCAAGATTCTTCTTCAGCTAAAGAGGTTCTTCAAGCATGTCTTTCACCATCTCTCTTCATCTAACTTGAGAAAGTGTTTCAGGAATGTCTTTCAAAATCATTTTTCAGCTGAAGAAGTTCTCCAGGGATTTCGTTCAGGATTTTTCTTCACCTTGGCCAAGTAAAACGTCAAGAATGTCTTTCAGATTTTTTTACAGCTGGAGGAGTTTTTCAGGAATGTTTTCCAAGATCTCTTACGACTGAAGAAGTCCTTCCGAGATGGCTTTCAAGATTTTTCCTCAACTTAGCTAAAAAAGCTCTTGAGGAATGTCTTTCAAGATCATTTTTCAGCTGAAGAAGCTCGTCAATATTGTTTTTCAAGGTTTCTTACAACTGTAAAAGTCTTTTAGGAATGTTTTTCAGGATGTTTTTTCAACCGAAGAAGTCCTCCAGACCTACATTTTTTCTCCATTTAGGTACTCTTCAGTAAAAAAAGCTTTACTTCAACAAACCGGGAGCATTGATTTTATTTTAATCAAAACATATTCCCATTACACAACAACTGTTCAACTGATGAAAACAAGATAAAGTCACCGCTTTGTTTTCATTGTCGAATGGAATGAGACATTATTTCGTTTATCAAAGCCTTAACGTTACAGCGAGTGGAGAAACAAACATCGACAAAAGCCTTTGTTATTAGCCAAAATGTTTCTTTCATGAAGTACCTTCCCACCACCATCTACGGTTTAGAATTCAGTGGCGGTCGAAAAGAAACGGCGATGACGATAAGGCCTTGTGCCAACCAACTCAAAACGCCTACACACGACTCGAGATAAGAGGCAATTAGTCTAAGTAGATGTTGGTGGGTTTTCACGTTCATTTTTTCTTTCGTCCCTTTTGCTTTTTCACACCGGTCATTGACCCGAGAGCAAAGAAAGATTTCAAAGACAATGTTTCGCTCGTTCGCGGATGAAACCCCTTTTTTTTCAAACAATGCCACACATAAACGACGCAGATGAGCGCTCTGTAGTACTACCTTGCAGCTATAAAATAAAAAGAACGGATTTGTGTTATAAGTTGTCGATAAAATGAAAAGGATCGGACGGACGTGTTAAAACGAAAAATACAATTGACTAAGAAATATTTTAATAGAACATATTTGCGAATATAAATGATATTTCGTTCGATAATATTCAATGAAGTGACTGTGTTCAAAAATGTGCAAATATGCCGTTGAAGTTTCAATATTATAACACGACAAAAATTCTAGGACAAGAACCTGCACTTAACCAACTGTCCATCACGTTTCTATCATTATCATAAATAGTTGTGACAGCAACGTGAAAGTTACTTTCAACAACAGTGTAAAAGACGTCAATGTCATGGAGTGGACAGGCAACATTACGTAAATTTTGATTTTCTATTTATCAGTATTTGTAAAATCATGTCTAGCATTCTGATTGCGCGTTACATAATGAATTTTATCGTGTATGAATTTGAAAAAGGATGAGGTTTCAAATCAGAGGACTACTTGCACAATATTTCTTCAGGTAAACTAAAAACGTTCTTGAGCGGAAGGACTGAAATCCTTTTAAGATCTTTCTACAGCTGGGGAAGTTCTCCAGCCATATCTTTCTAGATTTTTCTTCAGCTGAGCTGAAAAAGCTGTTCAGGAATGCCTTTAAAATTCCCTCTCCAGCTGTAGAAGCTCATCAATCATGTCTTTCAAGAGTTTTCTTCAGATGAGCTGAAGAAACTCGTCAGGAATGTCTTTTAAGATTTTTTTACATCTGCAGGAGTTCCTGGGCATATCCTTCAAGTTCATTTCAGTTCTTCAGCTGTTTTTCGCAATTATTTTAAAGCTGAGCCAAAGAAGTTCTACAAAAATGTCCTTCATGATACATTTTCAGCTGAAGAAGTGTTCCAGCCATGTCTTTCTAGATTTTTCTTCAGCTCAGCCGAAAAAGCTCTTTAAGAATATCTTTCATGATCATTCTCCAACTGAAGAAGCTAATCAGTCATGTCTTTCAAGAGTTTTCTTCAGATGACATGGAGAAATTCGTCAGGAATGTCTTTTAAGATTTTTTTACATCTGCAGGAGTTCCTGGGCATGTCCTTTAAGCTCATTTCAGTTCTTCAGCTGTTTTTCGCAATTATTTTAGAGCTGAGCCAAAGAAGTTCTTCAGGAATGTCCTTCAAGATACATTTTCAGCTGAAGAAGTGTTCCAGCCATGTCTTTCTAGATTTTTCTTCAGCTCAGCCGAAAAAGCTCTTTAAGAATATCTTTCATGATCATTCTCCAACTGAAGAAGCTAATCAGTCATGTCTTTCAAGAGTTTTCTTCAGATGACATGGAGAAATTCGTCAGGAATGTCTTTTAAGATTTTTTTACATCTGCAGGAGTTCCTGGGCATGTCCTTTAAGCTCATTTCAGTTCTTCAGCTGTTTTTCGCAATTATTTTAGAGCTGAGCCAAAGAAGTTCTTCAGGAATGTCCTTCAAGATACATTTTCAGCTGAAGAAGTGTTCCAGCCATGTCTTTCTAGATTTTTCTTCAGCTCAGCCGAAAAAGCTCTTTAAGAATATCTTTCATGATCATTCTCCAACTGAAGAAGCTAATCAGTCATGTCTTTCAAGAGTTTTCTTCAGATGAGCTGAAGAAATTCGTCAGGAATGTCTTTTAAGATTTTTTTACATCTGCAGGAGTTCCTAGGCATATCCTTTAAGCTCATTTCAGTTCTTCAGCTGTTTTTCACAATAATTTTTGAGCTGAGCCAAAGAAGTTCTACAGGAGTGTCTTTCAAGATTGTTTCTGTTCTTTAGGCATGTCTTCAATTGAGTAGAAGAAGATTTTTAGGCGTCTTGACAAGACCATTTCAGGTCGTTAGTCATGAATCGTGAAAAGTAAAGTATATGTGATAATAATTTAACATGCTCACACACGCAACGAAAGTGCGGTTTCCTTGTGAAATGGCAATTACTCAGCCAGCCATCGTTTCTCGTCAGTCAGATCAGTGCTGTGAGAAATTGGAAGATGAAATGCGGCACGTGAGCTTGTCATCCGCCACTCAAACAATTGAAGTCGCTCTTCCTCTCTCATTCCAGCAACATACAAAGGAAAGGAAAAGGTTGAGAAGTTCGGACAAACGAACGTGTACGAGGTATTTGAGTAGAGAAGGATGATGAAGAGACGGTTTGTCTTTACTGCCGACTCCATTAATTACCTACCTACCTACCTAACGCGATATGAGTGCAGCGACGCTTATGAAACGGGGAGACGCCGCGCCGGAAAGGGCGACGGCAGCGTCAAAATTAGTTTCACACGATGATGAAATCAAAGAAGAGGGTTGGCAAGTGGCGTGTGACAGACAGCCACCGCTTCTAATATTAATATTTAATTTATAAACGGTAACTGAAAACTAAATTGTAACACAATACAATAATGTGGTCAAATCGAAAGACCTCATTGTGATAGATTTAGGGAACATAAAAATGGTACAAAATCAATCGTTTTATTACCGCCACAATCGTCGGAGTCGTCCAATTGTTTGCTAAAAGGCTTTGTCCTTTACACTTTTATCCAACTGCTGATGGTAGCCGTCGGTTTGTGTTTCAAAAACTACGACAAAAGTAGTCTTCGGCAACAATGCGCCCCTGTAGCGGAAGCGATCGTTCAAGGGCCCTCGCGAAATTCTAATTAATGTCGGAAGCCGATAATATTGTTATCAAGAGACGCTTACTTCCAGACAGCATCTAACCGTTTGCAAATTATTAAGCTTCTCAAATTAAATGGATTTATATGATCTGTTCAAGAGTTTTCGTTTTAATAAAGTGAAATTATTATTGATCTGCAGGTACTCGTCGTCTAACTCCTTCAAAGATATTATTGGTGGAGGAAATTAAATGCATCAAACTAACTTCGTCGTGTCGAATAACGACAGGCATTTAAATGAAAATACACCCGTAATGAGCTGAGTTACGTGCAGCTCCAAAATCAAACGGCTTCGATTTCTTTAACAAATATATTCGAGTAATCGTCACAATTGAAGTGGCGATTTCGTCCGCGGTCACAGAACCATCGCCGGTCCTAATGAGAATAATAATTTCAGTCGGCCACCTGACAGCTTTAACGTCGAAATTTCCGAACGTCTAATTCGATAAATTAAACAGCTCGCCAACTTCAATCTTCTCCACGAAAATGTCGTTTGCCATAATTGAACCTGTCCGGGATCGAAATAAATTTAATCTAATCTTCGAGGTAATATTCACAGGAATTTATACAGGGGGGGAGGGGGTGTTACTTTACATCAGTCCCTATTACTAAATATAACAGTTTTAAAATAAAACTATTCGTAATTTCTTAATATTGATCTTACTCATTATCAGTACTACAATGTAAAATTTAAAATCCACTTGGCAAATAATAAACAAATAGGGGTTCGTACATAATTATGTTGATCGTAACATTTACTGATGAGGACAGTCATATAAAGGAGTATGTGTTGTATTGTGTGGGAGGTACGTGCATGTAATACAAACAAGAGACCGTAATGTAACTTGCATGAACCCTAAAACCCAAGAGTTTCATTACCTGCAAAGCGTATACGTCCCCATAAACTTCTGTATTTTAATCAGGGTGACACTTGAATGGCCACAATAACTAAATAGGTAAGTGTGAATAACTACATGAAGAATAAATAGTCGATTATTGTTTAACTAAGAATTCCAGCAGCTAAATTGTTTTATTCCTCATTAAATTTATCTTGAATGGGATATTTAATAAATAATAATATATGTGTAAATTTTTCGACCAGTTTAATAATGTATTTGTCCTGGCCTGACAACAGTTTCAATTATTATGGAATTCAATTCATAAAGCAGAACCAGTTCTAGTTTTGCAACAAATAATTACCGAAACGTTTCGACGAATCGATACAATATTCGTATATTAATTTCTGCAAAATTTGCCCCATTTACTACACTTGAACAAATACCAGGAAAGCAATATTCTACAGAATAACCGAGAGAGCGCTTCAACTAGTTCGCTCTTTTACAACTAAAAATTGAGTTACGAAAATTTTTTTTGATGACCCTTTGGTCAAAACAATATCAAAATAACATATTTCTACCCTCACAATGAAAATAATAGCCCTGATTTGTAAGGAACAAAGAAAAGAAACTTTTAACGACCACTAAAAGTCCTTTTTCGAACATCCGTCCGCAAATTCCAAGTTGTGGAATTGGATAACGTCAGGGGTTGTTTAAAAGACTTTGGGAGTTTCAGAAGGAGCTCTCGGGGCATGCATTAGTTTGGGTCGTTGGCAGACGCTGATAAATCCTGCACTCGGACGGGCTATTCTTGATAACAGCACCGCGTTATAAAGTTTGATCTCCCGAATGATTTGATCGGATATTTGTCGGAATTATCCTCTAACACGTTTTCCATTGCTTCTATTTATTTTTTGAAGTCAATAAAATAAAGTTGGTGCAAAACAGGTAGTTAAACCGGAACCGGAATGGAAAATCGTAAATGTCGTAGCGACTGGGGCATAATAAAACGTAATGGAGCAGTCGCCATTAATCCTTAAAAATTCTGCTTCATAAATCGCTATTTAAAGGCACTTTATGTGGTAGAACAAGTTTTATAAGTTCCCTGAGAGACCAGAAGGTACTGGAGCAAATCAAAGTGTTCTTGGCGAAGACTCTCCAGAGGGATCGTTTTAAAACAATAGATAATGAAACGAAAGAACTGGTAAAGATGACAGAAATGTGCAAAGAAGTTCAGAAATAATGAACAAATGCCTTTTTTATCCGACACAAAACCACTCCTCTCTCTATTGTAAGCAGTCGGGTCCCAAGAGGAAAAACTTTTGTTGTATTATAATAACAGTAAAGTAAGTACATTCCTCTACAGGAGACTAAATTAAGTAGAGTGTTGTCGTTTTCAGCTTACCCCCTAGACGTATCTTCGGACTGAATTAGAATATCGTTTTGAAATTTTGATCGATTCGATTTTAAGAAGTGGCCTACCCTTTTAACATATTTTCAAGATTTTAATAGAATATATTTGCGAATATAAATAACATTTTATTCGATAATATTCAATGAAGTGACTGTGTTCAAAAATGTGCAAATAAGCCGTTAAAGTTTTAATATAACACGACAAACAACTCTAGGACAAGAACCTGCACTTAACCAACTGTCCATCACGTTTCTATCATTATCATAAATGGTTGTGACAGCAACGTGAAAGCTACTTTTAACAACAGTGTAAAAGACGTCAATGTCATGGAGTGGACAGGCAACATTACGTAAATTTTGATTTTCTATTTATCAGTATTTGTAAAATCATGTCTAGCATTCTGATTGCCCGTTACATAATGAATTTTATCGTGTATAAATATAAAAAAAGATGAGGTTTCAAATCAGAGGAGTACTTGCAAAATAATTATTCAGATAAACGTTCTTCAGCGGAAGGACTAAAATTATTTGAAGATCTTACTGAAGCTGAAGAAGTCCTCCAGCCATATCTCTCTAGATTTTTCTTCAGCTGAGCTGAAAAAGCTGTTCAGGAATGTCTTTAAAGATCTTTCCCCAACTGAATAAGCTCATCTGTCATGTCTTTCAAGAGTTTTCTTCAGTTGTGATGGAGAAATCCGTCAGGAATGTCTTTTATGATTTTTTTACATCTGCAGGAGTTCCTAGGCATATCCTTTAAGCTCATTTCAGTTCTTCAGCTGTTTTTCGCAATTATTTTAGAGCTGAGCCAAAGAAGTTCTACAAAAATGTCCTTCAAGATACATTTTCAGCTGAAGAAGTGTTCCAGCCATGTCTTTCTAGATTTTTCTTCAGCTCAGCCGAAAAAGCTCTTTAAGAATATCTTTCATGATCATTCTCCAACTGAAGAAGCTAATCAGTCATGTCTTTCAAGAGTTTTCTTCAGATGAGCTGAAGAAATTCGTCAGGAATGTCTTTTAAGATTTTTTTACATCTGCAGCAGTTCCTGGGCATGTCCTTCAAGTTCATTTCAGTTCTTCAGCTGTTTTTTACAATTATTTTTTAGCTGAGCCAAAGACGTTCTTCAGGAATGTCTTTCAAGATCCTTTTCCAGCTGAAGAAGTCCTCCAGTCAGCCAGCCAGGTCTTTCTCGATTTTTCTTCAACTGAGCTGGAAAAGCTCTTCAAGAATTATTTTCAAGATCATTCTCCAGCTCAAGACTTTTCTTGTGTTTTAATAACAGTAAAGTAAGTACACTTCTCTACAGCAGATCGGGATCGTTTTCAGCTTACCCCCTAGACGTAATATCGTTTTGAAATTCTGATCCATTTACCGTTTTAAACTATTTTCAAGCTTTTATCGCTTTCGGTTATACCGGAAGTTAATGTCTGCGTTATTTTAAATGAAACCCTCCATTTTTTTTATATTTTTCCACTTGCAGCATCTCAACTTTTCATCAAAACAAACTTAGAACTAAAACTAAAAATATGTAAACAAACTTTTGAGGTGTAATGGATATAAATCAACATAAACTGTTTTATATTGTTTTTTTTTGTCCCCTTGTTATTCAGTAAAATAAGCGATTAGTTTGTGAAGAATCTCGAGAGAAATTTAATTTATTTACTAAACAAAACGGTATTTAAATGACATTGTCATTCGTGCCATTCATTCGAATTCGTCTCGTTGACATTTTAAAAGCTGTCCTAGAGCTTATTTCCATTCTGAAACGAGTGACGCTCTTTCAAAAGAAGAGAGAAAGAAATAAAGTTTATTATAGAGAATCAGTAATTCGCAGAACTTTAATCAACTACCTTCTCAAATATGACATCCAATTAAATTGCTAATTTAATCTGATGTTCACCAAACGTAAGCAAACTTACAAAAAGTATTAACAGAGTCTGTAGATTTTAATAAAAGTTAAGTGATGCCATCCCGAAGATGAGTTCCATTGCTGCCATGTCGTCAAAAAATTTTTATTACAAAGTAGCAAGGCCGTTTTAATATAAGCTTTCAAGATTATTTCCTTTGAGAATTGAACACCAGATAATGGCGATACGGTAACATTAACACGAAGATTAGAAGAAGGAGAAGGGCCAGACATTGACGCGGGAATGACAGGCATTACGTACGCTTACACTTCAATCTAAATCCTACAACTATCCCTGAAGTTTAGGTACACAAATTGGTCGGGAAATATTATTGGAAATAATCAAATAAAATGATTATGTAAGTACCTAGATAGATGCTAGCAAAAATACTGTGAGATTAAAAACTCTCATCAAATCTCAAAGAATATTAATTACAGGATAAACCTCTCTGGAGGAATTAGTGAAAATTAAAAGAATTGACGTCCCTCAAAAGTTCCAATGAAAAGAAAATATGTTGACCATTAAAATAAAGTTTTGGTAGATTTATGAGCGTCCCATATTTCTTCCCTTTCTACAAATCAATAATTTAAAATATCTATTTGTATTCAAGGGAGAGTTTGGGTGCACTTTGACATCGAAATACACCCCAGTAACATTCTTTTACTTCGAAAGTGTAAAAGGATGAAGATAAATGAGTTGTTCGAAACGAACTGTCGACTACGTCGAACTAGCCCCTTGACATAGCTCGAAGCGGACCGATACTTGACCGCAAACCCTGGAACTAACACGAAACAAACTTATGCGGGGTAACTTTTACCAAAAATGTAAACTAAACTGTACTCTATACATAACTACGTAACCTAACTATTTCCATAAACAGATTAAATTTTCAAAATATTTATCAAGATGATTTAAATTTTTATTGTAAGGAAATGTTTTAGGAAACTGCACCAAACACGCCAATTTAGATTAAATTCTAAATTTTTGCTGTCCCCTCGTGTATCGTCCCAAATTTTTCCTGCAACTTCTTGTAGAGATGCTTAGTCTGCTGTAACTGTTTAGAAAAATTCAGCGACCGCCAAGATCAACGACACCATTTTAGATTAAATTCTAAATTTCTGCTACTCCCTCTTCAAGTACTTTATGTCAACAAATTTATGTCGTCCCGATATTGGTACAAAATTAAAAAAAAGGGGTAAACGAAGGGAATGCAACGGTAGCAGAATCTGTTTATGAAATTCCTGGAGTGTTAAACGATGACGGCGTGTGGTTTAAGCGCTTTCTCATATTCTGTAATATGAGAGATTTAGATGATATATGACCAAGATAACCAACCACCCGTTCGATGTGTCTCCCAGGAAGTAGCAAACCCTGTACCTGGTAAGGGAATCCGGGCAATGTCATCGTCATGGTATGCAATTGAAAATTTTACATGTACTTAATGTCTAAAGAAATTATTTATCCCGCATCGGGGGCCCAAATTGATATTGGAATTGAAAGTAATTTTGGTCCAAACAAAATCTGATGAGAATTATGAATATCTATTGGGTTTTCACCCCGTACCATGAGGTTATCGATTTGCAAGCAAAGTCCTACAATTTAAATACCGGAGATTTTAATTTTTTCCGGAGGCTTTTCTTGGATTTTCTTGGATTCCGTTAAGTAGGTATTTGAGGCATCTGGGCTTAAGGCACCCTTAATGAGGGCTTTGTCCATATTAAAATAAATATCGTAAGTATTCTGGGTCGGATATCTACACCTAACTTTAAATTTCTTCCTCGTTTTTACGGTTCCGCACCTCAAAAGGAAAAAGCGAAACCCTTATAGGATCACTACGTTGTCCGTCCGTCCGTCCGTCTGTCAAGACCCTTTTTCTCGGGAACGCGTGGAGGTATCAAGCTAAAATTTATACCAAATACTCAGGTCTATTGTCCCTTGCAGTTGTGAAAAAATCAAACTTCTAAGCCAACGCAATCAAAAGATACAGCCGTTTATGCTGCAAATTTCCGCAAATCTTCGAATCAAAACCTACAGGGTACTTCCCGTGAACTGAGAATCTTGAAATTTGGTACGAAGCAACGTCTTATAGCACAGATAAAGGAAAAATTGCGAAAACCGTAAATTTTTAGTTACATCATATAATAAAAATATTTTTAATAATTTTAAAGTTACTACCCCTTTCGTCATGAACGCGTAGATGTATTAAATTGAAATTCATATCAAATACTCAGGTCTATAATACCTTTAAGCTGTAAGAAAATCAAACTTCTATGTCAACGCAATAAAAAGAAACAGCAATTTAAGTCGCATATTTTCAAACTCGCAACTACTCGCAAGGGAATCAAAACCTAAAGGGTACTTCCAGTCGATTTAATATCTTGAAATTTGGCATGAAGCAATGTTTTATAGCACATATAAAGAAAAAATTCCGAAAACCTTAAATTTTTAGTTACATCACATACAGCAGTTTTTCGCTTATCAGCTGGAGATAACACTAGCAACAAATTCTTTGAATGTGTCATCTTTCAGCGACAAATTATGGCCTTTATAGTAATATCCTACGACATTTCGTGTTAGAGATACGCTATGTGCAATGCTAGCTTCATATCAAGCTAGCATACCAGCTAATTATGGCTAAACGGCACGAGCGACAAATTTTTGAATTTGGTAACAAATTAGCGACAAATTATAGTGCAAGTCAGAAATCGGAAAAATAATTTTGTCGTGCTAGCTTGATATACGTGACGAATTTATAACTGACGGTGAATCTGTCAGAAGGATCTTTTCCGATATCAAACGCCACATTCCATTTAAAACGACACCAATGCATTACATTACATTACATTACATTACTTTGCATTACCATTTCGAAGCTGTGCACCATTCGAAAAATTGTCGAACATTTATATGTATGTATGCCTACATAAAAGGTGCCTGTGTACGGGAACGGGAATAACAGGAACTTCTATGTTACATTTACGTATAGTACGTTGTGTCACCGAAACGGGAAACGCAACTTCCGCTACCGCGTGCCAGAAAGGGGATTACTACGAAAGTAGGGAGAACGGTAAGGAAAACGGTAAACAAGGAAAGCGTGAGGGCGAAATTGTTTTTATGTTCCGAATTTTATTGGCAAATCCTCCCGAAATCCTATCCAAACCGATTCGATATACTGAAATCGAACACGTACGTACGTTATACAATTCACGAACCCTTCACAACTTCCTAATTTCTGAAAGAGAAAAGCTGAACGAGATAAAAAAAGTATTAGGTCCCTGAATTCGCTCTAAATCCAGTTGGACTGAAAAACTATTTAAAATACGTAGTAGGTACACAATTCTATATAAAGAAGTAAAATAAAAAAACTTTCCATTAGCTTCATTCAACTTTACGAACTTATGTACATGTAAAAAGCCAGTCGAATATTCGAACTATTCAAAAGAACATTGTTCCATTGTCTGAAACTTCTATTGCGACCAAAAACAAAAAAATTTTGCTTAAATGTTCACATGAATGCTTTTAATGGTAGGTGCTTACAACTACCTAAATCACGGCACAAAACTAAAATTACTGTGCCTCAAAAAAACATTTTTATCGTAGACCTAAACAATGGAAATATTTTTGTTGCTGCCTGTAGATCGATTGATTACTAGTTGTCTAGAGCGGACCTTTAATCGAAGTATAAGTGCGGAAATGCAACGATCCGTGGGGTATTCAAATAGTCGTTTGTACGACTTTAGTCGCGCCATTTCGCAATTCAAATTGCATCTGAATTCCTAACGGAGGAGTCCCAGAACCCTTTCGTCTCCTCATCTCACCAACCCCGATGCGCTCGTCCTTCCTTCATGAGCTTGTCGATGAAATTGAAGCAGAGAGAGAGAACTATCGACCGCAATTCCGATTTTCAATAATACTGTTTCAAAACAAAATAAACGATCACGTATGTATGTGTGTACGAAACTGCCGTGAATTTCTGAATTTCGTTCGACGAAAATTAGCATAACTTTAACCACCTACACAAACCGAATCCTCGCCCTCTGACCGAAATTCAAATTTACATCCCACGAAACTCTTGTGTGAACGTGAACATTAACATAACCAATACAAAAATCGAAACATCCATCGGATTAACGTAGGTACGATGCCGTTTGCAATAAATGCAAATTTACATTATGTTACTGCTTCCCAGATAAAATAGTACGAGGCTAAATATTAAACAAAACAAAACACAGTGTGAAAACGAATTACATTAAATTAATAATAACAATGGGAGAGACATTCAAGCAGCAAGTAAAAAATGAGTGAGGTGGTGAAGCGGGTACCTAACCGTTGCTTCTAACACTTCCTTGTTTTATATTAGTCTCAATATATTTACAATACTGTAGCGACCAGCGACACAGTACGTGTGTGCGATAACAATTTGTGGCATGTACTTGTTATCGCTAACATGCTTACGGCGTAAACACCGCACACGGTACTTTTCGTGTTATCAACTTACAAGATGTAAATCATTCTCCGGCGACAAGTAACAAGTTCAATTCTGGAATAATCGAGGACTTTCTAATAATTACTCATCATTCGGGAATACTCAGGATTTCTTCGAGTTCTTGTCTAGAAAGTTCGAAAGGTGTATATATAGTGATCATCTTTGGACCGAAAAACAGTTTGTTGTAAGAAAGCATCAGTGCGCGAATTGAAACCGATAATAGACAAAGTGATATAAATAAATTGTTAAATAAATAAGTGAATTGTTGTGATATAAATGGAAGTTCTAAGTTAGTGTTTAAGTGTTATAAATAGTGTTAAATAAATAATTGTTTAAATAAATAGTTTAACTAGAAAATTCGTTACAATACCTTAGTTTATCGTTTCTTAAATTTTTGATCGAATACTTCAATTCAATTCAGTTGTGACTTCTTAATCAAGTGAATATTTTTTAAAATTCACAACAAAGTATTTCCAGTATATGTATCATGTATACATTAAGTAAAATAAAAAATTTTTGTGAAAAAATTGTTATTCTCATTGAAAAAAATCAAGAAACAGTGCAAACGTTTACAAAACTCGAGTGTTCCCATATTTAGTCCACATTTTTTTAAGGCTCCTCTTTTATTAAATAGAAATGTTGTTCCTCTATAATTTTTGGTTTTAATTTTCGTTTTACCATCAGCCAGTTCTGGTCAGCTGAACAGGAACATATTGATTAAGCATTCGTTCGAGTGGTTGATAACGTAGTTTATTGCCGATCAGTGCTGCATTTAACCAGGAACAGGAACAGGGTTGAGTAACGGACTAATACTTGTGCACTTTGACACAGCCTGTTTGTCTGTATGTTTATCTTTATAGAATACTTTGGTTTCGTTTGACCACAGGGATAAATCTATGTCAATGTTTGTAGATATAGAAATTTAACTTAACCGTAATTACCATATATTACCGAAATTTTTGTAGTTATCACAAGAATAAAAAATACTGATTTGTCAGATTCAACCCTTAAATGAAACGATTTCATTTTTTTGCTACCCTATTAAAATATTTTTTTTACCTTGGTCGCTATCCAACGCGGCCCACGTCATTCCGTCAGATGTGGGTTAATAATTTGCGTTTGTCCTCTTTAATTCGCATTCTCGCGTGAAATTTCGTCAAATCGGGTTGTAAAGGGTGTCGTTGTTGGCAAGTAGCTTTGTTAGTTTCGATAAGGTCACCTTCACAGTAGTTGAACTGAAACGTTCCGTCAGTTTAATCCCCTTTATCGATAGCACGCCGTGCGTCTGCTCGTTAGTTAAGAAATATTATTTAGAACAAGTTTTTTACATCGCTATTAGATACTATCGTAACACGAAATAAACCGAAACATTTTGGAGTTTACGCTGAGTTTAGTTTATAAATAGATAACTTTTAATGGAACATCAGATTTTCTTTTTTTGGGAAAAGTTATTTCTTGTGTTCGAGGAAGTTAATTTGACGTAGGTACATACGTCGAAGTCTGTCTGGTTTGGATGTGGCTGTTTATACACCTGTAAATATTTTATGCAGTGTGCAAAAGGTTGTCATGGAAACGTTGGTGAAAACCTCACGAGGTTTCTGATGAAAGCATAGTCGTGTTGTTCGCTAATTGCCCGCCGGTGCATAATTAATGTGTAATTTTAAACATATGTGGAATCGTAGGTACTTGTAAATTTAAGAAGCGTCACGAAAAAAAAATCGAGATTCGGATTTTATTACATGAAATAATCGATAACTAGTTGTTTGTAACGTCTAATTTCGGGAGCTTTCCTTTAGAAGTCTTGGTTAATTAATTATTGACCTTTGGGGTTAACTAATATCGATGAAAGCCGCCGTGTGGTGTCCATTAGGCAGGCATCGAAAATCACAATTTACTTTATATGCCTACCCCTAAACGAAACATGTTATATTGGCCTATCCTATTCAGTTTGTGGGTTCAGATCCGCGAAGTGTACCTACAAAGGATATCAGGACGAGAGTGGACGATCCTGAAATACGATACGTGGGTATCTACGTAAATTGGTATCAATTTTCATTAAAGATGATGAGGTACACTACTATTACCTAAGTTAAATTAAAATACAGTCAAACTTTAATAACTCGACCAAATTGATTGGTAACAGCATTAACTGTTATGAACTTCTGTTACAAGAATCGAATATTTTGATAATATTTGGCGCCAACTTTAATAAGTCGAATTTTCTGGGGGAATCCTTTCAAGACTGTCAGCCAAACTTTCCTAGACCACATATGAGTGAGAGAACGAGGGTTAATTATGAGACAAAAAGAAATTGTAGGTAGGTACTCCACATTATCTGAATCTGAGGAATAAGAATAATTCCTTCAGGAACACAAAAAGTAAATTATAATGAGACAGCCGAGGAAGGTGATGATTAAATAAACTGTAAATGTAAACCGCGAAAAAGTGACAAGCTAAATTGGAGCGTAAACGTCTTATTTCTATCTCGAAACTGTTGGTACCTGTGTATGAGATTTTATAACTTATTGCGAATACGCCTTTTCCTCTCAAAACTTTTCTTTAACTTGTATTCCTCTGTCAACCGTTCTCGCTACATGGGTGACTCCTTTGAGAATTGAAAAATAGAAACAGCTCCGTAACTTTTCGTCATTTGTAATCCCCGATGACAGAAAGCAAACTTTTCTCAGTTAGAATTCAATAATAAAACGCCTCGAAACTTACAGCATGTACGTTGATTTTATCCCGGTAAGATTATTTATGGAAAATCCGTACTTTTTGTTAATTAACTTCATTTCGTACGTGACAAAATCTGATTCGTGAAATACTGGAAAATGTTACGTTATAATTAATTACGTTGCTTTTCACTTTATTATTTTTCGTCTCTTGACATGAGGTTCGTTGGTTAGGTCGGTATTAATTAATTTTGAAAACCAATACGTTACAGCTATCCCGACAACAATTCCACTTAACGACGGTTATGATTAATTACGGGGAAGTCACCGTGGTTGACATATACCTACCTAATAATTGTTTCAACCGACCAAAAATTTATATTGTTCTTATTTTTTAAATTGAACCTACCTACGTATAAAAAAATACAATCGATTAAAATCTACTAAATATATTATAATATACAGGGTTGTTCAAGTTGATGGGCTATTAGAAGTATATGAATTAGTAGAAGGAATTCAATTCTGAAACTTGGGCTCATTTGGTTATTGTTTATGCCGCTTCTTTTAACAATATTTTCAAGTTCGATTTACATCCGGTTATACCGGAAGTCGATACCAACTTTGTTATTTTAAATGGAATGGTATATTTTTTATGCTGAATTCGAATAAAACGTGTAATTCTAAGGTAAGTTTGATAACCAACTTGTACACCTATGACAATCGGTTTCTGAGTTAATTTAATTTATAGAAAAAAAATCGCTACCGCAACCCAAATTATAAAAAATCATAACTTCCACAAAATACGACTTAGAGTGTTGAAATTTTTACTAGTAATAGCTGAATATTAGTGCTAACGCCTTGACAAAATTGAATTAAATAATTTATACAGGGCGTTCAAAATAAAATTCTAAAATTGAAAAACTTCAAACACGAATAACCTCGTTTTTTCAAATGGCACCTACTATTTTTTATTTTTTCAATCGATTCCTTTTTTATCCTTTTTCGATATATATGGATACTTCCTATTTTAAGTAATAATTAAAAATTATTCCAAAATTTTCAAATAAAATAGGAAGTATCCGTATAGATCGAAAGAGGATAAAAAACGAATCGATTGAAAAAATAAAAAATAGTAGGTGCCATTTGAAAAAACGAGGTTATTCGTGTTTGAAGTTTTTCAATTTTAGAATTTTATTTTGAACGCCCTGTATAAATTATTTAATTCAATTTTTTCAAGGCGTTAGCACTAATATTCAGCTATTACTAGTAAAAATTTCAACACTCTTAGTCGTATTTTGTGGAAGTTATGATGTATTATAATTTGGGTTGCGATAGCGATTTTTTTTTCTATAAATTAAATTAACCCAGAAACCGATCGTCATAGGTGTACAAGTTAATTATCAAACTTACCTTAGAATTACACGTTTTATTCGAATTCAGCATAAAAAATATACCATTCCATTTAAAATAACAAAGTTGGTATCGACTTCCGGTATAACCGGATGTAAATCGAATTTGAAAATATTTTTAAAAGAAGCGGCATAAACAATAACCCAATAAATGAGCCCAAGTTTCAGAATTGAATTCCTTCTACTAATTCATATATCTACTTCTAATAGCCCATCAACTTGAAAAACCCTGTATACCTATGTATATTACGGTATTGACCCAGTTAGGCTGATGATGAAATACACCTGTTACTTACAGAAAATGCCTTCAGGAATACGAGGCACTGTATGATCCCTTCCATTGTGTCTCCGGTGAGGCAGAAAGTTCCGGTCAAATGCCTTCCTCTACGACTGACCGTAGCCGTAGTTGCGAGGCTTGCGTGCACCAGTGCTCTTCTGCGAGACGCCGCTGAACTACCACCCCCGGCCACCAACGGAGGCAGGGGTTTCGTTACGCCCATAAGGCGCTCTATTGAATCCATATCCGCGGAAACATTCCTTTTCGCGCGATATCACTTTGATAATAACAAATAATATTAGACGACGACGGTATAAAAAATTAAATTATTCGTTGTTATTTAGCGTTGTATCGTTTTTTATTTTAAGTCACACTTGAATAGGGGTAAATACATAATATATACCACAGTCACTGCGAATGTTTAGTTAATCTTAACTGCTGAGAGAACAAAAATGTGAAATATTAGGGCTTTATGTACGATATGTACGTATCCGATGGTACTGTGACCATTATTCAAACAGACAAACAAATACCACCGCTGTAATTCGGAAACTCTGAAACCGCTTTAAATCAACCGAGCACTAAAACCAAGTCGAACAATACACACAAATAGATAGAGTTAAACGTACTAGCTAGATCGCAAATACTAGAACCAACAGAACAAAATTTTCAAGATTTTCCCAAATCGTGAAAATTCTTTGAGTACCTATAGAAAATAAGAGAGTAAGTAAAAAAAGTTAAGGACATACTACTAGAAGCACAGTCAAAAGTATAGGTGCGAAAAAAAGGTGAAGGTGCTGGTCAATTTAATTAAATTTGTGAATAATTATGTATTTAATATTTTCATTTTTAATCCCTAATTTATAAACGACCACACAGCGATGAAAATAAACTGGGAAACTCCCAAAATTCGCCCTTTACTAATTATTTCTTGATAATTGATAATATCTGTTAAATTTAAAATTTCATAATGGGCACATTAAACATTTTCTAACTCGAACAAGGTTTAAAAATAACGAAGATACTCTGAAACTTTTAAAGTATTTTAGACAAACAATCAAGGGACTCTCAAATATTTGAAGATTAAAAACATTCTTAACATTATAGGATTAAAAAAAACTTTCATGGGCTTACAAAAAAAAACAGAAGAAAATATATGGTGGAGGACTTTATGGACACCAAAAGTATGTCCAGGAGTTAGAGGAAGTAGAAAAGGCTTTAGAGTCAAATTCTAGAGTTAAAAGGAACAGAATGAGGTATATAGAGAATTTTCTGGACATTAGAATCAAATTCAGGACTTAAAAGAAACAGAGGAAAGCATATGAAGGACAATCTGGACATCAGAAGCATATCCAGGAGTCAGGAGAAGTAGTAGAGAATTTTCTGGACACTAAACACATATCCAGGAGTTCCATGAAGGAGAATATACCTTAGAGTCAGATTCTGGAGTCAAAAGGAGTAGAATGAGATGTAGAGAAAATTTCCTGGACATTAGAATCAAACTCAGGAGTCAAAATAAACAGAGTAAAGCATATGAAGGACTATCTGAGCATCAGAAGCATATCCAGGAGTCAGGAGAAGTAGTAGAGAATTTTCTGGACACTAAACACATATCCAGGAGTTCCATGAAGGAAAAAATACCTTAAAGTCAGATTCCGGAAGTCAAAAGGAGTAGAATGAGATGTAGAGAAAATTTCCTGGACATTAGGATCAAACTCAGGAGTTAAAAGAAACAGAGGAAAGCATACGAAGGACAATCTGGACATCAAAAGCATATCCAGGAGTCAGGAGAAGTAGTAGAGAATTTTCTGGACACTAAACACATATCCAGGAGTTCCATGAAGGAGAAGATACCTCAGAGTCAGATTCAAGATTCAAAAGGAGTAGAATTAGGTGTAGAGAAAATTTCCTGGACATTAGAATCAAACTCAGGAGTCAAAAGAAACAGAGGAAAGCATATGAAGGACTATCTGAGCATCAGAAGCATATCCAGGAGTCAGGTGAAATAGAAGAGACATTAGGAGCACATACTGGAGTCAAAGAAAGTATATGAAGAACTTCTTGGACATCAGATCAGACGTAGAGAGTCTCAAATATTTGGAGATTAGCAACATTCTTAACATTATTGGATTAAAAAAAGCTTTCATAAGCTTACAAAAATTACAAAAGACAGCAGTACTAAAACAAGACTTGTTGACGTCTTTTAGTTGCTGGCACACATTTACAACAGGCCTAAAAATGGGCAGTAAACCTAGACATCCTAGAAAAAAAAACAAAGTGTTTTATTTTTGGAGAATGGATAAAGAATAACAAAACACAATTCTTTGTCGACATGGCCACTGTATTAAAAAGCAATCCAGAATGAGAAACAACACGAAAGCTCGTTCTAGCTCATTGCAACTGATGGATGATCATGATGACGTTGCCGCTCATTCAGCACCAACCATCTGTCGGGAAACGAACTCCTGAAGGATATTTTAACAAACATCTTATATTCCTCATAGTTTTCGTTTCTCTTCCACATACAAAAATTTATCCTATACACGTTATAACATTTTTCATGAAAAGAATATTTTTCTGATTTTATGAAAGTCAGTTTGTCATCAATTTCAACCACACATACATAGGATCATGTGATGTCCTATTAAAGTTGCAAGCGAGCAAATTATCCCGTTTGAGTGTAACGCAACTTTTGAAGCGCTAAAAACAGCTGTCGAGCCAGCGAGAGAAGAGGAACGGATAATTGAAATAGGTCGCAGACTCAATTTACCTGCTGACGGCTGGTTAGGTTGGACGGAAACTTCATCATCTCCTCATTTGTCAGAGACGTTTCAGAGACCAATGCCACAAGTTGTTCTAATCACAATTGGACGAATAAACCGTTTCACTCCACATTCGCGGTTAATAACATTCCACTAGCTCATATGTCTAACTTTTATTACCTGACTCATAGGGTAAAATTTAGTGCGGTTTTCACACTACGAGTATTTCATTCATGACCTATTAGAAAATCTACCCCCATCATCATTAGATATACATCAGATAATGTTGAAATTGTTTTGCAAGTCTCCAGGGGATTTCCCATCGCAAACATTTTGGTGTAACAACCTGGGGCCACACAAACAGACAAACAAACTAACAAACAGTAATAATATAATAGGAGAAGCAGAAGACAATATCGACAATATTAAAACAGAAATTCCCCCAAATGCTTGTCACATACTAACACTACAACAAACTAAAACAAACCAGAAAATCAGTCGTCAGTAGTAGGTACGTGAGCGAAACGAAACGAAACGAAACGAAACGCGAAGCTTTTGTTCGCGCTTCGATTTCCTTTGAGGCGTCAAAACTTTTCGTACGATTCACGCTCTGGCATTGTCACAGCATTAATCAAGAAAGAAAAAGAGAAAGAACGGGAGACGAAAACGAAACACACAATAACCTCGGCGTTTTACCGAATACTGAAAACCGGGAACAAACGAAACCGTACATAAATTAAGATAAAACGCAGACGCCATTACTCACACGTCCAAACTCGATCGCTGCGGATACCGGGAGCATTCCGCAACCAACGGAATAAATATAGAGACATCTAGCAGCCCAAATGCCATCAGACTGCTAAACAGTTCAACCAAAGAAAACATACAAACTTGTTAAGTGACTAAGCAAAAGAAACATCAGTACCGGATCCTGAAGTCAAAAGAAGTAGAATGAGATATATGGAGAATTATCGGGACATTAGAAGCATATCCAAGTCAGGAGAAGTAAAAGAGACATTGGGAGCAGACCTTAGAGTCAGCAGGAGTACAAGAATATTCTTGAGGTATCTCCTGAACAGTAGAAGCAGATCCAGGAGGCAGAAGAATATATATAGAGAGGACTTACTGGACACCAAAAGCATATCAGGAATCAGATGAAGGAAAATAAACCTTAGAGTCAGATTCTGCAGTCAAAAGGAGTAGAACGAGATGTAGAGAAAATTTCTTGGACATTAGAATCAAACTCAGGAGTTAAAATAAATAGAGGAAAGTATATGAAGGATTATCTGGACATCAGAAGCATATCCAGGAGTCTGGAGATGCACAAGAGACATTAGGAGCAGATCCAGGAGTCAAAAGTAGCAGAAGAAAATATATGGAGACTTTTCTAGACATCAAATGTTTATCCAGGAGTTACAGGAAGGAGAATATACCTTAGAGTCAGATTCTGGAGTCAAAAGGAGTAAAAAGAGATGTTTAGAGAATTTCATGGACATTAGAATCAAACTCAGGAGTCAAAATAAATAGAGGAAAGTATATGAAGGATTATCTGGACATCAGAAGCATATCCAGGAGTCATGAGAAGTAGAACAGACATTAGGAGCAGATCCAGGAGTCAAAAGTATCAGAAGAAAATATATGGAGACTTTTCTGAACATCAAATGTTTATCCAGGAGTTACAGGAAGGAGAATATACCTTAGAGTCAGATTCTGGAGTCAAAAGGAGTAAAATGAGATGTTTAGAGAATTTCCTGGACATTAGAATCAAACTCAGGAGTCAAAAGAAATAGGGGAAAGTATATGAAGGATTATCTGGACATCAGAAGTATATCCAGGAGTCTGGAGATGCACAAGAGACATTAGGAGCAGATCCAGGAGTCCAAAGTAGCTGAAGAAAATATATGGAGACTTTTCTGAACATCAAATGTTTATCCAGGAGTTACAGGAAGGAGAATATACCTTAGAGTCAGATTCTGGAGTCAAAAGGAGTAAAATGAGATGTTTAGAGAATTTCCTGGACATTAGAATCAAACTCAGGAGTCAAAAGAAATAGAGGAAAGTATATGAAGGATTATCTGGACATCAGAAGTATATCCAGGAGTCTGGAGATGCACAAGAGACATTAGGAACAGATCCAGGAGTCAAAAGTATCAGAAGAAAATATATGGAAACTTTTCTAGACATCAAATGTTTATCCAGGAGGTACAGGAAGGAGAATATACCTTAGAGTCAGATTCTGGAGTCAAAAAGAGTAAAATGAGATGTTTAGAGAATTTCCTGGACATTAGAATCAAACTCAGGAGTCAAAAGAAATAGAGGAAAGTATATGAAGGATTATCTGGACATCAGAAGCATATCCAGGAGTCAGAAGAAGTAGAAGAGACATTGGGACCAGATCCTAGAATTAAAAGGAATTGAAAGGAATTCGTGAAGAATCTGTTGGACAGTAGAAGCAGATCTAGGGGTAAAAAAATTAGAAGATTTTAGAAGAGTTTCCTGGACATTAGAAGCAGACTCCAGAATCATAGAGAGTGTAAGGAGGGAAGATCTAGATTAGAATTACTGTTTTGAAGAAAAAGTAAAGGACTTAGGAAAGTTATGGGATGTTCTTATGTCCAAAATACCTAATCAAGGTAAAAATTAGTGAAGACCGGTGGTGGTATAATAAGATAACCAGGAATTTCCGAAAACATCTCCAAAATGATTTCCCTTCGTCCTCCTTATCTGCTGCAAGTTACTGGTGGATTTTCGTAGGTAAGTTGTACGATATAATGTCATGTGTCTGCTGATGATGTTATTGGGTGCCCTTTGGCAATCGGAAAATATGTGTGTCATCCGGCTATCGGATTTCCACTGATATGTGACAACGTAAAAGTCGACGGACGTGGAGCTCGGTGAGCGTCAGACGAACTAGTAGCGAGGAAAACGGACAGACATCGGGAGGGTAAATGTCTCCATACGATGGAAAACGTGACCGGCAAGGCTCGGCAGCCTTATCAAAAGCGGATAACGCCAACCAACCAACCAACCAAGCAAGCAGCCGGTGCAGCGTTAAGTCGGAGCAACTGGCGTATAACGTACGTGACAACTTACGACATTTATCATCGTTAGAAAGTTATTTTACTACGTATATACTTTTATAATTTCCAACAACAATCTCTTAAGGGACAAAATAATTGTGAAGGGCAAGACAGGAACACGAAACGCGTTTTTTATTTTTTTATTTTTATAAGCTAAGAATCGTTTTGGTGTTTTTATCAGGAAAATAGGGCATTTAAATACTAAAATATGCACCCCAATAAATATATAAAAATTTCTTGTATCAACTTCTGACGATGACATTGATGTTATGATAACAAATTCTCCACTTCGAAGGAAGAAAATACGAAGAGAGGAGGAAAAACATTTCTAGAAAGGTTCGTTTGAAATTTTCATGAAAATGTCAACCAACCGTGCAATAAACCTTCCCACATGTACAACAATAAGAACAACACTTCCATGCAGAAAGAAATAAATTCTATTTAACCTCTTATCCTTCTACATAAGGGCAAGAATAGCAGACGAGCTTGAAGGCTTGAACGGTACAGCATTTCAGCTTTCTGGAAAATGTAAATCGCTTGACAGGAACGCTTTCAGACTACAGAACGCACACAAATACATCTCGTTCATTCTGCTTTTGTCGTTTATCCCTTTTCTTCCTCTTTCATCATGCGTAGATACAGTTATTACAGGAAACCTTGTTATTTAGCACCGAAGAAGGCAAATCTTGAAATTAGAACGTAAAGCAAAGTGGAACAAAGTCAAAATTAACTTCTGTAACAATCTCAATATATCATACATAAGTAGATATGTACGGTATACCTAATAAAAAAAACATAACCGCCAAAATGTATACTATCAAATTTAATTAAAGGCAAATATTCAATATTTACAAAACTGTTTTTCAATAACTCCCCAAGTAAGTAAAATATTTAAATTACGAATTGTAACATCAATACAAGACACGTTCCTTCCAAATCACACAGAGCAAATATGTACATACATGCTTATTATTAATAAACATATTAAACAAGAAGGATATTAATTAATAGTAATTCTTGAACGACAGACCAAACACAATATACAGGGTTACAGGTTAAATCGACCTAGATCCTTTAAGAGGTTGTAGTTGTAGTTTCCCTCATATCTGACTGATTTGACTATGAAAGACCGTATCACAAACTTAACCGTTTTCAAGTTATTGGACTTTTAAGTTTTTTTTATAAAAAATGCCGGTTTTGTGTCTATTGTCCCATTTTTTTAATGAATGTGCCTCTAATTTATTAAAAGAAATAAGAAGAGAATTAACAACTGGTGTAGTGAAAAGTGGCTTAAGACACAGAATGAGAGTATGGGTGCGAAACAGAGGCGGACATGTAGAACATACATTGTAAACTTTCTTTAAAAAGAGTAATAAACGTTATTTTGTACCTATTTGGATTGATTTATTTTGTTTTCTGACTCAAGTAATAAATATGACGCTTAAGTACCGTTATTTTTTAGTACTATCTAGAAGCATTTTATTGTTACGAGTACTTGCCAATTAAGTTGGTGTGAGCCTAATTAACGAACATCTTCCCTGATACATAAGGAATATTCCCGGCTTTCCTGAAACATCTAGAAAACACCAGCAACGATCAATGGGAAAACAATTGGATTACTAGACGGCTCTAGAATTCCCTAGAAAGAGGCTGAAAAGACTATAAAAGGCGGAGACGGCACACACCGAGTTAGTTGACAGTGAACAGCTGATGTTTGGAAGCGAAGCGATCGATAGGCGAACAACAGGCGATAGAAGTCATAGTGTCTATGGTATAGCGAGTGTTTATAGTAGAAGCGAGCGGGACAAGAGACTTTTTAGTGAAATAAATTGTGTAGACTTGTTTATAACTGTAGTGTAGTCAAATTAACTTTAGTAATTAAATAAATTCGTTGCTTTGTTTTGCTAATTGTGTTTTCCGTGACTGAACACGTCACATTAGTAAAGTTTTTTGTAAGATTTCTGATAATACCCTAGCTTGTTATATATTGTTGGATATCTAAAGAACCATAGATATTTTTAAACACGTATGCAACATAAATGTCATTGACTTTTTTTTAATATTTAAAAAGGAAAAAAATATTTTTTACGAATTTATTACCTTGTTTAACTATCAATCATCTACTGCGACCCAGTTGGTATATTTACCTGTAATTTTGGTGTTGAGAATAATAAAGCAACGTATGTACTACAGATAAATAGCAAAAACAAATAAATTAGAGGTACAAAACACAAACAAATGGGACAATACACAAAAAATCAGAAATTTTTATAAAAAATCTTAAAAGTCCAATAACTTGAAAACGGTTAAGTTTTTGATACGGTCTTTCATAGTCAAATCAGTCAGAAATGAGGGAAACTACAACCTCTTAAAAGATCTAGGTCGACTTAACCTGTAACCCTGTATATCTATAATAGAATTATTTTATCCTGCTAGTAACTCAAAATAAAAAAAAGGTGTTTTTGCATTTTAAATTCTTACTAAGAATATTATTCAATAAAACAAAATGCAACTAAAATTCAGGCCTTACACATTTCTTAAATAAGGATTTTGATCCTTGATCAGATTTCTCTTCATATTTTTTTAATTATAGCAGAATTATTTTATCCTTTTGATCACGTAGACCTACTCTTTGAGTGGTAAGAGAAAGCAATATATCTGTCTTTGTTGTGACCATGCAGAGAAATTGGAGTAAAAACAAAAACAAAACGTATGTTCTGTTTTCGTTTTAATGCACAGGAAAGACAAGGATAAATTATCTATAACGTATTGCGTCGTATGTCGTTCCTAAGGTTGTATGATATTATAAACGAAAAGGGGTGAGGTTAGGTAAGGACTGGTTGTCACATTTGACATTTTCTGTCATTGTGTAGAGGTACGCTACGCACCTCACTTTATTGTTAAGATTACAATTATTTTATTTGTAAGAGCTAAAGAATTATTTATTTTTCAGAATCGTTTTTAATATCATTGTGAATTAGTGCAGACTTTAATGTGACAACTAATCCTAACCCAACCTAACCTAACCCCTTTTCCTTTCTAATATTGGAACGATTATCTTTGATCAATGGTCCATAAAAAATGATTATGTAGATTAAAAACAAAAAAAAAAATGTATTAATTGGGATGGCTAGGTCTGACTTAAGTCCGCCCTTCTGCATTTCAGTTCTGCAGCGTCTAGTATTGAAAGCGTGAGCCAGCCGTTTTATCAACTTAACAGTAATTTATTTCCGATTAAGTACGCTCGATTTGATCGTAGTACCATATACCATTAAAAAGGTCGCAAGTCTAATGATTCCCTAACGAACATTAACCTCGTCCTGGACGACGTCTGAGTAATTGAAAAGTTCACTTCAATTACATTAATAAAGCAGCCCTACGCGCCCTACGTTTACAGAGATGAATATCAGAGATATTTGATGACTTTGGGGCTTCAATGCGAAACGACATGTTTCTGCACTCGAACGGTAATCTCCGGCAGAGTGTAAACAGTCTGATGACGGCTGTCGCAGTCTTCATTTTCAACCGAAACGTCCTTGTTGGTCGCGGTGCACCGGATCAACATTTCGCAAAGCTCGTAGCATATGTAACAGGCGCCGACGAAAAACAACGTCTCCATTTTCAGGAGACGACCGACGTCTCTGGAGGCGCCTTGGCGCCAAACCGCCCGCCGTCACGTCACCGCCGCGTCCACCCTCTCCCACAATCACACTTTCAAACACAAAAACCACTGTTTATGTATGTATGTAAGTATAGGTAGGTATAAGACACCACGCACCCACAAAAATGGATACGGAAATAAAACCGCTGAAACGCAAATCTAAAAATCCGCCACGTACGTCTCCACCATGCGTCAAAATTACGACTGACGGACGATAAAACGATGCTGACACGAAGACGAGAGTCGCTCGCAGGAGGACAACGTCGGACTGAAAAGTACACAGGAGTGGTCCAGGAGCCGGAGGAGCGACGCTGGATGATGCTGCGCGTAAGCGAGAGCGTCGCGACGTCGCTCGCTCGCTCAACACACGCCACGGACTTTTGCACCGAATCTATCTTTCTAATAATATTCGAGATAGAACACATACTTCTTGTATTAGTCTCGTACATCATATATCATCATCGTGTTGAACACAGGATTCAATTATTGAATACACCAAACATCACATTCACATATTTTTTTAAAACAGACTTTCTTTCACTTTTTCCCTCTTACATAGTGACAGAGGTACAAATAAAGTGGGGGCGGTACATCTCAGAATAGATAAATTTGGTGACTTAAAACAAAATAAAAAACTGTTCGACCCTGTATTCAGTCAGGGGTAGCTACGTATGTAGTTGTAGTATTCATGTCTCAATCGCTACGCTACTGCCTTTTATCGTGGTCAAAACGTTTCGGTTAATAATAAATATCTCATACCTAGGTAGGTACCATTAAAAAATTGAAAGCTTGTCTTATATACTTAGTGAGTGAATATAAATTTTGTTGGACAGGTTTGTTTCATTTGGTTAAGTGGCGGCAGTGAAGATGTTACGAATTATTAGGTTAAACACGACCTAAGACCCTAGACCGCGCCATCAATCTTTGCCCTTTCGACATTACTTACCAAAGTGTCCAACAGTTTCCAGTATAATTTAAGATTTAATCTATGTACCTGTTTGCAACAAAATGGAGTGGAATAAATTAGACTAAAATGAAGCTCTCAATCAAAAAAAAATTAATAAAAATAATTTCCAATTCATTCATTCGAATTTGCCAGAGGCTCAACTCAAATCCTGCAAACTTAAACTTCAATAATTCGAATGTCGATAAGTCAAATTTTTAATAAGTCGAACCAAACAACTTTCTCTCTATTTATTAAATAAAATTCTGATCCTTTTTTATTTCCTGTAAGTACGCCTCCCAGGCACTTCCTCTTTAATTTCAATACATAGATAAATCCATCCGTCTTTCTGCATTATTTATAAAAGTAAGCTAGAAATGCAAACATTAGAAGCAAAACGATCTCTTCTGATAGTTCCGATAAAACCATACGACAACTCGGGTTTTATGGCAGTTTTACGACACACCGGTTCGCCCGTGCAAAAGATCGGATTTGGTTTACGGTCAAAGTTATGGCGCCGTATCTCCATTGATAATTCCAACGAACAAAACGCAACGCGTGAAAATTTCCGAGAGAAAACTGCTTCATGACCGCTTTGTCATCAATAAATAAATACCCCAACGAAAAAAAACTTAAGATGTGTATAATAAATGTATATATAGGACGAACTGGGCGCAGTTTTGATGTTAGGCTGCAAGAACATTAAAAAAATCATACTAGATGAAAATCCATAACAGTGAGCTTTAAATGAAATTAATTTTTTCACTGTATCTCTCCAAATGGCCCCAAAGAAAAATTATATGTAGGTATATATAGGACAAACTGGACGCACTTTTGATGTTAGGCTGCAAGAACATTAAAAAAATAGCACAGTACATAAAAACCGCAACGGTGAGCTTTTGAATAACTTGAACTTTTGACTACAATGCTCCAAAGGTCTTTCAAGAAAATTTCGTGGATTATAACAGTGTATTATTGGACAAACTGGACTCACATTTGATGTTAAATTAAAAACAAGCATATTAGATGAAAATCCATAGAACTGTGTTTTAAAAAGACTTGAACTTTTGAGTACCAATGGGCGATAAATAAAATAAAATACCGGCCAAATGCGAGTCGCACTTGCGCACCGAGGGTTCCGTACAAACCTGTATATATGTGATGTAACTAAAAATTTAAGGTTTTCGGAATTTTTCCTTTATATGTGCTATAAAACATTGCTTCATGCCAAATTTCAAGATTCTTAATCGACTGGAAGTACCCTTTAGGTTTTGATTCCCTTGCGAGTAGTTGCGAGTTTGAAAATATGCGGCTTAAATTGCTGTTTCTTTTGATTGCGTTGACATAGAAGTTTGATTTTGTTACAGCTTAAAGGTATTATAGACCTGAGTATTTGATATGAATTTCAATTTAATACCTCTAAGCGTTCATGAGGAAAGGGGTAGTAACTTTAAAATTATTAAAAATATTTTTATTATATGATGTAACTAAAAATTTACGGTTTTCGCAATTTTTCCTTTATTTGTGCTATAAGACGTTGCTTCGTACCAAATTTCAAGATTCTGAGTTCACGGGAAGTACCCTGTAGGTTTTGATTCAAAAATTTGCGGAAATTTGCGGCATAAACGGCTGTATCATTTGATTGCGTTGGCTTAGAAGTTCGATTGTTTCACAGCTCCAAAGGACAATAGACCTGAGTATTTGGTATAAATTTTAGCTTGATACCTCCACGCGTTCCTGAGAAAAAGGGCCTTGACGGACGGACAACGAAGTGATCCTATAAGGGTTCCGCACCTTAAAAGGAAAAAGCGGAACCCTAAAAACGAGGAAGAAATTTAAAGTTAGGTGTAGATATCCGACCCAGAATACTTACGATATTTATTTTAATATGGACAAAGCCCTCATTAAGGGAGCCTTAAGCCCAGATGCCTCAAATACCTACTTAACGGAATCCAGGTAAATCCAAGAAAAGCCTCCGGAAAAAATTAAAATCTCCGGTATTTAAATTGTAGGACTTTGCTTGCAAATAGATAACCTCATGGTACGGGGTGAAAACCCAATAGATATTCATAATTCTCATCAGATTTTGTTTGGACCAAAATTACTTTCAATTCCAATATCAATTTGGGCCCCCGATGCGGGATAAATAATTACTTTAGACATTAAGTACAAGTAAAATTTTCAATTGCATACCATGACGATGACATTGCCTGGATTCCCCTACCAGGTACAGAGTTTGCTGCTTCCTGGGAGGCACATCGAACGGGTGGTTGGTTATCTTGGTCATATATCATCTAAATCTCTCATATTACAGAATATGTATCTTTTGATTGCGTTGGCTTGGAAGTTTGATTTTTTCACAACTGCAAGGGACAATAGACCTGAGTATTTGGTATAAATTTTAGCTTGATACCTCCACGCGTTCCTGAGAAAAAGGGCCTTGTCAGACGGACGGACGGACAACGAAGTGATCCTATAAGGGTTCCGCTTTTTCCTTTTGAGGTGCGGAACCCTAAAAAGTGATTTTAATCAACGAATCAACGACAAAAACGCACTGATGGATAATCAAATCCAATTTGGAGTTGGTTTTATGCCTTTTCAAACTAAAAGTCGCCGTAATTAACTTTCGAAAAAGCAAACAACCCGTACGTCAATAGTTCAGTCAGTCAGTGAGTGAGATTCGATGAACTCCATCTTCGAAACTAATTGGAATTAGAGGTAGTATAGTATAGAGAAAATCGTACAAATAACACGTAATAAGGAGACAACGATTGTCTCCCTAACCGAATCCGCGTCTCATTGTTGCGAAATTCGAAACAGCGCATTCCTCGCGAATTCGTTCCTCACACTTGTTATCGACTGTACAGTTCAATCGACTCTGGCACTTTGCCATCAATTTCGAACTATCGAAATTCTGAAACATCTACATCTATTCAAACACAATACGTGCCCCCATTTCTCAAATTTATCGCAACGTTAGCGGCACAACATAAATAAATAAACGATGTTTCAGGCACAAAGGAGCGTTTTTATAATAATTATTATGTTACCATCTTGAATACGTATATCGTATCGACAATAATAATAATAATACAAAAAGTTTTGAAACGAAGCTTTAGTGAGCGTCACGCGTCACCACTACCACCTAAAGATATTTATTTATAGAGATATAATCCCCCTGGGAAGAATCATTTTATTTCAGCAAACCTCCCCCAGTTTACTTTGTGGGTAGGTGCGAACAA
Source organism: Agrilus mali (assembly GCA_029378335.1). NCBI lineage: Eukaryota > Metazoa > Arthropoda > Insecta > Coleoptera > Buprestidae > Agrilus > Agrilus mali. Next base: position 28,883,988 of record CM055657.1, on the reverse strand, counting down.
TAATCATCTCCATCTTCCTCCGAAACCGCTCACTCACAAAACAACAAGTGGTTCGAAACGTTAGTGCACGCTAACAAGCATATAATAATATTCCCGAGGGAGTCCGAGCAAACCGACATAATGCATTGTCCGATGAGTTCCTTCTCATTAGGACTTCCCAAAGTCCGGACACCCCCGGAGCAATTGAGAAGTTCGGTCTTTAAGACATTAACGCCACGATATCTATTCTATGTACATATGTATGTATTATGTAATTGGTCACGTCACGGGCACCTGTGAACTTTACAACCGAAACTAGAACATTACATAGCTATGGAATGAAGGGAATAAGGAGCATCTTCAGATTCAGAAAGCCACGTGCAGAAGGGGACGGTTTCCAAGGGCGAATGTTTAAATTACTTCGCCATATATCATCGGATGCGATGGTGACTGTCAATTTCAGATTAACTAGAGGGTTACGATTCAAAATAATGGCCGCGTTAATAATAACTGAAGCCGGATTTTGATACGTGACCGAACAAGTAGCTGCTCTGAGAAATCGATAGATGCGAAGGCAGTTTAGTCTCAGGATGCTGGAGGATTCGAAGGATTCGGGTCAAATTAATCGATCGCTTCCGAACGATTCACCAATAACCATTTCTGGACAAACGATGATAAGAAAATATTTTACGGAAACTGATTAACCATCACGTTTGATTGTAAGCAGTTATTTATCACACCAATATTATAAAGGCGAAAGTTTGTGACTGTGTGAGTGTGTATGTTTGTTACTTCTTCACGTCTAAACGGCTGGAGCGATTTTAATAAAATTTGGTATGGAGTTAGCTGACACCCTGTATTAGCACATAGGCTACGTTTTACTGCGGGAAAATATCTTATTCCTAAGGGACAAATCGATGAAAATGAATTCGCGGAATATTATAAATGCGAAAGTAACTCTGTCTGTATGCTACAAAATCTCGCCTAAAATTTACTGAAACGATTTGAATGAAATTTGGTACAGATATAGTCTAGAGCCTGAGAAAGGACATAGGCTACTTTTTAATGCGAAAAAAGGGTTGTAAGGGGTTGAAATAGGAAAGTTTGTGCGGAAATTCCGTAATTTTTAAAGATAGAAGCTTGAAACTTATTTTTTAGGCTTTTGATTAGATATAAATAAATACGACATTCAATGTTTGTAAAAATTTTACCCTAAAGGGGATAAAATTAGCCGATGAAAGTTTTTGTGTAATGACGTCGTCCAAAAAGCTTACGGCCCAGAAAATTAAAATATTAAGTGTAAAAAGTACTAGAGGTTTTGTTTATTTGGATCAATAAAAAAAGTTGAATACTAAGCTATATAAACTATTTTAAACTATAATTAAACTATATTAATCTATAATATTATAAATGCGAAAGTAACTCTGTCTGTCTGTGTGTTACGCAATCACGCCCAAACTACTGAACCGATTTAAATGAGAATTTGGTACAGAGATAGGTAAGTAGATATAAAGCTAGAGGCTTGAAACTTATTTTTTAGGCTTTTCATGGGAAAATCGATTAAAATGAATTCGCGGAATATTATAAATGCGAAAGTAACTCTGTCTGTATGCTACACAATCTCGCCTAAAATTTACTGAACCGATTTAAATTAAATTTGGTACAGAGATAGTCTAGAGCCTGAGAAAGGACATAGGCTACTTTTTAATGCGAAAAAAGGGTTGTAAGGGGTTGAAATAGGAAAGTTTGTGCAGAAATTCGGTAATTTTAAAAGATAGAAGCTTGAAACTTATTTTTTATGCTTTTGATTAGATATAAATAAATACGAAATTCAATGTTTGTAAAAATTTTACCCTAAAGGGGATATAATTAGCCGATGAAACTTTTTGTGTAATGACGTCGTCCAAAAAGCTTACGGCCCAGAAAATTAAAATATTAAGTGTAAAAAGTAGGAGGTTTTGTTTATTTGGATCAATAAAAAAAGTTGAATACTAAGCTATATAAACTATTTTAAACTATAATTAAACTATATTAATCTATAATATTATAAATGCGAAAGTAACTCTGTCTGTCTGTGTGTTACGCAATCACGCCCAAACTACTGAACCGATTTAAATGAGAATTTGGTACAGAGATAGATAAGTAGATATAAAGCTAGAGGCTTGAAACTTATTTTTTAGGCTTTTGATTAAATATTAATAAATACGACCTTTAAAGTTTGTAAAAAATTTACCCCAAAGGGGGCAAAAATAAGGAATGAAAGTTTTTGTATAATGACGTTTTTTTTTTAAGGTTTTATAAAAATTTGAAATCTCGTCTGGTCAAAGTTCAAACATTTTCAAGTCTTTAATTTATCACATAAAAAGCACACGATACAGGAGGATTCGAATCGATAGATTCGAGTCGAATTAATCGATAGTTTCTGAAAGATTCACCAATAATAACAATTTCATGTCAAACGATGATAAGAAAATGTTTTTTTATGTAATAACTTTGTTTAAAGCGATAAACCATCAGGTTCGATTGTAAACAGTTACCTCATAAAATTATTTGATAACAATTTAAGGAATGTTCGACATTGATATAATGCCACAAAAATAACGTCGATAATAATAAGACATTTATTTATATTAAAAAAAAATTGTTCAAGATTTCAAGATCATTATTAGAAGAATTGTTTTGAAATATATTAAATAGTAAACAATCAATATTTTCTGGTCAAAATCTATGTATGTATGTGATTTATAGCAGAAAAAAGGACAGCAACTCTACGTCTACTTACTTGGCTTCTTTTAAGGAAAAGTTTTTCTTTGTAACACCATTATTATGCAGTGTACACTATGTACTGAATAATAAATAAAGTAAACAACAACAGTAGGTACCTATAGTACACAGTCCATGTCGTATAAGATAATCTTACTTAATTCACTCCTCAGAACACTAACGTTGTTTGTATTGATCGAACAGAGCTAATAGGATGAATTTACATTTACACCAAATGCGTAACAAGCTTCAATTGATCAACCATCTATCTACATACATACAAATAACTTGTTAACTCCTCAAATTAAAATATAAACGAAATAATTTGTGATATTAAATAAAGAATTATCGGAATTAGCATCGAGCTGCTGTTCTCCTCTGAGAAAACGTCTCCTAAAAACCCGATGTCAACCACCCCTGAAATCCAATTTCTGTTACAAAAGTAAAATTAAATTTCTCACCAATTCATCTGCCAACAATACTCTTCTTGTTCGTCGTCAGCTACCTAGGTGCTACGCAATTAAATTTAATTAGTTAGAAAGATTTGGAACGTCCAATTAAAAAAATTAATTTAGGCCTTTAGATGATGGCGCGATAAAAAATAAAGGGATCGTTGGCAAACGCGACTCGTGTCGCACCCACATATCTAACGTCACCGTCCTTGAAAATAACCACCCGTTTACTCGAAACTTCAGCAAACTTCGAAAACTGAGTTATTAAAAGTTGCTTCACTACCTTAATCCCCTAATGATTACTCTAGACTCTATATTGATTAAGTATCTCCTCGTTAATTATATTTTCTGGTTGAAATTAGACACTCTTGTTTGGTGTTGTGCATCAAACGCCCTGATATCCCAATTTTGCCAAGTTCTCCATCCAAAAGCAGCCGCAACTGTTGTAGGTACCTTTTGTGTTTGTTTTAAACCAGTGCCCCGATAACAGTGCAAGTCACAAAGCAGCATCTGCTACTGCCATTGACAGTACCTAGTAAATTATATGTGCATCCCAGACAGTATGCGAATTTCGCATGCATCCCTACACATACACACACACACACACACAGATACATATAAGTATATATACGCGCCCAAGCATAAAGCATAGGCTAACGCTCTATCAAAGCCACCACGAGCAGTAAATCATCAACGAAAACAATAGGGCTCTGTTCATTAGGATGAAACAAAGGGGCTGTTTTCCGAAAAGTTATAAACAAAGAGAACGTTTACTGTTCAACCAAATTGCGTTAGATCGGAGACAATGAATGAATGAATGAATGGGCCGGTTCGTCCACGTTTCTACTAATAAATCGATTTTTTTTAAGAAAATATTGACGCAAATAACTGACCACCCAAATGAAGCTTAAGTACTTCACAATTAGGGTGCCACAATTTCTAACAGGATTTACTATTAATAAAGGATAATAATATTATCAAGTAACAATTAATATATCGCCAAATGAGATATTTCCATGAAATGTCGACAATAATAAAATATTTATTTATATTTAAAAATCGTTGCAATATTTCATGATCATTTGAAGAATAGTTCGAGAGATATTAAGTAACCAACTGAAAAAATTCTTATGAAAACTCCTTCACTTTAAGGTTTAATGAAAATTTGGAATCTCGTTTGGTCAAAGTTCAAACATTTTCAAGCCTTTAATTTAACACATAAAAAGCACAGGATACAGGACGATTCGAATCGATAGATTCGAGTCAAATTAATCGATCGTTTCTGAAAAATTCACCAATAATAACAATATCGTGTCAAACGATGGTATGAAAATATTTTTGTTTAAACCGATAAACCATCAGGTTCAATGAAATTATTTTCATGAAACATCAACAAAATTAAGACATCCATAATTAAAAAAACAAAAAATTGTGGAAGCAGCTGGTAACGTTCCCCAATACCAAGTTTTATTTTTTTACCCCCTTCTACAACATTTTCTCTATTACTTACAGCTTTTTTGACAAAAAAAAAGTAATTTCAACAGCCAATGTCAATCTCATATACGGTATACCTAATATCGATTTCGTTTTGGGCCAACTCATCCTCGAAAGTGTCGTAAAGGCAACACTGACTAAATGTTGCGAAACATTCCAAATCTTTGACCCGAAACTTCCAATCTAATAGAGAAATTTAAATTTGGAAGAAATGTTCAACACAAAAAGCATAAGAAGCACTAGAGGCAAATATGGCCTTACAAAATCGTACTTATTTTCTCTATTTATTCATTCATCTTCTTTACTCTTCATCGTGTATTTTAGTAGATACGTACGTAGTTAGTAATTTTAACGATGCTGTAGAATTAAAAACGGCGCATTAATTAACGTTTAAAAAGGTTTATACTTTGGTTTTGGATTCGTGAGTGCGACAAACGCGATTTTTTTTGTGAAAACGTTGATACTTTTACTGTATGTACATATACAAGTATCTTCCACATTCTCTTTGAACAATTCACTCCATCATCAGTATGTAGGTATGTACGTACGTAGCGCCCACCAGCCACTGTTTCAACAGTTATCCTTTCATGAACGCGGGGAGGGTGAAGTGACGCTGGGGGTGAAGAGAATTCAGGACGAAAACCTTTGATTTTGAACGTACATACATACATACATACATACATCACATGATGGAAAAAAAAGATGCATGAAAATTCATTCTCTTTTTTCCTCGTTCGCGGATATTTTGTTTCATTTGCCGTGAATAACGACGGCCGTTCGTTCCGAGGGCGACGACAGCCTCTACTCTGTACCACGGTTGACGAGAACATAAAAGATCCTTGATTGCGGTTCACTCAGATGAATGATGATCAGTTATTGATTGGTTACATTACGGACTTATACATACATACACATATTCCGTTCGGGTTCGTCACTGGAATTTTATGCATACATACAGAGAGATCAAAGGCCATCGTTCGCTAATGACTTTTTCTTTCACCTACCTACCAACCTACAGGAGGAGTTGATGGGATTGCTGAATACTGCAATTTTTTTTATTAGAAACTAGCTAGCCCGCGACTTCGTCTCCGTAGAATAAGTGACTTTCGGCAGCATTTAAAATTTTTTTCCTCTATATTTTTATTTTCTGGGCCGTAAGCCTTTTTGCCTACGTCATTACACAAAAACTTTCATTCCTTATTTTTTGCCCCCTTTAGGGTAAAATTTTTACAAATTTTAAATGTATTTATATCTAATCAAAAGCCTAAAAAATAATTTTCAAACCTCTAGCTTAATATCTACTTATCTATCTCTGTACCAAATTCTCATTTAAATCGGTTCAGTAGTTTGGGCGTGATTGCGTAACACACAGACAGACAGAGTTACTTTCGCATTTATAATATTATAGATTAATATAGTTTAATTATAGTTTAAAATAGTTTATATAGCTTACTATTCAACTACTTTTATTGATCCAAATAAACAAAACTTCAATAACTTTTTACACTTAATATTTTAATTTTCTGGGCCGTAAGCTTTTTGGACGACGTCATTATACAAAAACTTTCATCGGCTAATTTTATCCCCTTTAGGGTAAAATTTTTACAAATATTGAATGTCGTATTTATTTATATCTAATCAAAAGCCGAAAAAATAAGTTTCAAGCTTCTATCTTTAAAAATTACGGAATTTCCGCACAAACTTTCCTATTTCAACCCCTTACAACCCTTTTTTCGCATTAAAAAGTAGCCTATGTCCTTTCTCATGCTCTGGACTATTTTTGCCGACGTCATTATAGAAAAACTTTCATTCCTTATTTTTGCCCCCTTTGGGGTAAATTTTTTACAGACTTCAAAGGTCGTATTTATTTATATTTAATCAAAAGCCTAAAAAAAAAGTTTCAAGCCTCTAGATTTATATCTACTTATCTATCTCTGTACCAAATTCTCATTTAAATCGGTTCAGTAGTTTGGGCGTGATTGCGTAACACAAAGACAGACAGAGTTACTTTCGCATTTATAATATAGATTAATATAGTTTAAAATAGTTTATATAGCTTACTATTCAACACGTATATCAAGCTAGCACGACAAAGTTATTTTTCCGATTTCTAACTTGCACTATAATTTGTCGCTAATTTGTTACCAAATCGAAAAATTTGTCGCTCGTGCCGTTTAGCCATAATCAGCTGTAGTGCTAGCTTGATATCACTACATTACACATAGCGTATCTCGAAAACGAAATGTAGGATATTATTGTAAAGGCCATAATTTGTCGCTAATTTGACGCTGAAAGATGACACATTCAACGAATTTGTCGCTAGTCTTATCTTCAACTGATAAGCGAAAAACTGCTGGAAAACCATCAAACTGGCACTACATATGGCATATCTCGAGAAGGAAATGTCGTAGGATATTACTGTAAAGATCAAAATTTCTCGCTAATTTGTCACTGAAAGATGACACATTCAAAGAATTGGTCGCTAGTCTGATCTCCAACTGATAAGCAAAAAACTGCTGGATGCCGTCAAACTCTCGAAAGGTAACGTGTTGCCCAACTTGGGGGAAACAGGGAAAACCTAATTTAAAAAATTTGGTAAATAAATCCTATCTCTTAAAACAAATGTAATCAAGAACTGCTTGATTAATTGTTTGATGAATTTTCTGCGGTTTTTAGCTTATCAGCTGGAGATAAGACTATTAGCCACAAATTCGTTGAATGTGTCATCTTTCAGCGACAAATTAGCGACAAATTACGGCCTTTACAATAATATCCTACGACATTTCCTTCTCGAGATATGCCATATGTAGTGCCAGTTTGATGGTTTTCCAGCGGTTTTTCGCTTATCAGTTGAAGATAAGACTAGCGACAAATTCGTTGAATGTGTCATCTTTCAGCGACAAATTAGCAACAAATTATGGCCTTTACAATAATATCCTACGACATTTCGTTTTCGAGATACGCTATGTGTAGTGCTAGCTTGATATCAAGCTAGCACTACAGCTGATTATGGCTAAACGGCACGAGCGACAAATTTTTCGATTTGGTAACAAATTAGCGACAAATTAGCGACAAATTATAGTGCAAGTTAGAAATCGGAAAAATAACTTTGTCGTGCTAGCTTGATATACGTGTATTCAACTACTTTTATTGATCCAAATAAACAAAACCTCTAACTTTTTACACTTAATATTTTAATTTTCTGGGCCGTAAGCTTTTTGGACGACGTCATTACACAAAAACTTTCATCGGCTAATTTTATCCCATTTAAGGTAAAATTTTTACAAACATTGAATGTCGTATTTATTTATATCTAATCAAAAGCCTAAAAAATAAGTTTCAAGCTTCTATCTTTTAAAATTACGGAATTTCCGCACAAACTTTCCTATTTCAACCCCTTACAACCCTTTTTTCGCATTAAATGTCCTTTCTCAGGCTCTAGACTATCTCTGTACCAAATTTCATTTAAATCGGTCAGTAAATTTTAGGCGAGATTGTGTAGCATACAGACAGAGTTACTTTCGCATTTATAATATTCCGCGAATTCATTTTCATCGATTTTCCCATGGGAATAAGATATTTTCCCGCAGTAAAACGTAGCGTATGTGTTCATACAGGGTGTCAGCTAACTCCATGCCAAATTTTATTAAAATCGCTCCAGCCGTTTAGACGTGAAGAAGTAACAAACATACACACTCACAAACTTTCGCCTTTATAATATTAGTGTGATACTCATACATTAATCATACTTCCAAGAACGTAGGTATGTATTAGTCGTCCTTACGGTTATAACGGACATATGATGATTGTAACATACATAGAATAATATCAATAGCCCCAACGATTTTTATGAAGCACTCAATAACTTTTATAACGTACTGGCCATTAAATTGATTACGTACTACGTTCGTTCAAAAATATCAAATACAACGTACAAAAACAACATTAGTAGCCTGAAAAAGAATCTCAAAATTAATCTGTTTCAAAGACAATTTAGAAGAAAAAATTGACTCAGTTAATTAAGTGTTAACGTTTTTGTATTTCCTACAAACCCCTAGCTAGGTACATATACTTGACGCTACAAATTTAGCTCGTATTTTGACACGGAACAATTGCGAAGGGGATGAAACATCTGCTCTGATTTTGTAAAGGATTTCTCGGAATTTAGAATTAATTATAACAGTCAGTATTCGTCCGATGTCAATGTCAACCGTCGACGACGAATTATTAAGAGTGATGTAGGTACTTACAAGTGTAACAGAGAGAGAAAGGGGGATGCATACCCCTATTTACCTACTCCTTACTCCCACCAACCACGCGACGAAAATTCATTAGGGTGCCCATTGTTTCGTATGAAACTCGACCAAGGTCGCCACAAGAGAAAAAGCTTCTTCAGTTGACGCACACAGCTTTCCTCGAATTTTCGCGACCAGATTTGATTTAATTTCAACTGACGCCGTTTCCATTTATTCTCGTAAAACAATTGGACCGAAAACTTAATAAAAACTTCGGAAATTCACTGCGGAAAAGGCACTCACCCGCCGGAGTACCTAAGCAAGATAAAGGGAGATGATGAACGGCGACAGAAAGGGACGCGGCGAGACTTAATCCCAATGTTATCCATCGGGGGAATTATTTGAAAAATATTTATTTAACCAAACCATAAGCACATATATATGGTTTGGTCAGGGGATTAAACCAAATGGTAACAGCCAGGATTTTGAATTTGAAACGTGAAGGCAAAAAAGAATATACAAGTCCTAACGCATTTGTCTCAATATTTAAGCATTTTTTTTTATTCACCTTGGTTACAACTACTTAAAACTAGCAGCTCGACAATATATTGTAAAAAATCGTCCTTATCAGTTAGTTAAGTATAAAAACAATGAACTTAAAAATACACTCACAAACTTAAAATATCTAGATCTACCATCGTTATTTATGTATACAGCTATAGAAAGCCCAAAAGACTTTATGTACAAACCTAACCCTACTATTCCAAAAATAACAACTCAACTCGGAAACACTTACACAAGTCCGTATGAATAAATAATTAGAGAAGACAAATGAAGAAGAACTACATCAGAAGAAGATGCTTAAAGTTATTTACTGAACAAGCAAGTTTTGTTAATTAAAAAGCTCCACCCGCTCAGTTATTGTAAGGGCGGAACGAATTAATTTACCCAGCTCAAATACACTCCCTCTTTGTTTGACGAGCGAACAGTTTTAAAATTTTAAATAATATCTATTCATTACATTCAGGTGGAGAAAATACGACCTTATATACATAATTCATAACATATACTTTAATCTTCCTATTATTGTGTTTATATCAAAATTAATATTCTAAAAATTAGCTAGAAAAAGTAATTAATTATGAAATGGAGCCTCGCCCTTATCAACGAAATATAAATTTGATATTTTCTTTCAAAAAAAAAGTAGTACACAAGTAACAGAAACTTGGTCTAAGTAAATAAAATGAAAATGTCAAGTATATATATTAAATTTCTAGAAAGTACTTAATAAAGTAAGAAACTTTTCTGAAGAATTGTTTCCATGGAAAAAATAAATAAAGTTCTGTAGTCTTCCAAAAAAATTTTTTAACAGTATCTAAACTATAAAATATCTATACCTAGGATCGATAAATTTAATACAATAATAGATTTTTTCTAAACAATTTGTTTTCATGGAAATTATTCAAATATCACAAAGAATCTAATTTATAAATTATACCTTAAAATTGATAAAATGCCTTAGACAAAATAATGAAGAAACTTGTTGCTAACACCTGCACAGTTTGAAGAAAATTCAAATTTTGCGGAAGTAAAATGATTGATTTCCTGAACCACACAAGGAAATAAAGCAGTGCAGAGCATATTTTTCGCTTGTCATGTTAGAGATATTGGCGAAAATAAATAGATGCGGTTATGTCAAAAATATTGAGAACCGACCGATCTCAGCGGACACTTTCCTGTAGAGAAGAAAATGCGATTTGGTTGTATAAAGCGACTAAATTCTTAAGTCGAAACCTTCCCAGAAACTTGCAATGCAATGTAAAAAATCGCCCTTATTGTTTATTTTTTTCATTGCAATGGCTGTCTATTAATATTAGTAGAAGACTAGGTAAATAAAAGAAATTGTGAAGACGATCTATTAAATAATATAAATAGAAACATTTATATATCGATAAAAGCAGTAAGAAGGTTGCGGTGGTGAAACGGGCGACCACAACAAAATGTTCTCAGTATTACCTACAGGGAAATATAAAGAAAGGAAAATATTTTATGTAAGGATCTTATTCACATTGAGAGAAATCCAGAATGACAACAAACGTCTACAAAAGTCTAGTGTTCAAACATTTAGTTGTTGACGATTGCTGTCAGTCAACCACCCGAAAATGTCCAAAATTTTTAGAAGTAGAAGAAACATTTATTACATAATAGAAACCGCAATAAACGTAAGCACGCAGCTTTTTAACTCGTTTCGAATCAAAAGCTCCATTTCCTGACAGCTCGCCGGCCGTTTCTTTCTTAGAAGGAAGTGATAGGGCGAGAAAATTGATAGGTCCTCTTGCGTCGTCGGAGCGCAGCGGCGGGAGGTTCTTTGTACTGCGGGATCAAGCTAAGGGAAGCGAAAATGTGACGTCCCATTTAATTAATTAATTTATTGGCTCACTGTCGAGGTCATCGTCAGCCTCGAGGTTTCTCCTTTATTCGCTGAGCACAGTCTCGTTTACTGTATTTTCTTTAAGCCGGTTTTCCAACAACGTGAGCCGCCTCCTATTCCTGTCAGTGGCAGTTCTCGCTCTAAACGTCCTGGCAGCCACAATGGCGCCATTGAAAATAAAAAAGAAGGTCCTTCAAACAAAAATAAACTCTAATACCTTGCTTGTTTTCCTTTTACGTTACATTAGAGGTCTTTATTTTTTCCTATATAAAACCGTTATCGATTATTTGCTTGATTCAACAACAAGGACTGTCTCAGACCATAATAAAAGTGGTTGTTTTGGGCCATTGACCAAATTAAAAACCGCCACATTATAGCGATAAATAATTAACGTCTTCTTTTTCTTATTTCTATAACGTATTAGTGCGAACAGGGGCTTTTAATACTTTGTGTCATCCATAAACGTCCATTTTTTTCCGCAGAGTACACAAGTCGCTTTAGAAATGACGAGCCCTTACGTAAACGACGTCATAAATTCGCGAAGTAAAATTAAACTGGCGCAATTCACTTAAGGTTCCTTTCAACAGGATTCCCCGACGACTTAATAGACATACACTACGCGAAAATGTAAATTTTGGCATTAAATAAAATGTGCCGCTCTCACCAATAACAGTAATCAGTAAGGGGCGGTACGGTGGCGCGCGCATACCGATTGCTGCAAGCTATTGGCAGTAACAAAGAGACACGCTCACATGTGCAAAGACACACCCACAAGTAACAATACACAAACATATTCCCCATGCCAAAGTTCTCATTTTCGCAACCTGTATATAGTTCTCAGTAAGCTTAAGGACTGAATTAATTATTTATTTATTGATGTTTTAAAGGGGCTCAAAATTTACATTTGTTAAAATTGGCTGATACGAAACTTTACGACTGAAAAATCCGTCAATAAAAACACCAACGTGATTTTAGATAATTTAATTAGCATTCGTAAAAAAAGGCATAATTCAGATCAGTTTGTGCGAATGGGAAAAGCAAACAAAAAACAATAAATTGGAAAGTAGTGAGTCAAACGTATCTAGGTACCTATTACAGCTTAAAGTTTAAATGAATGAAATAATTAAAATACTGACGAAGTTCGTAAATTGAAAAAGTTGGAGCGAACAGGTTCTGTCTAATTAGAACAGACAGTACAATAAGACAAGTTAACCGGAAAATTCAACTTAAATTGAAGTAACGATCTCTTCTAATTTTGCAGCATCGATGTTCAATAATTGCAACCGATGTCATATTATTTTACCTTTCCCCACACAGAATCGTGATTTGTTCTTATTACTGCTTATTCCAAATTTTAACTTCAGTTATTTTGTGAATCGCACACTAAATTACAAAATCAAAATAAAAAATTTGTTGTTGAAATTCACATGGAGTAAAACACTTTATAACCTTTAAAATAGTGTGTGTAATGAAACAAAAATTCTGGGGCTAAAATGGACTGAAATTCAATTTTCGTGACTGAAAAGATATCGGGACAAAGCAAAGGCATTCGGCCATAAACAAAGTTCCTTTCCTTTTCCTCCTGGCCGAAAACCTTATTTTCAAGAAAAGTTTGCAAGAAAACACTTTCACACTCAAAAGAAAATTTCCGCCAAATTGCCTCGTAAAACATTTTATCAAAGGTATATATAGGTATTATAGCGACGACGTCAATCTTTTCTTTCTCGTTGACGAAAAGAAATCACCCCATCATAATATAAACAAATTTATGAACCAAGAAAATGAATATGAAATATTTTTTGCTTTTTCCGAATAACTTTGCTTTTCCAATGTACCAGATGATACAGCAATTCGCATGAGGATGAAGGCAGGACGTAAAAGGATTCTTATCTGTGGCGCCGCCAAACGACAAACGTTGAAATTTCGTTGGAATCCAGAATCAACAGGACGTAACATTTTGCGCCATCTAATTACAGCAGTCGAAAGGCAAAAGACAAATAGAAATTTCTAAACGGTGGTACAAAAAGCCAAATATTCGTATTGATTTTGGTAATCGTAATACAAAAAATTAGTAGGTAGATGACTACTATAAAAAAAAATATTAATTAATAATAAAACTATAGTAAATTTTTTTACTCTTTTTAGGGATTCACAACTTAGAGTTTATAAAATTCTGAACCTATTATTAAGCCAATGTCTAATTTTATTTAAATAAAAGATCTTCTATTTTAAGAATTGACGATACATAAAAATATTTCCTCTAACAACTAAACAGAATATATTTAAGGGGGTAGTAATCGGTCACCTACTCTAATCAGAACACCAAAAAGATCTGATACAAGACAATGTTTGGACACTCGATTTTTGTAGACATTTGGTGCCATTCAGAATATTTTTGAATGAGAATAAGATCCTTATTTTTATTTTACTTGATATAATATTATTACATGTACCGACTAGGACCACTTTGTTGTGGATTTCAATAAAATTATTAAGGAAATGCGCATTTAAAAAAATATTCACTTGACTAAGAAGTCACAACTGAATTGAATTGAAGTATTCGATCAAAAATTTAAGAAGCGATAAACTATATTCAATAAAACGTTTCGACCTCTTCTGCTTTTATTACGTACTTTTGTTTATCCAAACATTATATTAATTGTTTTAATGTAGTCTTCTACTAATAATCAATGACCAGTTATTGTAATTAAAACCTAACTCATAAGGGCGATTTTTTTCATTTTATTGCATTAAAACGTGTGTATCTATCAATTTTCTGAGCTGAAACAAGGTGGTGCATAAAAAAGTAGGATAATAAACTGCTTAAACTTTACAGCTAATATAAAACCAAGTTATTGGCACTCATACTGGTGAAATAAAGACGGCGCCCGTTTCACCACCCCAACCTTTTTCCTGCTTTTATCGATTTATAAATGTTCCGACTGTTATTATTTAATAGATCGTCTTCACAATTTCTCTTATTTACATACTCGTCTTCTACTAATAATAAACAGTTACGTATTGCAATTGATAAGGACAATTTTTTATATGTAATTAATTGTCCAGCTACTAGTTACGTTGGTTTCGATAATTTTCATTTACATGTCTCGAGTAAATTGGCAGGGCCACAAAATATTTGAAAAATTGAACAGTCAGTCAGTGCCAGTAGCCGTAAAAAAAAGGACCTACATACACGTTTTGATATAAATAAGGCTGTTATAGCACAAGTCTCCTAGCGAACAAAGGGACAATATAATGGCTCCTGGAGGCAACCGACCTGTTTGTTATATTACGAGAATGTGTGTACGTGTGTATCCGGGGCTATTATTGTGTCGGTGGACACAGTATCCTGTATACACACTTTTGTTCGTTATTTTCCCATTATCAGAAGTCGCGCAACCGTAAACAAAAGAAATTGCATCGCTCCAAACCCTAAAAATATTGTATTGAAAATGACAAACCTTCGACCGAATGAATCTAATGGGATGGCACACGATCAATACTACATACTATACTCCTCATATCCTGCATGGTCTTGAAAGCAAAATTAAGGACACAGCTACCAAAGTTAAATTATATTATTTATAAACGAAATTCTGTCGACTGATATAAAACGAAGGCCAGTTGTGACACAGTTAAAATATCATAAATTATTCCAATATCCAAGAAACAAAATAAGCCATTCATTCGTTCATTCATGCTAATAACAAGTGTTGGTTATCGAAAACCATAAATAATTTTTCAGCGATAAGATAACATTAATATCTACATATGAGTTTTTTTTTCTCTCACTACCTATTTCATATTTTTGAGGAAAAATACTACCTACAGTAGATAGCACACAAAAAAAAGACTACCTCTCCGGTAATAGAATTCTTCAGTTTATTTTTATGAATAACAAATCTAAATAATACGTATAACAAAATAATTTTATGATCCTCCATAAATAATAGGTTATTGGGGTTACTGTTTTTACCACAAGTTGACAACAATACATAACACCAAAAACTTGTTAATTAATTGATTAATTGGCCACACTTATAAAAATAATCGACCGTAGGTATTAATTAGCATAAATAAAAAAATAATCAAGTAGGTCAGTTCAATTTACGTGAATTATGTAATAATAAGGTAATCGATCAAAAGCGTTATATAAATTTAAATATATTATATAATTACAGTGGGTATGATCAACATACTCACCCCTACAATTATTCTTCTAGATACTTATGGTCAGGGTCAGATTTACATAAGAGTTCCACAAAATTATTTTTCCTAATAAGTACCTACCACGACAAATTATTATTATATTATTGTTGGTAGCAATAGTTAAAGACCATTTTTTTGGTTACTTTACAATAGTTGTAGTACGTAGTTAAATTAAATTTCGTTCGATGAAGCTAAGACAGAAATAAAATAAAAATAAAAAAATCAAAATCCAATCAAAACTTACAAAGTTTAAATAAGATTTTTATTATTTGATTTTCAATATGCAGCTGTCTACTTTTTTATTGATAATTTTTCAGATCTATCTCCTATACAATTACTTATAAATTGCATATTGTGTGTATTTTATAAAATAAATCTTCATTTAATTAATTTTTTTACCCCTAAATTCATGAGAATGTTCACATATTTATAATAACTAAGTATTGCAGTAAATAATTTCAGGGCAGTATTTTGCACCAAATTTACCTACTACTAGTACTACTTATAGGTATTGTGTTAAAAAATAAACTCTCAAGAATTTGTAGGGTGGTTTTAATTAAACTAGGTACCCGAACTTTTCCCTAATATGCCTAACAATAAGTCAGACTCTGGTACACCTAATTAATAATCACAACTAAAGCACGTACCTATCTACCTACTACATTAATTAAAGTAGAAAAGGGCAGGAATATCGCGTGCTTTTTATAATAATATGGTCTGCTGATGGCAGGGAGGAAGTCAGCTGGGTCAATAACGTTATATTATCCACGTACCTATATTATAGTAATTTTTTTTAACACAAGGCCACGACGTTGTTTTCTTCGTTACACTTGTGATTCCAGAAGGACGACCGCAAGAGACACAATAATGGATTTATTGAATAATAGCAAACAAAACAGAGCGAAACTTGAGAAATCTAAAACATACAGTCAAACATCGATAATTCGAATCAATTAATAACTCGAACTCTCGAATTCATGAATTCGCATCAGACACAATGATTCCGATAGAATACAAAACTTGAATAGACTCACAAGGAATTGTTAATGGGTTTTCAAAAGCTCCAAAAATCTTACAAAAGTTAATTTTCAGTATCCAAAGCATTTTTAAAGTCCTGAATCGCATTCAAAGGTGATTTTTACATATATATATACACCTCATAAAATTCAAGGTTGAATGTGATCATTATTCTAAACTGTATCAATCATATAATAAATTTGGGATATAAATAATTAAGTTTTATAATGATAACTAGAAAAAGCAAATTTCCAGAAAAATCAGGTACCTACATTTCGATTTTTAAATGCATATCTAAACGATAAGGAATGCACTAACAAGTTTGTTATCTTGTGACAAACAATAAATTGAAATAAAATTACAAGAGTATTATCCACTCCAAAAAAAAATATATTTCAAAATATTATAGATCTAGAGTGGTGCAGGGATGTTTTGAGTAAACCTCTCTCGCATGACAGTGACAAGATTATTAGGCACTGATTGTTTCATTAACTACAAATTAACAACAATCAATAACGTCTAATTCGGGTTAATTTTGCCTATTTGTACTCTAAACTCGACCAGAATATAATCAGAACAGAACAACCATTAGTACAAGTACCTACCTATGTAACAAACGTGTTTCATAGATTAAAATCACATCTTGCCAAAAACTTACACACTATTTACTGTTCATTTTATATACCTACAAAATCAATTTGGTACTTATGGTAGGTACCTACATATGTAATAAAAAAAAACCAACCGGAACAAAATCACATTCCACCGCACACACAAAGCATACTCAAAGTAATTCCAGGTTTCGAGAATTTTTTACCCCCATCATGTAGGTACCTAGGTACTTACGCAATTACAGAGAAAAGTACGCGTACTCATACAGGTCACGAAGTTTTGTCCCTTAATAAGATCTCTACGAGTTTGCAAGCGAAACAAACAACAAGAACAATCCTATAATATGAATCCATCTAACTTACTTATAACCTTTAAAATATTAATGGTCCACAACTAAAGTGCACGTCATGTCGAAATATTAAATTAGAATCAATTATCCCATTCGTATAAATTTTTTTTAAGACAGGCGTACCTAATTGTAATTAGCATGAAATTAACGGAAACATACTCTCATCAGCACCACAAAAAAAAACCGACAGTGAAAAAGGCAAATTTTAGATTAATGTGTAAATAAGTATTTAAGTGTCTATGTAAGTGCAACTACATAATACAAGTACTGATTAGGTACTTATAATATTATATTTTTAAGGTCTCAAAATCCGCAACTACAAAATAAGAAATAAATTGTATTTAAGACTGACTCCTCCTTTTTATATACTCAAGTACCTAGATACCTTTAATAATACCTGTACCTTTACTACTCAAGCAAACTTATACCTTATCATAATTAGATAGTAAAAAATTTATGACTTCATTGCAATAACAAATCAGCCAGCTACATTTTTAAAATAGTTCATTTGAAGCTAATTAGCAATTTGCCATATTTAATAAAGAATATTCCATTGTGTTTATTAGTAGCAGATAATAAAAAATTCTCAAACAATAATCAAAAGCCAATCCAATAAAACCTCCTATCAACATCATAAAAAATTATACCTTAAATACACGTAAATTCAAACATAATTACATAATGTGCCAATGCAAATGATATGTAAATATTTTGCCTTTTAGTAGGTAGGTATGTCATTTGCACTGTACAAATAAACTTAATTGTGGATTGTTATAAAAAAGCCTTCTCACTAGAAAAAACGACCAAGAAAAATAAACTATTATATATATTATTAATATGTATTTGAAAAGGAAATCATAAAATGAAAAGTTTCCAATAGGAATATGCTTTCTCAGATAGTTTGTGAACTAACTAGATTTTAAGAAATGTTTTTTGCTATTTTAAAAAATAACCACACAATTTGGATAAAGTATAAACCTCCTGTAGCTAGTAATGAATAGAAATCAACTGATTGGTTTTACAGTTAAACGACAAATATCGTTTAGTTTATAAACTAGCTGGATAGTATACAAACCAGCCAAGGCGATTTCCCATTAAAATAACCAGATATTTGGACAGTTTGTATACAATCCGGCTAGTTTACAAACTAGCCAAGTATACGACACAAGTGTATATGTCGATGTCATTGAGAAATCCCGTTTAATTAAAAGACACACCGAATCAAAAAATAAAGATTAATCTTCATCATCAATTGCAATATCTCTTTAAACATGGCCCACGTTTTTTGCAGACAATGCATGGATATTTTGCGCCAGCGCTTTTTAGGCACGCCCACCCTCAATGTTTTTGTCTTTGAAAATCCCCTTAATTAATTAAGTATCTTTAATTAAATAATAAAAAGTTTTTACAAAATTACGTGCTCTTTGTTGACGTTGGTTTGTTGACAAGTACAAATGGTGCGCATCCTTTTAAACATTTGCATTCTTACCCCAAGACATGTCAATCGAGTAATAAATTATTAAGAAAAATAGACTTACCAGCTGCAAAACTGTATTGACCACTTCACGGTTTGATACTTGACCAACCTCAATCAAACCGATTAAAACTGCAAATTTTATATTATCATTTACAGCCATCCTAACCACTTCCTCCGGATGTTTAATGTCACTTAAAGGGGGTGTCTTCGTTTCAGCCATTGTCACAGGCTTATCGTCACTATACTGTGCCCGAATAATCGTTTTATTCACTAACACTTACACAAAACACGGAAAACTTCACATCACATGATATGAACACGAAATATTGGAAACCATATTGAAACAAAAGTGACAAACCGGGTGATTCTTCTTCTTCCTCTTCTTTTTACAGATATATATATTTAGCCATTGCATTTCAGTGGAGGTGGAGCCATCTACGTGCCACCTACTAATTAATAAAATTTTCTTGGATTTTTCCACTATCTGTGGATTTCAGTGGATTTCATTACATAACCTCAACTTTTCTGAGTAAACAAACAATCAATTTACAGGAATTAGTAATTTATATATACATTTATTTATTCAAATAGTTCGTATTAATTTCTCAAATGACAACCCTGAAAGTGGATAATCAATCTCCGTAAGTTTTACGTTTTTGATATAACAATTCAAAATATAATTTATAACCTATTAGAAAAGAAACTGGTAAACGTGAAGATTACTTGAGTTGGGATGAATATTTTATGGCCACTGCGTTCCTTGCAGCCAAGAGAAGTAAAGATCCATCAACGCAAGTTGGTGCTTGCATAGTAAATGATGATAAACAGATTGTTGGAGTGGGTTACAATGGAATGCCACGAGGATGTAGTGATGATGAATTCCCATGGGGAAAGGGCAATGAAGACAAACTTAAAAATAAATACTATTATGGTCTCAGATACATTGCCTTTTTCGTTTTTTTTAATATACTAAATGTTTATCTTTTTCAGTTTGTCATGCAGAAACAAATGCAATTTTAAATAAAAACTTAGCTGGTGTAAAGAACTGTCGAATGTATGTAGGATTATTTCCATGCAATGAATGTGCAAAGTTCATTATTCAAAGTGGCATTAAAGAAATTGTGTACATGTCTGATAAACACAGCCATAAGAAAAGGACCATTGCATCTAAAAGAATGTTGGATTCTGCTGGTGTTAAGTACTGGTAAGATGAGCAGCAAAGAAATTCAATTATTATAATTTAGATTTATGATTTCAGGCGTTTTACACCACAGCATAAAACAATTGAAATAAATTTCTCTGATATTGACTGGAATTGTATGTCCCAAGATGAACCAACTAGCCCAATGAAAAAATCAGAAATGTAAATATCTAAAACATTTTTTTTTTGTATTTTATTATTTACCTTAAATACCCAATAAGCCCAAGTATAATGAAACTATTGGAAATTCAAAGAAATTATTATTTTGTTATTATTATGTTATGCTGAGAATGAATGACATTATAATTTCATTTCAAAAAATACCTCAAATTATTTGAATGTCTTGATGCCTTCTCTCTTTAGTTTTCAAAGTATCTAGAACATAAGAAATAGCTCAAACCCCAATGCCAAAATACAAAACTAAATGTCCAAAGTACTCTTCAGTAACAAAGTTACCTTCTTTAGGGACTGAGCTATTTAGTAAGTTCTACAACTCTACCAAAGTTCCCAATTATTAATTTCAAAGTACCTCATTGATACACAATTCAAAATCCTTGGGTTTTGAAATAACTTTGAGACTTCTAGGATTAAACCACACATGTAATTACTTTGGATTTATAATTTAATAAGCATTTTAATTTAAAGAAGACAAACAATATTTTATCGTTGCATTTTTAAAAAGTTGTAACGTTTATCACATTAAACGATTATCTTCTTAAAAAAACTTAATCTATTTAAATGCAAGCAATTGATTTGTTTCAAGATAAAACACATATGCAGTTGTTTTTACCGCTTTGTCTATGACAAACTTTGCAACAGTAAAAAAGAAGTTAAAATAATGAACGTCGCACGTTCCGTTTTAGAATGGGATGACTACTGTATGTCTCTTGCTTTTCTGGCAGGCCAATTAAGTAAAGATCCTTTGACGAAAGTTGGTGCATGCATTGCAAATGATAACAAGGTAATAGTTGGGATAGGCTACAACCAAATGCCCAAAACCACTAAGGGTGAATTGCCGTGGGATAAAAACAACGAAGACAACTTAGAAAATAAATACTGGTATGGTGCGTATACGTAAAATATATATGTACTAGATGTCCCTTTCAAGCCCATTTTATACCCAAAAAGTGCATTAATTTTATATTGTTTAATACATGCTTATCATTGAAATGCATATCTTCCCGATAATCGATTATTTTTATAATGTTCAAGTTCAATGTTCAATGTTATTACATTACTTTGAAAAGTATTTGGATTGAGACTCAAAATGTACATATAAATATATTTGACTCCACTTATTCCCCTTACAATAATAGTAAATTGTAAACATTGATTTAAACACACCATCAAGGTTTCGCCACTAATGTAGATGGTATAATAAACATACATACTTTGAAAAAACTCTATAGGCGAAACGTTGGTGGCGTATTTATGTCACTAGACTTATTTTGGCTTTCATTTAATTTGTTATAACGTTTGTATGTTTCTTCCGACTTTTTCAGTATGTTGTGCAGCAATGATGGCTATCACTAATAAGAATTTGATGGATATTAAAGGTTGTGCGTTGTATACATGTATTTTTCCATGTAACAAATGTGCAAAATACATTATTCAGAATGGAATAAAGAAAGTCATTTACTATTCGAATAAATACATACAAGAGGACTATTCAAAAGCTGCCATAAGAATGTTTGATTTGGCAGATGTTAAATATATGTACTAATAACAAATCGAATTAGATAACGAGATATAGTATTTATTTTATTTATTTCAGAAAGTTCAGCGAAATAAGTGGTAGAACTAGCATTGGGATGGACTTTTCCGAAATCGAACAAACCAGTATGGACGAGGAATATAATCAAATTTAAATAAATAATGCCAATATATATTAATTTCATTGTATTTTATTATTACAATTTTAACATAATAATTTACAGTTACTGTACAATTTTGAGTAAATAATAAAAATGCACTTATTAAGGAAACCTGAAAAAACAAAGGCAATAAATTTATTATATATTCTGATATTTAAAAAATCTCACCTTCTTTCTATACGAGGCAAAGTATCTCTGGGTTTAGTGCGGGTTTTAAATAATATGCCTTTATCACCCATTTCTTCATTAAAGCCTTCATCAAATTTCATACCAGGTGCCTGTTTAAAACATACATTAATAAAATTTTAGCTTTAAAACAAATTAATCTTATCTTACTTCATTCCAAACTTGTACAAGGTGGTACAAATCTTCAGCATCAATCATAAGCTCCTTTACATCCACGCAAGGGATGTTCAGATAATTCATTAAATCAAACTTTCCATCACTGTACCTAAATAAACAGTGGAAATTTATTTACTATCATATTAACAGTTCATACAGTGTAAATATGGAGAATAGGTTGAAGGCTCTCTTTAGCTACTTTTTCGGAACCATGTGAAAGGTTGGATAGTGACTGGAGAAGGAAAAATGAGACAAAATGTTATGTTAACTCACTTATGTCTTGCTACAGCCCATTCGTCTTCCAATCTAAAGTCCCAATCGTTCTCTTTCATTTCGTTGATATCTTCTTTGTCAAAATCAATTCGTTCCACGTCTTCTATAACGACTTCTGGGTCACCTCCCTCTGACCAATCATAAACCAAAAGATGAGCATGTTTGCTATTTAAACATAAAATATATTATGCATTTAATTGCATTAAATAATATATTTTATATAGTAAGAGGAACCTTATTTTAGTTCAAATAGAATCAATTTAATTTCAACATACAAATTATAATTAAAAGCAGGATACATAAATTTACTGCAAGTTTCATTTAATTCTTGTACTACAATTAAAAGTTATTTCTAAAAATTGATATAATCTATATTAAAAGGTTTTTACTATCTCTACAGTCCCAGTTTTATTTGCAATGTTTAAAAATTAAAAAAATCGAAATACCTTATTTGCTTTAAATAATGTTGTTTATAATAAGTCTCCATTGTAGTTAAATAGTCCTTATTAATGGCTGGTGAGTTAACTTCTATTGGAAAATTACGTTTTCTAATATTTTCTAAAGTTTTGTCCACTGGCACATCCAAGTATATAACCAAATGAGGTCTCAGTAACTCGTCAATACTGTTCCTTCTAAATTGATAATATTTGTTCTTAGCTACAAACAACAAATAGAACCATAGTGTAAAATAAACAAATGATAATAATAACCTGGTTTAGAGATAAATTTCTGGCTAAACATGGCCTCTACAAAGACAAAATCAGAATGTGCACATCTGTCCAGTACAACACCTTGTCCAGTGCTAAGAACATGTGCCAATGCATCAACATATTGGGAGTATCTACAATTAGAATGTTTTATAAATATACTTAATATTAAACAGGAATACTTACCTGATTGCATATTGATTTAGCTGAAAACTGGCAGCTTTGTAATGTTTAGGATTTTTTAACCAATCAGAAACATCAAAGCTTCTACATGACTCTGGCAATTGGGGATCTAAAGTTTTCATATCGAAACCATACGGGTTAATATAATACATGTCAAGATTTGCTTCAGGTAAATACAGCATATCTAGTTCACATGCTAATTGAGAAGCAAATTTGCTTTTTCCCGCAGCAAGGGGGCCTTCAACAACAATAATCTACAAAACAAAACAGGTACCTAATAAATCCCAAAATATTTCCACATCTCTACAATTTACCTTTGAATTTTCATCTATCCTACTGGTCGTTTTATCAAAAAAATAATGTAACAAGTTAAATTTCTTATGTTCATAGGGCCATGGGGCTGGTTTCTTAGCTTTTGCGGGTATTTTCGCTGCTTTTGATATAATATTTCTAACAAGTAACTTATTAGGTGATATTCCACTTTGAACATTTTTGGGGTTCATAAACTTCGAGAAAGTTATTCTCAAAACTGCAGCCATTCTGATTAAATCGACAGCAATGTAATTTATTTATTTTTATTTAAAATTAAGTAATTTATTGTACACTACTGTCGATTACTTAACAGGTTAACGCATTTGGCAGATCGTAATTACCATAGATAGTAGTAGTTAAGAATAGTCTGGAATAGTAGTTAAATTGTGGCTATAGTATCTACATACGTAAGAAACATCAAAAAATTACCATTAGCCAATAAAAAGGATAAAATGGCCCATAAATAGTTATTATACAACAAACAAGGTTAATAAAATAAACTTCATGAATCAAGTTTGCACTATATTGTTTCGTTAATTTTTCTTTTAATCACATAATAACGGAACATTTTATTCTTTAAATTTCTCTAAAATAAAATTTACAATTTACTGCTAATTTATTATCAGGGAGAGCCTAATAAAATATTTCTTCCACTTGCCGCACTTCTGCGTCTCCACTCCTCCTAAAAACCTTTGTTAGTATTCTAGAATGTCTTGACTTTCCTCCTAAATTGAGTAAATTAAGTTCTAATATCTATCTTTGAACAAATGTCCTCCATTTTCAGCTTGTGTAGTAAAATTAACATCTTTGTGGCTGTATTGTACCGCAGAGGTGACATTAAACAGCCACCTTTGTTCTCCGTCTTCTTCATCGGGAAAAGACAAATTTTCAAATTCATCTTTTGCTACAACTAAATCGTTTAAATTGGCATCATCTGCTTTAAAATGCCACACCAAGGAAATGCTTCCAAACAATCTTTTCATTTGATCGTAGAGAGTTGATCCGGTAGGATAATTTTGGGAAAAGCTCTGATCAACTTCAGAGACTTCGGTGGGCCATGAAGCTCGACTTCCACATCTCTGAGTTTTTAAATTTCTTGAGTTGTTATACTCACAATAGCTTCCACGTTTGTATTTCGAAAAAAAACCTAAACTGGAAACATTGGAAGTTTTTGACGATACACAGGTCAATTGATTCTCCAAACGTGTAATCTCTTGATCTAAAAGTTGTATTTCGTTTCTGTAAACCTTGTTTTGTGCTTCAAGACGATATATAAGATCTTTGGGATCGTCTACCAGAAATCTTCTGGTATTAAATTCCGTTTTCAGGCCCATCGATTTTTCAATGGGATCAATGGGATCAGTGCGAGCCAAAATCGACTTTAATTTCGGAAGAAACAGTAAAATAACTATTATGGTAGTAGAAGTTAGAATACTGATAGCTGTAGTTAAATAAGTTATTGTCGGATGATTGGGAATTAAATTTGAAAGAATTATAACCAGAGTACTGGATAACACGCTGTACACGCAAATGCCAATGTACTGGGAATCATTCAGTTCGGGGATTTTAACGCGTCTTGTTTCCCATGCCATATAAACAACCATCATTAATAAAATTCCCTTATATCCGTACATAGCAGTAAACCATCCCAATGTGTTCTCCGATCGGCAAGTTTCCACCTAAAAATAAAAGCCAACTTCGAAAAAAAATATGTATTTTGTTAAAACCTGAGGTTGATATGCAACTCCTTTATTGGTTGCACTTATCTCGATTGGTAGGTCGTACAAACTATACTTCATGGGATCCACCACGCTCCAGAGAATCACAATTAGCCCATCTATTATTAACAGGAGACAAACTAGAGCAATCAAAGGTTTGTCTTTCAGTAGCTTGTCTTTAATAAAACTTGTACGCCTGTACGTAAAAATTCTGTGGATGCGATATGTTTTGGCAAAAAGCGATCCGAAAGTTAAAGAAAAGCCTGCAGATAGAAGATACACTCGAATCTAAAATGGGTTATCCTATTTGTATAAGCATGATCTCGTCGATGGTCAATATAAATTGTAATTATACATACTATGCAGAGATATGTAAATCCATCTTTAGAAGGCAAAAATGAACTGTCCATTCCCAAAATAGTAACCGCCAAATAAACTATGATGCAGCCAATAACTGCGGTATTGTTCATGTAAGGACTCGAGAGTTTCACCGTTCTCATTCGTCGAAAGTGCAAATTGAAATACAAAAATATTGCCGAACAAATAATTCCCAAACTCGATACCGACGAAATAGTATAAAACGCCAATTTTGGTAGGGCCTCGAGCCGCTTTTTCAAAATTCTTCTCGCCACAGGGACCTGGTTATCCTTCCAGCGAACCGGCTTGCAAATTTTACAGGCAAAGTTAAGAACTGTGGAAATTGGATCAAATAGGGCGACTGAATTTATTTGTCCACCTAAAATAATTTGCTTAATTTTAAAATAGATAATTAATTAAACTTAAACTTTGAATAGCGCACTTTTTGTGAAACATATTCAACACAGGAAGAATAAATAAAACAAATAAGTTTCATGAGAATTTTTTAATTGCCTCGACAATATTGTTTCAGTCTATGCGACAATTAGGGCAATTAAAAAATTCTCGTGAAACTTATTTGTTTTATTTATTCTTATTGTGTAGATAATTATATTAAATTCTTACGCTGTAACTGTTTGAAAATAGTGTTTCCTATTCGATCGGCCCCTTTATAAATGACGGGTCCCTGAAATAAATTTACTTTTTACATGTTTTAAATAAGTTGTAACACAATTATTGTTAACTGATATGCCCATAAAGCGCATTTTCTTCATTATTTTGAGAAAAACTTGTAGGTGATGATGATTTTTGTATGAAAAATCGCTCGGTAATACATTGTAATAATCAATTGCTTCCCTTAATGTAAAAGCCATCGTCCATATCGCATCGTAAACCAAAGGTACATATTGAGAGATGGTTGTATTTGTATAATTTATTAATTCCCCAAAAAATTCATCGTTAGTCTACAAAAAGAAAATACTAATTTTATTGTTATATACTCTAAATAATGTTATTAAGAAGGAAAAGAATGACAGAAATTTCATCTGCATTAATTTTTAAAGTAAAAAAAAATATCAAAATGTTCACAATTTTTTATCAGACAAAAAATGTTTTGTATCATTGTAATTTCTACAGAAAAGAAGAAACAACTAAATGAAATATATGAAATAATAAAAAAAGTCGAATACTCTTTTTTACTTACCAAATTGAAGACAGAAGCAATATCTGATAGAAGATTATGATTAGATACAAGGAAAATTCCATCGGAAGCAAGCAACAATTTCTTTTTATCGCACAATTTATCGTCACTGCCTTCCCACCACGAGTCACTTTCTTGTTGTAAAATCCAAACATATTCTGAACCAAACATGTGCAAATTGTAAATCTAACAAAAATAAATAAAAAAATACATACAGTTATTTTCATCACATGCATTATATTTAATTACAAACTTCGCAAAATACTTGCGGTGCTATTAGAGACGAAAAACTTCCGAAAATTACTCTCACTTCCAATTCCTAGTTAAATTAAAAAGTAATTATTTTTTTTATTCAGGTGCCTAAGTATGTCGTCAATGTCTGCATCTAGTACCTACCTTTAAAACTTTTAGTTGTTCCAGTAAATTTTCTTTGGAGAAAGTAATTGTTGCCGAGCAAGATATGTTTGCAAGTTCCATATCTTTGACGAAATTGTTAAGTGGAAGGAGATAAAATTCCAGATTTTCGCTGAATATAGCCACTGTTTCCCACTTGAACTGTTTTATAAAAGATATTCTGGCTTTGTTGTGTGATGATGTAACAGCCACTGTGCGGAAAAACAATGGAAACTTTTTTCTATCACTGAGTGTTGGCGATGTTGAAGCATAAGATATCTAAAAAAGTACTTATTCATTAATTGCAAATAATAATTTAAGCATTTACCTGAACCACGTTCCAGTATGGTACCACATTTGCTAAAGCTTCGGTTACAGCAGAACAACTTCCAGTTAATACCATTACAATGGTATTATTAGAATATAACGCGTGGAACAATCTATCCAGACCTATTCCAGGATCGCACTAAATAAATTATTAATTTACTTATTATTTTAAACATATCAGGTAAAATAATTTAACTTACTTTCGTATCATTCATTAGAAGTTTTAATGAATACCCTGGCAGTATCTTGTATTTATTGATGTGATTGATCGCTAATTGTGCTGATAACATTTCACTATGTCCTTCTCGCCTGGGACCATTTTTCGTATCTATATCAAACAATCCTTGTATGTAAATGTTTCGTAACTTAGAGTCGTCTTCAAATTCGCGATCAGTATAATTTCGAACAAAAAAGCTTTCATATTTATACAGTTCGTTTATGTTAAGTATGTTCTTCCCATTGCTATTGTCTTCGTCTGTTAAGTTGAAATCGTTATTATTATTAAGAGTTGTTTGAGTATCATTTTTATTTTTCTCACGCAAAGTTATAAATGACGCCAAGCAACCGAAAAGTAAAAGAACGGCGTAAAAATGTTGTGCGATCATTTAATGAGGGAATTTTAATCCAGGAAAAAACGACAAAAGACTGATTTTTTGAGAGAAAATCAGGGCAACGCAGTCAAGCTTTTCATAATATAAGTGCCCACTTCACGCGGCGCATGAATTGTGCTGAGATGCTCCTTAGTTTCCTAAACTGACGAGTCAGCTTTTTACATTTCATTTCTTCAACCCAATTTACTGCTTTAAATTAAACATTTAACTCCTTCAAATTTTAATTTGTAGGGATACATACACGATATAATACATAAAAAAAATTAAAACTAATGGGAACAGCTCTTTCTAGCTGTCCAAATGAAGTTGAGATTTTAATCATACTTTATCAAGTAGTACTGTGCTCTTAATTTCTTTTAACGACTATTATAGTAAATTTAATCAATTATTAAAAAATCCTCAACCCAAAGGAACAACTAAAAATTTATCCTGGACAAAACAAAACAGAATGATTTGACCCTATTAGAATATGTTGTGCTTTTATAAATTACAAAAAGAATAATTTAGCACAATTCATTAAAACTTTTGTATTTTATTTCTCGTGAATGTTATGAATTAGTATTTTTCAATAAAGTTATTTAAATGAAATGCCTTAAATAACAATTACGAAAATGCGAGGAGTATGGGGTTCCTTTGTATATTACCGACTTTTCATCTCCTTAATAAACATAAGGGGGCATGTTTTTAAACTCTTTAGAATTCTCCTTTCTTTCTTTTGTGTGAAACGATACAAATTATATAAAATTAGATAACTTAACACAATCAGAGTATAAAATTGCACTCTTGTCAGATATACAATAGAAAAATATCCTATCTTACCAATGACACCCTCTTAACGTAAAAAAAGTTTTTAAAAAGAAATATTTGCACCGATGTCAGCGCCCCCATTTGTCCCCCTCTAATTCTTTCATCAGTGTTCAAAATAAATGGCACCAAGTTTCATATACTATTTGTTAGAAGCATAATGAACTTACTGTGTTGTTGTCCAGAGGCCAAACTGTAACAAGTTTTAAAAACGTACTATACTGCTATTCATCAAATGACTAAATCAAAATGTTAATAAGTAAATGAAGGTAACACAATGACATGTTTTTAATGGCAAATTGTCCTCAATCACACACAGTAGTCACAATTTCATAATTTTCTATTTTAATTTATATACTTCCTTATCAGAATTATCATTTCAATTTTGAAAATACAAATACATTTGAATGTATAACCTAAAAAAGATTATCCATCTAATTTTCATAATCATAGATATTACTAATGAGTAATAATCATAGACAATATACGACGACAAAAAAAACACTAGTAGACTCCCCGCGAAATTTTGAACAAGATTTTGAACTTCTTTTTAAGTAAATATTACTTGTTCGAAGCTCGACTTAAAATTCATTTGAATTTTATAATAAAGTAAATTATAACCGCAACTTTAACAAATCACTTAAATAAATTATCTGTGGTGCATAAAAACAGAGATAAAGATAAATGATAAATACAAGTGTTAATGACGTGTAGGTTTTGTACATGTAACAAAATTTAGGTTATTATCATAAATGCAGTACTTTTATTTATTATAAAAATGCTATTTAAACTTGTGACTGCGTTTTTATTCCTTTTTATTGTAATTAATTATGGAGATGGTCAACAACGAAAATCGGTAAAACATAATTTTTCTATCTTGTTTCGATATAACATTTCCACTTATGTAGGCACTTTCATTGGGAGAAAGGGTTCAACATTTATCAGAAATGGCTAATAAACGAGCAGTATTGAAGTTCAATAGTAACAAATTCAGAGAATATGTAAGAGTACAGCCAAGAAACTATTCTGTGATTGTAATGTTCACAGCTTTAGCCCCTCAACGTCAGTGTGTGGTTTGTCATCATGCAAGTGATGAATTTACAATTGTGGCAAATTCATTTCGATATTCTCAAGTTTACTCCAATAAACTATTCTTTGTTTTGATTGATTTTGATGATGGTTCTGATATATTCCAAATGGTAAGTATTCATAAGCATTCAGTTGATTAATATCAGTCTAAAGCAGTTATTAATTTTAGTACAAACTAAATACAGCCCCAATATTTATCCATATACCACCCAAAGGAAAATTGAAGCCTCAGGATAACATGGATATTCAAAGAGTAGGATTTTCAGCTGAGGCTATTGCAAAGTGGATTGCTGAAAGAACAGATGTACAGGTTCGTTGTTTTTTTTTAACAGCTAGAATTAGTCATTATTAAACCTTGCAGAGTTTACTTTAAAATAAGCTTGAGTATATCTTAACAAATTGGTTTAATTTTAAATCAGAAAAACAAAATATTTGCTATTTAATCATGTTGTGATTTGAGGAATCAGTTTTTTCTAATTTATTCAAGTACCACAATTATTCAATAAAAAATAAAGAATGTTATGGTTAATTAATAGTAAGCTAAAATTATTTCAGATTCGTGTATTCAGACCACCAAATTATTCTGGAACTGTAGCATTAGTTGTTTTGTTTACATTGGTAGCAGGATTTTTATATTTGAGGAGAAACAACTTGGACTTTTTGTATAACAAGACAATGTGGGCAACAGGCGCTGTTTTCTTTTGCCTTACAATGATATCAGGACAAATGTGGAATCATATCAGAGGGCCACCTTTTGTTCATAGAGGCCGAGATAATGAAGTGGCTTATATTCACAGCTCTTCACATTCCCAATTTGTATTGGAAACTTACATTATAATGGTTCTGAGTATCCTTTTGAATATAAGCAATCCCACAAAATCTTAATTCAGCACCTTTCTTTTTAATTAATATTTTATTGAAAATAATTTCCTACTTTGAAAAGGTTTGTTTACTAGAGTTCCCTAAATATTCTTACAATTAAAATGAAAAAAAAATTCTTTAACTAAACAATTTAGATGCAGCAATAGTGTTTGGAATGGTGCTCCTGACTGAATCAGGGAAAAAGGGTGACCCATGGAAACGCAAAATGTTTGCTGTAACAGGTTTAATACTTGTAACAGTATTCTTTTCCCTGCTGCTTTCCATATTTAGATCAAAAACTCCTGGTTATCCATACAGGTAAATGTTTAATGTAACTTTTACAATTAAATTTTTAATTTGTATTTCTTATTTCAGTTTGTTATTCAAGTAAAACACCAGGAATTTTTCAGAAAGCACATGCTTGTCTTTTTCTTTCTTTGTTAATAAAACATAGTCAATGTATAAAACGATTGTGTGTTAAATAAATAATATTTATTATTATTTCACCGTATATTGTTAATCTTTTTTCAACACTTCGATAAAGGTGTCCCTGGGAAGAGATATATTTGCTATCATTTTCATTTTTCGTTTTCCCTCTGCCTGTTGTGCCAACAGCTTCATTCGGCGAGTTACATCTCCACCATACTGCAATTAATAAAAGTTATTAATATTGTGTAATTTTTACAGACTTGGATATATATCTGTTATATTAAAATAGAACTGGATGAATATGTAAATAATTTACAAGTTTTGCTGTAACGTCCTTGCGAAATGCCTTCAAAGTCTCCCGACCGACCACCTTGCCATTTACAACTGCTTGAATGTTTATTTGGACTAGTTGTCGTGGAATTATGTCTTTTAACCGTGAACACATTTTTTTACCAATTGTAGAAGCTTTAGTAACGTGAACGATGTTACTCAGTTCTTCTACCTCCTTTCCATTTAGTAAAATGCGCAACTAAAAAAATACTCCCAATGAAATTAAAGAAACTAAATAAACCTTATTTTACCTTCACTAAATTACTTTTACAATATCCATTGTCTTCATAATCAAACGTTGCGTATCCTGACGTTACAGTCTTTAAAATATCGTGAAAATCTATAACAATTTCGGATAAGGGCATATCATATTGCAACATCAGTCTATTATTATCTATATTCGTTGCCGATCTTTGGACGCCTCTTTTTTCTATACACAAGGACATAATAGGCCCAAGATATTCGTCTGGTGTTATAATAGTACCTAATAAAAAAAGTACAAGATATTTTGTGGTAAGTGCTCGAGCGTTATCGCACGTTTAGATAACAAAAATTAGTTTTAATAAATTATAAAAAGAAAATGTAAACATACCAATAACCATAGGCTCATAATATTCTTCAACTTGGAATGGTTCAGGAAAATGAACTGGATTTGTGATATAAAGTTCACGTCCTGATTTAAGTGTTTGTTTTGTAGGCTTTAACAGTATTTTGTAAGGTACTGATGGGGCTGTTATTATTGAATCAGCACCATACTCTTGTTCAAGTCTTTGAGTGAATACTTCAAGATGTAGAAGGCCCAGGAAGCCCAGTCTCCAGCCTTGACCTAAAGCAGGGCTGTATAACATTTAAATATACATTATTTAAAATAGTAAAACAACCAAAATTTTACCTAAAATCATTGAAGACAGTTACTGCAGAGTCGTTTAACGCCAACTTTTCTATGGCAGTTCTTAAATTTTGTTGCTGAGATTGATCAACAGGATATACACCAGCAAAGACCATCGGACGAGTTGCCTGAAAGCCCTCAAGGGGTTCTATTTTTTCACCTACTTTGTGTATCGTGTCTCCAATAACTGCTTCTTTACTTGAACGCATGTTACAGCCAATAACACCAACTTGTCCTGCAGCCCTGCATTGTTTTATATTATACTTTAAATATAAGTTAAAAAATATATAGGTACATACAAACATGGTACATTCTGTTCTTCTGGTCTTAAAACTGATAGAGTTTTTACTTCATAAACATGTTTTGAATGGAAAAGTGCTATTTTATTTCCCACTTCAAGAGAACCACTTACAATGTATACTAATGACAGGGCCCCTCTATATTGATCATACCAACTATCATACAACAAGGCTCTGAATGCTTTATCTCTTTCAACAACTGGTGCTGGTATTTTTTCAACAATAACTTCTAAAACTTTATCAATCCCCAAGCCAGTTTTAGCTGAAATCTATTAATTATTAGTGGTGGAAAGTTTATTAAAAAATACTCATACCTTTAAAACATCTTCTTGATTTATATCAAATAAATTTTTTAGCTGATTGCATGTACGTTCAGGATTAGCATTTTTTAAGTCTATCTTATTAAGGACAGGTATAATAACTAAATCTTTCCCAAAAGCCAAGTAAAAATTTGCCACTGTTTGAGCTTGTACACCATCATTGGCATCAACTAAAAGAATCACCCCTTGACAGGCAGATAATGATCGTGACACCTAATAACAACAGCAGGAGCACTACATTTTTAGATATGCTTATGTATTTTACCTCATTTGAAAAATCCACATGCCCAGGTGTGTCAATTAGATTCAACAAATACACCTCATTTTTATAATTATATAATAGAGAAACACTTTGTGCTTTTACTGTTATGCCTCTTTCCCTTTCAACTTGAAGTTTATCAAGTATCTGGTTTTTTCCTGAGCCCTTCTTTATTGCACCTGTATATTCAAGTAAACGGTCTGCCAGTGTACTTTTTCCATGATCAACATGGGCTATTATACTAAAATTTCTTATTCGTTCTACAGGTATTGACGTTATATCTACAAAATCTTTGCTGTCGGAATAATTTCTTGGCCATAACAACTTCTTTCTACAAAGTAATAGGTAAACATTCGTAAATGCAATTACGATTTAGTTCTTCAACTCGTATTGTAGTTACCTGAGAGTACAAAAAGAAGGATGTAATTTCCTAATTAAACTTTTTCGTAAACTAATCATTTTTCACTAATGAATCATAATTAAGTTTGTATTTTGCTTATTTTTGAAGTTTTTCTAATTAATTGATATAAAGAGAGGTTAAGTTCGGTAGGTCAAATGAATCACAATATGATCACAATTAATGCACAATTAGTTCATTTGAATAACGCCAAATTCAGCAGTACCTAAACGGTAGTACAGGTTATTTCCAGCAGTTCTCAAATATTTTTTATTTGAAGTAATAGATCACTTGTAACTAACTGTTCGCTGCAAAAATTACAGCCATCTTAAACCCAAACAGTCACTTACACACATCAAGTGCTAAATTAGCGCATCAAAACAAAAAGAATTACAATTTTATTCATAAAGATATACGAATAGAGCGTACCATCCCTATTTAACCAACCGTTTTTTATTATTTATTGTAAAAAGGAAGTACCTTGTGCCCCCCTTTGGACATAGATCTCCCACTCTTTGCCGAATAAGAAATTTCTTTTAATGGCTTTTTATACAAGTTTTGCAGCTCTCAAAATTAGTATGACGTTTTTCATTAATTATTATATAAGAAATAAAATCTTGAAGTTATTTAAGTACTTTGTTTATTGCCTAGAATACTATAGCACCATTATTTTGTATGCATACACAACCTCGTCCTCTTACAAAATTAATCAAAAGATCACATTTATAAATAAAATAAAAAACATGGTTTTGTACATGAGTCATTAATAAAAAGAATTAAACCGTATTTGTCTAGTACCCGTTTCTTAAATTATATTTTTTGTTCTTCGTATGATTTCTTTAGATTTTTTCTCAAAATCTTCCCAGCAGCATTTTTAGGAATACTATTGAGTATTGATACCCCGCCTCGTAACAACTTATAACTGGTTACTTTGGGAGTTAAGTATTCGTTAAGCTTATCAGCATCGAGTTTAGCACCCTTCTTCGGAACAATGTACGCCCTCGGTACTTCCCCGTAGTTTTCATGAGGAATCCCTATGACTGCAGCGTCTTCGACTTGGGGATGATTTCGAAGTAGTTCCTCTAATTCTGCAGGTGCAACTTGAAAACCTTTCACCTTAATAAGTTCCTTTAATCGGTCAGTTACGAAAATAAAATTATTTTCGTCATAATAGGCTAAGTCACCTGTTCGAAGCCAGCCATCAACTATGGTATTGGCTGTTTCGTTCGGCTTATTATGGTAGCCTTTCATTACCTGAGGCCCTTTTATTAATAATTCTCCTTTTTCATATGGTTTAAGAAGTTTCTTTGTGGGGTCATCGGGGGATACAATTTTAACTAAAGTATTGGGGATGGGATCGCCCACAGATCCCAGCACATTGAATTGTTTTTTTCTTTCAATTGATAATGAACTTACAATGGGGGACGTTTCCGTTAATCCGTATCCTATTTAAAGAAAATAATTTAATCAGTAAGTTTTCATTAAAAACAGTAAACTATGGTCGTGTAAATGAATTATTGTAAAAAACGTAAATTACCTTGTAACATATTTACATCTTTTTGTGCTTTTTGTATGAATTTGGCCTCATCTAAAGGGCCTAAAGGAGCTGCTCCAGAAAATACGGTTCGCATTGATTTATAGCACTCTTTTGTTATCATAGGACTTGTGTTCATGAAATTTACTAAAACAAAAAGAAATATGATTGTTTCACCGGAAAGTTATTTTATTTAATTAAAATATAAATTACAAAAAAATATTTTACCTATTGGTGGTACAATAAACAAAAGACCTGGATTGTGCTCTTCCAAAACAGAAGTAAATAATTCCGGGGTAAATTTTGGTAAAGTTACTATTTTCATACCAAAATATATTGGATACAGCATTAGATTGGTATGACCATAAATATGAAACATGGGTAAAACTGCTGGGATAGCTTCTTGATATGTTTCTATAAAAATAATAATACATAGTTACATTATAGTAGTTTTCATTAGATCATTTCCACAAATCATATAAAAATAAATTAAAGAAATTGTAACAAGTTAATTTCTTAATTATAAAATGAATTTTTTGATGAATACTATAAAACACTGGCTTTTGATTTTTGTCGTAAATTAACTTCGCTATTTTTAACGACATTTTGTGGGGTATTTATTTACCTGTAGTTGGGATATGTAAATTGAAATTTGAAATTTGCGTGATATTTGAAACTAAATTTTTGTGAGTCAATTCAACCCCTTTTGGAAGACCCGTTGTTCCACTGGAATAAGGCATCACTGCAATTTCATCAGCATTTGGGAAAATCAAATCTGCATTATCGTATTTAACATCTGTTAGTTCTGCAAAATTTATGCCGCCTCTTTCCGTTGATTCTGAAACCTAAATTATTTGTTAAAGAACGAAGACTACCAAAATATCATCAACATTCATTTTTATTATTTTCTATATTATGTATGAGAACCAGCATATCAAAATTAAATGCTATAACGTTTATAATATCTTAAATTTTTAACTTTTTTTACTTTAGGAGAAAGTACCTGTGTCTTAATAGTTATAATTGGAATATTTTTCTTTAATAATTTAGTAGCATCACTGGCAACTTTAAACATAGAGTTCCATGTAAATATTGCCTTAGCATCCGCGTCTATAAGTTGTCTTGAAATCTCCTCTGCAGAAACAAAGATAAGAATATTAATTTAATAACAAAAATGAGGCATAAAAAAGTTTTAATTACTCCGTTTCTCAGTTAAAATAACCTACTAATAAATATAATCAATTGAAAGTATTCACCTGCTGTATACAGGGGATTAAGCGTTGTTAATATAATGCCACTCTGCAATCCTGCTAAAAGAATAATGGGATATTCAGGTGTATTGGGAAGTAACATTGCCACCACATCTCCTTTTTGCAGCTTTAACTTTTGCGTTAATGATTTGGCAAGGTTTCGAGATTTCAACCTCAACTCTTCATAAGTATATTGTCTGTTTGTTACACTACATACCTATTATTAAAAAAAAAATTATACCCACATATTTTAAGACATCATATATAGATATTCATGTTTAAGGGATCATATGTAGACATTCTCATTTAAATAAAATAAGAAACGTTTAATAAACTTTGTTAAAATATTAATCTCTTTATTAAACGTTAACTATAAAAGTTTATTATTGTAATAAATTAAATAGGTAATTAATCATAAAGTCTAATAAACAAGTGTGAGAAACGCTAATAAGAAAGCAAAATAGCAATTTTTTAGCTTTTCCAGAATTAATTCGTAAATAATGCATAATAATAAACGTTCGATTTGTTATACGGAAATTAGGGAGACCTTGAAACAAAAACAACTATAAGTTTAATTTGATTAGATTGTTGAAGTTAAAACGCTTTAAATAAAATACAATCGTAACTTCCTTCGTCACGCATGTCCAACTCATCCGCATTTACATTATCTATCGCTACAAGCCATCTGTGGTACTTATACGTTAAGGAAATAAGGAACTTATTGTGTAAAAGTACATAAAGAAAGTTTAAAATCCATTTAATTAACACCAAGATACATGATTTTGCATTTTAAAACGAAGTCGTTGGCATAATCAGAAAGTAATTAAAACGGTATCAACAATTTTTATAGAATAAATTACCAGTTAATTGTGACAATTAAAATGTATTTTTCTTGCAATGAGTAGATATGCAACTTTGAAGTGTTTACTCAATTAATTCGTTTTTCTAGTCTATCCAAGTATTTGCCTATCTTGTTATTGAAATTTCTACTATTTGTTAATAATTTACGATTACATAATTAGTACATATAATAAGTGAATGTAAAAAAATTTTCAATTCATTGGAAATATTTTTTTCTGAAATATTAACATTTTTATAAAGCTTGTTTGAATCTAATAAAACGTTATCAACATAATACATTCAGATTTTTATAGCTTATTTTTTATGTTTCTTGTGTATTAAACCAAATTTTACAATATTCACCATAGGTAAAAAGTAACGTACATCAGATCAGAAAAAAATGTCAAACAATGACTCCTAGATTTAATTACAATTAAAAGTAACCTTCTTAATAACTTAAAAAAATATCCCATTCATTGTAAATTTTTTTAACCAATTAAAATTCGTACTAAAATTTTATTTTTTTGAAATAAATCAAATATTAACTATAGCTTGTATTTATTACAGTAGATTTCGTTTTGTTAAACTGGTTTTAACAATATAATTATCATTAATTAACTCTTATCGCATAAATAAGGATTGTTGAATAAAAACACAATAAAATTTATATATGACAAAGTTCATTTCTAGGTGATAATAAAAAGTAGGTAAAAACAATAAAACTTTAAAAATTTCGATTACACCTAAGTTTAATTTTTTTGTGCTTTTTTTGATATTTTTTTAAATATGCAAATTGACTACACACACCTAAATAACCCAAAGAAGAAATTTATTAAAAATTGTTAAAATGATGCCCATAAGTGTCGAAAAAAGCGGCACATACTTTTTATTTATTATTTTAAGAAACGGAAATGAAAACTTTAAAATACATTAGTTTTTTATTTATTTATATTAAAAGGAATTTGTTTTCAAATGCAAAACATCCAGTTTTCAAAAATATGTCGGATATATATAAACATATCAGATTAACCGAATAATATTTATTTTCATATCATTTCAAGTTTAAAAATGATAATGGAAGTAGGTACAAAACAAACATAATATTTATATCACTGTAATGATATGTGTAATTAATATAGGTACCTATCATACATTTCGTATCAAGAATCAAGGCCAACAAAAATTTAAAAGTCATTCTAATATTTGTAGATAGATTAAAAACCTTATAAATTAATACACAATTAATAGATAGGCACAAATTCCTTTTTGTAATTCTAATATACAACTTAACCGAACAAAAACAGCTTTTATTTCAAACTAGCTAAAATACGTATGTATACATGTACAGGTAAGGGGCGATAAATTAGTTTATCTTTATAATTTTATACTTAAACTTTGTACTGTTAGATACGAAACTGAGTCAATAGATAATTAAACTTTAACAAAAAAATATAATAAAATATTAGTTACCATGTCAGATAACAAAACCAGTAATTAATGTCTTTACCAATATGAATACAACAATAAACAAAAAGAGTGTTGTTGTATCTAATCAATTTTAATTGCACAACATAAATCGCATTAAGCACTTTTCTGAATACTATCATCAAATATACAAAAACAAATACGTTTAAAATATTCGTCAAAGGCAAATGTTGGACTCATGACTTAGCAGTTTTTACTGTTAAATTAAAACAACATAAATATTTATCTTTACATCATAATAAAAGTTACTTTTTATTAATTTATTGTCATTTGTCGCCCTTAATGAGAGTTTTAAAAGCATTGTAAAATACGTAAAATGTCGACTTACAATAGCGGTTTTGTTATGCCAGGAATTTATATTCTGAAAAAGTAATTCAGGCAAAGAGACATTAGGAATTTGCACCTGCGCATGGGGCGATTTAATCACATCTTTTCCAAACGAATCGGAATCAGAATTACTTTTGTTGTTGTTTGTGGCGCTACTACTTGCCGCACGTGGATTTGATATTATGCTAAAACGGTCACTAACTTTGTTAAAAAATGCGCAAGAATTTGAACTTTTAATTAGCCTTTTATGATTGCTAGATGCAACTTTACGAAAAACACCCCCGGCCATTTGTTGAATTTATTGATAAGTGCAATGATTCATGAAGTTTTATTCGATACGAAAAGCTACTTGCACCGGCGACGGTTTTTTACACAACTGGCACGAAAGAGAAACAATTCTCATATTAAATAATTTATGTTTGTAAACATATGTATGTTCATCTTACGCGACGTGCCGTTCTTTAACGCGCATCTATGACATAAATAAACAGAAAATTACGACATTCTGCTCCTTTCCTTACTAATCTAGCACTAGAGATTAAACAGCATTTTTTTATTTTGCTTTCTCTTTTTTCCCGTTATTTGCTGTAATATGATATTCATTGCGTGTTTGTGTCGAATCAGTTACTAATATCATTCTCTATGTATGTATCGCAGATGACGGTTACGTAATTAAAATAATTATTTGTTCCTCGTAGGCTGTAATTTTTTATAGGTGCAGAATGGGTTGCATACACCACCGATTTTTAAATGTTAATAGTTTTTAATACAAAATGATAAAATGGCCTTAACAATGAATTTTCTAAATTTCTTTATTGCAACAAAATTACTTTTTATTTTCCCATTTTTACCGATATACTTTATATTACGTGAAACGTGGTAATAGCTATTTTTTTTTTTTCGTTTTTATATGAATACTAAAAAAACCTTGAAATTGAAATATTTCGAAAACAATGGGAAACTACAAAAAAATCATATATTATGTAATCAGGTTTAACTATATGTATGAATTATTACAACAAAAACGTAACATTAAAAGTTTGTTATTTAAATGTGTACTTTATCAATTTTTCTCCTTTTACCTAATACTGTCCACTTCAAAGATACGTAACTGCGGAACATTTTTATGTAAATTTCCCAATTATAAAATGCCCGACTTTGCCTCTATTTTGATATCATTGTATTTTTGTGTTTAAAATGTCAAGTTTCGTTTCATGTCTTACGGACTTTTTGTGCAAGGAATTCAGAAAAAAATGTTAAGTAACAGAAAAAACTAAGTGTTTTAAAACGTCATTTATTAAAAACGTCAATGTTATACAGCATCGGCGGGACGTTGTGTATTAGCAACTGGACGATGATTCTTGGCCAAATAGTCCGCAAACTCTTGGTAAGGTGTCTTTGTCAAAGGCATGTCTTTCCATAAGTCAGGTGTTAAGTATGCGTATGTCTTCGCAATAGCCGCGTAAGTGGCCTTTGCAAAATTACCTAAAGTACCAGTTGAACCCCTGGCAGATGTATAACAATCCTCGATACCGGCCATTTGAAGTAATTTCTTTGGAACAGGGGCCGATACTATACCAGTACCACGAGGTGCAGGTATTAGACGTACAGCAACAGAACCGCATTTACCAGTTACCTGAATACCAAAATTAATTAGTTTCAGAACAAGCAAAATGAGATTCTGTATATAGATTTTTTTAATCAATTTAAAAAATTGTTCACAACTTTGTAAACTGACTGACTTTTGATACAATCAGTCAATCTGCTCGTTGTGACTTAATTTAGCAAGGATGAGATTAATCAAAGAAACCACTAAGACAGTTCTTCAACCCTGAACCTTGCAAACATATTAGAGACATTAACAAGTTAAATATGCTTTGCTCACCTTGCATGGTACTGTATGGGGTTTACCAATCTTATTTCCCCAGTAACCTCTACGGACAGGAACAACAGATAGTTTGGCCAAAATTATAGCACCTCGGATAGCAGTAGCTACTTCCTTACTGCACTTGACCCCCAAACCAATGTGTCCCTTGCTATCTCCAATTGCTACAAATGCCTTGAAACGAGTACGCTGTCCTGCACGTGTTTGCTTCTGGACAGGCATGATTTTTAAAACCTAACACAATTTATTCCAATTAAATTTCAGTTAACTAAATTAACTTTATTAAGACTATGGCGTAAAAAAAAATCAGATTTCTTAGGCCATCATTAGAAACAAGTTCCTCTGGTGAAAACCGCGAAAGAATAACCAACATTCATCATAAAAATAAAATACATGTGGGTTATGCAAAACAGTACCTTGCATAAGTTCACTCACCTCGTCTTTTAAGTCAGAACCAATAAAGTGATCAATTATTTCGCATTCTTTGATAGGCAATGAAAACAAATAAATTTCCTCCAGAGATCGAATCTTGTCATCACGAACCAAACGACCAAGTTTAGTTACTGGAATCCATTCTTTTGAATCTTCTTTTCCACGTCCACGTCCACGACCGCGCCCACGTCCTCTTCCACGGGGGCCACCACGTCCTCTTGCACCACCGAAACCACCACGAAAACCGCCACGGGCTGGAGCTGAGTCCGCCATTCTAGTATAATAATAAAATATAAGTAAATTTATTAAAAACAGAACAATATAATCACTTTACAAGTAAAATATTTTGTGATTCTTGTGTGTGCATTAAAGTCTACATAACCTACAAACACGTGTTCAAAATATGTTCTCTTAATTTTGTAAAAATTAAATAATTCAATTAAGGTTTTAATATTTCATGTAAATTCAAATGATTTGTATAAAATATTTTTAGTTTTTGTAACTACATAATTAGAACAGAAAAAAAATACTCACATTAACTTTTCTTCACGACGAACGGAAGAAACAGAAACTAAGATGGCCTCTCGTACCACCTTTTATATTCTTAGTGTCACGTGACTCATAAACTTCATATCCCTAATCTGCAAATATAAACATAATATTCTCTACATTGTAATTACTAATCAAAAATATTTAACTAACTCAAATTATTATAAAAATTGAAATAACAGACTTTTTAACTTCTTTGTAACTAAAATGTGATTATAAAAAAATTTTCAATGTATTCCCCATTTTGAAAGTATGGATATCAATTCCTTGTATGTAATACTTCATTTTCCACAACAATATATACACAAATAATTATAACCTTACTTACTGCATTATTAAACATAAATAAACAAAATACTAATAAAAACTATTTTGAAGCTCTGAATTAACATTTGCTCTTCACGATGGCGACAGTAGAAGAAAAGTATACAATGGAACAAAAAATTGTCGCAGCATGTTGGGTTCACGAAAAGAAATACAACAACCAATCTTGGACGGACATTACTACAAACTTTAAAGTAAGATTTGGACTGCGTTCCCCTTCAGAAAAACTGCTTATAAAATGGGAAAAACAGCTTTTTAACAGTGGTAGTGTGGTAGAAAAAAGAAACAAACCACATGCACTGCAACGATTAGTACATGTACCTTATGTAAAAGCTTCCCTTAAAGAACATCCTTATTTGAATGCTATAGAAAGAGCAAGGCTTTTGGGAATTCATCGATCCCAGTTGTTAACAATTTTGAAAGAAGATCTTCATATGAAATTTAACGAAGATAGGGATAGTCCAAAAGGAGGAATGTGGGTTAGTATCTCTAAAGATGAGAAAGAAAGTGACACTGAAAGTGATAATGAACAAGAAGAATGTTAATTTTGTGTATTGAGTTACCTAAGGAGTTAAGAAGAGTTCTTTTTATTTTATGTGTAAAGTATCGTATCATGACTTATGCCTATACGGATTCACACACGATACTATACATATAAACATAGGAAAGCATTAGATATGTATAAACTTAATAAAAATAGACAGTGCTGTTACACAGACTGTTTTCTATCTATTTATGTACTTAATAAAATGAGCAATTGGGACTTGATAAGCGAATTACGCTGTAACTTGTGTTTCAAAAAGGTTCATTAAAGTGCTTGAAGTCCTTTTAATTTACTTATTAATGTAATCTGAGCCATGACCTAAGCTCTTCAAATAACGGCTTTATACTAAGAACATTC
This sequence comes from Agrilus mali, assembly GCA_029378335.1. Taxonomy (NCBI): domain Eukaryota; kingdom Metazoa; phylum Arthropoda; class Insecta; order Coleoptera; family Buprestidae; genus Agrilus; species Agrilus mali. The sequence continues at coordinate 28,840,270 of CM055657.1, read as the reverse complement.
CTTTATGTAATAATTCTGAAATTTTTTTGAAATATACTATATAATATGAAAATGAGCAATTAATTTTTTTTGGAATTAAAAATTACATTCAGTAACATTTTCTGTAAACACAAAAAAATTATGTTTTAGGTAATTAATTTTCTTGAAGTATATTGCTCAATTATATAAATAAAAATGTTGCATTTAATTAATTCTTATAGTTAATAGTATCGTAGCATAATTTCGTAAAAATAGTGCTACTTCTAAGGCACTTCTTTTTTACGTAATTCGATCTTTTTAAGAACCCCGTTACTATATACAAAATATATACTTATACTTATGTACACAAATATATTTACGCTACTATTAAGAATTATCTTCGTCAGTTCGATTCATTTTCCCGAACGCGTAGCAAGATTAAATTAAAAAAAATTCAACATTTCATACTTATTAGCAATTTACAATTAAAATATTTATAAACAAATGGAAAACTGTAAAGACTTAAAATCAAAATTAAAAAATTGGTGGAATAATGTTAAACTTAAAGAAAGTTTGCAACATTTCGGATTGTTAATAACTTTGTGTGCGTACGCTGCTATTGGAGGGTTTGTAAGTAACTTCTTATATTAATATGATCTTTGATAAAACTTTTTGTTATTTACCATCTAGAGTAATATTTTTTTTATCGATTTATACGCAATAATTTATTATATTATTATAAAACATTTGGGTTCTCTACAAATAATTATTGTAAGATGCAATATTTTTGTATATATGTATTACATAAATTATAAATATTACTATTGAAAGAAGTTTTTATTGAAAACCTTTTTGGTTTGTGGTGTCGATATGTAGCTATTTTTAAAAAGTGAAGTCGTAAAATACAAATTTTTTATAGCAGATTAAGAGCTTGCTTTTATAACCCCAGTTTAAAATTTATCACTTAAGTGTGTATACAAATAGATTTGTTTGCACTTAATTCGCACAGAAAAATATAACAACAATTTATACTAAAAAGCACTTTAAATAACTGCTATACTTCTTGTAATACAATTCATTACAATATATTACGATCTATTATTATTGTGAAGAATTTGTTAAATACATTTGAGTCTTTTGATACATTTTGTTTAATTTATGTTTTATATACAAATTTATATTTAGATAGTTTTGTTTGCTGAAATTGGACATACATAAAGCGCTTTCTTTCAGTTAAATAAACAATTATTTTTGCACTCACTTAATCTTAAATAATTCACACAACTACATTTAAAAACCAAGGCTGAATTTATTTTTGTAAAAGTTATATATAATCTGTATCAAATGCATTTAAAAATTAAAATATATGAGGGATACTTATTAAATAGCATTAGGAATAGGAATTATAACTAAGAAAATCCGAGTATATTTTTTGTAATAAATAATTTAACGAAAAATCAATGGAAATCGCTAAAAAGATCCACATAACTGAATTGAAAAAGTGTAAGAAATGTATTTTTTAATAGATATTTCGCTATTTTGAACACCCTGCCGAAGTTGATCGTTTGAAACGCTTAATGTGTATTGTTAATATGAGAAAGGAGCAATTAATGGAGGTCATAGTAAACAATTCCCAAAAGGAAAACTTGGAAGATGTTTTCCTTTCAGAGTTAGAAAGGTATGAGATCGTTTTACACGATGCTTTTAGTCAAGGGTTGTTTCACAATGGAAAGATCTACAACGTCATTCTAGAAGACGACGTTTTTAACAAATGGACAATCTTGAAGGCTGTTTTCTTTTCATCCACAGTTTTAACAACCATTGGTTAGTAAATAAACGTTCAAGTAATAATTTTGAAAAGGCACACTTGAATTTAAATGCACAATTTCAGGATACGGAAATATTGTGCCCGTGACTACAGGAGGCCGAGTATTTTGTATTCTGTTCGCCTTTATAGGGATTCCATTAACTTTAACTGTGATTGCTGATTGGGGAAAACTTTTTGCTTCGATTGTTTCCACTTTAATGCATTACGTGCCACCCCTCCCACATTCAATCAAGTACCTAAACCAGTTCAATTAGCAATAATTCCTTAAATAAAACTGTTTGCCTTTTTTTTAGAAGTATTTCACAAATCAACAGAACGTCGTTTTACGCACTCGCAGCAGTGTGCTTTCTATTTATTTATTTGGCTGCAGGGGCTGCTCTTTTTGTAATTTGGGAAGACGAATGGACTTTCTTTGATGGATTTTATTTCTGCTTCATAACTATGACCACAATAGGCTTCGGTGATCTTGTACCAAGTTTGTAGCTAAATTTATTAAAAACAATATAAAACCTAATTTTCTTTATTCTAGAAAAGCCAAAATATATGCTACTCTGTACTTTGTATATATTGGTAGGCTTAGCCTTAACTTCTACCATAATAGAATTAGTAAGAAGGCAATACCTTAAATCATGGAAGCAGTTACAAGCGCTTTCTGGTCCTTTTGCAGAAACTCTCAAAAAGATGGCAGAAAACGCTCCTGGTTTAGATGTCACAACCTTTCAGAATGACCTAAAAAAATATTTAACTGTGGTAAGATTTGAATCAAATGCAATAAAAAAAAATTCGCGTACCATTTGACTAAAATATTTCATGGCAACATATTTATTTTTGCAGGTTTCTACGGCCAAAAAATATGGAAGTAGTTTTAATAAGTCAGGAAAAAAGAAAAGACAAAAGGAATTGGAGGAAGTGATGCAGGCTGTAATACGGGACCTTACTGCGAATAGTGTCTCTAAGCAAAGGCAATCCGCAGTAGTACAAATTGTTATTTATGAAAGTTCAGTTTGAATGTTAATCCTTAAAAATATATTATATATAATGTAGATATAATTATAAAAATAAGGTAACAAAAACAATGATTTACATTTGAAACTGTAGGTAGTATAAAACCAATCTATTTTTAAAGTATTTATAAATAGATTTAGTTATTTCAAAAGAGCACTTTAAAAAAAATATGTGTGTATGATAATTTGTTTATTTAGCTTTTGGAATCCCATTAAAAAAATACATCACAAATTTTTTTATTAAAAAACTGGTGGGAAGCCAATGTCTCAGTAGTACTAAGGTACATAAGTATGAAAATAAACCTAAAGAATAAATAATTACTGTACAATAAATTGTGACGACTATAAAACTGATGGCTTAGATTTTGAAAATCTATTAGTTACTGGTAAATTTCAAAAATGGCAAGGAATATTAATTTCCCAAAAACGTTCACAATAATTAAATTACGTAGTGACTATCTGTCTGTCTGACTGACTTGAAAATTACCACTCACTGTTGCAAACGGCCTTACGTGCAACCAATCTCAATTTTTATATTAACAATAACAAACGGTTGCTGACTTTTTTAAATCAACTTACTTAAGCGTTTATTTTTTAAAAGATAAGTAATTAAATAAATTATTTGTAAAACACATTAAAATGCAAAGTAAATGTTCCTCGTTTCACTTATAGTATAACGTTAGCGTCTCAACGCTTAAAAAAATAAACATAACACTTTTAAAACGAAAAATAAAACAAAATTATTTTTTACACCCGTTTATGAAAAATTAAAAACGCTTTTACTGTTTTCTGGTTTGTTTTTGTCTTCAGCTTGGGGCTGTTTATTAAAAATTCCTTATAAACGAGATTACTTATAAAAATATCAAATATTCTTAGCATGCATTAATAACAACGAAGTATAAAACTTGTATAAAAAATGACCACGTTTATCTTAAGGCACATTTTTTATGGCCCAAAACGTCTGAAATATTTCTAACACAGTCCAAATGTTTGTCCCTTTTTTCACTATTTATAGGCGTTAAAAAGATATGGGTTCCCTGGGAGACAATGAAGACACGTGCATATATTTACTACTTTTGTACTTTTCCTGAATGCCCTGCTGAAGCAAACTCGGAGCCTTTACGAACATTTCCTGTAAGAAATTGATCGTATTTTTAAGGTCAGTCAATTCAAAACCCGTATTTGTGCTTAGTTCTTTTGTCCACGGCTCCAACTCCAAATTATGACGTGCTAGGGCAATGGACGAGGCTGCTATTACCGATGGTAAGTTTTCTAGGTATGGATCAGCTTCTAGCATTGATAATTCACTCAAATACTAAAAAACAGATTGTATTAGCATCTGTTTTGTACGTTGTATAAATCTATGTACTGTGATATAATTGGGCAGAATACAATGTCTTTACATAAATGGCTTCAATCCTAAACAAAATTTTGCCCAGCACTAACAGAATAATTAAATAAAATATAAACTCACCATAGCAAGGCTCATGACCTTTTTGGGCAACTGATTGGAAATGCAAATTGCAGTAATGAAAGTAAGAGGAGTAGGCACAGACAAATCGAAAGAAAGCACTTTAAGTATGAGATGTTCCATGCGTATGACCTGCTTCTTATTGTAGGTGTCGTCAGTTATGTACACAAATTCTCCTACATCTGGAGGAATGATCTCCTCGTATTTTCTGTAACATTCAAAATACAATGCATTTTTATTTTATTTAAAAAACAATAAAAGCTTACGCGGCAATAAACATGGCAGCAGTTCCCACTAGTTGTAACTTGGTTCTAACAACTGACATGTAACTTAGAAAACGGTCAATGAAATTTACGGCAAGATACAATGTTTCTGTTTGCAGACGATACTCTTCGGCTACTTCGACAAGCCAATCGACCAAAATTGCCCGCATATTATAAGTAATATCGGGTTGCTTTCGCATATATCCTGGTTTAGGTCTATTACGCAACTAATAAAATAAAACGTTAATTAATAATAACATTAACATGAATCACGAATACAGTTATACAACAAAATAATTAATGATTTTTAAGCGAAGTATACCTCATGCTCTCGAAGGTATAAGTAAATATCTGTACGGTATTCAGGCATCTCAAAAAAGAGGTCCCTCGAAGTTTTGACTATAATTTCCCTGTTCAACTTGTCTTCATTTTGAAGATCTTCTGTTAACGACTTTTCTATGCTCATGGGAGAACCTACATCAACATTTTCAATTATCGGCGACTTCAAATTTTTGTCAGTTGCAACTTTTAATGCTTGCAGAGCTTTAAGTTTTTCTTCTTCCTCTTGTTTCTTGCTTTGTGCATCAGCTTCTTTTTGTTTTCTAATAGCTTCAATCTGCAACTGTCTCTTCTGTTCTAGTTCTTGTTTTCTTTTGGCTTCCATTTCCAGCCATTCTCTCTTTGTAATAAACTTATCTTCAGCTGTTCCCTTGTAAATTTCAGCGTAAGGGTCCCGGTTTTTACGTCTACGTTGACATTCTTCCAACTTCTTTTCCAAATCATTTTCCTTACTGTCTTCTCCAACTTTAAAAGCTTCAAACTGAGCTACAGGAACTACAGGTGGAGGGAGTTTTTGAATGTTTTGCTTGTTGAGATTCTCATTTGCTTTGATGTTTGAAATTCCCAAAGGCTAAGAATAATTTAATACCATTATATTCAGTTGGGTTTTCTGTTAGAATATTTACAATTACAATTAAAAATATGACCGAAATAATAGAAATTGCTTCTTTAATATTACTTTATAAGTTATATTTAATGGATTTCAAGAGACTTACTTCTTGAATTTTAAAAGACATTTAATGGGCTTCCTATATATAACGAATTTTATAAATAAAATTTTAATAAATCCATGATAAAAACTAAAGATATAGAAGAACAAAGTGAAACACAATTCAATGAACAGATACTGATAGTAAGATCACAAAAACTACCCAAGGTAAATTTGATAAGCTGCTATCAAATTAGAAATCAACACAAACATATCAAAGACGTCTATTATTTTTTGAAAAATAAATTTAAAAATTGACTATGTAATATAGGAACATAATTTACTAAATATTAGGTCGATTTAATGTATGTAAGTAAGAAATAGCGAACGTGTTGCAATTCCAACATAAGTAGTAAAAGACCGCTAAAACATGGTCCATCCAACCCAGATTAATCTTAGCATTAATGAAGAAAAATATAATTATAATGATTATACCTGTTTACTCTTCAATGGCCTATCGATGTGATTATCTAATTGTCCTAAAATTGTACGTTTTTGTTGTGCAGGAGCCATCACATTGATTTGTTTTTGACGAATTTCCGGCACGCGGTTTTCTTGGTCTTCATGGATACGAAAGGATGCCATTATTGTACAATAAAATTTTAATAATTACGAGGGAAAATAGGTGCAGAGAGGATAATCTGATGTACAGAGGAATGACTGGAAAGGAATGTTGTAATTTGAAAAATGTTTAGGTTTGTGTTCAAAAGAATTTAACCGACTAAACGCCTCTTCGACATTGGTTACAAATTACACGCATCAAAGAACAGCTGAAGCGGTTGTATTTGATTCTCGTTTAATTCTTCCAGATGTCAAATGAACCAATCAGCAGCAACTTTGCAGTCACGTGAACATACAGATATAAACGGCACTAAATATTTTCAATTTTCAAAAAAACTGTTTCTTTTTATGTCTTGATAAAATTAGTTAAGCCCCGATTCAAATTAAAATATGTTTCGATATAAATAAAAACCAAGCAAGTTCTATAACTCAAATGGCATAAAATAAGCACTTATAACGTTTCGTAAATAAACCTGATTTGACAGTAAACACTAATAACTGCTAATAACTTTTTGTGTATTACCCCTTCTCCTTAATTTTATAGTTGTCTATGATAGTTGACAATAAATGAACGTTGAAAGGACGTTAATTAACTGCCAAATTTAAAAATTAATCTTCTTTATTTTAATTATTTTATTTAGTTTTTTTATACAATATTATTCTACTTAATCTCCTTGCTTGTCCTTTTTGAAAAATAATAAATTATTATTTACACTACTGTTAAATTTCCTATATTTGACAGTTTATTAATTTGAAACTATTTGAATATCTATGATTTGCAGCACAAGGCTTAACCTAACAAAAAAAAACAAGATAACCTCACATTTTCTACAATGGCAAAACAATATAAGTAATTAATTTTAATACAATTTTGCAAATAAAATCATTTATTTAAAATATATTTTAGAACCCTTCATCCACAAAAGTATTATAGAGACTATTTGGCTCATAATATTAGGCCTGATGGTCGAGACTTAGATTCTTTTCGACCAGCTGTACTCAACTGCAGTTCAATTTCAACAGCAAATGGATCAGCTATAGCTAAAATAGGTAAAACTACAGTTGTTTGCGGTATTAAAGCGGTAAATGAATTATTATTTTATTGTATATTTATCCTTCCTAAATGTTGTATATGTAGGAACTGTGTCAACCAAAAGCAGACAAACCAGAAGAAGGATTTATTATTCCTAGTGTAGAATTGCCACCCTTATGCTCCTCAAAATTTAAACCAGGTCCTCCAAGTGTTGAAGCTCAAATAGCAACACGCCTAATGGCTGATATTATTGAAAATTCTGAATGTATTAATATGAAAAAATTGTGTATTACAAAGGAGAAACTAGTATGGTGTTTGTATGCAGATATTATTTGTTTGGATTATGATGGGTCACTAATTGATGCATGTGTTTTAGCTTTAATGGCTGCACTTAGAACAGGTTTGACTTACAATTAACTTTATTTAACAATCCTATGAAAGTCCCATTTAAAACGTTAATAAAATTCTTTTTAGCATGGTTACCCAAAATACATTATGACATTGCAATTGATAAGGTAGAGGCATTTGAAGATGAAAAACAAAGTATTGAAGTCCAAAATGTACCTTTAGCTGCAACATTTATACTTTTTGAGGGGTAAGATTAGATTTTTAACTGATAGATAACTATTAAATATTATATGTATTTTTTTTACTTAGATCTATTATGAGTGACCCCACACAGGAGGAAGAAGATTTATCTGCTACAACATTAACAGTTGTAATAAAAGATAATGAATTATGTTTAGTTCATAAACCAGGTGGCACAGCCTTCAGTGAAAATCAAATATTTATTTGTATACAGCAAGCTAAAGAGAGATCCCGGAATTTATTGAAACTTTTGGATACTACCCATTGAATTGCATACTTATGTAAGTGAAGAAATACATATTTTTTTTAAATTTTCATATTTAATTGTTTAGTATGAACACCATATAGTCCTTTTTTAAGTGTAAACTTTAAAACTTATTTACCTTCTTCAGAGACTTTCAAAAACTCTTTTAAAAATTTGTTTCACTATGTTCGATTTATGCACAAGGATTTATAATACTTCTAGTGAAACGTTAAAATAGGTAAAGAATAAAATTTCTGAATAATATTAAAACATGTAGGTATGTTATATTTATGTACAGTAATGTAATAACAAGTATGCATATAATTTACATTCTTACAAGACGACGCAACACCATTTATACAAAATTAAATTATAATAAAACCTTATCCATCTATACAAACATTGTACAGATAAATTTGTACATAAAGTATACATTACAAAAATATATGTTTATTGAGAAAACACGACGAACGTATTTAAAATAATACAGTAAGATACAAACATAAATTTTTGTAGTCTTTTACGTTTATTGTAGCTAATATAATATCTACTATAATACATATTTTTGTTTGTGTTTATATATACATTACAGCAATACAAGAGCTTTTTTAACTTGAATGTAAATAACAAAAAATGTGCGCATCGAAGCTGCCTGCATTATTTAATACAGAGGGAAATTCACGTAATTCCTGCTCTAAAAAGCAATAAAAATAGTCAATGTGTAAACCCTGAGGCGAAATAGGATGAAATCTGCAAGTTTAAGTAAATAAGTAACATCTTAAGTGTTAACTGTGGAGCTTCTATACGCACATTGTTAGACAAATATGTATTACCATTAATTTATCCACTCGTTAACTATTACTTCAACCCATTATTTTCAAATAGGGAAATAAAATTATACTATCAAAACGTAGATATTACAAATCACTCGGTGGATAAATAAACTAGAACTTGTCACTTCGACTCGATTATTAACTACAGTTTATGTTTAATTATAACAGCTATTTTTATTACTTATACACGTTCTAGAGCACAAAAGTGTTTTTAATAAATTTAAAAAATTATTTCAAGCATTTCGGAACATTTTTAATGTACAAACATCTGCTGTTACATTTGCAATTCCTTAAAAATAATTTTGAATATTTGTAATTAAAAAGAAACACGATAATGTTTCTCAAATTTATCGTCGTGCAAAAATCATAAATATAAAAATGCCATAACCATTATTTACGTATGTTATTAGTTATTCTTAAAACCTGAAATGTTTTTAATTCCAAAAGATAATTGCGTTCAGTTTGAGTGAAATTACCTATTTTTGTGTCTAAAATTTCGACAAGATTAACGTTTTGTTCGAAAAATGTGGCAGTGCTATTAATAGGTAAATTAAATTAAATAGATACATATCTTGAGCATCAACAAATATTCCATAACTTTTTTAAGTACATAACAGTTCTTTAAACTAGAGCGATTCGTGTTTGGAGTATTTCTGAACTTTAAAATTACCAACCGTTGGTAACTGCAGGAAAAATAATCAATTCAGAAGCTTTACGAGTCGTCTTTTGCTGAGCTTGATATTTATAGCTATTGAATGCTATTACGAGATTAAAAAATACTCAAAATAAGGACCACCTTTGCTAATGTAATAATAGCACTTTCAATTCAAAATGAAGACAAATACCTATAGTACAAACGTTTGTAATCATTTTCCTTTAAATTTTATTGCATTATTTTCTCATTCATTTTCTTCTTTTCTGAAAAAGAATAATTTTAATTGTAAGATATAAATGAATAAGGGATTATAAAAAATTTAACTTTTTATAAATAGGGGTTTTTTCTAACTTGCACAAATCCCATCATTAAAAATGCCAATCATTAAATTTCCTTTTAGTTGTTCTCGAAATAATTACAATCACGATACATGCTTAATAAAAACTACAGAAAAATAAAATCAGTGGTATCACAAGATGGTTTAAAATTATCGACAAGTGTCCATATTAACATACAATTAATTATTCATAATAATTCTTCTAATTATTGTTTTTTTTTACAATCATTATATACATAATTTTTTTCTTTTAATTAATACGTTGCATACAAGTATACTCTACATTCATTGTAAAATATACATATAATGCACTTTGTGATGTTCTTTTAAATAAATACTAACTATAAATAAATAAAATGTTATTTAAATTTTATTTACACACGCAATTATTTTTACTAAATATGAATACCAATATGATCATGAAATAAGAATACTGCATGTCTCAAGCACAAATGTGCAATTTGTAATATTAAAAAAATGCAAATGGTAAAATTAAATAACATATAGAAAATTAATAACATTAGAAGGAAAACAATGTTTGGCACCATACGCGTTCTGATCCATTTTTTAAATTACTTAAAACACGACCAATTAAATTTATTTTCTAACCAACTGCCGTAAGAACGCTGTTCCCAAAGAACTTCTAATTTCAAATTATAAATTAAATCTACTAGATTAACAAAAAATTGAGAATTTTCAATATTGGAGATACAACAGATCAAAATTAAAATTTAAATTAATTGATTTGGTAAGAATCTGTGAAAAGTGAAAAGGGTTCGATATTCGGTTTCATGTCCTTTTGTGAGACTATCGTTGAAGTCGTTTATTCTAGTTTTGCTTCGCTACATTCCCTGAATATGATGACTACAACAGTTGGTGAAAAATAAGACTCTTTTGAAAAACGAAAACTAATCCTGGAGCATCAGGCTTACAATATTGAACGATATTTTCACCAAACCAACGAAACAGGGAATAGTAGATGTTAAAAATAAGCAAATTAATTCTTAATTAAATTGCTCACAGTATAATATTAAAAAAAAAAAGAAGACAAAAAATGTTAACTATTTTAAAGTACATACTTTTAACATCTCTATCGGTAATTTTTGATGCTGCACCCCTCTATGAATAATTCTCTAATAAGTCTTGAATATCCTACATAAAGAAAATTATTTAAATTTGTGTTTGTTTTTCTATGCTATCTACAGGTACAATATAAGATTAATAAAATCGAAACGAGTATTAGATTAGCTTTTTCATGTAAAAGCCACAAGTGTGCCAGACATTACAGTATATCGGTTGAGATCAAGCTACTGCGATGAAAATAGTACATAATAATAAAAAAATACAATTAGTCCTAAATTTACACCATTTAGCGGCAGTTAATTTAACAAGGAAAATCGTCACGATATAGTATTATTGTTGTGTATCGGACGACGTATTAGAACGTCTTCGCACTTTTCCGGCACCGTTGGTTGGCGAACTTCTCTGTTGTTGATTGTAAATTTGTTGAAATTGTTGAATCTGAGCTTGTTTTTGCAGAGCCAATTGCAATTGCTGACTTGATAGTGAGTTTGGCGAGGGCGTCATTGTCACTTGAGCTACAGTTTAAAAGCAATTTTCAAAAGTTACTTTCATTTCAAAAACCAAAACAAGAATCTACTTTTTTTTTTCAATAGCAAGCATTTAATTCATTAACTTTTATAGAGAAGATTAATTATTATTTCAATTAGTGAATTAGTGAAAAGACTTTCGTTAATCATCAACTTGTTCAAAACCAAAGCCAAGAGTGTTCAACTGACTTGTGTTCGGCGTTGTCATCTTGATCGTGAAGGGTGTCCGCTGTATGTTCCTCGTTGCTGTATTCTGTTGAATGCCGGACGTTTGCTGTAATTTCGGCCTCTGAACTGAGGTGAGAATTTGAAATTGAGGGGTGCCTTGAGCAAGCGTTACTCCGGTTTGCGTAGCATTCCTGATATTCGTTTGGTTAATCGGTTTGATACTTGATGTTACCAACTGAGCTGTTAGAAATGTTTCATATACGAATAAAACGTATTTCAATAAACACAGGCGTTATTTACTGCCATGTTCCTTTTATATTCTTCAAATACCAAAAATAATGTTTAACATGCAATTTAATTACTAATTACATATGTAATTGTGTTTTCTTATGAGTAAATTTATCATAAAATTTCTATCTGAAAAGTAACGATACAGAATACATAAAATTTCTCTATTATCTATTTTATTGATTTGAGAAATTTAAATCCGATTTCAAGATAAAGATATTTCGATTCTGATTTTTTTATCGATAAATCTTCCTGTACTATCACGTCGTTTCGGAAAGTCAATTGAGTCGGGGACACCTTGTATTTTTTAAATTAAAAATTAAATACTTTTATTCTTAAATCGAGTCAACTGTTCTATACTTACTTGTACTAAGTACAAATGTTACAATCAAATACTTTTTCACCATATCACCCTTTTTTCCCTACATTTAATAGGAACATGGAAGTAAAAGTTTATGAATACATTCTCAACACAATTTAACTAACCCCGAAGAGAAAACAAAAACGTAAAATTACATCATTACAATTAAATAATAATTAATCGACGAAGCTGTTAATTCTTGTAACTCCGTATTAAAATAAAAACACTCAGGTGGAAATATAATGATTAAATTATATTTCCACCTGAGGAAGCCACTGTGTGGTGAAATAATATTATTGTGGTCTACAATAAAAGTTTTGTATCTTTTGTGTTGTGTTTTTAAATTAAATAATAAATTCTAGATCACAACCTTTACATGTAATAGTAATTCCCTCTGACTGTGACGTCTGTTCTTCATAGATACGGGTGAATTATGGGCGATTTTTTTGTATTAACAAGTGCTGTTAATTATTATCATTAGAAAATTAAAATCAAAAAGTAACCTATTGCAAAGGATGCATTTTATTAATTGTAATACCACTTTTTTTAATAATTTTTAATTAAGTCTGGCCTACGTACCGTAGTTTTTTCCCACAAAAATGTTATTAAATTCATTATTCGTATTAGAAGGCGACAGACACATTAATATAATATGAACGTTAGACTTACCAGTTCCTGCATTGGTCAAGACCACGGTGGGTGTACCCAAGCTGGTGCCAGCTGTGACCTGTTGGGGTGCTATTGACGACGTTCCAGCATAGCCACCGGTCGTTGCTACCGGCAAAGAAACGATAATACTGGCAGGGTGGCCCTGAATGCCTGCGGCCGAAGACACGTTCAGAGACAGCGATATCGGCTGCGAGAAACCAGACAGTTGCACTTGTACATTCTGCAATCCGGACAGATTTTGCAACGACGCCAAGTTGAGACTTTGCACGTTGATTGTGTTAAGATTCTGCGTCTGAGCCGAGGATGCTGCCGCGGCAACGGGCGACGGAGGCGGGGGACTGGAGAGAGGCGATATCACAGGATTGGACTTAGGCGATGACTTTATAAAGCTCGATTTGGTTTTGTCAGACATCTTGTCCATATCAATGTATATTTCTCCTGCATAATCCTTGAAAATTTTCGACCTTGTGATCTTTTCATCGTTAGAAAGAGTTACAGCCGATACTTTTGATAAATCACTATACGCTGTCGCTTTGGGACTGAGTATGTTCGACGTGGAAGGTGATGGGTTCAGGTTCATGTTTACTTTCGACGCACTTGCTAATTTCTCGAGTAGAAGCGAATTTGAATTAGGATTGACGATATCAGGTCGATCTGCCGCAGGAGTACCAACTAATAAAGCAGACAAAGCCGACTTATCACTTGAATTGCCTGAAGAAGACGATGAAGAAGATGAGGGCGATCTCTGACTAATCACTTGCTTAATTGGCACCGTCTGGCCGAAGCTTATCGCGCTTGAAGATGGGACCGAAGTGTTCAAATCTGAAAGACTCATTCTACTGTTGTTTACTGCGATCAGGTTCGTATGATTCAAGACACGTGCATTTGGCAAACTTGAAAGTGTCATTTTTCGTCCGATAATTTTCTGATTGATAGTCTGCACTTGTTGAGGTAATATAGGTCCACTGTTTATCGCGTTTACTACCGCTGCACTTGCATCACTATTCACATTACTAGCAGGCGAACTGTTCAATAAGTTTATAATTGCTGCATTACTGCTACTGCTACCGCTCATGGCTAGTTTTTGCTGTTTAGCATTTGCTAATAAGAAAAGATATCAAACAATCAATTAGCAAAATTATTGAACACCACAGTTATAGGATAATTACCTGAAGCTTCTTGATACTGCTGTGCAGAATTCATAAGTTTTGTAGCTAAAGCATTAATTTCAGCTTCTTGGCTGGTCAGCTGTTGTTTGCTTTGGCTAGGCTGCATTTGAGAATGCTATAAAAAAAACAAAAAGTAGTAACACTTAACTATTGAAATGTGTTTAGTTTTGAAAATTACGTCTTTTTAAATAAGTGAACCCATAATTAATAATTTAAAAGGTACTTACAAGCAGTGAAACACCAGAAGCATTGTGAACAGATGGGGTTTGCTGGAACAAGGTAATCCCTGATGAAACTGTACCATTAACTAAAGGCATTGGGCAGGTGTTATTCTGCAAATTTTGATTTATTTGAGCCAAATGCTGTTGTGCCAGATTAACCTGAGCTGCCTGCTGAGCTGCTTGCAACTAAAAAAAAATATTAATAAAATGTTTCTTTATACACGGTTACAATAGATATATTTTTTCTGTTAGAATTATTTTATAATTTACCTTATTAAAAAAAAAAAAAATTAGTAAAGGGTTATTTACCTGAGCTGCTTGTGCTTGCACGAGAGCAACTCTTTCTTTAAGTCCGGGGCTGAGTCCATACTTGATCCTGACAGATTTTCGACCTCCTTCAGTGAATATTTCGGTAAACTGTTGTATATAACGGTTAGCATGTGCCCTGGAGCCCAAAGAAAAACGACAAGCCACGCCGTTTCTTTCGTCCTTTTTATGATCTCTATCCAAGTATAATTCACCCAAGTATTCCGAATTAGAAGGCCGTTGAAGTATCGATAATTTAATGTGATAAACTCGCGATTTGCCTTTTTCTTTTGAGGGCATGTCAGTCTCCAGGACGTATTCCTCGATCAGTTGAGGAGAGCAGTCGCTGGTCTCCTTTGGTCGCTGGTACGCTTTGAATTCGTTAATGTGAACGCCTTGGGATGGCGGTGCAATGTTCGGTGCGCTTAACGAGGGCACCGGTATCGGCTTGAACGTGTCTTCGGGTATCTTCTTTGCCAGATGTTTCGATGTAACAAGGGCACTCATTGATTTAGCGCGAAGTCGGGTGATATAATTGAAAAGTTCAAGACCAGGACGATGGGTGAACCGATCAAGTTTCCTTTTTCTATTAACGGTGTCTTGGGAGAATTTACGAGCAGTCCGACGAAGTCTGTGCGTATTCAACAATTGACGGCAGTGGTTTACTTTGGTCTGGATCGAAGCTACTGCAGGATTTGATTCTACACACAGTGACGGATTCGTTGCTAATAGGATTTGACTCTCCAAATGCAATTTTTCTTCACTTCCCCAGTCCACATGTTGTTCCATTATTAGATTAATATCAGCTAATATACTCTGCAATTTTTTTTTCAATTTAATAAGCATATATATAGATTTTCTTTGCGTTGTTTTCAACTGAATCAAATCAGAAACTAAATCTTTATTAAATTTCTCAGATATTACTTACCTGCAAAGTAGGCTTAAGAAGTACATGATGAATATCACATTTTTTAAAATGAGGATAAGCTCGCCTATAGTCCCTTACTTCTGCAATAATGCACCCACTATAAAACAAGAAATTAAAGTCTGGTTCTAAAACGTCTATAAAGAAAGCAGGCAGCTCCTCGTTGTCAATGTAACGCAATAGTTCATTTTCTTCATAGGGCCACTTCAAAGTTTCCAACATTGTTGGTTCTTCAAAATCACAACCCATTCCTGAATGAGGGCTACTCGGAAAGGCCAAAGAATAACCCTTATTACCAGGGTACAAATTCACTACTAGTGTGTTCAGTCTTTCTTGTTCTACAAGCTTCTCCAATAGGTAAGAATTGTATTTTAATCCCTAAATATAAAGTAAAATTTATTACAGCAAATATTATATTTCCATCAAAGTAGAGCCAATTCCTCATCAAAAGAGTTTAAAATCAAAAGCCCTTGTTTATAATGAAATATGTAAAAAAAATGTTTAAACTCTGTTTTTAAAAAATATGACTAAATTTTTTGAGACCATTTTCAACAGTTTATTCTGTAGCACCTGTACTCAGATTGCTGTTTAAGAATTATTACATAAAAGAAATCAATTTTGATTAGCCAGATTAAAAGCAATTTGTTTACTATTGGTTCCCCCTTCTACTTTGTCCAGCTCTGACTAGTAAAAATAAATCGAATAGATTATTAAAATATAACATACCTCAGTTATTTGTTCAGGGTTTTTTGCACTTTCTACATTATAAAGCTCTTGCAATCTGGAATGAATGCAGAATTGTTTATTAAAGGCATTCTCTATTAAGTTATTTTCCTGATGCCTAGGCAAAAGCAAGGAGGTCTGATTCAGTTTTGCTTTTTTAATTGGTCGCTATAAGATAACATGTATATGTAAGTTTCACCTCTAACAAAACTACAAAATGCATACTTCTCCCTCCTCGCATGCAGCCTCCAGGCTTTGCATCGTTAATGTATGTCACAAACCACATTCAGTTCATCACATATTGTCTCACATTTGGAAATCTACATGGATAAGTCTTGGAAACCCTGAAGAAAGCACTTTATTAAATTCACAATAAAAATATTATTTACTTTTCTTCTTGAGTAAGGTAGTATTTATGTGACAAAAGTTGTTAGTAAAAACTGAAATTTTAGCCAATATTGACTAGAAAATAAACATTTAAATAAATTTGACAAGTAGGTTACTATTCTACATTTTTTTATGAAGGTCCCTTATTTGTCTCTCAAATGGCCAAATAAAACAAGACTTACCTTTTAAATATCATAATCGATTAGAATTTATTAATAAAAGTTCACATTTTTCTTATATTTTTCAAAATACTACAGTGCAAAATCATAACGATGTAAACCGCAAGGGAAACCTAACCCCACAGTCAGTTGCAAATTTTCTGTAACTCCCCAGTGTAATAAAAAATTTGAAACTTACGCAATGTGATTGAAGAAAAAACTAAAAATTGTAAATGTAAAGACTAGTTTAAGTCTGTATTTTTGACTTTTGGCAAAAAAATAGAAAAACCCAGTTTACAAACATACTGGGTGTCCATTACGGACATCTACCGGCGTAAATTTTCGAAACCAATCAGATTGAGAAAAGTATTTGGCGGAAAATTTTAAAAAAATTATCATTTACACCTAATATTTATGAACAAGAGAATATTATTATTAGCAATAAACTTATTTTTTATGAATACAACTAAGGTAATTTTTAAATACAATATTTATTTACGAAATAATAAATAACTATATAAAAAAAAGGGAATTACCTATATACAATTAATAATACATTTAAAATTATATTTAATTAAACTTTTATTATCATAAGTCTTCACGTAGATAAACTTTAAAACATTTTAAATAAAAACTTTTTGCTTTCCAATAAAAACTAGAACTGTGCGCGCAGCTTTACCTGTCAGTTGCGTGAAAATTTTACCTCATTTAAAAGGGTACATTTTGTAGGTACACAAAAAGGAATTGTTCTTTAACTCAAATATGCTATTACAAGATATTTTTTTGGCAAGTATTCTTGCAAATATTACAGATGATACGCAGATTGTAAAAAAATACGTGAACATTTACAGTAATATATTTAGAATTGGAGTACAAGCACTGAAGAACAAAACTTTTAATGTTGCAACCATTCATGTAAGTTAAACTGCATTATTTTGTGTAATCTCATTGTTTATAGCTTTTTACAATTTTATTTAAAATTAAATTCAAACTTTTTTTAGAAAATCCATGAAATATAATTAGCTGAATAATTTTTTTGTTTGAGTTTTTTCTATAAGGAAGATAATAAAAAGGGCTGTGATAAGGAAAATAAATACACATTTTTATTTATATTTTTTTATGTTTTAATTTATTTATATATTACCTTTTTAAATCAATAATAAATACCTACATTATATATTTTTTTTAAATAGAAAATGGTTATTATTTATTTAAAATCTTTTTTATTTATTATTATTATTTGGTTTATAACATTTATATTTAGTTTTTTTTATTTAACTTTTTATTGATGAACCCTTAGGTGATATAATCTTTTTTGTGTTTCAATAAGATAATCACGACCAATAAGTCCTAAAAAAGTTATATAATAAAAAAAAAGAATACGTTCGATTATTGGAGTCATTCTGGGGAACATTATTAGTCTCTAAACTAAACAGCCTTTTAACTAATTTCTAATATGTATATTACGTCAAAAGTTTACGTAAAAATCAATGCCATTATCACTAATGGCTTTTGCGATGGTTGAAGCGATGGCAATGTATAAAATGACGACCTTGTCACTAATGATGGGGTAAATCGGTAAATACATTGTTAGATGCGATAACATAAAAATGATAATATTCAGAATACATGCAACTTTTATTCTGTTTACATTGCATTTAACTAGGGTACGAAGAAGAGGATAATACGTAGATAAGAAAGACTTTTTATACACTTTCCTTATAAGCAATATTATTGTTTCCTTTATGATTATGACGATAAGAAAACTCTTTTGCATTTCTTGCTTGATAAAGTTGTATACTTTTATTATATCTATTTTATAAGTTATCGTTAGTGCAAGTTACCCTGATTTAAGATTTTCTCCAATCATAATTAATGAATAAATAAAAAAAGAGAAGAAGTAAATTATAAAGTAACAGAAGAAGATATTTTCAGGATTAAATGACCCCATTTTTTTGTTGTAATGTTATGTTTCTATCCCTAATATACAGCTGGAGTAGCTTTATATTCGAAAAATAAGGACTTCTGTATATAAAGCAAATTACATTCTTATTGATACTATTTATAGGTCTTACAATATTTGAGATTCTAGAAAAGCTGAATTACTTGATGATAAAATAAACCCATTTTTTGAAGAATTTAATAATATGTATCAAGAAGAATATTAATAAGTTTTTTAATTATCTTTTTAATTTTTTAAGTATCCTCCAATAAGTTTCATAAACGGAGATAAAGGATCAGGAATTGCGTTTGAAATATTCAATGCAATGCAAGAACAATTTCAATTTAAGTACGAAATGATTCAAAAAGTAGAAGACACCATGCTTTCCATGACCGAAGTTTTGGATAAATATGAAAATGTAAAGTAATTTTTAACTATTAAAGAAATATATAAACAACAATCTAGAAAAATGGGATTGTTGGTTTATTATGATGATTTTGTTATTAATAAAAAGAAGATTTTGTAGAAGTACTTCAAACTCTCATGAGCCATGAAATCCGCGGCGGTCAATTAATTAAGGCTCATGGGTTTTGATACTATAATACCTCTAACATTTTATTATATTTTTCTTATTGTATATTTAGGAAACAGACATAGCAGTTGCAGTTTTCCCAGTAAATGGAAAAATCAACAAAAACATGAAATATTCCGTCACCATCGGAAGTATTCGATGGCATGTCCTTATGAAAAGACCGAAACTTTCAGCTAACGGTTCTGGCCTTTTACAACCGTTTACTTGGGAAGTTTGGATTTTAGTTGTAATGACCCTTTTGGTGGTCGGTGCCATAATGTACAGCCTTGCTTTTGTACAATCAAAATTTGAGAAAAAGGTCGACAAAAGAATGTTTTCTTTGCCATCCTGTATGTGGTTTGCCTACGGAGCTATATTGAAACAAGGAAGCACTTTGAACCCCATAACAGGTAAATATTAATAATTTATTAATTAGCGAATAATAGCAAGTTCTTTTTATTATCGTTTTTTTTTTTGTAGACTCTTTGAGAATAATCTTTGCAACATGGTGGATTTTTATAACGATTCTTACTGCATTTTACACTGCAAATTTAACAGCATTTTTGACTTTGAACACTTTTACATTACCGATAAATAATATTAGAGATATTGGAAGGAAAGGGTATACATGGTGTACACAAGCAAATGCTGTCGACAGTATAACAAACGATGTAAGTTTTATTTAAAAACGGTAGGTACGTACTTAACGAAAAATAATTTTTGTAGCCAACCGAAGAATTGTCGAAGGCCTTAGTTGGCTCAACCAAAATAGTGTTAAACAATTCCCAATCAATGAATGTATTGAACGATTACATTCTTGAAAAAAATTATTTGTTTATTGGCGAAAAGCCCCTGATTGATATTTGGTTGTATAGAGCTTATGTGGAGAAAGCGGCTTCTAATTCCAATATGCAAGACTGTCCTTATGCTGTCACCGATTGGAGTTTGCTTGCCACATCAATTGCCTTCACTTATTCACAAAAATTTGCTTATTCCTTTTTGTTTGACAAAGCGTAAGTAATTATTAAAAAAATGCTGCATCACTTAGGAATCGAGCCTAAAGACAGATCCGAATGCCTACATTTATTTCTGTTATTTGTAGTTTACAACGACTGGTCGAAGCAGGCCTAATTAATTTCTGGTTCAGAAATATGTTACCGAGAGCCCAGATATGTCCCCTAAACCCCAAAGTGAACGAAAGGCGATTGCGCAACAGCGATCTAAAACTTACTTATTACATCGTAGCAGTCGGATTTGCCATTGCAGCTCTTTTTTTCTGCGCTGAATTAGTAAATAATATAATTGCAAAAAGGCGCCATCAAAGGATTGTAATGGTCCCCCAAAATACTTTATTTACTAAATCGCCTCCGCCCCCATACAGTTCCCTTTTCGGACCACCTTTTGCTAAGGATCGTGATTACAAGGTAAAACGGAAAGAAATTAATGGAAGAGATTACTGGTGTGTGACGTCAGATAATTCAAAAACAATCAAACTTATTCCTGTAAGAGCGCCTTCAGCTGTTTTGTTTAATTACACAAAATACTAAAAAAATGGCACAACTTTTTTTTTTGCAAATCCGGCATATAGATAAATACATTTATCTGAATGTCTGTTTGTAATAAACATAGCTTCGTTAACTAAAAAAAGCTATTAAAGACATTTTTTGCATTTAATATTATGGGCACATGCTGGTAACATTTGTTTTGATGTGAACTGTAGATGAAAATTAAAAGTTGCACAAGAACGAATATTTTTTTAAAAGCATACCTTATGTAATCGTATTAATGTAGCGTGGAGTTTAATTTAATTTTTTTTTTCTATTAAACTCAGACTCGTTTATTGCGCGTATAACTGTACATAAAAAGACTAGTTCAATAATTTGACAGATACAAGATTTTGACAGCAACTGTCAGCTGCAAGAAAATATTAACATTAATAATCAGAATTATTTTGATTTTATAATAATTTTAAGATAAAAAGGGTACAAATGTAAACAAAAACTAATAAAAATGTGTAAATAGGTCATATAAATTCTAATGTTTTATTAGTACAATTAAATTATGGGTCTTCCTACCTAATTTGAACAAAAACAGGAAAGTATTTTAAACCCATTTGTAATTTGTATTAATCTAATTAGTATTCAGTTCAGTTAAATAGTTTATTTTTACAGTTAATCAATCAGAATGTCGCTCACAATTTCGCAAATTATTGTTGACGCTAGACGGTTAGCTGATCGTTTAAGAGAACGGGATACCGTTGCCGATATTTTACTAAATGAAACTCATGCAGTTAGTAAGAAAATAGATGCAATGAAACAGGTATAAATTAATTATATATTTTAACGAGTTCAATTAACCAATAAGCAATATTTTAGTACCAAGAAGAAGTAGAACAACTTAATGAAGTTGCCCATCAGAAACCCAATTCACAGTTAATAGCCAACATTCAAAAGGAAAATAGGCATTTACGAGAAATACAACAGGAAAATCGTGAATTAAGGGCAGCCCTAGAGGAACACCAGACAGCTTTAGAACATATTATGTCCAAGTATCGCCAACACACCAATGCACAGATTTATAATACTAGGATTAACTTTAAAAGTCTTCAAGAACAAAAATATTTTGATATTATCAAAAGACAAGCAGAAAAAATCCAAGAAATGGCTGCTGTGATGGAAACAGCTGCAAAAGTTGATGAAGAGAGGGACCATAAAGAAGGAGAAGTAATGAAAAAATTATTGGTAGAAAATAAGGTAAGCCAAGAACATTTAATCTAATTGACACTGCAAGACTTTGTGCTTGAAAAAGTGCTTTGTGTTCTTTTAGTACTTAGAAGCCCTTTTGTGAAAATGTATTTGGGGTTTAGTAAATAATTTGTATTATAATTTGTCTTTCAAAAAAGGACTTCAAGTCTTTTAAAAATGCTTCTAGTCCTCTCATTTTATTTTTCAAAATAATTGGTAATTGGACTTGAACATGTATTTGGAGCTTCAAGGACTAAACACTTCGGCTTAGAGCTTATTTGATGAGGGTTTTATCCTACTTATTAAAAATTATTTACCCCCCATACTTATATTATTCTCCACAATATAGTTATCTATTTCAGTAATTATTAAATCAATTTTACTCATTTTCATGATATGTACCGTGTAATTTAAAAATCATTTATTTTTGTTTGCAGGGCTTAAGAGAAATGTTAGAAATTTCATGCAATTATGGATCATACAACAAACCCTTAACGAATTCAACAGAAGACAAATTTGTTCAAACAGAAAATCAAATTAGTTGAGTTTTGAGTGAGTATTGTTTATTTATGCTTGTAAATGTTATTTAATGTAGGTAATGTGTCACATTAGATAGACTTTTTCTAATTGTAAATGTATTTAATTTAATGTATTCTACCACAAAACTTTTACAACTTTTATGGGTTATTTCTGTTAAATTAAAATCGTTAACATTTTAAATTTAAAGAAATAATACGTTTCTTAACTATTAAAAGAAAATAACTGATTTTTATAAAATTATATTTTAAAAAATATTCAGCTAATTTCTTTTTTGTTTTTTATTTGTTTTTAATTAAAATACTTTATATCACTTAAACATTGTTGAAATAAATAAAGGATAAAATACAAATATTTGTAAAATGTCCACTGTTACATGATCCTAGATTAGATTTCTACTCACAAATGGTTAGGGATTTGGGATTTTTACTAATTAACACAATATTCTTAAAAAACTTTTTATTAGTGGAATAAATTATATTTAGTAATATTACATTCTTGACACTGTATAATCATTTGGAAACTTGAACGAATGAGAGCCATAAGCGGTAACAAATGGCAGGAGCCCTGCATTTGGAATTATATTCCAGGTCAAAGTAAGTGTCACATTTGGATTTGCTCTGTTAATGTCAATTTAAAATCAAACAATCATAAAAATTTATACATAAATAACAATAATAATTCTTACCTTAATCCATTGCCATCATCCCAAAAGTAATATTTGGTATTCATGTTTTTAAAATCTAGCACAGCATTTTCTCCTCTTAAGATTATTTTATCCCACAATATTACCTAAAATTCAATAGGTATATTATCAATTAATATAAAATTTGGTATTTAATTTCACTGTACTTGATTTAATTTGTTATTAGGAGTTTCATATTCTGCAGTCAGGTACAGGAAAAGTTGCTTTACATTCCAGTTAAAAATATCAGTTAAATTAGTTTGAAGATCAAACGTTAGAAATCCTAAATCGTTTTTAAGTCTAGAAGCACTATAATCTGGAACATTTTTCCTGAAATTAATTAAGAACGATTAGCACTATTTTTAAGTTTAATTTTTAAATTCTTACACAACTACTTTTACCGTATTAATCTGAGCGTTTGTCCTATAATCTAGGAAAAACGTGGATGCAAAACAAGTAAAAGTTAAAAACGCTAATACACTTATGGTATACGCCAATATTGCGTTTCCGCGCTGAAGAACGGAATGCATTTTCGACAAATTTTATTTAAAATAAATATAACCGGCTTATTAAATTATTTTTAATTAATTTTCAAACAACCTGAATATTTGTCACGTCTGTTGTTGACATCCGTGACATACACGTCATTCAAATAGTATAGTAAATCATAGATAATTAATAAACAAAAACCACAGAGTTTAAAATTGAGACAATAGTTTTAAAATTGGCTAAAAGAGTGCAGCATGCTCGAGACCGGTATGTTTAATTGTTAGGAACCTTTCTTATGTATTTCCGGTATTTATTCCAGAAGGAAAGGGGTAAAGAATATCTTTCGAAAAGTGCTGTGCTATAAATCAACAGAAACAACAAATATTTGTTTATATTGCTATTAGGACAGGTAAAATTTTGTTTAATTTATATTGTAAATTCAATACTAGTTTTACATATGTATAAGTAATGTACCAGGCCTGTAAACTCTGCCTGCTAAGTAATTCGTTGACTAACATTTTCTAACGTAAATAAGAAATTAATAAGGTCAAAAACGTTTATTTCTTACAAGTTTTTAAGCCATAACAAATCTCGATTATTTATACTATTATATTCTATAACACAACCCAACAATTTCTGCACACTTAACATTGTTCCTGAAATAATTCTCGGAAATTTGCGTTGTTTCTCTTCTACATAGGTACATAAAAGTCTTTTACTTAAATAATTGTCACATACAGATAAATTTGCAATTTCTATGTATTCTTGCAGAGAACAAGAAAACATTTGTACTGATATTCGCATACTTTCGTAATTTTTAAGTTTATGAGCAGGTACAACTACCAATCGATAATGTAAACCCAAAGAATCATATAAACATTTCAATATACTTATGACATTTTCAATTTCACGATCTTCTTCTTCTGAACAGTCTGTAGTTGTAACAAATAATTCTATAGCTGTTTCCTGACTGACAGTAAATAAGTTTGTTTCTTCATGTATAGGTGGTTGATATTTTCTACCGCATGCAAAACACTTTAAAGGAAAGTAACCAGTTTGTATTAGATATCTGGTAAAATAAGCCATAAATGAGCACAGTGAAGCTCCCCCAACTAAATGTAAATGACTCAACTTAGAAAAAAATGCGTCTTCAGAACTTTCTAAAAGAAAACTTTCATTTGGATTTTTAAAGTCTCCACCACATCCTTCAATAACAATGCTGCGTGCAAAATCTGCATTTGAAAATTGTGTAAACGAATTTTTCAACATTAATTCTTGAAAATAACGTACAATTTTCATTTCAAAAGTTGCACATTTGTGGTTGAAAAAATAATATAGTGGGTCGTAAAATTCAATCAACTTATCCTTTTCCGCTATTATTAAATGACTTTCTGACTTCTCCTCTGGTTTTTCTAGAAATTGATGAAACACTGTATAATCTGCTACAGGTGTTTTCTCATGCAAAATATTTGGCAAACTTAAGACTTTCACTGCAGCATCTACTTCTATACTGTATAAATATTCTTTTAGTGTTTTTAAATCTTCTTTAATAATTTTTGCTTGCATCTTAAGTTTTTCTTCTTGGTTTGGCTCTACATTTACATTGGAATTAAATTTACTAATTTCTTTTCCAATTTCAATTCGTGTCTCATCTAATACTTTCTTCCTTTGCAACAAATTCTTATAAAAATACCAAGTTTTTTCTATGTTATTCAAATCTAAATCTAATTTACGAGTTTTAATATTATTAAGTAATTCTTCTTTATTCTGTATTCGTTCCTCAAAATCAATATGTGGAACTAATACAGCAAAGTTTTTTTGTGCCTGATCACCAGTTATGTATAAAGCAGAGGAGAAATTACGACATATCAGTTTAAAAAAGTTACTTTTTATTTTTCTTACTGGGAACTTCATCATCTTTATGTGGTTGTGTTTCTACTTTTCTCTTTTCAGGAAAATTAAAGGAACCATGCCCTGCTGCTCTTTCAGAATCTTCTATTGTATATGGCTCTAATTCCAATGCCTTCAATCTTCGTTTATGAACTTTAGTTCGAAAATGATCTTCCAAAGCTGTATTGTTAATAAAATACCGTGCACAGTGAATACAATAAAACTGAGCACTGCCAGGTTTGTCAAGATCTGTTTCTTGGTTTAATAGTTTCTCAGCATTCTGGGGCTTCAAATCTTCATCAATCTTTAATAAATAATTTTTTGTTATATAATTTAAAAATTATATAATAAAATGGATAACGTTACTCTACCTGATCCAAATCTTTGGTCCTCTTTTTTGTTCGCCACCTCCTTTTTAGATGAGTATCACCGTAGTGGTATTTTCTTCTCTTGTAAACCATTGAAATTTAAAATTTGTGAAATAAATTATTATAGTGTAACATTCAGGAAAATGTAAATTACTGAAAATGTGGCAAAATCGAATAGGTTAGAACAGATTGATAGGTTATATTAGAGATTTGTTAGGTTAGGTTCATACACCGTCCATTTTTCTTCTTCTTTTTCGTCGATTTTACTTTCTGAATTTTTTAAGCCGCAAATTTATAAATATTGTTAATCATTAGTGCCAATTAATAATAGTTTATAGAATTTTATCGTACAAAGTGTTCTTTAAAATTAACTAGTGTTATTGACAGAACTTCATTAAAAAGTTTATTAATGTTCAATAATTCCAACCGTTTGTGACGGTATCGTTTATATTTTCCGCTATGACTTTTATTATGCCGCAAGTTGTCACGTGACCACAATCGACTGAAGTAGAGGTTTGTGGCCACGAGGTTTTGATTTATATCATTTATATTTAAGGCTTTCAATAAAAATATTTTTTTCGGGTCCGTAAAGATTAAAATTAGGTGCAGAAATAAAAATGCCATCTAGTAATCCCTTACCACCTAAAGAAAATGCCTTGTTTAAACGAATATTGGTACGTATTTGTCAGTTCAGACTGACTCAAAGTGTATCTTATTTTGAAAACGTTTGATATTATAATTATTTATCTACGTTCTTAATGTTGTAAAATTGCTCAAGTAGTCGATATTTGTGTAAGTGAGTATTTATGTTCCTCGCAGTTTTTGACTGTTCTCGCCGATAATGATAAGAAAATGTTGAGTATTAAGAGTAAGTATCAGTGCAGTAATTAGAATTGCCTTTTCCAGAGGTGTTACGAACAAAAGCAGTACAAAAATGGACTCAAGTTTGCCAAACAAATATTATCTAATCCAAAGTTCTCTGAACATGGAGGTTAGTTTGTGGCTATTTTTATGTCAGCTGTATAATTGAAAGTGCTTTTTCAGAAACCCTGGCAATGAAAGGATTGACTTTAAATTGCCTTGGAAGAAAAGACGAAGCATATGAATATGTTAGAAGAGGCTTAAGAAATGATTTGAAGTCCCATGTTTGCTGGCATGTGTATGGATTATTACAAAGATCAGATAAAAAGTACGATGAAGCAATTAAGTGTTATAGGAATGCTTTAAAATGGGAGAAGGACAATATACAAATACTAAGAGATTTATCTCTTTTGCAAATACAAATGAGAGATCTGGAAGGATATCGGGTGAGTGTATTAAGATCTAAGAAGTACCACTTGCTTACTACTTCGAAAAGTAAAATATGAGGGTTTCAAGTTCTTTCAAAGTACTTGAAAATCAAATTATAAAGTTTGGTTTGTCAACTCTTCAAGTAACCATGATGCAGTTTGAAGTTACAGTACTTCTAAACTCTCATAGGTTTCAAATACAAAGTAGAAAATCTGTTTCTGAATTTAATTTATAGTTCAGCTGAAACATTTAAAGGCCATAGGATGACAAGTACAGCAAATTAGGCCCCATACCTCTGAGAACGATTGACTATACTTATTGCTCTATGGCCTTTGTTTAGAATTATTCCGTAGTTGATATTATAAATGGGTATTTTTTTAATAGGACACTCGATATCAGTTACTGATGCTAAGACCTGCACAGAGAGCATCATGGATTGGTTATGCTATGTCTTTCCATCTGTTAGGAGATTACAAAAATGCTTTGAACATTTTAAATACATTCTTAGACCAACAACAAGTAAGTATTCCTCTTACAATATCCAAAATGATTTCACTATAAAATTACTTTTTTATTTTAGAAGGGCAGTAATTTTGATTATGAGCACAGTGAACTACTTTTATATCAAAACATGGTCATTCAAGAGTCTGGAGATTACCAACAAGCACTTACACATTTGAAAGTTTATAACGATCAAATTGTGGACAAACTGACTTACAAGGAATTATTGGGGGATTTGTGTTTAAAATTAAAACAATTTGACAAAGCGGAGAAAGTGTATAAGGAACTTATGAAGCGCAACCCAGAAAACACTTTGTACTATAAAAAATTAATAGAAGCCAAAAGATTGACAGAAATGGACGAAATAATAAAGTTTTATCTCGATTTGGTGGAACAATATCCAAAAGCAATGCCTCCAAAGAGATTACCTCTCAATTATGCTCAGGATGATCAATTCCGAAATTTAGTAGACAAATATCTCAGGAGGGGATTAACAAAAGGGATACCGCCCTTATTCGTCGATCTACGTTCATTGTATGCCGATCCCTCAAAAATAGAGATTATTGAGAGTCTACTACTGCAGTATGTGGACTGTTTGCAAAGTTGTGGTAAATACAGTGACACAGAAACAAACAATGGTCCCAAAGAACCAGCCTCAACTCTATTATGGACTTATTATTATCTCGCTCAGCATTATGATCATCTCAGTAAAGCAGAAGAAGCATTGAAGTACATAGACTTGGCTATCAACCACACTCCTACACTCATTGAATTGTTTGTTGCTAAAGGTAGAATATTTAAGGTAAGCTTTTGGAAATATTTGGTTTTCTCTTGTTTTTGTATTGTTTTATTATTAACTACAATTTTAAAAGGTGTATGTTTCCTTTTCAGCATGCAGGTGATCCGCTAGAAGCTTGTAAATGGTTGGATGAGGCCCAAGCTCTTGACACGGCCGACCGGTATATAAACTCAAAGTGCGCTAAATATATGCTGCGAGCGAATAAAATAAAAGAGGCAGAAGAAATTTGTTCAAAATTCACCCGAGAAGGTGTGTCTGCTATGGAAAACTTAAACGAAATGCAGTGTATGTGGTTCCAAACAGAATGCGCTCTAGCCTATCAACGACTTGGCAAATACGGGGATTCCCTTAAGAAGTGCCACGAAATTGACAGGGTGAGTGTTTTTTAAATCAATCTAGATCAACTAGTTTTTTTTTTATAAACTGTTTTTTTACAGCATTTCACTGAAATCATTGAGGACCAGTTTGATTTTCATACGTATTGCATGCGTAAAATGACTCTTCGCTCGTACATGGGTCTTTTGAGGCTAGAGGACGTTCTTCGTGGTCATCCATTTTATTTCAAGGCTGCACGTTGTGCTATCGAGGTTTATTTGCATCTGTTTGATAAACCGTTGAAGGACGAAAACGCTGAGCAGGATATCGACATTGGTAAGTTTTTTGCATGGTTTTTGTTCTTGATAGTACCCTTTTGGTCGCCAGTGATAATAGTACAATCATACGAAAACAAAGTACATTACTTTTTACTCTAAAATTCACAATACAATAAGCGAATTGTTTAATCGGATTTAATTATAGTCAAAAAAGTCGAACGTAAAAACGAAAATAAATTATGAGTGTTTAAACAGGAATATAAATAAGAAAAGTATACCTATATTAATCACATATACAGGGATAGACAGAAAAAAAATGAAAAAGTAGGGTTTGCTCTTATAAATCGGGAACTGCCTGAGAAATGTCACAAAGAAGTTAATACATTTGAATAATGTTACAATTTTTCATTATTGCAAGAGTTATGCTGTAGGATAAAGATGGTAACAAGAAATGTTTGCTTAACATGTTCGATTTTGAGATAATTAAAAATCTCTGAAAATATTTGCTTTTTGTTTTCATTTTTTTTCTGTTCTATCCTCATAAAGGTAACTGCAGACGGTTTTCCAAGTTTTTAACATAAAATTAGTGAGGGTACTTTTTAAGGTTTATCAGTAATTTTTCGTTTACTATAACATCGTTTCGGGAGATCACTTGAGTCCTGTATATACATTACTCATAAAATAAAGTATGAAATTGTTTGAATGAAGGCTTGTGGAAAAATATTAAAGAACCAAAGACTTGCTAGGAATTCGCCTTGTACAGCCATACGTGTAACATTTTTATTATATATTATGGAAAAACTTGCAATCTTGTGTCTGTTAAATTTATTTTGATAATACTAATATATATAATTCAATACCCTAATGCGAATGTTCTCTAAAAAGGAGTGGTTTCTATAATCTAAGAAAAGTGGTCCCAATATGATTTATATTTAAATTCTTTTTTACGTAATTCTTATTGTTTCAGCAAAATGCAGGACACTAATTTTTTCTCGTTAAGAAAACGTAGTCACTTTTACGTTTCATTTGTTGTAGCAATAAATTAGTGTCCTGTATTTTACCAAAATAATAAAAAATACAACCAAAAACATAATATAGTTATGTTTTTTGTCATATTGTGGTAACTTTTCTTACAATTAGCTTATCAATCCCCTCTGCTATTCTCAAGTTACCGCAGTATTATTTTCTGTCATCGCAGTACGGTGTGTTGCCTATCGTCTTGGCTTCAAATAGTTGCGCATAAATATCTAGTTCCTCGTATCTAAACTATCTTAAATTAATCCCGTGCCAACCCTGTAGCAGACGGGCATTAATTATAATTATAAATTAACTTAAATACTGTTAAATGATTATTGGTAATTAAAACTGATAAAAATATTTGCCACCGTTAATGAAACTAGTTGATTCATTGTGATATTTTATTTTCAAATTTCAACATAAATAATGTCATTTTCATGAATTGTTCTAGCACGAGTTGTATACATATTTTTATTCTCACTATGCACTTGCCGATTCGATCGCACCATTTAAAAAAGTTCCCTTCTGTCCCCAATTCACTCTTTGGTACTTAAAAATATTTAAATCACAGTAGCGTCTCGAGCGAACCTCTTGCAAAGTAAGAAAATACCATTCCACACCGAACAACGTTCTTATAAAGTAACATATTCACTTCACTCGACCATTTGCATCGTCATCATTTTTATAATAATAAGGTAGGGGGGGCCCTTGGTGCCTGCTGCTGCTGCTGCTGCTGTTGTTGTTGTTGTTGTTTATTTTGTTGGGGGGTTAAGAAATAGAAATGGGCTTCTTCGTCTCCCGGAAGCTTATAAGAAATAAACGCTGTGGCTGAGGGGTTAACTCCTCTTCTGGGGGATGTGGGTTGCTGATGTTGATCTCGTTGGTAATATGTGGCTGGAGTGTCGTAATAACCATTTGGTCTCGTCGACCTTTCTCGGGTATCGGCAGAGGTTCGTTGAGGGTAATTTCGAGTTTGTTGTGGTATCTGAATAACTTCAGCATCTGGATTCATTTGCAAGCCTCTTGTGTTGTAATTTACATTTATATCGTCGTGCAAGCTGACAGGTTTTCTAAGACGTGGTTGCCAGGACAAATTTTCTTGAGGTGTTTCATACAGTTCTCTCCTACCATTTATATCATACACGAGTATGTCGTAATAAGGATATGGAATACCGGAAAGATGTGACAAACCTTTTCTGCTTGCCTTTTTTCTATATGTTTCTTCATTATTTTGTTGACTTTCATAGTATTCGTTCACAGTGGGTCTTGGAGTTGACCCGTAGGCATCTTGAGGGGGAATAAGGAACGGACTTGATTGTCTAATTACGGGTCCTTGGGATGTTACCTCAATGGCTGGTTGTATTTTTACAGTATATTTTCGATTATCGTTTATCGCTTCTGGAATCTTATTAGAATGCCTGTAGTTTTCCTCGTTGATGCGATGTTGTTCTGGATAATCGTGGGCTTCGAAACTATATTGGTAAAGAGGTTGAGATTTGTGTCTTGGGTTTACGAAAGGATCTTGGTTCGTTTGGAATTTTCTAATTTGATTTCTAATTTGGTCAATGTGCTGTTTGAAACTGTCATCCTCAGGTGGTGCCGAATTTAGTTTAATTTGACGAAGAAGTGGAGTGGAAGGCGATGGTGTGTGATATGTATGCCTGGCAGTTTCTTTCAGTATATCCGGTAAAGGAGTTGAAAAAGGCACTTGAGATTGTCTGTATCGATTGTCGCGGTTCTCTTCGAAGTAATAAATATTTTTAGGCCGTTTCGTCCTTTGCAAAGGGCTATTTCTTTTTAAACCCACGTCTGCGTACTCTGGAGTTATGTATATTTTAACTGGTATTCTTTTCGTGGTAGATATCGAGCTTGGTTCGTCAAAATTAATTTTGTTGGACACGATATTATTTCTATATGAAGGTAATGAATTAGGAGTAGTACTATCTTTTATTTTGTTTAATTGAACGTCTTCTAAATGTTGGTATGCTGGCGTTGTGATATCTGGTATGGTTTTTATATGGATTTCTTCTATAAGACGGGAAGAAACAATGCTCGGTTTTTCCGTGACATGATTTTCTGGACGTACATGTACGTGTTGGGGTTGAATTGAAACAGGTCTTTGAATGGTCCTGTTCCTTGCCTTGAATATGGGTCGGTTGAAATGATTGGGAAGTGTAGTCTTTTCCACAAACGATACTCTAGATTGCTTCGTTTTATATTTTTGGAAAGGTGGACTTGTCGAAGGAGTATAAGTTGTAGTAGTCGGAGTTGTGGTTGTAGAAGTTGTCGTTTTTGGAGTTTTCATACGGAATCTGACGCTTGTTTTTGACGAAACACTCGTTTTTGTGGTCACTGTCTTCGACCTTTCCGTTGGTTTACTTCCTTCTAACGGTGCAAAGAAATCGGGGGGAGGTGGTAGTATCAGGCCGGGAACTAGAGGGCCAGGGGGTACTTTAGTAGAGTTATCAACTTCGTAATAGAAACTATACGGTGGTGGATAGTAGATGGACGGATCTTCTTCATCTATCATGACGGTTAAATTTGGTGGTGGTAATACAACAGCTCCAGGGGGCAACGAAGCAAAGTGTGGTGGTAGATTGGAACTATTCAGTGAGAAGACCGGTGTAGGAACGGCTTCGGTAACGATTGAAGGATTTCCGAACGCAGTTTGCCCGGTAATAGAGTTGGTCGTATCTTGATTTGTGGCTGGGAAGTATGGACCACTGCCGGGGATGTATCTACGTTAAGAAATATTGTAAACATTTTTTTCTTACAAATGGATAATAATAATGTTACCCTTCCGGGGGAGGCACCGGCGTCGAGGTTTTCTCTGATTCATCAAGCGTTCTCGTAGAGTTTGTGCCCAAGATTTGGAGTGGCCCTCCTTCGACGAGCTGTACTGGAAAGGGCGGCGGCACCTTAGGACGGGTCGGTAACTTGACGGGGCGCTTTGGAGCCTTGTAAAAGTCGATGGGTCGCCACGCATTCCCACCCCCATCCGTCGTCTCGTAGGGCTGAAACGTACCGCCCGTCAATACGAGCAAATGACTGTCTGCCAACCATATTTCCTTCTTTGCAAGACCCCCTAATGTATGCACGGTATCATTTGGTATGTCACTGTTTGCTTCATAGCTTAATATACCTGAAATATTTTTATTTATTTTTATAAAAGTATTTTGTATGTTGTGTGTTAATTAATTAATTTCACAGAATTTTTGACCTTATAGTAAATTATGAAACAGTTATAAAGATATGCCAAATTCACAAATTAAACCAAAATAATTGTTATTGGTAAATAACATTGTGGTAAATATAGTAAATATTCCTATTAGTGTAATAAAAAAAAAATAGTGAGGACGTTGTGGTTTATCGTAATTAATTTTTAGGTAATTAAAAGTAACTGCAGTTTCTTTTTTTACGATTTTATACCTACAGCAAAAAATTTTACCTGGTCGTTTTGGGGGTTTCAGGAAAATCTCATTTTGTATAAGAGCGTATTTTCCTTCAGCAACTTGTTGAGCTAAAGTTTTTTTCTCTTCACTGTCATTTCCACCGCCGGTGCTGCTCTTGTTTTTCTTCTTATTAAATTTGTTTCCACCACCAGAGCTTAATGCCAAAAGGTCATCCTCTGGGAGGCTTTCCTCGTAGTCTGTCGTTATTTCTCTTCTTAAGTACGGCGAAATATTATGGCTGTGTCCTTCTTTACCATCTATATCCAGTTGTGTGCTCACTATTTTGTACGTATTGGATATTATCAGAAGTAGCAGCCATGAGAAGCAGTTGAAGAGCATCTAAAAAAATCTTTTTGTAATAAGGGTACTGAAAGTAGTAACTAATTTTTTTAAAAGTAAAATTTTAGTATGTAACGGAAGTTGCGCACGCATATCTATCGAAAATTGAACAGTATGAAGTTAGCAACGTCACTCAGTACCTCGGCCAGCACGGGATATTAGATTTTAATATCTACAGTGAGTAGTGGTTACTTACAAATAAAGAAACCATATAGAGATTACAAATTAATGAATTTATTTCGATACAGCTAGGTATTTGTACACTTTGCGCTTCCTATTAGTATTTCGATCTGTGAGCGTGAATTTAAATGTTGTTTTGATTTCAAGCGCACTTTTTGTCCCATATGCTTATGGTAGAACGTGAAAGCCTCTGGCGTGCTCACTTGTGCGCCCATGTGCTCTGGTCGTTTTCTATGCAAGTTTGTACATAAGTATAAAATAGCATTAACGCAAAATTGAAAAAAAAACCGAGTCAAGGTTGATAATCGTAACGTTTCCCAGTTAAGTAAAAACGATTCGTTTTAAAAAGTGTGGGAAAGACACCGGCAGGTAAATGTGTGTGTCTCTTGCAAAATCGCGTTACCATTGTGTTGTGCTTGTCCACGTGCACCATCCATCAATTTAATTGAAAATGATTATATTATTAAACACAATATAATTTTGTATTACGTATGACGAGGGAGTGTATAAGCACTGCACCTTCGAACCTTAAAAAATAAATTAATTATTGCGGGTCATAAAATCTTCTTATGACACTTAGAGAAATTTATTAAAAATTAAAATTGTTGTTATCAAGAGGTAGGTAGGTGCAAAAGTAAACGCCTTGTATATTTTCATGACATCGTTTCTCTCCCACAAGATAATCTTTCTTCAATGTGTGTGTGTGTCCCTGATATTTTATTTACAGTTCATAAATTATTTACTATATTTAATAAAAAACATAATTCAAGAACCACGTGAACTGATAGTATTAAATTTATTTTTTGAAATTTTGCTACCGTATCACGATTTTTATTGATAATTATTTATTATTGTGTGTGGCATTTGAATGACTTGTACTATTCAGAAACGTCGTCAACGTTGCGCCAGGTCAAGGCGAAACCTTGTCATTTGTTTGGTAGGTAAGGTACCTACTTGAAAGTAAATTTCAAATCAAAATAATTTTGTAACTTAACTTTGATCTACGATAAAAATATTTTTATGTATTAAGAATTTGTTACATATTGGCTTTTTTAAATTGTTAAATTAACTAGACATACGTTACGCTTCTTATTTTAATTAATGATCGCGATTACAAAATTAATTAATATTCATTCTACACTTAATTGTGAAAGATTATTCGAGGTCGAAATCGGTCTTTTTACAGTTGTAAATGTGTTGAAGTTGATCGAAAAAAAATACCAATCATGTGTGTGACAATCGTAGGTGTATTTTTGTACTAAATAACTTTCTGCGTAATACTCTTTTAAAACAATTAAATATTATCACAAGATTATCTCTGGGCAATATGATCAATCTCAATCAATTTTTTAATCGTTTTATTAGTCCCATAGAGCAACTGATAAATTGCTCAGTACGCCCATTAACGTTATATTGGTGGTGGGGAGAGCTGTAGTTCGGCCGTCTCCAATATCACATACTATTTAACAGCTGAGGAAGTGTTTTAGTTTGCTCGCGTCAAAAAATTTACAAACGGTGAAGAAAGTCAAATCGGATTTTGATTGGTATGTCTTAAACGTATCTACACATACACACTTGCCCCTAATTGAATTTCTAATATAATATTCGACTTTATTAATTTGCCTAATAAGTTATTTGTCCACGTTTGGTTTAATGGTTGTAGTTGTATGGGAAATTAAGAGTTTTATAGGTGACGTAAAAAGATATTTGGACCAGCCTTGTGCCTTTCTATTGGCGATAATATAAGTGGTACCATTCATTGTACGTGAATGGCGAGGAACTAAATTATGCCGAGACAGCTTTCCGTATAGATACACACCCTCGCGGTCATGATTTCCTACTTATCTATCTACAATGTGCTTGCTCCGAATTAGTTTCGCATGCATTGATCGCTCGCTACCTCCTTTTTTTTATCGTAGAAGTCGACTAATTTTTGCATAAAAAACGTCGTTTACATTCAAATTTAATCTAACGTGATTAATTATTTTCAAGGAACCGTAATTTTTTTATTATTAGGGCAGGTACATGATGATAAATAATATGGTAAATAATAAAAGCCACGCCAATTATTATTATTTGAAATGACTAATTTTCTAATATTTTGGTACAGTTGCAGTTGAAATATATATACGGAAGTGGTACTTTTGTGGCCACAATAAAAAAAATATATTTCAAATATATATTAGGTCTTGTGGTTTTTAATTAATACAAAGGTTTGCTCTTAAACCTTTGTTTAAATAAAATTGCAACTGACATTGAAAATAATCGATTCCAGTTAATTAATTTTTACGTTGAGAATGTTATATACGCGTTCAAAGGCATAAAACTGACTTTAATAGAACATGATGCATTTATGTGGTGCAGTTTTTGTAATGAATGCTTGGCAGTCGAGTAGTCGAGGTGCCGTGGTTGCATTTTCAAGGTTTTTCTAGCCCTCCAGCCACGTTATCGTGACAATAATTTCACCTACTTCGAAAGCTTTAGTACTTTCTGTGGGAAAGGTCATACGAGTCGATTTATAAAATGAATAGTTTCTCTTCTTCACTCTGCATCGAAGAAGATTCTTATAACTTTTTAGTGGCTAAATGAAGCAAAAAGTACTCACGGTTCTTCCAATACTTATATTGTGTTGTGTGTGCATTTTTAAGTAAACAATTTAATAAGTTCACAGAACTCTTCTAATTAAATTTTATATTAATTAGCCAAAATCTTGCAATAAACTATAAAGGCTCGGGTATAGTACGTAATTAGCGACCATTCAACACAACAGGGCCATAAATCACGGTTATAAACAATCCGAATATAAACAACATATTTTTTAGTTTTTATCATGAGAATGGTAAAAAATTAAGGCCGGTGAACCATAAATGAGCAATTATTTCTTTAGCTAATTTAATTTTCTATATACAGTCGAACTTCGATAACTTTAATCACCATGTGACGCAAAAAAAAAACTCGAGGGTTTATGTAAATTAATTAATTATTAAGGAATTAAAAATAATATGAAAAATAAATATGATACAGATCATAAATTTCAATAAGTC
The DNA here is from genome assembly GCA_029378335.1 of Agrilus mali. Lineage (NCBI taxonomy): Eukaryota > Metazoa > Arthropoda > Insecta > Coleoptera > Buprestidae > Agrilus > Agrilus mali. The sequence continues at coordinate 28,803,021 of CM055657.1, read as the reverse complement.
GAAAATATATTTATAGGCATTATAAATTCTAGGTAATAGGTAGGTACATTTCCTTGCAAATGTAATTCATAATATAATAACAAATATAATCTTGATTTAGGAAGAATTTAAATACTTTTTAAACTTTTAAAACCAACTAAGTCTGAAACATCAAGGCGATCGATCAATTATCGATTAACGACTCCTAAAAATGTTTTTTTTTACCCTTCGAAAATAAGAAATTTTAAATGAAAAATAAACTTTATTTTAGGTTAGAAATAATTCCTAAAATTTCTTCATAGCCCTGCAACGAATTTTAATTATCTAGACAGGTCCTAAATTAATTTTACTTTATAATACATATAATCTGCTTATATCACCTGTCTTTTATCGACAATATCCACTCACTCACTCGCTCATATATTTGTATAGTCATGTAAAGTTCTTGAAACGTTCCGGAATTTTTCTACACAATTACGTATTTATCTATTCAACTATTTTTTTTTATCACCGGATTGAATTAGGTATGTACCTAAAAAAAACGAAAGTTTTTTTAATGTCCTCGCACATCCACCCGTATCCTTTTCCTTTTCAAACCGTATAGTTAGTAAGTAGGTACATACCTGCTCGATAAAAAGTTGTAGTTTATCTTTTCCGATCGTAATTACATTTTCATTGAGGCGGAACATTTTATTAGTGGTATAAACTTGAAGTAGTCGGTCGGTTTCTAAAATTTACAGGCTATTTAATTCACTCGGTATGGGCTTGGCTCGATATTTTATTATCCATCATGTATAAACTTTTATTAGGAATATTCAAATTTTAATTTTCAAGTTTATACATTATATATATGGGTGAATATACAAAAATTGGGTAACTCAATGTCATCAGCCAATATATACAAAGTCTTATTATATTTTATTGAGATTAAATTTTATTTTAAAACAATGAAAAGTCCTTTATTTGGTCACCCAATTTCAGCTCTACATTTTAAATATAAGTTAATAAAAAAACACAATAAATGCTTAAAACGTCAGTCCTTTGGCATGTCACAATCCCGAATACCAACAATCAAGTGACTATCTATTAAACATTATCATTGATTTCAGAAAACTAACTAATTTACTACAATCTGTGATGTACACAGTAATATATACTACAACTTTCATAATGCAATGTTCTCCACTTTATTTAAAAAAAAATAAGAAACTTTGTGTTTAGTTTCATTCGTCAGTCTGTTGTGTGTTGTTTAAATTTGAAATTCATGCCAAATATCATTGACTCAACGTCAAATCCCTGTTTAAATTTTAATGTTGGTAATGAAGTTAGTTGCGGACCACACAATTTGACGGCCGCCATAACTGTACCATTGTTTGGGTTGTGTTTGTCGTCTGCACACGCGCTGATTCAGTCAAAATTTCAGTCCTTTGGTGATTAGTTATTTTCTTGTTAATCTGAGGTTTATTCCCATTTATACATAGTTAACTATGATTTGTTAATATGTACATTGTTGATATTCGAAATTATCAAAAAAAAAAAAACATTAGTTCCGCGTATAACCTGAAATTTATGTCTTTTTCGTCAGTCCGTTGGCGTCAGTCCTTTGTCAGGTATCGCGCCAGAGGAAGGACTGACGTGTTTCCATGGTACTGATGTTTTTTGTTTTAAAAGCACTTTTATCTTAATTGCTACACGTGTATAAGCATTTCTATTTTATACTTCAGTTTAAAACATTTTATTTTTGCACTATTTTGAATCTTTATTTTTTTTGTGGAGAAAAAGATCTCATTTTATTTTAATTATTACTATCTCTTTTGATGTCTTTAAGGCATTGCTTATTATATTTACTTGATTTATTAAAAAAATACGTAATGTTAAGTAAAATTGCCTCAAAATAATATTAAAGTTAAGTAATATAACATTATAATAATGTCAAAAGGCTGTTATGAAGACTGAGATAGTTGACTTTCATAGGATTATATTGTAATTGTTCTTAATTTGATGATAATTAATACTTTTAGGATAAATATTGTTAGATTTTTGTTTCTATTGTTTGTTGATTACTTAGAAATGCTAAGTAAAACTAAGTCAAATTAAAAAAGTTAAATGAATAGCGTTACGTTAAATGTCAAAAGGCTGTTTTGAAAACTGAGATAGTATTTTCTCCCAGTATTACATACCTATTAATAATTATTTTTAATTGTTACTAAGTGATTTTAATACTTAAAGACATGTGCCATTATTAAATCCTAAGAGATTTGTACTAATTTTTATTAAATTTCATTATAATTCTTACAAAATTGTGTATTTTATCAGTACTATGTTACCCTCGTCAGTTCCCTGGCAGTCAAATTCTGAAAATTTGAAATATCTCACAATCTACTTAAAAAAGTGACTGGCCCGATTTGGAACAATATATATATTAGATTAGCCATCATATACACCCGAATTTGTAGAAATTTGATTTAATAACTATAGTAAACAAAATATCCTCAAGAGTTACCCAACTTTTGTATAATCACCCATATGTATATAATCCTGAAGATGCCCAAATAAAGCGAAATTGCTGTTGAGATTATCAATAACAATAATTGCTTTTATTTATGTTCAATGTTTGCTTTCATTTCTTGGAACTATGTATGTATGTAGATTTTGTTAATTGGTTAATTATTTTGTTAATAAAATAACTTTTTTGTGAATATACAGGGTGTGCCAATAATAAGTTAATTTCCAAAAGGATAGGACTTTCACAGTACCTACCATATTGTAGAATGTTTTTATATAATTAATTATACGAACGTTCTTATATAATAATGATAGATAGTTAGTAATCGTTGCTGATTATTATCTTTTGGCATGTTTTAATAACTCCAGAAACGGAACATTTCTCTTAAAGCTTGCTCACGTTTCCTCATTTGATTCAAAATAAAATAACAATCATCAATTCTTATTTTAAAAAATTAATGTGTATTATTGGACCTATCATCGTGGATCATATTATTATTTATTGATCTTCGTATCGTACCTATAATTATTTAAAATCGAAACATATGTATTGATAAAATTATTTGAAATACAAATAAATCTCAGTTGTCGTCGAGAAATTGGTACAATAATAACTATTTATTAAGGTGCAGTGGTGTATAACGGCGGTGACTTTTTTAGGCAACGTATAGTATATCCGACTCATTGTATCGCGATATGACTGAATAATATCTAATAAAATGCTGATCTACATTTCCGGATGTCAGTTTTTTCATTTCGTTCTTTATTACTCGCACTTATACTATATAATAAGACAAACCGATTGGGAGTAGGTACTGAAATAATTTCGACAAGTAACCTTGCTTGACTTCCGGCTGCTTTGGGAACGTGACAAGCCCTGGGGGCTCCTTTATTCTAGCGTTAAAGGTACTTTCAAAATACTTATGGTCTTTGTTTGTGTTTAATGAAGACAGTGATAATATTGTTAAATATCGTGATGGATGAATAAATGAATGATTCAAAAATGTAGTTATTAGCACTCGTACTAGTAATAGAAAGAGGTCGCCTTCTTCACCACCCCAACCTTGCTGCTTTTATCGATATATAAATATTTCGACTGTTACATTTTACTAATTAATGGCCAGTCATTCCAATTAAAAAATTACTAATGTGGGCGATTTTTTTACATACATTTTATAACACTTTAAAAAGGGGCATATGTATCAATTTTTTAAGCTAGAACAACATACTGCATTAAAAAAAATATGATAAGACACTGTTTAAACTTTACAACTAATATAAAACCATGAATGGTTCAAAAATGTAGTTATTAGCACTCGTACTGGTTATAGAAAGAGGTCGCCTTCTTCACCACCCCAACCTTGCTGCTTTTATCGATATATAAATATTTCGACTGTTACATGTACTAATTAATGGCCAGTCATTCCAATTAAAAAATTACTAATGTGGGCGATTTTTTTACATACATTTTATAACACTAAAAGGTGCATATGTATCAATTTTTTAAGCTAGAACAACATACTGCATTAAAAAAAATATGATAAGACACTGTTTAAACTTTACAACTAATATAAAACCATGAATGGTTCAAAAATGTAGTTATTAGCACTCGTACTGGTTATAGAAAGAGGTCGCCTTCTTCACCACCCCAACCTTGCTGCTATTATCGATATATAAATATTTCGACTGTTAATTGTACTAATTAATGGCCAGTTATTGCAATTAAAACACTGTCATTGCACTAAAAGGTGCGTAGGTATCAATTTTTTGAACTAAAACAACAATGTGCATTATAAAATTTAATATGTAATTATTATTGTGACTTATACAAAACCATGAAGTGTAATTTTTTTCAAATCTAGAGCACATCCGGTACCGGAACCCCTGTTTAATTTCTATTATTTTTTTTTTTGTTATTTAATCACTAGGTAGTAGGTACTTTCCAGATACCAAATAACGATCCTGCCCCCTGTCATTAATTTGCTAAATATCCGATGTTCACCCACCCGTTACCCACCGTCAATTTCCCTCTATCTTCTTTTCTTCTTCTAATAATATAATAAAACAACAATCGCGAGCAACACACGCGTCACGTCTCATAAAGGAACAATTACGAACCGAATGAAACGTGCTGTTAATATTGTTGTCGGTATAAAAAGCCTCGTTCATTACGAAAGGTCTAATTATTTTATTATTATAACGGCGATAGAAAGAAAGTGAAGAGCATACCGTGACTTAAAAGTTAGTAACATGGATGTAATCTATATAAGCTCAAGCACATTATGAAGTTGTAAAAAATTGACCGCTACCTACTTACTGAATTTATAATAATTTTAAAATTCTGAGCCGTTTCGCAAAAATGTTCAGTCATGGGTTCGTGCCCCGCGTGAAATTAACGAGTAATCGCATAATTAATAACTAACTACATACTTATAATACAAGTAGTTTTAGAAATTATGATAGTTACGTAGTGTTTGTATCTAATCTAGAATGTCCTATTAGGTTCATTAAAAGTAACAGCGTCAACATATATGTGTATTAATTTTTTAAAGCCCTATACATACATATATCTGTGAAATTAGTAAATATCTTTCGAAGGCATTAACACGATATTATTTTTAATTTATTTTTTACAATTGTAATTAAGTAACTTACACGTTTAGTGTAATAGTAGAGGTCCGAGAATTGTACCTTGAGGAGCGCCTTATCTTATCTACTCTTACTTCTTTCGTGTGCAAAATAATTGTTCTTTTTTACGATTAAGACTTAAATTCTAAAAATTATTTGGGGTGTATGAATATAAACAGTTTCGTCTCGTTCTTACGCAACAATTAATTATTAAATGTGTAGATATTGTTAACGTACCCACGGTGTGGCTTTTAATTTGCATATCCATAAAGAGTAAGTAGTAAATCGGTGCATTCCACAATAATGCGAAGTTTCCCAGCCACCAGCCAGCCAGCCAGCGTGTGTAATTATTCGGATAAATTAAATCAATGCTCAAATGCACAACGTTAATCATCAATTTTATAATGCCACGCCCCCTTTTTTGTCCTTGTAATGTCCGGAGAAAAACATTAAAGTAATTAAATTTAACTAACTAACTAATGAATGAATAAGAATAATGGTTGATTGAAGTGAAAGGATCGGCTAAAATAATTTCGATTGCAACCACAAGATAAGTTAAGTAAGTAATAGCTACCTAGTCCAAAAATTTTAATTTTTCTTTATTACGCTAATTAATAATATTTTTTTTTTGATATCTAGTCGAATTTTTCACGATTAGTAATTTTGTAGTCGTTGAATTAAATTTTGTCGACAACCTTCTCCTAATTTCAGGCCTAAATTACTTATTATTAATTAATTATCCAGGCAATTGTACTTAATACGTACCTATATTAACAATTAACCTTCAATTTGTAACCGTAGTAGAGCCATTGAACCAATTTAACTGCCGTTCTGTGTTGTTAATAAATTCCTTACAAAGTTTTCGTAACTTAACGTCTAAAAAGCGTTCGAATTCATTTCAACTAAACTTTGATATGTACTTCCTAATTATAATTATATTTTCATCGATTTAAAAATAGGTAATATTCTATGTATGTATTAGCGTGTGAAAAGACCACCCACCGGCATGTTTTACATTACATAATAATTTCCGTTAACGGCCTGTTAATTTTGCACTTATTAATTATTAATAAATAAATGGAGTTGTGACCATTTGAAGCACATTGTGCAGTAAAATGTTCCATTTAATTTGATTTGTGAAAATCTGCTGGTTTATTGTTGATATTTAAATAAATAAATGAATTCAATTTTGGTCCTTCGAGCCGGATATTTAAGTGACAGTTAACAACAAAAAATTATTACTTGGAAAATTACGAAATTACGTTCACACGTTCTTAGAAACAATTAAATAGGCAGTAAGTAGATTTTAAAATCTTGTATTTTATATACAAATGTCATTAGACTTGTTGTTGTTATCGTAACAATAATAAGAACAACAATTTTGTGAGCTGTTATGCAATATATTTACGTAATACATTGGTAATTACATGAATTAGAATTCTCTACATTTGGCAGAAAATTACAATTTTATGAATTATCTGACCATTTATTTATATCACTTTGTATTGTTGTGGATGTTTTCGATTAATCTGGAAGCCTCCTCGAGAAACATTAGAGTGCCGCCGGTATCGGTCGCCATCAATAATTAATAATGAATGCTTTCAAACTGTAGGTAACTTTCCCATTACAAGAAATTTATAGATGAACTTGAAAACGCCCAGAAAGAATAATACTTAACAACAAACAAATAAATAAAGAAAGAAAAATGAATGAGATGGATAAGGTCGCGGTTTATCGCGTTTATATCGGCGCAGTTTTTCTCAGCTGTTCGTGTGCCTTTTGTGAAGTAATACATCTGTCTTTTATTATTGTGTTAGCTCCTTGGGAAAAAAGTTTAATACGTTTGCAAAACGTTCCCAGATTCCACTTTTTATGTAGGTCTATCTGTTTTGTTGCATTGGAAATCCTCGCTCGCAGCCATGCCATATCGCACCGCAAAAACGTAACAACTTACATATACAGTATACATATATTTTAATTTTCCACTCATACTCATTGTAATAAATTCTTAATGTATGTCGTGACTGTTAATTAAAGTCGTCCGTTTAATTTACGGCTCATTGTTAAATTAAACGACTAATTGACTTTATTCAATTAGTTTTAAAATAAATAGGTAGGAAGACGTAAGATGTGCAAAGTGTAAAAGTAACACTCGAATTTCGATAACTTCAGGTATTGAATAATGTTACACATATGAGCTTATTTTCTGTAAACGAACTTTTGTATTTGTTTACATTTTTCATATTACAGAAAAGGAAATAGAAAATGAAAACCTATCGACGTTCAAGTTATCGAATTTTAACTGTATGTATTTACAAATCCACGTAGGTATAGGAGTCATTTAAATTTAGTCCTTGATCAATCCTAACAACATCCGTCGTAAATACCCATTATACTTGTTAATAAATCGAAAAAGCAAATCGATAAACTAACAATTTGTTTCTTTCACCTTTAATCGTTCTGGTAGGTATTACATTAGTGCCCTAGGGCACTGTAAAAGATCCAAATTAAGATAGTACCCACTTACCGTACAAATTTAATACATAATGCATGTAGTTGTCAATATAATATTAAATACTAATCATTAGTTTGTAACTGATTGTTAATAAAAGTTGCCTCAGGCAAAGGCAACCTTACCTTTAAATGGTCATTATTACCACCTATAAACCTCACGTTCTTTTAATGAGGTCCTCTGAAATATAATAAATACAATCTTGTTAAACTCGCGAACAGGTTTTGCGATGCAACAGTCAGTACAGTTATCCATCCTAACAGTTTTTTGAGCGAATATTTGTTTTAAATCAGCTGTGACAGCCACGAACGAATAAACCGCTATGGAACGAAAGTCTCATCAATTAGTTGTTAGTTCATCAGGCAGGATGTTCGCTTACTTTCGAAAAGAATAAAAAAAAAAGTTGTAGCTCGGTAATTTTTGAAAGCAGATAAGCTTAAGAGCACTTTTTAATTTTTTGAAAACTTAATGTAGTAAGTAAGTAATGTCGTTCGTTAACCCTTGACAGGATATGCTCGATGTTTTATTGGAGAAAGCCGCTGGCAAATTATCAGGGTCATAATAATAAATTTTCAGTAATAATTTATATATTGAGATACATAGAAAAAAATAAGAATAGGCAACACTTATTTTAGTTGTAATAGTAATATACAGGGTTTTTCAAGTTGATGGGCTATTAGAAGTATATGAATTAGTAGAAGGAATTCAATTCTGAAACTTGGGCTCATTTGGTTATTGTTTATGCCGCTTCTTTTAAAAATATTTTCAAGTTCGATTTACATCCGGTTATACCGGAAGTCGATACCAACTTTCTTATTTTAAATGGAATGGTATATTTTTTACGCTGAATTCGAATAAAACGTGTAATTCTAAGGTAAGTTTGATAACCAACTTGTACACCTATGACGATCGGTTTCTGAGTTAATTTAATTTATAGAAAAAAAAATCGCTATCGCAACCCAAATTATAAAAAATCATAACTTCCACAAAATACGACTTAGAGTGTTGAAATTTTTACTAGTAATAGCTGAATATTAGTGCTAACGTCTTGACAAAATTGAATTAAATAATTTATACAGGGCGTTCAAAATAAAATTCTAAAATTGAAAAACTTCAAACACGAATTACTTCGTTTTTTCAAATGGCACCTACTATTTTTTATTTTTTCAATCGATTCCTTTTTTTATCCTCTTTCGATCCATATGGATACTTCCTATTTTATTTGAAAATTTCGGAATAATCTTGAATTATTACTTAAAATAGGAAGTATCCATATAGTTCGAAAGAGGATAAAAAAAGGAATCGATTGAAAAAATAAAAAATAGTAGGTGCCATTTGAAAAAGCGAAGTAATTCGTGTTTGAAGTTTTTCAATTTTAGAATTTTATTTTGAACGCCCTGTATAAATTATTTAATTCAATTTTGTCAAGACGTTAGCACTAATATTCAGCTATTACTAGTAAAAATTTCAATACTGTAAGTCGTATTTTGTGGAAGTTATGATTTTTTATAATTTGGGTTGCGGTAGCGATTTTTTTTCTATTAATTAAATTAACTCAGAAACCGATCGTCACAGAGGTGTAGGTACAAGTTGGTTATCAAACTTACCTTAGAATTACACGTTTTATTCGAATTCAGCGTAAAAAATATACCATTCCATTTAAAATAAGAAAGTTGGTATCGACTTCCGGTATAACCGGATGTAAATCGAACTTGAAAATATTTTTAAAAGAAGCGGCATAAACAATAACCAAATGAGCCCAAGTTTCAGAATTGAATTCCTTCTACTAATTCATATACTTCTAATAGCCCATCAACTTGAACAACCCTGTATAGTTATAACGTTAACGTGGCATTCAGGGGTGTATGTTGGATAGAATACCTTAGCATTGATCAATTTTTTTATACTTAAAGGATCCTAAAATTTTAAATTGAATTATGTACCCACATCGCCACCCTTACCTTATCTTTAGGGTTGTTTCTGATATAAACGTTATTATAAGAGATACGTAAATTATTTCTATTTTAATCGTTAGGAACACACTGTACAAAGGCACAGTAGGTAGGTAAGTACACCTTATTGTTTGGCATAAGTTGTATTTGAAAGTTAAACAGAGTGTGACCAACAACCAGTATTTATTATGAATGGGAGTTTTATTTTAGAAGATAAAAAGAATTTTAAATTTAAAAATCGTTACGTAAGTCAGCTGTAGGTACGTTGGAGCTAAAATAATACATAATAACGTGTGGGCATAATAAAAGTTGCGATGTAGATTTTAAATAGGTACCTACATATACTGACGTGTATTGTTAGAGGTTCATAACCGTGAAGTTATAGAAAATATATTTCTTGATGATTTATTATGTTATTTTTTTTTTGCAATAACTTATACAAACTAATAATTAAAGTTTTATTTTTTAATAAATACATGACGAAAGCCGCTATCTTATCTAGTTAGAATCGTTCGTTTGGACCTAATTTAATATTTATCTACCTATTGTTAAGTTCTTCTCCATATTTTGATTATACAAAAGAAATACTAATTTAAGCTCATTTAATTTCAAAGCCCTAAAAAATTGTGGGAAGAAAGGGTTCTCAGTATACCATGAGGGAAAGAGTTTAAAATTCATCAGAAGGTTTGAAACACTTGTGAAAAGGGCTTAGAGTACCTGCCTGCACTGTCTATTAGACCTTCAATTAAACCAATAGAGCCTCAAATAATTTAATGAGAGAAGAGTTCATGCACTTTTAAATGATTTCAAGCACTTTAAAAGAACGTCGAGCTCTTTGAAAGGACTTTTAGGTCTATTAAAGAGATTAAAGTCCTTTTTTTGAAATAAATGTAATATGTTTAGTGATATAACTTATAATAATTTTTCGATTATACAGTCAAACGATAATTTGAACGTCGATAAGTCGAACCTAATTTGTTGGCAATAGCATGAGAAATTTGTGTAAATTTTATTTGATAACTCGAACTTTATTACTCGAATCGAATATCTCGATAACTCGAAGATAAGATAATATTTGGCGCCAACTTCGATAAGTCGAGTTTTCTGGGGGAATCCCTTTATAATTTACGATTTTGTCGTATACTTTAAAAACCTGTCTTTTGAGCAAAAATTTAATCTTATCAATAAGAAAGTGAATTGTGGTGGGTGTACCTACTGAAAAATGATGTATCTAACATGAAATAAATACATACAAATGTTCATTTACAAAAAATAAGCACACTCTTAAAATAATATTTATTAACATTCAATAACTCAATAATTTTTTTGTATTGTCATTTAAAATTTTTTATTTTGGAAGGATGAAGGTGTAATATGGTCAAGATTTTAGAAATGTAAAAAAAAAACATTTTTAGGAGTCGAATGAGTCGTTAATCGATAATTGATCGATCGCCTTGATGTTTCGCACTTCTTAGTTTGTTTGTTTTTTTTTTTGTAAAATTTATTGGAAAGTTTAAAAAGCATTTTAATTCTTCATAAATCAAGATTATAAATCACATTTGCAAGGAAAAGTACTTATTATCTAGAATTGATAATGCCTATTAATAATATATTTTCAACGTATTGAGAAGATATATGGTAAAAGTGTCATGCAGTACCTATTATATCTTCAGCAATTCCTTATTAATTAATTAATAATTTTTATAATTTACATTATCTATGGAAAATGTCGTTCACTTTCTATTTGTTATTAACCTACCTAGCTGGTCGTTCTGTGCGACACTTTGTTTTAAACGAATTACATGTATGTATTGTATATGTATGTACATAGACAGAAACTGAACGTTTGCTTTAAAAACAGAATGACAATCAACTTTCCAATTGCTTTATTACCTATTTCCTTTGACATGCTTAGAGCTTCCTAAAGAACATGGTCGTTTACGATCTTCCGATAACATGTGTGTTCGTTTTTTTATGACAATTTTTAATGGCCAGTCCTATATACAGAGTGTTACAATTATCTTTATATGTAGTAAAATAATCACAATTATCCTTTTAGTTTAGCCTTCTCAATAAACTGCCTGTAGCCTCATCAAGATGTTTAAAGTCCCTTCTCAAATTTAAATCACAAAAAAGTAGTTCTCTTAATTCAAGCCCTCATATAGTGTCCTCGAAACCTTGTCACAAATACTTTTATATTTTATTTGAATATTTAAAGAGAATTGTACATATATAATCGCTGTTTGTATGTTTATTGCCTTAGCTGCCAATTTACATGACTCAGACTATAGTCTATAGACAGACTCAGTTAGTAATGGTGTCGTACTACAGCAAGTGCATTAATTCGTTTCACGTTTAGAGCTTTCTCAAAATTTCACCGATACGATTGCACGTTACGTTAAGGTCAACACAAATAAATAAAAACATAAAACTGAACTGAACGCCATTGACCTTTACATAATTATTTTTAAGAAAAATACGCGAAATGAGATGTTAAAGACCTGGTGGACTGCTTTAACCTCAACTAAAACGAATCATTTCCTATAAAAATGATTTCGTTTTATCAACTCTCACTGATTAATTTTCTGGTTTAATTAACTCATTAATTATTTCACCAGGTAGTCGTTAAGTGAATTATTTATAATTATAAATATTAGTAGAAAAAGACTAATTAGTGCTTGAAATCAAGTTCAGGTAATTTTAAAATCTTGCCATTACTTTTACTTTTTTTTTCATTAACACAGAAGTTAGATATCTCAACATTTCGAAAAGCATTAATTTTTTTGGTGAAAAATATCAATACATTATTAACTTCATACATACGTATACTCTGCACGAACAAGCACTTTCTGTATAGGTAGTTTAACATTAATTATGATAATGCAGCTTATTGTTTTATTTACCATGGAATTGTAAATCTCCGCTTTCATTTTCATTAGCCACCGTTTCATTCGAAAGCACAATTAAACCTAAAGAGCACAATATACATATGTTCGTACCTACCTACCTACCTACCTACCAACAGACAGACAGACAAAGCGAGCACGCTTCAATTTAAATTCCTTCTAACGAAGATAATTTTTTCCTTCCGGCACCACGTTGTGCTTTCATAAAAAGGCACGTGCAACAATGAAACTTGGACGGCAATATTTTTACACTACTCGTCTTTTGAGCGTGGCAAACGGCCACAGTCCAGTGAGTGCACTTTACACGAAGATGATCTAACATGCTATTCCTACTTATGCTGATTTTATTAGTGGATAGAGTTTTCTAATCGTAAAAATGTGCATATGAAATATGCCTGTATATGAAGAAAGGCATCAAAATGTCTCCAAGTCATAAAAGCCCAACAGTCTTTTGGTCCTTGAAGTTTCAGTTACATAAAAAAATAGTTACGTTCTTAGAAAATGCTTAAAACAGATTCTATGGGGCTTAAATGAAACCAAGAGCTTGAGATACATTAAGGGTCTTCAAGCAGTTGTTAAAGGGGCTTAGAGCACTCTACAAGAGGCTCAAATGAAACTAAAAGGGCTTCAAATACACCAAGATACTTGAAGCACAAGTGGAAATGGCTTAAAGAATATCGTAGGGGGCTTAAGTTTAATAAAAAGGGTTTCCAATGCATTAAGAGGCTTGAAGCAGTTGTTAAAGGGACTTAGAGCACTCTACAAAAGGTTCAAATGAAACTAAAAGGGCTTCAAATACACCAAGATACTTGAAGCACTAGTGGAAATGGCTTAAGGAATATTTTAGGGGGCTTAAGTTTAATAAAAAGGGCTTCCAATGCATTAAGAGGCTTGAAGCAGTTGTTAAAGAGGCTTGGAGCACTCTACAAAAGGTTCAAATGAAACTAAAAGGGCTTCCAATACATCAAGATACTTGAAGCACTAGTGGAAATGGCTTAAAGAATATCGTAGGGGGCTTAAGTTTAATCAAAAGGGCTTCAAATGCATTAAGAGGCTTGAAGCAGTTGTTAAAGGGGCTTAGAGCAATCTACAAGAGGCTCAAATGAAACTAAAAGGGCTTCAAATACACCAAGATACTTGAAGCACTAGTGGAAATGGCTTAAAGAATATTGTAGGGGGCTTAAGTTTAATAAAAAGGGCTTCAAATGCATTAAGAGGCTTGAAGCAGTTGTTAAAGAGGCTTGGAGCACTCTACAAAAGGTTCAAATGAAACTAAAAGGGCTTCAAATACACCAAGATACTTGAAGCACTAGTGGAAATGGCTTAAGGAATATTTTAGGGGGCTTAAGTTTAATAAAAAGGGCTTCCAATGCATTAAGAGGCTTGAAGCAGTTGTTAAAGAGGCTTGGAGCACTCTACAAAAGGTTCAAATGAAACTAAAAGGGCTTCCAATACACCAAGATACTTGAAGCACTAGTGGAAATGGCTTAAAGAATATCGTAGGGGGCTTAGGTTTAATCAAAAGGGCTTCAAATGCATTAAGAGGCTTGAAGCAGTTGTTAAAGGGGCTTGGAGAACTCTACAAAAGGTTCAAATGAAACTAAAAGGGCTTCCAATACATCAAGATACTTGAAGCACTAGTGAAAAAGGCTTAAAAAATACAGAAGGTGGCTTAGGTTTAATCAAAAGGGCTTAAAATGCATTAAGAGGCTTGAAGCAGTTGTTAAAGAGGCTTGGAGAACTCTACAAAAGGTTCAAATGAAACTAAAAGGGCTTCATATACATCAAGATACTTGGAGCACTAGTGGAAAGGGCTTAGTGAATATTGTAGGGAGCTTAAATTAAATTAAAATGCTTCAAATGAATTATTGGGCTTAGACCATTTGTTAAAAGGGTTTGGACCACTCTATAGTTGACTTAAATTGTACTAAAAGGGCTTCAAATACACCAAGATACTTGAAGCACTAGTGGAAATGGCTTAAGGAATATTTTAGGGGGCTTAAGTTTAATAAAAAGGGCTTCCAATGCATTAAGAGGCTTGAAGCAGTTGTTAAAGAGGCTTGGAGCACTCTACAAAAGGTTCAAATGAAACTAAAAGGGCTTCCAATACATCAAGATACTTCAAGCACTAGTGAAAAAGGCTTAAAAAATACAGTAGGGGGCTTAGGTTTAATCAAAAGGGCTTCAAATGCATTAAGAGGCTTGAAGCAGTTGTAAAAGGGGCTTGGAGAACTCTACAAAAGGTTCAAATGAAACTAAAAGGGCTTCCAATACATCAAGATACTTGAAGCACTAGTGAAAAAGGCTTAAAAAATACAGAAGGTGGCTTAGGTTTAATCAAAAGGGCTTAAAATGCATTAAGAGGCTTGAAGCAGTTGTTAAAGAGGCTTGGAGAACTCTACAAAAGGTTCAAATGAAACTAAAAGGGCTTCATATACATCAAGATACTTGGAGCACTAGTGGAAAGGGCTTAGTGAATATTGTAGGGAGCTTAAATTAAATTAAAATGCTTCAAATGAATTATTGGGCTTAGACCATTTGTTAAAAGGGTTTGGACCACTCTATAGTTGACTTAAATTGTACTAAAAGGGCTTTTAATACACCAAGAGACTTGAAGCACTTTTGAAAAGGCCTTTGAGTAGACCGTAAGGGGGTTTAAATTGAACCAAATGGTTTCAAAAATATTAAGGGGCTTAAACCACTTTGTTAAGAGGGCTTAGAGACTTAAATAATACTAAAAGGGCTTTAAATACACCAAGAGGCTTGAAACACTTGTGAAAAGGGCTTAGAACATACTGTAGGGAGCTTAAGTTTATTCAAAGGGGCTTCAAATATATCAAGAGACTTAAAGCACTATTTAAAAGTTAAACAATACTGTAGGGGGCTTTAATTAAACCAAAATGGCTTGAAATACATTAGGAGGCTTGAAGCACTTGTGAAAAGAGCTTGGAAAACACTGTAAGAGGCTTAAAGACTTAGAAAAGACTATGTGGGTATAAGTGAAACTAAGAGGGCTTTAATAGTGCAGATATAAACCACCGAGTCTTTTAAATGTTTTAAGACCACTATCGCCGCTTTACAAAAAAGTTTATTTTGTTTTTAATTCGTGTTCGAGTATTTATTATAAGAGAACAGTTACAGAAATTTTTTATTACAAAAAAAAAACTTAAACTCACGGTTTTTAAAATTTTCAAATATTATTAAGTATGTGTTCTTGTTCTGTTCGTTATTTTTGTTAATTTATTATAAGTTATAAAAACTATAATTGTGGTGTGGTTTACGTGTTCATAGTTCCCTACGCCCATAATGGTTGTTGTTAATGGTTCAGAACAAGTTATAAATTGTGCAAGTAATATCATATCATGTCGTTCTGACTGACATACGTACCTGCAACATATTGTACCTACTGTGAGTGCACAACATGTACCTGTATTGGTGTACATATGTCATAGTATAATATAAAATACTTTCTTTTTGCCACGGAATTCCTTATACGGACCAGTGCTGTTCGTTTGATCAATATTAATCTGCAGCACCATGGTGTGCGCGTTTTATTCGTCTGTTTACTTTCGATTATCATTATGATGAGTTTTGCAATACTAATAACGATCATTATCGGTCTCCCGGTTGGACGTCGGTTTTACTTTTTAAATTAAACCATTGATCAGTCATAACAATCAATCCACAACCAATCGATCGATCGATGTGTTGCATTTAAATTTAAACTTCTACCAATTCTCATCATAAGCATTCACTTCTTGCTGGTTTATAGAAGTTTTTATTGTAAGATTAATTAATTTAATGTGCCTCAATTAATTTAAACAAGTAACGATTAAATAGCATTAAATTAATAATAAAAATTAGGATCGATTGAAAGAAAAGGTCTGTCTAACAAGCCGAACACGTCAAGGTAGTAATGTCTAATATTCTTCACCGAACGATAGGTTAGCTAGCATTATAGGATTGAGGTGCATTTATTGCCATGAAGTTTAACAGTCACGAATCTAAAGGTTACACACCGAGCACACTGCCACTTTGTCGCCTTTATAATGCAATTATTTACTGACAACAACAACTCGAGTGACTCTGTACACAACATTTATTGTAGTTTAGTTCGATGGATTGATTGGTCTAATTGAATGACATACGTACGTGCCTATGTACATACATAAAATATCAATCTGAAAACTACTCGTTACTCTTTCTTATTATTTTATTTATTAATTAACTGGCTCACAAAGTTGTGGTAATGACGAATTATGTAAAAGCCTCTCACATGAATAGATGGATGGATGGATGAGGGTGATTACGTTACGTCGTTGATTTTCAATAAATTTTTGCCATTTGCTTTTGCTATGTATGTATGCATGCATATCTGGTGTAAGAAAGTTGTAATTATTATTTATTAATATACATTTGAAAGTTGAAGGCAGACCGGCTGCATAAATTTATTATTTTCTTTTGTTATATCGTATAAATGTAGGTAGGTACTTCACGTATTTGCAGACTACGTATTACAATTTAAATCGTAACGTAAGTAATATGTATACATATACATAGAACCTGTCGCAAATAGAAGTCTTACGTAGGTCGAAAATGGCGTTCAAATATGTACCAAATAAAATTTCACCCTTCGATAATAGGAAAATTTAAATGGAAATACAGTCGAATCACCAAAGGCGCAAAAAAATTTCGAGGTATCGAGACTTGAAGTTATTGAATATTATTCCCCCAGAAAATTCGACTTATCGAAGTTGGCGCCAAATATTATTTTCGAGTTATCGAGATATTCGATTCGAGTAATAAAAGTTCGAGAGTTCTGGTTATCAAATAAAATTTACACGTATTTCTCATAATAGTTGCCATATTGCCAACAAAGGCTATAGCGAGATAAGAGTGGGTAGGATGCCCCCAAACGGATTGTGCTGATTTTGTTTCTGGTGATTACTACTAACATAACAGTAAGATTTGCCAAGTTTTAGCTCTTAATATTGTACCGTTGGAAAGTGAGGATTAATTGAAAAAACATCAAAAAAAATTCATATCTTTTCAACGGTTCGATCGATTTGGCTGAAATTTTAGTATGTTTTGCATATTTTTATAAAAAAAAGAGAAAAAATTATTAATATGAAAAGAAAAATTTAACCCCTCTAAAAAAATTATTCCATAAAAAAAATTTTTTTCATAAACATATGGTCTTGGTAGAATTACCAAAATTTTTTTTTATTTTTCTAACACTATTTTTCACAACATATGATTTTTTCAAATTTTTTTTTCTGGGTGCGTCAGTTGAAAAAAATTAAATGTCAAAAAATTTTTTTTTTTTAAGTTAGGCTTTATGTACAGTCACGTAATTTTTTTGTAGATTTCCAAATGTATTTGACGTTGTATAAATTTTTTTCTAAATTTTTTTTCCAGATGCGTCGCAGTAAAAGTAATAAAGTAAATTCTTATAAAAGAGTTAAAAAAGAAGAAATATCTGAAGATAATGTACTTGATTTATGCGTGAGTGTATCGCAAGGTTCTCTTACACTTGAAAAAAAATTCCGAAACAATTACAAATGACGTCAAATAGATTTAAAAATCTCCAGAAAAATTTACGTGATAGTACATAAAGCATAACCTCAAAAAAAATAATTTCTAGACATTTTGTTGTTTTTAACTATGACGCACGCAGAGGAAAATTTTGAAAAAATTATATGTTGCGTTGGAAAGGGTCAAAAACGTACAAAAAGATTTTCATAATTGTACAACTAACATAACCTCAAAAAAAAATATTTCTAGACGTTCTATTGCTTTTACTGCGACACATCTGGAAAAAAAATTTAGAAAAAATTTTATACAACGTCAGATACATTTGGAAATCTACAAAAAAAATTACGTGACTGTACATAAAGCCTAACCTCAAAAAAAATTTTTTTTGACATTTTATTTTTTTCAACTATGACGCACCCAGAAAAAAAAATTGAAAAAATCATATGTTGTGAAAAATAGTGTTAGAAAAATTAAAAAAAAAAATTGGTAATTGTACCAAGACCATAAGTTTATAAAAAAAATTTTTTTATGGAATAATTTTTTTAGGGGGGTTAAAATTTTCTTTCCATATTAATAATTTTTTCTTCTTTTTGTTATAAAAATATGCAAAAGATGCTAAATTTTCAGCCAAATCGATCGAACCGTTAAAAAGATATGAATTTTTTTCGATTTTTTTTTCAATTAATCCTCACTTTCTAACGGTAGGTACAATATTAAGAGCTAAAACTTGGCAAATCTTAATCTTATGTTGGTAGTAATCACCAGAAAAAAAAATCAGCACAATCCGTTTGGGGGCATCCTACTCATTCTTATGACTGTATAATCGAAAAATTATTATAACTTGATAATGTGCTTAGAAGCATTCTGTTTCAGGCCCTATATTGCTAAACATATTACATTTATAATTAAAAAAAAGACTTTAGTCTCTTTTATAGGCCTAAAAGTCCTTTCAAAGAGCTCGATGTTCTTTTAAAGTGCTTGAAATCATTTAAAAGTGCATGAACTCTTCCCTCGTTAAATTATTTGAGGCTCTATTGGTTTAATTGAAGGACTTACAGACAGTGTAGGTACTCTAAGCCCTTTTCACAAGTGTTTCAAACCTTTTGATGAGTTTTAAACTCTTTCGATTTAATTCTAGCCCTCATGGTATACTCAGAACCCTTTCTTTCCACAACTTTTTAGGGCTTTTAAATTAATTGAGCTTAATATGATATCGTGTAATAAGTGTTTTATACGAACCCTAAAAACTGTATATTTGAACACTTGTTGGTTTTGTATTCATCTCGAGTGTTTAAACACACACCTTTTAGTGTGATAAAATGTAAAAATCGCCCTTATCGTTTTCTTTAGTTGCAATAACTAACAATTAACTAGCAGAAGACGTAAATATGTTTTTCCTATTATTAAAATTGTGACTTCCCTGTCAAGTAAATATTTTTTTAAAATTCACATTTCCTTAATTTTATTCAAATCAACAAAAGTACATTTTTTGTATTAATAAATCTTATTCTTATTCAATGAAATCCAGAATGGCAAAAAAAGTCTATTTTTTATTCTTAGTGTTCAATGTCTCGAAATGTGGTCTGTCGTAATTTCACGAAAAAATTATTGCTGGACATATTTTCATCTTTAGGTAATTTATTACATATTTAATTCATATACTATAGGTACGTATGTATTAGGTAGGTACCTTGTTTCGACCTTCTTTCGAAACGCCTTTCTAAATGGTCAGACACTATTTAGATAAAGGAGAAATGTTTAGATAAATTAGCTACGCGGTTTTTACTAGGTCACAATTAAGATCAGTTTGAACAGTTATTATTATTAATATAATTGCTAAGAGCAAACTTTTATTGTCTTGGACTTGACAACATTCTCCTCCACTAAATAAATTCAAGGTGGACAATGGTACGTGTAAATATCTTTAATTGTGTGTAATTATGTTTTTTTGTTATTAATCTTGTTAAGGGTAGTATATGTCAAAAATTGAACTTCCTGCTGCTTTTATATCTATATATATGTATATTGTGACCCCCACAGGGGAACTCCCTGTAAGACTTTATTGAAACATATCTTACTTTTAATAGTTTGTTAAGTATTCCACAGATATCCGATAAACTGGAGCAAATTATAACAACTTGTGTCTTTTCCCTTTTGGTTTTTTGTTTTAATTATTTTTATTTTTTCTGGCACTAATAACAAAACAGCGCAAATCACTTTAAAAAATAATTAAAGAAAACTTTGATTATTTAGTCAAAAACACCTTCACTTTCCCGTTTTCCCGCGATTACAAAAGTTTTTCCCGGTCGTTGTTGTAACAGAGACCATCTCCGTAGAGGGTTGCGCTTCTTGGTGGTGTACGCGGTAACGCGTTCGTATTCCAACTGTTGCCTCTGGTGCCGTTGTGTTGACAACAACAACTTACTTGTAGAGAGGCTCGGTTCGCGAAGAAGAAGGGCATGCAATAGGTTTACCATACCATACTATAGTTTAGTTATTATTATACCGGTGCGAGGTGTTCTAAAACATGCTCTCAGTTGACGCCGTCCACCAAGAAAACACGACGGACGACGTCTAGTCTCTGGTGGGAGCGTCCAAGGTATCTGAGCGTGTAACTACTTTGCTGTGTAAATATTTACTCAAGGACGAACGAAAGAAAATGGTATTTAGAAAAGTTTCTCGATATTATATTATGTATAGCCAGCAAACCTGTCGTCAAAAGGGCTTAAAGCCCTTACAAGAGTGAGAGATAGGTACCAAAGACCTGCATTTCTAACATAAATATCAAATTCAACACGTCTCTTTGTGTCCTGAGCCACTCCTGATTTTTCATGAGGAGAAGAATATATTCCACGTCTTTAACCAAGTATTCAATTGTCTTTCTTCACCCTTGTGTCTGTTTCCAATATGTCTCTAATAACTAACCCTTTAGCCTTTAGAAAGTGTCCTTTCCATCCTGGTTGTAAATTTCTCTTATTAACTTCTGTTCTCCTAATCCTTTCAGTACTTCCTCTATTATCAAATTATTTATCGTGCGATTCTTTAGAAAAGTTTCTCAGTATTATGGCCAGCAAAGCCCTTGTCAAAAGGGCTCTAAGCCTCAAGTCTAAAGCTTTAACTAAAGCGAAAGGCACGCACTAAGGATCTGCTCAACTTTGCAATTTTAACATAAATATCAAATTTAACTAGTCTCCTTCGTATCCAGAGTCAGCCCTTGTATTACGTGAGGGCAAGAACATCATCTCACGTCTTTAATTAAATATTTATTAATAGTAGTTTACTCTAAGTGTTAATTTGTCTCTCTTCACCCTTGTATCTGTTTCTAAAATGTCTCTAACTAACCCTTTAGCCTTTAGAAAGTATCCTGCGATCCTGGTTGTAATTTCTCTTATTAACTTCTGTTCTCCTAATCCTTTCAGTACTTCCTCTATTATCAAGGTATTTATCGTGCGATTCTTTAGAAAAGTTTCTTAGTATTATGGCCAGCAAAGCCCTTGTCAAAAGGGCTCTTTAAACCTTTAAGTCTAAAGCTTTAACTAAATCGAGAGGCACTAAAGATCTGCTCAACTTTGCAATTTTAACATAAATATCAAATTTAACTAGTCTCCTTCGTATCCAGAGTCAGCCCTTGTATTACGTGAGGGCAAGAACATCATCCCTTGTCTTTAATTAAATATTTATTAATAGTAGTTTACTCTAAGTGTTAATTTGCCTCTCTTCATCTTTGTTTCGATTTATAATTTGTCTCTAACTAGCCCTTCAGCCTTCAGAAAGTATCCTGCGAACCTGGTTGTAATTTCTCTTATTAACTTCTATTCTCCTAATCCTTTCAGTACTTCCTCTATTATCAAGGTATTTATCGTGCGATTCTTTAGAAAAGTTTCTTAGTATTATGGCCAGCAAAGCCCTTGTCAAAAGGGCTCTAAGCCTCGAGTCTAAAGCTTTAACTAAATCGAGCGGCACTAAGGATCTGCTCAACTTTGCAATTTTAACATAAATATCAAATTTAACTAGTCTCCTTCGTATCCAAAGTCAGCCCTTGTATTTTGTGACGGGCAAAAACATCATCCTTGTCTTTAATTAAATATTTATTAATAGTAGTTTACTCTAAGTGTTAATTTGCCTCTCTTCATCTTTGTTTCGATTTATAATTTGCCTCTAACTAGCCCTTCAGCCTTCAGAAAGTATCCTGCGAACCTGGTTGTAATTTCTCTTATTAACTTCTATTCTCCTAATCCTTTCAGTACTTCCTCTATTATCAAGGTATTTATCGTGCGATTCTTTAGAAAAGTTTCTTAGTATTATGGCCAGCAAAGCCCTTGTCAAAAGGGCTTAAGCTCAAGTCTAAAGCTTTAACTAAATCGAGAGGCACTAAAGATCTGCTCAATTTGCAATTTTAACATAAATATCAAATTTAACTAGTCTCCTTCGTATCCAGAGTCAGCCCTTGTATTGTGACGGGCAAAAACATCATCCCTTGTCTTTAATTAAATATTTATTAATAGAGTTTACTCTAAGTGTTAATTTGCCTCTCTTCATCTTTGTTTCGATTTATAATTTGTCTCTAACTAGCCCTTCAGCCTTCAGAAAGTATCCTGCGAACCTGGTTGTAATTTCTCTTATTAACTTCTGTTCTCCTAATCCTTTCAGTACTTCCTCTATTATCAAGGTATTTATCGTGCGATTCTTTAGAAAAGTTTCTTAGTATTATGGCCAGCAAAGCCCTTGTCAAAAGGGCTCTAAGCCTCGAGTCTAAAGCTTTAACTAAATCGAGCGGCACTAAGGATCTGCTCAACTTTGCAATTTTAACATAAATATCAAATTTAACTGGTCTCCTTCGTATCCAAAGTCAGCCCTTGTATTTTGTGACGGGCAAAAACATCATCCTTTGTCTTTAATTAAATATTTATTAATAGTAGTTTACTCTAAGTGTTAATTTGCCTCTCTTCATCTTTGTTTCGATTTATAATTTGTCTCTAACTAGCCCTTCAGCCTTCAGAAAGTATCCTGCGAACCTGGTTGTAATTTCTCTTATTAACTTCTGTTCTCCTAATCCTTTCAGTACTTCCTCTATTATCAAGGTATTTATCGTGCGATTCTTTAGAAAAGTTTCTTAGTATTATGGCCAGCAAAGCCCTTGTCAAAAGGGCTTTAAGCTTCAAATCTAAAGCTTTAACTAAATCGAGAGGCACTAAAGATCTGCTCAATTTTGCAATTTTAACATAAATATCAAATTTAACTAGTCTCCTTCGTAACCAAAGTCAGCCCTTGTATTTTGTGACGGGCAAAAACATCATCCTTTGTCTTTAATTAAATATTTATTAATAGTAGTTTACTCTAAGTGTTAATTTGTCTCTCTTCATCTTTGTTTCGATTTATAATTTGCCTCTAACTAGCCCTTTAGCCTTCAGAAAGTATCCTGCGATCCTGATTCTAATTTCTCGTAACAACTTCTGTTCTCCTAATCCTTCCAACACCTCTGCTATTTTCTAGTTTTGGTTCTCCTAATCCTTTCAGTATCTCCTCTATTCACAACAAGGTATTAATTATCCTGCGATCCTGTTCTTCCGATTTCATGTGGTATGAGACATTGGTACGTCACAAAAACTATTTAATGGACCTGATGATTATTCTTTAATTCTAATCCAAAAGAGATAAATGTCTTATTTTATTTTTTTGTAAATAAATGAAAATATCGTGTGAAATATTAATAGCGGGGTAGATTATCATTTGTCACAGTCGCGTCGGCAAAGATGTTGGGAACTGTTACTAATCGCCATGGATTTTCCACTGTATCGGTTTCACTCACTGGACGTTGAACTTGACCTTTAATGAGAAAGAGAAAAAAGAGAGGTTGATGGTTTCGAAACGGACCGTTTTCGGTAAAATTCATTTACACTTTTGCTAATAAAACTTGACATTGAACATTGAAAGCGATCGTCACAGGGAACACACCACCACATTAAATTATATCTCCTTAAGAGAGAGAAAAGAAAAAAGAGGTCTTCTCCTTTTTTTTTCTTATAGGGAAAAAGTGAAAGTCTATAAAGCGTACTTTGACCATGGCATGGCTCTAAAGACTATAACATAATAACATCCTTATTAATAACGTTAAATGCGATAAAAAAAAAACAACTACTTAGGTACATACATGGAACTTTGTCAGTCAGGACTTGTTTTAATCGTGAACTAAATAAATTGTAACAGAACACTGAACATGATATATTTAAAAAAAAAAAAAACGTGTGTCTTAAAGGACATGTAGTGGAAGTTTTCATTTCCTTTTCACGAATGCCATGTAGGTAAATGTTGGCAAATTTAGTGTAACTCCAGTGGCGTACATAAGGGCATTAAAATAATGCTAATACGTCTTCACCAGAAAATATAACATTTTAAATTATTTTTAAATTTTTTATTTATTATCGTTGTCTGCTCTAAAAATTTTCGCCTGTTTTTGTAACATTTTAAACGACTTAAAAATGACTTGTTACTGCTGTAAAGTCTTTCCATATTGTCTCTATTTTAATATTTAAAATGTGTACCATTTACCAACGCCTTTGTCGGGGAAATGTAAACTTTACAAATTTTGCGCAACCGCGATTTGCTATCAGCTTAAGTCCAAAAATGTCGAGCCAACAAACACAGAATGAATGTTGACTGACTATTAATTGTAGGTGTCTAATCACAAATTCCTTAAGGGGCATGATATTGAATTATCACTTTTTTATTAAAATTAAGAAGTTATAAAATAATGAGGAGGTATTTAAAGGATTAGGAGATCAGATGTTAAAAAAAAGTAGAAACAGAATCCCAGGATAATACCCTAAGTATAGAGAAAAAACTGAAAGGATTAGAAGAACTGAAATAAATTAAAAAAAAGTGGCCAGAAAGGCCTTACTGTTTGTCCTGTTTTCAAAAACAAAAATTTTTTCAATAATAAAGCTTCTATTACTTGAAGGATTATCCTGTATGGCTTTGTATTAAAAAAAGGACATTTTTCAATAATAATTTCTACTGGTACGATTAAAGAACTATTCACAGGGTGTTGTAGGTTGTCCTCCTGGAAGAGCCTCTTCTGGATGTCCTTTTTTCCAGAGGAATGTTTGTTAAATAAAAAAAAATAGAAACAGAATCGCAGGATAATACTTCAAGTATAGAGGAATAATTGAAAGAAATAGAAGAACAAAAGTAAATAAAAAGTGGTCCAAAAGGCCCTCCTGTTTGTCCTGTTTTCAAAAGCAAAATTTTTCAATATGTAATAATAATTTACATTTGTACTTCTTGAAGGATTATCCTGTTTAGCCTTCTTTCAAAAACAGGACACAGTTTTTAACATTAAATTGTATTTGAATTCTTTGATGTGATGATGTTCTTTGATCGCTTCACAGAATGGCCTTTTTGTTTGTCCTACCTTTTTTTAAAACAAGAACTCAGCTTTGAATAACAATTTTAATACATATCTTAAGTTTTATTACTAATGAATACTTTCGTCTCCTCCTACGAAAGTAAATATCGTCTTCAGAAAATGTTGGAAGTTAAAATGTCACTTAATTCATTAAGTCGTGCATCTATCTAATTATTTATCATCTCCTGCAGCCTCGCCGCAAACAATCGATCGAGGACAGGCCCCGTCAATCAATATGTTATTACAATTTTCGTTCGTCGTATAGAATTTAATTTGAAACATCGATTGTTGTTATTTTTATCGGAAAAATGCCGTATTCATGACTCGATGTAATTTCGCTCTCCACTTTGCACTTACGTATTATGAAATTGGAACTCTTGGGTAGACCAAGGTTCGTTATAGACTTATGCACAAAATGTGTATTAAAATCAGACGATTATCGAGAATTTTCTGTCGAGAATGCAACCATTCAAGTGCACGATTAAAGAACTATTCCCAGGGTGTTGTAAGCTGTCCTCCTGGAAGAGCCTCTGGGTTTCTTTTTGTTCAAAGGAATTGTTGTTAAATAAGAGAAAATAGAAACAGAATCGCAGGATAATACCTCAAGTATAGAGGAATAATTGAAAGAATTAGAGAAACAAAAGTAAATAAAAAGTGGCCCGAAATGCCTTCCTGTTTGTTATGTTTTCAAAAGAAAATTATTTCAATATCTAATCATTCTTATGTGAATTCCTTGAAGGATTATCCTGTTTAATCTTCGATTAAAAAAAGGACACATTTTTCAATATTAGTAAATTGCATTTGAATTCCTTGATGATGTTTTTTGATCCCTTCACAGGATGGTCTTCCTGTTTGTCCTCTTTAAAAAAAAAAATGTTTCAATAATAATTCATGTTTGTATTCCTTGATTATTATCCTATTTGGCCTTCGATTACAAAAGCGATATTTTTCTATAATAATTTCTATTTGTACGATTAAAGAACTATTCCCAGGGTGTTGTAAGTTGTCCTCCTGGAAGGGCCTCTGGACTGGAAGTTCTTTTGTCCAGAAGAATTGTTGTTAAATAAGAGAAAATAGAAACAGAATCGCAGGATAATACCTCAAGTATAGAGGAATACTTGAAAGAATTAGAGAAACAAAAGTAAATAAAAAGTGGCCCGAAATGCCTTCCTGTTTGTTATGTTTTCAAAAGAAAATTATTTCAATATCTAATCATTCTTATGTGAATTCCTTGAAGGATTATCCTGTTTAATCTTCGATTAAAAAAAGGACACATTTTTCAATATTAGTAAATTGCATTTGAATTCCTTGATGATGTTTTTTGATCCCTTCACAGGATGGTCTTCCTGTTTGTCCTCTTTAAAAAAAAAAATGTTTCAATAATAATTCATGTTTGTATTCCTTGATTATTATCCTATTTGGCCTTCGATTACAAAAGCGATATTTTTCTATAATAATTTCTATTTGTACGATTAAAGAACTATTCCCAGGGTGTTGTAAGTTGTCCTCCTGGAAGGGCCTCTGGACTGGAAGTTCTTTTGTCCAGAAGAATTGTTGTTAAATAAGAGAAAATAGAAACAGAATCGCAGGATAATACCTCAAGTATAGAGGAATACTTGAAAGAATTAGAGAAACAAAAGTAAATAAAAAGTGGCCCGAAATGCCTTCCTGTTTGTTATGTTTTCAAAAGAAAATTATTTCAATATCTAATCATTCTTATGTGAATTTCTTAAAGGATTATCCTGTGTAACCTTCGTTTGAAAGAAGGACACAGTGTTCAATATTAAATTGTATTTGAAAGCCTTGATGATGTTTTTTGATTCCTTTGCAGAATGGTCTTCTTGTTTGTCCTGTTTTCAAAAATAAAAAATATTTCAATAATAATTTGTGTTTGTATCCCTTCAAGGATTATCCTGTTTAATCTTCGATTAAAAAAAGGACACATTTTTCGATATTAAATTGCATTTGAATTCCTTGATGATGTTTTTTGATCCCTTCACGGGATGGTCTTCCTGTTTGTCCTCTTTTAAAAAAAATGTTTCAATAATATAATTTATGTTTGTAATCCTTAAAGCATTATTCTGTTTGGCCTTCGATTACAAAAGGGATATTTATATTGTAGGATTAAAGAACTATTCCCAGTGTCTTGTAAGTTGTCCTCGTGGAAGAGCCTCTGGATGTCGTTTTGTCCAAAAGAATTGCTATAGACAGAATTTTGTAACCTTAACGATTATTGTTCTGCAGACAGACATGTTATTACACCTACGCCTTGTTGCTCCAAACTCATAAATTGTGTTCCTCGAGTTCTTGTCTTTCCTAAAATGAAGTATCTGATTTCTGTTTTGTACATAGGTACTTTCAGTTATGTGTCCGATGATATTATCTGGTTGTTGACCATTATTTTATTTCCAACTTAACAACGGTCCATTATATTATATTATATTGTACGTACCTACATAATACGTAATAATGGTAGCACATTATGGGACATTAGTAGTCTCGTGTTTACATATGCACCACCATTAATGTGCGTACCTCGGTTCAGTTAAATTGGCTTTTTAATCGCTTTGCACTCTACTTATTCCATTTTCTTCCGGCGATAGAAAGTTGTGGGTTGTTACACATATATATGTATTTACCCACTGCAGATAAGACCGTTGAATAGGTAGGTACTGACAGTGTACACTCTTTGTCAGACTGTAACATCAGAAATGTTTATACACTACGTCAAAAATATTTGTATAAAAATTCAAATAGATAGATATGGGACGTTCGTTTATAAACCCTAAGTCCCAAATGTATTTTAATTTTTTTTAATTCTTTACATTCCTTAAATTAAATAAATATGGCGGGTAGGTCGTCCTAGGGCCCCTGCAGAGTATATATTCCTCATTTTTTTGGGATATTACAGTACAATACTAAACTAATTAATTGACGAAAAAGAATTTTATTTTATTTTATTTGTTCTAGTACCTACATTATATTTTTTTTAAAGTATAACTAAACTTGCTAAGGGTATCAAATTAAATAAAATATTATTTATATATTCTAACTAGCCCTTCAGCCTTCAGAAAATATCCTGCGATCCTGGTTCTAATTTCTGTTATTAACTTCTGTTCTCCTAATCCTTTCAGTCCCTCCTCTACTCCCAAGAAATTATCGTGCGATCCTGTTCTTCCCTCTTCTTGTTCTCTCTCTATCTTGTAAGATTTTCTTGTGGAATGAGACACATTAGTTTGTCATAAAAATTATTTAATGGGTCTAACCCGAAAGAAAGACAAATATTTTGCATTTTTTTAACGAAAGCTATGGTAAATACTGAAATGATTAATTGAAGAATAAACATATTTCAATATTATCTATTATGGTTTATTATTTTAAAAATTCAATTCAAATGGTACCAGTATCAAATTAAGTTAATTATTTATTTATTTATTTATAGTTTATGTAAATTAATTACAACCATAACAAATATTTATTAACACTGAACAACACTTTGGTTGAATTATTACAAATTAACACGCTAATTTATTCTCACAATTAACCGTTTTTTAGTCTTGTTTATCTATTTTCCGCCACCTTCGTGAAAATCGTTCTCAATGTCCATTCATTCAATCAACTGTAACCATATACAAATATCCTGTGTAAATTAATAATGGAAAAATTACAGTGGAATAGAAAAGCAATTATCACAAAATATTCTAATCTACCTCTCTATACTCCTGTCTGTGCATCTAATATGCTTGTAGCAAGTTCATCTTACTCCTAACTTCCCTTCCCTTCAAGTCCCCTCTTAAACTTAATAAAGCCTCAATAATATATATTTTGGGTGTGATTACTTCTAAATAATTACTTCTAATAACAATAATATTTTCATCAGAATAGTAAGCTTAAGTATTGCGTCAAAAACCCACGTTGTATGTACTCCTTGCCAAAGCAACAACCTGTAGGATGCAACACAATAGAAAAAAGAGATTCTCTAGCATGTTTTGTAACGTTATTATTAAGGTATGGCATTAATTTAATGTGTGATTCATATTTTCATTTTAATATTCGTTATTACGAAATAATAAGTTATGATACTTTGTTCTTCTTCACTAAGCACCCAGAATGGACCTTAACGTTTACGAAAAATATTTCTTGAGCTAATATCTGTTATTGTTCAAAATTGACTTACAAAAACAATTCGAAAGTTCTCGCCAAATAACATTACGCATTTGCATTTCAATCGGCCCGGCCTGTTTGTTAATCGTATCAAACGAACATGTTGGGTAAATATCTAAAGCGTGTTATGTCAGTAGTCAGGACTGTCGAACAATTTTAAGAAATTGGCAGCTATTGAAATAACGTTCAAATTAAATATTATGTGAGATACATATATTTAAAACTAGGCCTTTTACTATACTAAAGCATTACGTAATAATATTATATAGGACATAAGCTGCTTATAAATCAAAGTTGCAGTCAGAAATACAGAGTAACTACCGGAAATGTATTTTTGCTCCTTGTCGGAAAATTTTTCTGTGTCACCCCAGAAATATCTGAATTTAAAACAGAATTAATGGGTATTTATAGCCCGAGTCACGTAAAGTGGGGACACTGGCAATAAAAAATTTAACGACTGGCCACTTACTTTATTAAGATGCAGATGGCAGAAGCCAGTCAAAATGAGTATAGAAATTCCTTAAAAGTTTTATGGCCACTGTCGCTATTTTATAAGAACATGACTATAGTTATTTTTTCTAATTCGTGTGTTAGGGAAGAAGAACTCTTGTTAAACTAGTAAAAATGTGTATTTCTGATGGGAAAATGACTCTACAAGGTTTATTACCAATGCTGCTACTTTACAAGAATCAGACTGTAGTTTATTTTTCTTTTAATTTATATATAAAGGAAAATGAAAACTCCCTATTTAACGTGCAGAGTTTCTGGCCATATTAATTCTTCAGGTATGTGTATTCATTATGAGAAAAAGATCGTATATGTTTTATGACCACAACTGCCGCTTTATAAGAAGCAAACTGTAGTTTATTTTTCTTTTAATTCATCTTTCTGTTGAACATGCAGATTTGCTAACCATATTACTTCGATTGGTATATGTATTTCATTTGTAAGAACGATCACACAAGTTTTATGACTACAATTATCACTTTATAGGAAGCAGACTGTAGTTTATTTTCCTTTTAATTCATCTATTAATGAAAACGAAGGTGTCCTGTGTAACACGCTGAGTTTCTAGCCATATTACTTCGACAGGTACGTGTGTTTGTTCTGTGAGAACGATCGTACAAGTTTTATGACTACAATTGCCACTTTATAGGAAGCAGACTATAGTTTATTTTCCTTTTAATTCATCTTTCTGTTGAACATGCAGATTTGCTAACCATATTACTTCGATTGGTATATGTATTTCATTTGTAAGAACGATCACACAAGTTTTATGACTACAATTATCACTTTATAGGAAGCAGACTGTAGTTTATTTTCCTTTTAATTCATCTATTAATGAAAACGAAGGTGTCCTGTGTAACACGCTGAGTTTCTAGCCATATTACTTCGACAGGTACGTGTGTTTTTTGTAGAACGATCTACAAGTTTATGACTACAATTGCACTTTATAGGAAGCAGACTATAGTTTATTTTCCTTTTAATTCATCTTCTGTGAACAGCAGTTTCTACCATATTACTTCGATGTATTGTTTTCTTGAGAACATCACAAGTTTTATGACTACAATTCACTTTATAGGAAGCAGACTATAGTTTATTTTCCTTTTAATTCATCTTTCTGTTGAACATGCAGATTTGCTAACCATATTACTTCGATTGGTATATGTATTTCATTTGTAAGAACGATCACACAAGTTTTATGACTACAATTATCACTTTATAGGAAGCAGACTGTAGTTTATTTTCCTTTTAATTCATCTATTAATGAAAACGAAGGTGTCCTGTGTAACACGCTGAGTTTCTAGCCATATTACTTCGACAGGTACGTGTGTTTGTTCTGTGAGAACTATCGTACAAGTTTTATGACTACAATTGCCACTTTATAGGAAGCAGACTATAGTTTATTTTCCTTTTAATTCATCTTTCTGTTGAACATGCAGATTTGCTAACCATATTACTTCGATTGGTATATGTATTTCATTTGTAAGAACGATCACACAAGTTTTATGACTACAATTATCACTTTATAGGAAGCAGACTGTAGTTTATTTTCCTTTTAATTCATCTATTAGAAAACGAAGTGTTGTTAACACGCTGAGTTTCTAGCCATATTACTTCGACAGGTAGTGTGTTTTTCTGTGAGAACGATCGTACAAGTTTTATGACTACAATTGCCACTTTATAGGAAGCAGACTATAGTTTATTTTCCTTTTAATTCATCTTTCTGTTGAACATGCAAATTTGCTAACCATATTACTTCGATTGGTATATGTATTTCATTGTAAGAACGATCACACAAGTTTTATGACTACAATTGCCACTTTATAGGAAGCAGACTATAGTTTATTTTCCTTTTAATTCATCTTTCTGTTGAACATGCAGATTTGCTAACCATATTACTTCGATTGGTATATGTATTTCATTTGTAAGAACGATCACACAAGTTTTATGACTACAATTATCACTTTATAGGAAGCAGACTGTAGTTTATTTTCCTTTTAATTCATCTATTAATGAAAACGAAGGTGTCCTGTGTAACACGCTGAGTTTCTAGCCATATTACTTCGACAGGTACGTGTGTTTGTTCTGTGAGAACGATCGTACAAGTTTTATGACTACAATTGCCACTTTATAGGAAGCAGACTATAGTTTATTTTCCTTTTAATTCATCTTTCTGTTGAACATGCAGATTTGCTAACCATATTACTTCGATTGGTATATGTATTTCATCTGTAAGAACGACCACACAAGTTTTATGACTACAATTGCCACTTTATAGGAAGCAGACTATAGTTTATTTTCCTTTTAATTCATCTTTCTGTTTAACATGCAAATTTGCTAACCATATTACTTCGATTGGTATATGTATTTCATCTGTAAGAACGATCACACAAGTTTTATGACTACAATTGCCACTTTATAGGAAGCAGACTATAGTTTATTTTCCTTTTAATTCATCTTTCTGTTGAACATGCAGATTTGCTAACCATATTACTTCGATTGGTATATGTATTTCATGTGTTAGAAGGATCGCACAAGTTTTATGACCACAATTGCCACTTTATAAGAGGCAGACTATAGTTCATTTTACTTTTAATTCATCTAGTAAAGAAATCGAAAGTTTCCTGTTTAACACGCCGATTTTCTAGGCATATTACTTCGACAGGTACGTGTGTCTGTTCTGTAGGAACGACCTTACACGTTTTATGACCTCAACCTCCACTTTTTAAAAACCAAACTATAGTTTTATTTTTAAAACGTTGAGTTTTTAGCCGTATTGCTTCGACTGGTATGTGTATTTCTTCTGTAGGAACTACCGTATAAGTTTTATGACCTCAGCAGCCACTTTACAAAAACCACACTATAGTTATTTATTTTTATTTTGTATATTAGGGGAAAATGAAGCCCACCTGATTAACATGCATAGTTCCTAGCCATATTATATCGGTATATAGGTGTATTTGTTATGAGAGAACGGTCACAGGCTGACCCGAATTACAAAACCGTCCACTTTTGTTATTTAAACAATTGTCGTACCCTTTAAATTGTTTGCCGAGCACGTTCTACTTCAATGTACCTATCTGTATACTTACTATATAGGTAGGTACGTTCTTTCTTACCTCCTCGTGTCCTGTTGTGTTGTGTGCCTTTCTCTAAACGCCAAGAAAACCGAAAGAAAAGGTGTGGCCGCTAGCGATTTGCGGTACGCTAACCTTTGTTAATGTTCAATGCAATCATAAAATAATTGTCTTGTTGCTATTAGAAAAATTCAGTCCGATCGACTAGATTATCTTGCGGTTTAGGTTATTAATAGACAAATATATGTATTGCGTAAAAAAAGATGCAAATGGAATAAAAAAGTTTAACGTTTATGAGACTTGAATTATAACATACAAAAAAGTACACGGGTACCTATGTAAAACCTACGAAAATTTTTATAGGCGTATATTAACAGCGTAAAATTAGAATTTCTTTCTTCACAACATCCACAGTCTACCAAACATTATTAGAAATAAATAAGACATTGATTTTGTAATAGAATTTTGAAAAGCGCGTTCCCAGTGCATGAGCTTCCGCATTTTTTGAATTACCTACAGTTGTATAATAATTCTAACAAGAAATTTTTAATTTATTATTCACCTAATAAGAGTTCGGGTGCCTTTTAACGAAGCATAGTTGTAAAATTATGTTTGCGCCAGTGATTACAACAGTGTTCTCTTTTTAAGGCAACCAAAAGAGTTTTAAAGAATTTAATCGGCCATGGTTCGTTTAAAAAATTAATTAATTCAAATAGGTACGATGTGAGTTAAAAATAATTTCAAAATCGAAACATTAGACTTGTTTTACTGGAATTAGACAATTGTTTGTTTGACACAATTGGTCCTTTTTATTAATGTGCCTTTAAGACGGTTATCAACGTAATTTTTACGCAAACAATGTTTTTTTTGTTTTTAATTTAAAAGAAGCCAAGTTAGTTAAATTTTATTAAAAAGGAGAACAAGTGTCTTGGCTCTTGGGCAACAACGTAAACTTCTAGTTTTTAAAGGAAAAATTGCGAATGCGAACAAAGAAAACACAACTTTAATAACTAGTTAGCTATACATTACATATACATACACTTGAACATATGTACACATGATGTGCTTTAATTAAATCTATTGCAAACCGTTTTTCGTAATTTCCTATAAAACCGAACCTGATACTATATACTTCAACAACATACAAGAATTAGATACCATGCACAGTTGTAGCTGTCTTAAAGTTTTTTATATTAATTAAAAAAAGTCATTTTTTATAAAAAGTTCTGCAAGGTCTAAAACTAAAAAAGGCAACTATCAGATATCAATTTTTTTCAGTCGTGTACGAGGTTTGTCAAAAAATACTACTACTACTACCTTTACTTTTGTAATATGAAAATCAAAAATAATAACATTTTACATCACCATACCAATTTTGAACAAGATATTCCTATATTAAGAAAATTTTTTGATTCACCCCCGTAACTGACAATTTTGATTTAATCGAAATGGTTTAAAAGGGACGAAAAGACACTATTAACTAACTACACCATCGAACATTATTAACAAAAATTGGTATGGAGAATAACTTTTTTTCCTAAAATGAATAATAAAAAAGAAAGTTGCCAACTTTTTCAGACATACTGTATACATATAATATAACATGTAGATTTAGATATACATAGGAATCTGTGACCAGTTTGGGGCTGCTCTTGGGTCATATACGTGGGAGGCCAAACTTAAAAGCATTCATCCATAAAAAGTACCTATATGAGATATGAGCCATCGCTACGCATAGACATGCCAAAAATAGTCACCTTTTTTTATGAAAAATTTAAGGGGTAATTTTCAGGGCCGCACTCGTATGTAAAGGGCACATTATGAAATTTGACGACATTGTGGGTCATTGCAGATAAGGAAAAATTCCGCTGACTATATGATGATGATAATGATTTAAAATAGGTACCTAATACTGAGTACACATTTTGAAAGGAAATAATATATATGAAAATTGGTCTGTTGTTGCGGAATGTAATGTTATTTGTAACGACCCATATTTTATGCCTTCATTACTGTGTGTATATCTGGTATGTTTTAGTATGTATGTATATAGTCGCTCACATGTTCTCTGGCTTGTCACGACTCCGATTAACTTGTCTACGAATTCTAAAGAAACGCGGAGAAAGTTTACGGTTTTTTCTTTTTGCAGAAATATTATGAATGCAACTGATTCATTAAAATACGGTTGTGTGGAAACATACGCGCGGTGGCATAACAAATGACCGGTTTAATAAAAGGAAAAAGGCCTTTTGTTCTGTCACATTTTTGAACTTGCTTTGTTCGCTCAATGCCGCACTGTATTTTACAATACATTCGTTTATACGTTGAAGATAAAAGTTAATGTTAAATACTCGTAAAAATCAGTAAGGATTTCCCAATATTTTTTTAACTAAATCCTAAGTTAAATTTTTTAATTTCTGTGTTGAGAAATGCATTATTTTTTATTACAGAAAATTTAGCACCATCAGAATTAAAAAAGCTGCGAAATAAGCAGAGGAAAGCACGAAGAAAAGCGGAGCAAGAAATAGCCCAGGCGGCTCAAGCTCAAGTCAAAAAAGACCAGTACCACAAATCGAAGCAACAGGGTGACGTTGAGGCAGACACACCACAATTAGACGAACTGATCCCAGAAAAATTAGCCAAAGTAAGTAATTAATTAGGTACTGTCATGTTATTGTGAGTTTTCAGACTTCCTGATCGTTGTTGGTCAAGGTTTCTTATCCTCAACGTTTTTCGTCAACATCCTCAGGAGTTCTTACCAACGTGCTGAATTTCATTGCCCTGGGAAGAGCTCTTTAAGAAGTGGAAACATTGCGGATAAGAATCTTTAATCAAATATAGCAAGGAAATCCGAAAACTTACTCGTTTTTCTAAATATAATGTCAAAAAATATTTTATTAATTACAGATCAGCGATCCATTAGAGCAAGCCATAAAGTTCCTTCAACCTCTGCAAAGCTTAGCCAAAAATAGGATAGAAACTCATCTTATGGCATTCGAGATATACTATAGGAAAGGTAAAAAATATTTAGAGTTTCAAATAAAGCTACTTTTTTCTTTCTTTATCGTTTTAGAAAAGGTACTTCTTATGTTGCAATCGTTAAAGAGAGGATATAAAGTAAACGAGAATCATCCCAAACTTCACTCATGTCTGATTCGATTTTCGGATTTCCTGAAACGGGTAAAAGACAACTTGGATGAAACCGTTAAAGAAGTGTTGGAAAAGGAGACGGAAACACTGTTACGAAAAAAGAACTCGACCGAATTGAATTCGGAATACTTATCAAAGCAGGGAGACAGTATAGCGGCCACCCTTGAATGCTGTAAAGTGCTTTATCAGCTCAACCCTAATAATCAAGAATGTGCACTTAAACTCGTTACCAATTTAGACAATAAATTTAAGGATGTAAATATTCAGGTAAGTGATGAATGACGATATTTATCAATATCATACCTACATTATTTTCAATTATACATAAGATGGGCAGTGTATTTCCATCGGATGGTATTTACTGAAGTCGCGTCTGGTCAGGAATGTGTAATGTTGTTCTGTATACAAAAGAAACCTGAAAAATGAGCTTGTTGAAACTTAAATTAGAACTGTAAAAAAGAACTAAAACACTAAGAAGCCTAACTTCTTAACAGTTACTTGATATCCGATCGTACAATTTGAGGGATACTTTTTTTTTCTTTTTCGTTCCTTCATCTACCGTTAGTAGCTACTTCAAATATAATTACTTTAAAAAATCAAACCCCAACTCAAAATCCAGAAGACAATCTTCTCTTAAGCTGAAGAGAACTTTTGACTTAAGAATGAGGAAAATGGAGCCCGAATTATTACACTTTGCTGAAATCTCAATCAGTCTATAATATTTTTTGAGATTT
Organism: Agrilus mali; assembly: GCA_029378335.1. Lineage (NCBI taxonomy): Eukaryota > Metazoa > Arthropoda > Insecta > Coleoptera > Buprestidae > Agrilus > Agrilus mali. The sequence continues at coordinate 28,765,970 of CM055657.1, read as the reverse complement.
TAACAATGTATGAGTAATCGAGGCTACACTGTCATATCCAAGAAGATCATGCGTGGCCCCCTTTCCTTTTTTGTTTAAAAATGTCTTTAAATGATTTGTGTCTGCATGCAGACATGCGCAAACGTACTAAAGGCGCTGAAGAGCGGAGCCCTGGGCGATTGTGATAGTTTAATAGAAGACTTCAAGCTACGATGCCACAAGTTGTTCCCATACTGCACGGATTTTCGGCCCGCTGCAGCAGCCGCATCACTGAACCTAAGCAACTCTTGCGACGCAAACAATCACGCGATATCGACGTCGGCGACTGAGCTCCAAAACAGCAACAGCAATTGATACACTATCGGTGGCGGCACCGGCCTCAGAACGGCGTCGTCGTCGTCGTCCCTCATCATTATCATCATCTGCTGTTGACGTTTAACGAGAGAGACTTAGACGTTGCGTTGTTAAATTATGTTAGGTTACCTGTTTATATAATATAATAATGAAGAAAACGATAGATACTTCGTGTTTTTACTACATCCCGACGATATAGATAATGACAACACAAATACATAAAATAAAAACATCACGAACGCTGCTGATGCTCCTAATAAGTACTATATAATTTTTGAAGAGAACAGACAAAAAAGTAATGATGATAATATAATTACTATTGTAAATTTCAGTTCGTTGTATTATATACAATCCTCAATATTATTGTTTATATATATATTTTAAATTGAGACGATCGTTGGTTTCTTTTTGTTTAAAAGTGGTGTCTACTCCTTGTTTATTCTAGTATCACGACGATTGCTTTTTACTTTCATTCGTTAGGTACTTACGAAAAGAAAGAGATTTGTGTGTATTTTAATAATCTCCCTTATAACTAAAAAATAGTAAGAAATTATATTATTTGAAGGAAAATAACTAATATTAAATTAATACTATATCTGGACAATTCACAATTGGCTACAACTTTTCTTAAAGGTTTAAATAGCCGTAATTTATTTGAATTTTTAATTTTTAATGAACTAACACAAATTATCTGTCTAGTCATTTCGTCTCGTATTTAATTCGTTAACGTGTGTATATATAATACTTACGCAAAAAAAAAAACGGATTAAACGATTATGACTCATTTCGTTTTTTCTTGATTATTAATCTTTATTTATGTTTTTTTCCTCATAAGTTGGAACTTGTGTAAAAATTAATCGTTATGATACAAATATCTCGAGGAGAAGGGTTGTAACTGCCGCAACATCGCAGCTCTTGAATGATAGTTTTTGATCAATTTTTTTTGTTAATTTTCAATGAATAAAAACAACACGATAAATGAATTGTTTTATTCATACGAACTAAACGTCATAACAAAATGTATTTACAAATGCGACGACTGCGTATCGCGTCGACAGGGAAATAATAATTTAGGAATGTACAACAAAAAATTAATAGTACACAATCGATCTTCAGCAGCACCTCAATAAGTCATACATTGAATATGTTCCTAAGATCTGGCGCTATTTCTTCTTTCCCCACTTTTTTCGGCAATTCGAGTTTTGGCAGGTCTTGTATTTTGACTTCTTTCTTAAACAGTTGACCCATACTTCGACCAATCAACTACAATAAATACTGTATTATTATACCGTCCATAAACTTCCATTAAACTATACGACTTACCGTGCCCGTGATCTTTTTAAACAGATCCTTCTTGACCTTTTCCACTTTGTTTCCTTTACTAGTTGATCCAGAAATGCGCTCGTCAAGTTTTTGCAAATCCACCGGATTCACTCCTGGCACCTGCTGCATAACAGAAAGTACCTCAGGGAACGTTGGCCTGAGCATTTCATACATTTGAGCCCCCAAAGTCAAGAGGCAGCCCTGGTTTGCGTCATGTTGACCGTGTAACGTAAGTGCATTTAAGATGGCGGCAATGACATGCGCCGCCATTGCACCGTTCAGCGAGTGGTCAGCAACGAGCTGTCGCACTACGGGTCCTGTTAGATAAGTGGCCTTAAGAGATGCATTGCTATCGGACCAGGCAAGGGCACCCAACACAGCCAGCACAAGCGACTGACAGGTTATTTCCGAACGCAATAACAACGTACCGAGGTCGGAAATCACTTCTGTCGCCATATTAGTTCTTGTAGGTGGCGGAGGTCCATCCATACTCAAATCGTCGGTCTCCATGGTATCTGGAGAAAGACTACCACCAACCAAAGCCACCTTGAGCAATTCGAGGTATTCACGTGTAAGCGCTCGCGTCAAAATATCTTCCAGTACCTCCTGAGCATCAGTACTGTTATCATCTGCAGCTTCACGGTTCCGAAGTTCATTCACATATTGCCACTTCGTATGTAACCGACTAACCACTAAAACAAGAATTTAATAGCGTAATATTTCACACAGAATGTAAATAAACTTACTGAGAGGTGCAAAGCGGGCAATAACGGGCAATACAACGGACTCGTAGAAACTCGGAGGGCAAGCATGTAGGAACGGCTTTAGAAATACTCTTATAATTGGCCTCAGTCTGTATTCGGGAATGAACTAAATAAAAAAGAAAAGGTGAAACTTAAACCACTCACAAACATCTTTAACACTTACCTCAAGAAAAGAGAGCACACTGCTAACAATGGCAGGACCTAAATCGGGCAGTGAATACAAATCCCTTCCTAGTGACGGTCCAATCGAGCCCATCATATGATAGCAGCTTTCGTGAAGTCCTGTTAAAAACCGCTGCATTCTCTCATAAGGAGTTTGATTTCCTTGAACGTCATTCGACTCTGTGGTTGTGTGATGGCCAACGAGACCCAGCAAATTCGCTCGTTCTACTTCTAACATAGCCAGACAACCTTTGTACTCCTGATTAAAAAGTGCTTGCACTTCCGGCACAAATAATTCGTTGAATATTCTAATTAAGGAAAGGACGTGTGGCAGCAGAGGAACCACGTGGGGCGCCGCTGGGTTTCGACACACTGGGTTACCTGAAAACAACAATAAAGAAAATAATCATCACAATATCGTGTTAAACTTTATATTGTCGTGCCTGATTCAGTATAGGCCACAACAAATCCGCCTCTGGTTGCTCGTTCAGGATCTTCTGGCCAAGCACATCTCTTCACCACGCCCACTAACAAGTTCAAACAATATACTAGACTGCTCCGGTTTGTTCCAGTCTTATCACCTTCACCAGGTGCTTTATCTAGTCCTACAAATCGTACAAACTCGCGCGCATTTTCAAATGCGCGGGCCCCCGCCAACGCCAACCATTGGGTGTTTGCATCTCGTAAAACCTCACCCACGAATGTACATTGTCGTTCGCAGTCGCAAAAATGATTTGAAATAAGAAGTAAGGCTTCCTGCAATGTTACACGCTCCAGTACACTTAGCTGGGCTGGCGCATTTGGTGCTGAAAGTGTTTCAATAGTTGAACGAATCTGGTCAAACACTGGCAACAACAGCAATGGATATTTGTTGCCTATTTTGACCATGAGCGAGGCCGCATGACGTCGAACGTTTTTAACAGCTCGAGTACGTGTATCTTTTGTCTGTCCTTCGGGAGAATACACCAGAGCAGAGAATATCTTTTCTAACACCTAAAAATAACGTGCTTATTAACAAGCGAATTATTAAGAAAATATATATATTCACAATTTTACCTGTGGTAATAAAGCAGCACCTGAGATCGCAACCGAATTGATTTGGGGTGCCATGTGTCCAGATGACATACTCAGAAACACAAACAATGCTGAAATGCACGTTAACAAGGTAGACAGTATAAGAGGATCAGCAGGTTGGTATGCCAAGCACAACTGTAATAATCTAAAAACAAACTTGATGATCTTTACTATACCTAATCGATTTTTCACCAAATCACTTACCTCAAACCAGTTGGTATGGAAGGTCTTTCTTGTGCTTGTAAAACCCGGCTAAGGACACTTTCTAGACAAGCTCCTAAGGCTTCCCATTCCAAATGTAAAGGATCGTTGATACTCAAACCGAATGTGGTGTTTGGTATTTGTAGACATTTCATGAGCCACTGTTCCATATAGCCAAAAGTTACCAAGGGTGCGACAACAGTTGCTTGTCTGTAAATATTACTAATTGTTACTCACTATAATAGTTTACTTAATAATAAACAACCTTAGGGTGTCCAAAAAATCAGATCGGCAACGATGAAAAAACACCGAATATTCCTCATCGCTATCAAAATCCATTCTTATGTAAGTTGCTGGATCATCCAAAGACACTGTAGCCTTTCCTGTTGGATAATTAAGTTTGACAATTTTTGGAGAGGTAATTCTTACCCATCTAGGAATATAAGACAGAAAAACTGGATCTCGCGAAATATGATCGTGTTTAAGCATGCTATTCCAAAGAGGGTTTGCTAAATGAGCTAAAATTAAACTTGGGTGACTTGAGAATTCCAGAATAGCATCCAAGAATAGAGAAAAGTTTTGTGGGCGACCCACTCCTTCCTTGCCCCATAATGCACACAACTGGGTTCCAAGACCTGTCAGAACCTTAAAAGAAAAATAATAATAACTAATAGTTTCATGACTTTGAATCACTAAATTTTTACTTGGATTAATCGTTTCTGAAACAAATACTGTTGTTCATTTAAAGTAGTGTTTTGTAACTTTGAAGCTCCTAAAAGACATTGGGCAGTTTGATCACTAAATAACATCAACAAAGGCTTTCTCTCTTCCATTTTTCCTTTTCGATTTACTATCTACAATCCAAATAATTGTTATTATTTTTAAGCATTGATTAAATGTGTTTTATTTACCTGTAAAAGACATTCTGCACTTGCATATTGAAAAGCCCCGTCATTCAAAAGTAGACATAAAATTTGAAGTAGTCTCCCTTCATGGACCATAATGTGAGTCATGGACACCCACTCAACAAAACCAGTAAGTGTTAAAAGAACTACTTGAACTACACGGCCATGGGAATTTGCTTTATTAACATCACCAGCTTCATTTTGCTGTCTAAACTGATTAACATGCAATTCAATAAGTCTTAAAAAGAAGTCGAAAATTATTGCCATATTTGTTGTCAATGCTTGATAGATGTCTTTACGTCTTTGGTTTGATTCTAGAATCTAAAAAAAGGTTAAAGGTATAAGTTAAATTAAAGCGCCATTATATACTGAAACAGCACCTGCAATAGAGCAACATCCTCAACTAATCGAAGGAATACCAAAAGAACAAGTTCAGTCTGTATTTCTCCACAAGCACAGGCATCAGAAAGTTCTGCCAAAAGACCTGGCCATTGTTGGGGCCACTCTCTTTTAACCATTTCCACAATTACTCTACTTAAAGCATCTTTCATATGAGACTCATCACTAATACCTCCAGCTGCCAATAATTTCATTGCATTTTCCTTTAAAATGAAAATATAAGTAACCAAATATTATGATTCTAATTAGTTTAGGAAATGATGCAATATATCAACTTAATACTCATTAAATTATATAAACTATAACCAACCTTAATAAACAGCTTTTCCTGCTGTGAAATATGATTCCATCTGTACTTTACAGTGTGTTCCATTAATTGTAAACCAAAATGCCTCGAAACTAATGAATATTGCGTACCAGCAGCCAAATAAAGACCTGCCTCAGCACAAAGTGGAGAAGTTTCTTTAAAACTCTCACATGCATTGTATGCTTTAATTCGGTCAGCTTGTGAAGCATCAGAGCTCATGGTTAGCTCTACAGCACGAGCTAAATCTGCCGCCAAAGCTGCAACATCGGGGCCTGCCATTTTACCCCAATTGGAGCCTAATTTTTATCTAAAATTCTAAAACAAAATTTTAACAATGTGACTTATGCTGTTAAACAAATTACAGATTTATATTCTAAACAGATTTGATTTACTGTAATTGATATAAGCATATTCTATTAATTTACCTTGTTAGATATTAAAACATGAAAATCCTTATTTTTTAAAATTTATTGTTGCACTAATATGACCATAACCGGTAGGGTGGTGAAATATAGTATATTCGTCGAAGGCAGAATTACACTGAAAATTGCATTGTTGATTGCATACCAAAATAATAAAATTGTCAGAAACAAAATTATCGTAGCCAACCTTAGTCCCATAGACTAGGAGAGATTACTAAGTGTGGTAGCATAATTCATGTTTTTAATTACAACACAAATAGTATATAAATAATATAATAAACTTTACATTCAAAAGTTTATACATCTGCATTTAAAAATAAATAACGAGGCTATCAGATTGCTTAATAATATTTTTGAATATTGCCGACCATTCTTCGTATGAATAGACACTATTAGTAGATACACCACAAAAATAACCATCGACCATAGATATTTTCAGATATTTTATTTGTGTTGTTGAGGTTATGAGGTGAGGATGTTTTGAATAAAAATATTAATTAATTGAATAAAACGTTAAAATCCTTATTTTATTTTGTGAAGTGGGATTCATTATCATAATCAAAGGAATAATAAATATAATTACTTATAATGGATCAGATGCTTCCCAGTCCTGGGTTTAGTATACCCAGTATAGGTAAGTTAAGACGCCTAATAGGTAACGATAAAATGTAACAAACAGTTAATTACTTCAGGCACTCCTCTTCATCAACCTGAAGAAGACCAACAAATTCTCCCAAATGCATTACAACAGCAACAACAATCCAACCAACAAAATCAACAAGTGCCTCCATTAGCTCCAATGGGTGGTCTCACACCTACACTTGGACTTGGAATGAGTATGAATATTATTCAGCAACCAACAAAATATGTACCTGGATTTGCTACACCACAAAGTATGATGCAGGCAACAACTCCTGTAAGTAAACTCTTGGAGTCATATCTCAATTAAAAAGGTTAATTGGTTACTTGATAATTTATATTGTATGAGAAGGTTCAGATTTAAAGGTTTATATTCTAGAGCCATTGTTAATTTTAATTACAAATCAAAATATACTGTAAAAATCTTTTTTATTGATATCATTGCATACTTTTTCCAAAAGTAAAATTTGTTCTAACACTATGTCGAATATTACTAGGGAAACTCCTCAACTTGAGTAAAGAACTTTACAATGCTTACTACATAAAAAGTCATATATGTTTATTATTTATTCGCATATTTAATAAAATTTAACTAAGTTCAAAAAATAAAATAATTCCCCAGCAAACAAAATGTTAATTTTTTTATCACTATAGCAACATTCCATGATGTCTTCATCAATGGTGAATGTTGGAGGATCAAATAATTCGGTAACACCACCAAGTATTGGTCCTGCAACACCAGCCCCAATGACTCCACTTACACCACATTCTGCTGATCCTGGCATCGTCCCACAATTACAGTAAGGAATATTTGACTTGAAATCTGCAGAACTAATTAGCTAATAATTCGCTTATTTTCAGAAATATAGTTTCAACAGTTAATTTAAACTGTAAATTAGACTTAAAAAAGATCGCCCTGCACGCCCGTAATGCAGAGTATAATCCTAAACGTTTTGCTGCTGTTATAATGCGAATTAGGGAACCGCGCACCACAGCATTGATTTTTTCTTCTGGTAAAATGGTATGCACAGGTGCAAAAAGTGAAGAAGATTCTCGTTTAGCCGCAAGAAAATATGCCAGAATAATTCAAAAATTAGGATTCCCAGCTAAGTTTCTTGACTTTAAAATACAAAATATGGTGGGAAGTTGTGATGTGAAATTTCCAATTCGATTGGAAGGGCTTGTTCTTACTCACGGTTCTTTCAGTTCATACGAACCTGAATTATTTCCCGGTCTTATTTATAGAATGGTTAAGCCTAGAATCGTTTTACTAATTTTTGTTTCAGGTAAAGTTGTTTTAACGGGCGCCAAAGTGCGACAAGAAATTTACGAAGCGTTTGACAATATTTATCCAATTTTAAAAAGTTTTAAAAAGCAGTAAACATTTTTTTTTATAGAAAATATTACTCATATTGAGTACATGACTTGAATTGTGTTGTCTTTTCGATTAAAATTTCTTATTAGCTATTTTATAGTTTATAAGGAATCAATTTGTATGTAAATATACCATTGTAACGAAGTCAGCAGTATTTAATATGCTCCAGTCTACTATTGATTAATTTATTTAAAATTAATTTACCAAAAGGACATTTTTTAAAGTTTTAAAATAACTGTATGTAAAGAATGAGCAATGTGGAAAACTTTTAACCATTTAAAACGGATAATATATTGAAATACGCTACTAATGATTAATAATATACATTTTGTTTAACATATATATAACTGCTCTATATAAAATATTTTAGTCATTAGGGAATCATCTGACTATTTTTTGTCTGTTTCCGTTTTCGCGCGTGCACCATTTGAATTTATTGTCACGGCATGCGTCAAGGTTAGTCAGTCATAGATGTCATGTCGGTATTTATAACGTAAAAATTATTGTCTGTGGTCTATGGCAATGGGCAATAATGATGTAATTTAATTCATGTAAACAATGCTTTTTAAATAGTAATAAGTTGATTGCAGAAGTTAGTTAATAAAAGTGTTTTAAAATGGCTTGGAGAGCAAAAGGAAGAACAAACGAAGAATTAGTACGATATCTTCGAGGTACTTTTTAAAAAAGAAAAGCTGAATGTGTTGTATATTTACTTCTATCGTTTATCTTCTAGCTTGTAATGTTATTAAGAGTGATGTTGTTGAAAATGCAATGTTAAAAGTTGATAGAGGCTTTTACTGCAAATCTAGCCCTTACAGAGATAGTCCTCAAGGAATAGGCTATGGTGTTACAATCAGTGCTCCTCATATGCATGCCTATGCGTTGGAATTACTGAAAGACAAGTTACTGCCTGGAGAGAAGGCGTTAGATGTTGGTTCTGGAAGTGGTTATCTCACAGCTTGCATGGCTACCATGTTGGGTGAAAATGGGTGAGTTTTTTTATAAGTATTGTAATAGAGAAACTTTTAGAGAATTGTGTCTGTAGTAAAATGATTTAACTGTTTTAGAGTAGCTATTGGTGTTGAACATATACCTGAATTGGTAGAAATGTCTATTGATAACATAAGAAAAGGAAATCCAGATCTATTGGAATCTGGAAAAGTTAAACTACTGGTTGGTGATGGACGTCTCGGTGTTCCAGAACATAGTCCATATAATGCCATTCATGTTGGTGCAGCAGCTCCCACTATTCCACAAGCTCTCATAGAACAATTAAAAGTAAGTTTCAAAATAATTTTACTTTAATAAGAAACATTTTCATGTTTCATTACAGGTTGGTGGACGACTAATACTTCCTGTGGGTTCTTCTTCAGGGGATCAAGCACTTGAGCAGATAGATAAACTGCAGGACGGAACTATAAAGCGAACAGCACTTATGGATGTAATTTTTGTTCCTCTTACTGACCGTTCAGCACAGTGGCCCCAGGAACGTTGATTTAAAATTGCAGGTTTCTAATTTATTCTTGTTATAATTTTTTGTTTTGTTTTTTGATACTTTAAGTAATATTTCTTTATACATATAACTTATTTGGTCCCTTTTAGTGTTCATAATTTATTGCTTTAGCTTTTATAACTTTAAAATCAAAACAAAAATGAAACCAGTCAATTTCTCCAATATCACAACATTTAAGTACAAATTTTACTTACTACTACCAGCACTCATATATATTCCAAAATTGTTTATCTATTGTGATTTAATTAGGTATTAATGGTTGAACATTATCATTAATTTTCCTAATAAACTAATATAATAGTCACAAATGGGCTATGTATAAATCACAATCCTAAAATTTTTTATATACAGAAAAACCAGCATTTAAAGATGAGGTATTTATTATTGATTTTCTAATACTACATAAATTATGAAACCAGTCTCATTTTGAAAATGCAATTAAATATACAAAAAATTAATAAGGTAAACATTATAATTTAGAAAACAGTTTTAGTTTTTTTTTCTTCTTTCTGTTCAAGGCCCTTTACTTTGGCTGGTTTACCGGTCTGTTGAATTGGTATTTCACGTTTTTCTCCAGTCACTTGTGGATCCACTTTAGGGACTATAATTGATAATATCCCATCTGTTGATAATTCTGATTGAACATGTTTAATATCATATCCATCTGGCAGAATATACTTTCTTATAAAATGGCGTGATATAAAGCCATGTTCGTCCTCCTTTTCCTCATGTTTTCCTTCAATAACAATTTCATTGCCATAAACTTTAACTGATATTTCATCAGGAGAAAATTGCTGAACATCTAAATGTACTTGAAATTTTTCTTTATCTGACGATACTATTGATCCTGCATCTTTTTTTGCTGCTGCTGACATCCATGGCCTTAAATAAATTTTCGGTTTGCTAACTACCAACATTTCATCTGGATGAAATTCATAATGGGGCGGACGTGCCCAAGTATCACCAAATATTAATGGAAGTAAAGACATTTTCGAAATTAGCCGTCACCTACCACACAAAATTTGAAATGTATCTCACTTGTGTACCGCACCACCCTAATAACGAATTGAAACTGATAATTTTTGTTTACGGTATCATAAATATTTGTTTATAAACCAAGGAGGGATGTTCTGGACCCTTTCTGGACTATTCTGGAAAAATGTATGTAATTTATTCACCAATCAGGGAGAAGAGTCGCCTTTACGTAGATGGTAACCTCACCAATCAGTAACTCTACGAATTCAATAATTGTTTATTGATTCTTGTGAATGACTAAAGTATAACCATAGACTTTTCATAAAATAAAAAATACATTAGTATTATGAACGACTGATGTGTATTTTTTATTTGTTTTATTGATATTTACTCGTCCCTAAAACTAATTTATGTTAAAAAATAGTAACTTCACAATTTGAATGTTCTAGTGTTTTCTAGTATTTTGAAAAATCTAATCTTTGATTGGTTCTCGAATAAATCATTGTTTTATATGATTGGTCAAATGCGCGCATATTTCTAGAAATTTCTAGATGCTACAAAAGCTATAAAATGGCTACGAAACCGACTTCAGCGTCAGTCTTATGCATAGATGGTCTTATGTCGGTTGTTGCTTCGTACAGTAAGTGTATTGCATAGCAAGTGCAAGTGATTAACTGTTACAAACTTTTGACGATTTATTGTTGAAAAAAGGTCATCAGTATGTCTATAATCCCATTAATTTGGACAGATCGACTAGGCTATCACCCTTCAAGATTGCTTGGTCAACAGTTTGGAATGGAAGTAGACGACGATGATATTTTTGCTCCCATTACAACCCTTACCAGATCTCTTCTCAGTGCTCCTCAAGTATTGCCACAATCTAGATCCAATTATACACCGATTAAAGCTGACGAAGACAAGTTTCAAGTCAATGTTGATGTGCAACAGTTTGCTCCAGATGAAATAACTGTAAAAGTTGATGATGAAAAAGGCACAATAACTGTCGAAGGGAAACACGAAGAAAAGCCTGATGAGCATGGATATATCTCAAGGCATTTTGTCAGAAGATATGTTATTCCAGAAGGACATGACATGAAAAACATACAATCAAATTTGTCATCAGATGGTGTTTTGACGATAACTACCCCAAAAATGAATCAGGAAGATAAGGATAGCAGAGTGATTGCAATACAACAGACAGGAAGACCCTTTAAAAACAAGAAGTTCAAAAATAAGTTGAAATTTGGAGCAATAAAAGGAGCAAAACAGAACAATCCAGTTAAACGTAATCCAAGACATAAGTAGATTAGTCAGACTGTTTTTTCTTTTCCATTCAATAGTTTTAGTTGCAGTTTAATAATAGTATTGTATTTTTATTATGTGTGAATGTATGTTTTTTGTGAGTGTTATTTCAGATTCTAATAATGTTTGTATTTGAATAAATGGAAAATTAAATTAGTGTAAGTTGAAAGTGACATTTCTAATTTAAATAAAATAAAATAAATAATTAAATGTTTGCTTTTTTACAATTTAATCGGAATACATATAACTTTTTATTTAATAAATAGTAAGGTAAACAAAAGGTTGAAATCTATCGTTTTTTATTGGTTATATTGATGATAGCGCCACACGATAGATAAGCGAATCTGTAGGAGTACTCAACAGACTTCGACAACTGTGACTTTATACACTACAAAATCGAAATCAGATGTCAATTGTCAAAAAATACATGTAAACAATTTATGTCAAGTGATCGCCGAGTAGATTCTTGTACACCTTAAGAAATTAAATCGGTAGTCATCCCTTCATTAATAAACTTATACGTATTTTTATAAAAAAAATAAAATAAAATGGCTCCCTCAGTAGCTGGTGGAGATAATAGTGGATCGAGACATGTTGCTTATAAAGACAAAAGCAAACCTACCGATATTCGTTCAAGTAATATTAACGCCGCAAAAGGTAAACATAAATAAGTAAAATTCTAACAGCTTTTAAACATTGCAGTTACTACTAAACCAATTTTTATTGTATTGTTTTTAACTGGGTAAATTATTATTATTGATCATTTAATAGTTTGTTAATAAAGACACTTTAAATTTGCAGCTGTCAGTGATGCAATTCGAACAAGTTTGGGACCTAAAGGGATGGATAAAATGGTAATAATGTTGCTTCATGGTTAATTAGATAAATATCTTTACTTTTTATCCCTTACAGATTCAAGCTGGTAATGGTGAAGTAACCATAACAAATGATGGTGCTACTATATTAAAGCAAATGAATGTAATCCACCCAGCAGCTAAAATGGTATGTATAATGTTGAAGAATTAAAGATAAATTGAGTGTATAGTAATTTATTAATAATTGATAGCTAGTGGAGTTATCTAGAGCCCAAGATATAGAAGCAGGCGATGGAACAACTTCAGTTGTCGTAATGGCTGGTTCATTGCTAAATGCTGCTGAAAAATTATTGTCTCGTGGTATTCATCCAACAGCAATATCTGATGCTTTCCAAAGAGCTGCTGCACGTGCAGTTGAAGTATGTAAACTTATTTTTAACATTTAAGTATCACGTCAATATTTATATGAGAAGTAGTGTGAATGATTTAAGTATAAAGTTAATTTCTAAAATCTACCAATTTTTAGGTTTTGAATGGTATTGCTACTCCTGTTCAGCTTGATAATCGTGAACAACTTGTTAAAACTGCATCTACTTCACTGAATTCAAAAGTGGTGTCTCAGCAGTCTAGTCAGTTAGCCCCTTTGGCTGTTGATGCTGTTCTGAAAATTGTAGAACCAGGTAACAATAAGTTAGCTAGATTTTTAACTATTTGATGAATTATGTATTAATTTTAGGAAGAGAACAAGTGGTTAATTTAAGTGACATAAAAGTTATTAAACAACTTGGTGGTACAGTTGAGGATACAGAACTTGTAGAAGGTTTGGTATTTCCTAATCGTGCTTCTAATATAAATGGACCTAAAAGAATTGAAAGAGCCAAAATAGGATTAATACAGTTTTGTATTTCTGCTCCAAAAACTGACATGGACCATAATATTATTGTATCTGATTATGCACAAATGGACAGAATTCTAAAAGAAGAAAGAGCTTACATCTTAAATATTGTGAAGCAAATAAAAAAAGTTGGCTGTAATGTTTTACTGGTGGGATTTCTAAATTTCTATGTTTCTTTCATAATCAACCTTGATAACTTTATAAGTTGATTTCCTGAAAATGTTTATTTTTAAGATTCAAAAATCTATTCTGCGTGATGCAGTTTCTGACTTGGCATTGCACTTTTTGGATAAAATCAAGTGTTTAGTTGTGAAAGATATTGAAAGAGAAGATATTGAATTTGTTTGTAAAACCTTGGGATGCAGACCAATTGCCTCCCTTGATCACTTTACTGCAGAAAATCTTTCAAATGCTGAAGTAGTGGAAGAAGTTGGTTTTGGTGGAAACCGAATGGTTAAGATTACTGGTGAGTGACTAAATAAAAAAAGATTTTCACCACTTTCATTAAACTTTCTTACTTTCCAAATAAAAGTTTGTTTAAAATGTAAAATTTTAACTGCTTTCAAAACTGCTTTTTTATCTGTCATCTTCTGTTATTATTCAGAAATGTTATATGTTTAGAAAAATATATTATATAATAAAAAAATATGTTACTACTTTATGAAAGTGTAATGTATCTTTTAGGTATACAAAATCCGGGAAAAACTGTTACTTTGTTGGTACGTGGATCGAATAAACTGGTTATGGATGAAGCAGAGAGATCTTTACATGATGCACTATGTGTAGTACGGTGTCTCGTGAGAAAAAGGGCCGTCATTGCTGGTGGCGGAGCACCCGAGATTGAGTTAGCACTTAAACTAGCAGCACAAGCTGATCAAATCGAAGGTGTGGACTCCATATGTCTTCGAGCCTACGCCAACGCTCTTGAAATTATTCCTTTCACACTCGCTGAAAATGCCGGACTTAATCCAATCCAGGTAAATGATCGAGAGTTACTATGTGTAATGTGATTAAAAGTGTTATATTGAAAAAAGCTACTTTTTAAATTTGAGTTTACTTAAAAACTAATACTTTCAAATAGAAAATGTTATTTAATTTGGATTGTTTAGTTGCATTAAAACTACAAATTTTATTTTTCGTAAATTAATTTGTTTTCCTTTTAAGACTGTAACAGAATTAAGAGCTAGACATGCAAAAGGTGAAATCTCTGCAGGAATAAATGTAAGAAAAGGAACCATTACCGACATATTAGAGGAGAATGTTGTTCAGCCTCTTCTAGTGTCAACCATGGCTATAACACTTGCTACAGAAACAGTTCGTTCGATTTTAAAAATCGATGATATTGTAAGTACATATTGTAAAAGTATAAATATTAATGGACTTTAACTATTTTGTTTCAGATAAACTCAAGAGATTAGTTTTTTGCAGCATTTTTTTTTTAATGCTCTGAAAATGCGGACAGGAAACGTGTTAAAAGTAAGCTTTTTCATTGTTTTTTCATATTTTTAATTTAATGATTCACAAAATTAATTTCATGTTTTCTTAAAGAAGTAATTTAAAAAGTAGTAATAACAGTTCATGTGACTAATAAAAAGAAAAAAAAGATATGTAGAAGTTTCTTTTAATTCATATTGCTTTAAGATTCTTATTCCAAAAGCACTAAAATATTAACATAACAGAATACATTTATTAACTCAAAAGTCAAAAAATCATTGGATGTATTAAATTGTAGTAAAATTTCAGAATACAGGTTCTTTTTTAAAGGCAAATTCAAAAGACAACAGGTAAATGCAAAAATTTATTTATTTATCTATCGTGTTATTTTAAAATTATGTTTTTGGTGCCCCATAAGCATCAGGCATCCTTTCAATAGTGTAACGATGTTGTGCTACATACATTATTGGAACTCCTGGTATTTTACGTATTCTTCTTTTCAAATCTTTATCATTTGTAGCTACAATATAACATTTATGTTGCGTTACCCGTTGTACTAAACAATCGTCCGCATAAGTGCCTTTATGAAGGCAATGAATTCTTTCAAAACGAGGATCTTTAATTATTCGTAAAGCCACTTTGTATTTTCGTCCTAACTTTTCCAATTCACCCAATACACAATCCGTTATATACGGTATACACTTTGCGTATAAACAGTCCATCATATTCTGAATAATATCTAATTTGTTCTTAATTGAGAAATTGATGAAATTTGTATCGAGAAGTATATGAAATGGGGGTCCCAACTGTGTATTATATTGGAAAAATAGAGCCGAACTCGTTTGCGGAGCTTCGTGCACTTTTATTTCGTAAGGATTTTCGGGCTTCTTTTTTCTGGGAGGAGCTCGCATGGAAGCCTTAATTCTAGGATCACTGGGACTGATCATTTTCTTCATCTTTGCAAATCGCTTTTCAGCAATTTTACGGGTTTTACGAGCCTTTCCCTGGAATTTATGCCATTTTAAGAATTATATTGAATATTTACTATTAATAACTTACCATCTTATTAATCGTATGTAAATAATGTAACCTCTGTATTTTTTATTTATTTTTATAGGTTAAGCACTATTGTTAAATTCCTAACTTCAAGACACATCACATTACCAACTGTCCAGGTTGAGAAACTGTAATATCTATCTATGGACCAGCCCATAGATAGCTAGCCAAGCATCTATGGTATGTTAGAAAACAGATTTTAGAGAAGTTAAGTCTATGAGTTAGTTGCATGAGAATTATCGTTAAAAAGATACTTGTGTTTATTTAAAATTTGTTTGTTAAAAGGTAAGATTTTTTCAATTTATTTGCAGATTTTATGTATTTTCTTTTTGAAATGACGTTATTATGTTTAGACGAAGCAAAATACTCATAAACGTTATGTTCTTTAACATGAATCTGTTAATAGGTGGATTTCTAGGTTAGCTTCATCCTTTGATAATAATTATTTCTAGTCTGAAAAAAAAAACTTCACACTTATTAATAACATTTATTCTGTCTTATTTAATAATACTATGCTATAATTGTGTTAAAAAATCTTTTTTTTTTCTCATTTATTTAACATATCAACTATCCACTTTTTCATAAAAGCAGGTGAACAGGTAAATTGCTAAAAGAAATAACAACACAGATTACAGCAACAATATAAGAACTTTTCTTTCTAAAAACTACTTTTAATCTGTTCAATTATTCTCAGTGATAATTTATAAGTTTCTAATTGGCTTCTATACATGTGTACCTATAAGATCCCTATTTTTTGTTAGGGTACTTATTAATAACAAATTTACCATTTCATTCATAAAAAGAAAATAAAATCACAGTAGCAATTTAAGTGTTTAAATACATTTAGCATTGCTGTATTTATACACTGTTAAAATTAAAGTATGTTAACTATCCAATGTTGATTACAAAATTCTGCTGCTAGTATTATTATTGCAACATCTTCTGGTATTCTTTAACAGGAAACCCTTTTATTGGGGGTTTAAAATATATAAGTGTATTTATAATTTAAAATATTTACAGGAAAAAGTAGTGCTAATAAGTACATCAAAGATCAATCTTTTGCATTTAACTGCTTCACAATTTGCTCAGATACAATACTTGTTGCTTTGGTTGCATTTGGTATGACGAATCTATCCATGTCAGATATTTGAAGAGTATCACCTACTGTTTCACCATACTTGAACGTTATTAAATCTGGGTGACGTTTCTTTGCAGTGATCTTTACTATAGCCGACAGTGGTCTTCTCACTATTATCTCTGCCATTCCTTTCTTATCAGGCAGTTCTCTAAGTACTAACATGTTATTTTCTGTTATAACTAATAGACTCTTGTACATGTAGCCATTAACCATGACTTCCTGGCATGGAAATTGCTCAATAACATCTTGACTCTTTAACCAAGTGCTTAAAGAAACTACTTCTTTGGTATCTTCTTCAGCTCCCTTTAAAAATAACAATATTTATTCATTTTGTGTTTCTAACAAAATAAAATTGAAACGCGAGCAATTGCATAACATTACTATAAAATTGAATTTATGAAGGTTGTAGGAAATTAATACTTCTTTAAAAACCACAACATTACATTATTAACGTTAATATCTATCTCAGTAAAAATGTTTTTAACCATAATTAATTTAGTTAGATTAAAATGAAAGGTCGCAAGATTCAATTTTATTAAATTGTCCTGCTGTTTATTTAAATGTTAAAAATTAGTGATGATAGAAAAAATAAAAGGATACCTTAAATTCAGTCACATTGTCTTGATCGTCGTCGATACTGAAAACGGGGGCAACATTTCTGTACCTCTTCCCTTTCCGATCAGAGCTGGATACATGCCTCTCTTGAACAGGACTACCTGCATTGGGGTTGACGATATAATCCAGAAACTTTTCTTTCACCTCAACTGATTTGCTTTTCATAGCAGCTGATAATTTGCCAAAAATGTCGCGTGAATTTGTCGTATTCCTTTGCGTTTCACGAGAATTTTTCTGACGTTCAGTAGGAGCGCACACTATACACGCGTTTCTGTTGTGGTCCTGGATAAATTCGTCCAAGTTATCCTCGAAGAAGTTGTGAATTGCAATATAACCACCCGTTAAAATTGACACGTATTGCGTGTGCTTTTGCAGAAATGAGGACACAACCATATTAGTATACTGATCTTCTTCATTACGACCGGAACCTAAGAAACAAAGATGTTCACCCCCTGTAATAAAATAAAAAGATCACCCTCAACGATGAATTTAATTCAGTAATTATTATAAATGTAATACCTGCGTGAGAATTCGCCGCAATAGCTTGTTTCTGAGCTGAAAGAAGTCCTTGGACTGCTGTAGCGAAGGCCTGCGGCTCTTGCAACATAAGATTGCAATCTAAATGGAAAGCGGTTGGTAGATGACCTGCATTAAATTGATCAACGGGTCTACAATCGATCAAAAAAAATCGAACATTGTCAGTGGAATTACTTCGAATTGTATCCGTATTTCTTATAAGTTCATTAATAGAAACAGGCAAACACAAAGCTTGAGATACAAGGGTAGATTCCTCTCCCCGACTACTATACAATTCCTGTAAGGAAAAGAAAAAAGAAAACGGAGAATAATCGAAAGAACTACTTCAAATTAAGATTGCGTTGAAACGATTTATTTTACCTGCATTAGATCAGTTCGAAACGAAGTAGGTGTCTTCATGGTGTAATAATGAGCCAAAGAGCAGAAATCTGTAACGTCGCCTGGTTCCAACGCACAAGGCATCTGGCTCAAAACCGACGCGATTGCATCCCGACTTTCGTCAGTCATTTTCATAATTTCATCCCTAGCATTAATAACCATTATTAATGATAGAAAGAAAACAAAAAAGGGATCGGATTGCTGAAAGTAGTAATCCCACATATTAATCACAACCGGTAGATTGCAGGTAGCTGCGAAAAGGGACTGAAACCATGACGTACAGTACATCTCGGGCGTTACCCGTTTTGTGTCCAAAAATGAACATAGTTCAGGGTCGTGATATAGAAGTAGCAAACTGAAAATTTAAAATATAAATCAATATTTCAAATACAGAATTATTTTTATTACATATTATAATATAAAAGGCATGAAATACATATGTAAAATTTCATCAAAATAGTAAATTATTAATTAATAATTAGTTATTAAAGTAAAAAGTTGAAAGAATTGATTGAATTTAAATTAAGTTTTACTGATTTAAAGGCTTTGTGTGCATTGTCAACTGTCAATATTTTCCCACTTGTTTGTCTTGCAAATAATAAATACATACTTCCATTATGTATTTATCATTTACTATCGCTAATACTAAGTAAATTAGCAGAATTAACATAATTTTTATGGTCCTAAAATGCACGAAGGTTAAACTAATAATAAAGGAAACCATAAAACCGGGCTTATCTGGATATATTTAAAAGTGAATATAAACTTTGCTTTAATATGGATATTCAGAGGGCCCATTTCAGTGTATTTGCGTTACAACTTCCTTCAAATGTTTTAATGAGTCATAGAGGAATTAAGACATTTATACTGCAATAAAATCTTGAATAATACTCACCGTAAAATATGAAAAGCATTTCCATTTTTCTTATGACAGCTTTGAGGAATAAATGTATCTCTTATGGCTTCAAATAGATTATAAGTAGTTGAGCGAGGCACCTTTAAAGTAAGCAGTGGCAGCAAGATATCTATCCAGCCATTATTTTTTTCATATTTCACATTTCTACTTTTACAATAAAAAGTGAGAATAGACTCTAGATCAGATAAAATGGAAACTCTGTCTTCTTCATCATTTCCCAGTTTTTCCACAAAATTGGAACAATCTTCTCTGAGAAGTGATTGATTAGGGAGATCGAACACTTCATCAAAATGATCCAATTGATTGCCCTTATCTCTTACATCCAAACAAATCTGTAAATAACAATCCAAGGTAACTTTTACACATTTCTACCTCTGATCCACTTTCTAATCTGAACTAACATCCAACTAAAATACTAATTACACCTTAACTATAGATATGATTGTATAAGTAAATATTTACCCAACAACTTGATTAAAAATTAAATTTTATGAATGTAAGAGAGATTAGTCTACTAATAAAGAACTTGTTTAAAGTAATAATAAAATGAAAACACGAACTTGCCACACTTCTGCACGCAAATGATCTGGCAGTGACTTCCCATTGCAAATACAATAAATATCTGTAGCTGTACATTCTTCTAGGAGGGCATTTTCCAGTTCAGCAATCCTTTCAAAACAAAATTATACATAAGACATTCTATTTAAATTAATAAAAAACACTTACCAGCTTGTATCATCATCCAGACAAGCCATATTAATGCACTCACATTACTATTATTAAGGATATTTTAAACAATCTTACTAATAAAAGCATATACTTAAAAATAAAACTAATTTGCTTAATTTCTATTTATGTAAATAATTCTTTCTGATATCAAGTTTAGGTATAAATGAACAGAATTGAACGTATTATAAGTAGAGTAACCACCTATGATAACCACGCAGGTGGAAATCTGCACATTACGGATTACGTTATTGTTTTACTGCTGACACACTGACACATCACGACATGCACGCAATTACTTAGAACATAAATAAAACGAAATTTGATAAGAATACTAAAATTTCATGATTTTCTTTAGCACACCTACTATATCACTAAACGTCAAAAAAAAATGTATCGCAAAATATGGAAAACAGGTTATAAAAAACCATCTGATAATAGATAGTAGTGTTTAAAGTAACTATCGATTTTAGTGGTTATAAAAAGTGTGAGAAATGTTTAATTCGTTAAATTTAAAAAACTTATTAGTGTTGCAATCATTATTTATTATTTTAAAACCAGTGTCTTTTATACAACTTATACAATTTTATTTATTTATACATAATTAATAAATTGGAATTCTGTTATCTATGGCTAAAGTAGATTAAAGACAAAAGTATCTATAGTATTGATTAATGTCATGTTAAAGTCAATTTTGGCAGAAGTTGTATAGAGTAGGGCTTAATTTAATTGTATTTGGGTAAGTTTTTCTAATGAATTGGCTTTAATAATAAGGGACAATCAGTTTAATTTTGCAGGTTGGAATATCAGTTATCAAAATCACAAATATGTCGAAATTAGCTTCGCAAGCACCAGTTTTAGCAAAAAGTAATGTATATAATTATTAACCTACAAAATCGTTACATAATTGAATTTGTAGATCTCCTTGCCCAAGCTCAGCCAAAATTTCAAACTTTCCTCAAATACGCCAAAGTGGAATTAACACCGCCCACGCCAGGAGATATTCCCCAAATAAGAGCAGGTATTGGAAGGATAATACAAGGATTTAGGACTGGCAAATGGAAGGACCTAACAGTTAAAGAAGGTTGGTTGAATACTCTTGTAACTATTGAGGTACTTTGCTGGTTTTACGTAGGCGAATGTATTGGAAAACGTCACATTGTTGGTTATGATGTTTAAAAATTTATAAAATAGTAGGCATTTCAACTTTTAAAAATAAAATAATATAGTGGTCTTTTTTTGTTATTATTTAAGCCTGAGTGGTGTGTATGCAGTATTTTGGAATATTGTAAAATTTCTTGTTTTCAAATTAAGACCTAATCTACACAACTCATTTAAGAAACCCTCTTTTGGTTTGGATATGTCATCAATACATTAAAGCAAACCTTATCTGTATGTAATGTAGAAGACTTGTATCAACATTCTAACAAGTTACAAACTTACTCTGCTAAGGAGTAACAAGAAAGTCAAGCAATCGCTATAAATTAATTTTAGGGTCTATTTTTGAAAATATAACTTGAACATCATTGAGAAACTATTAATGTAAGAAGTGCCCTCAATATGTAATATATTCACATTAATCTGTTTTATTTTATATTCTTTTAAATATCTCATACCTTGTTCTTCTTTTTGTTTTTAATTGTTTTATACTGTAAAGACAATAATAAAAATGAAATAAGACGAAATAACTGTTTAGAAAAAAATATAAGGGGTATATCTGAATTGAGATGACTTGAAAAGAGAGTAAAAAGGACAAATTATTATCTTACAATTAGAAGAAAACTAAGACAAAGTGAAAGTTATGAATTTGTTAAGAAAATAAATATAAAATACTTATATTTGAAAAAATTTGGGTGTACAATAAATTATAGATTGTTTAAAATTATGTATGTAATTCTTCAGGTTTTTATTTTAAATTTGACGCCTTTTTAAAAATTGTAAGGTGTTAATTTATTTGAATATTGTTCTATTTGTTATATTTAATATATATGTTATATTGTTATAAATATGAACGTGTTTCTTTCGACGCGGGTCTGAACACGATCCCTGCGAATAAGAATAATGTCGTTGTGTACTATAGTTGGCCGGGATATTGAAAGTTATTAATTAATTCTCCATTTTGTGAGTGACAATTAATAATTTGAGTGTACACCTTTAAAGTGAGGAATTTAGGAATTCAGGTGAGTTATTCACTGAACACCCTTGTATGTTTATCATTTACGATAAGAAATGTTGAGTGAACAGTAATGAAATGCACTTATGACTTTCGTAATTGACTGAGCTCTGAGTAAATTGATAGTAGGGAAACTACCTAGCACTGCGGTGCAAAAGGGATTGAAATGCCCTCAGATATTTGGTCGAATTAGTGCCGTTAGCTGCGGTGACACGGTGCTAATCACCTGGGAATATGCTGCGGTATATTCTTGCAGAGGTAGTCGGTTTTTATGTTATTATTAACATCAAAATAGATTGCAGACTGATTGAGAGATTCAGTTGACAATGTTTAAGGCATACTTAGCTGGGTGTTCACTTGTATTTCTTTTTCTTTAGTTAAATTATTGGATCCGGCACGAAGGACGATTCTGTGAGTCACCTGTGTTGTTCAAAGTGAGTGTTAAATTGCTTACCCATTATTATCTTGTGCAATTTGAATCACATTCCTGAACGCTCGGTATTACATCCTAACATTTCAGAAGTGGGATTACCAATTTTCATCAAAAAGGAAAGTATGAGGAAACGCCGTCAAGCGACAAGCTCTGTTAGAGAACCTCCAGCAACAAGGAGAAGAGAAGAGGTTTCTGAGCCCTCCTCAGAGGCTAGTTCAATTGAGAATATGCAGGAGGTTACTAATCACGCAATTGTCAATATCGCTAACCCTCAGCGAAGAGAAAGTGAAAGTTCCCACCCAGTGGAACAACTGGCGAATGCTCTTAAAGATGCGATTGCCAATCTAGGCCCTGTTAGAACTTCTGCGCCTGTTGGGAATAGAAGTGATGCTGTATCATTCTTTGATCCGGAGGATGTTAACCAGGATGTGGTCACGTGGTGCAACAAAATAGACGAGCTTAAAGACATCTTTAATTGGTCCGAGGAAGCCACGGTTTATCTTGCCTTGTCCAAACTAAGAGGATTGGCCGGGACATGGTATAGGAGCCTACAATCCGTACGCCTTTCATGGGAAGAATGGAAGGAGAAATTACAAAGCGCGTTTCCGTGCACCCGAGATTATGCTGAAAAGATGGAGGAAATGATGAAGCGAAAGAAGCAGCCTAGAGAAACCTACATTCGCTATTATTTTGAGAAACTCGCCCTCATTAATGCATGTGGCAACATAAATGGAAAAGATGCCGTGTCATGCATTGTACATGGTCTTTTAGATGACCACGTGAAAACTGCAGCTCGCGCAAGTAACTACAAGACAACGGAAGACTTATTTTCATACCTTCGAACGCTCTCTACAACTTCAACACTTGCTATACCTAGAGAGTCAAAATGGAATCAGAAAAAGCCATTTTTCAGAGACAGAGTACGGAATTCGCGAGAGGAATTTACTCCAGCCGAAATAAAATGCTTTAAATGTGGTAAATTAGGCCACAAATCTTTTCAATGTAAAAGTAACAGCGATAAGACCTGTACTTATTGCAACAGAAAGGGTCATGATGAGAGCAAATGTTTTAAGAAGAGTAATAAAACCCCAAGGGATTCGACCTTGTGACTAGAGGAGCGCAAAATCGACAGTAATGCTAAGTATTTTAAAAAGGGTTACATTAATAATCTACCAACTAAAATGTATATTGACACCGGTAGTTCGTGCACAAACATCACTCTAGGAGAAGTTAATAGATTGGGACTGATATTGGACCCCTCAAAAACTATATTTATTCAAGGATATGGAAATTCTCTGATCTCGACATTGGGAACGGTAAAGGGCAACATTAAACTCGACGACGTAGAATGCGAGTTAGATGTTAATGTGGTACCAGATAATGTTCAAGATGTACCTATATTGGTTGGGAGAACATTCACGGAACAGCCTAGTGTGAAGATGGTGAAAGACTTCGAAACTTTAGAAATCTTGCACAATTTGCCGAATGCTTCTGTAAACTCGCCCATATCAAAAGTTATTTTAAGAGCAGGTAAGACAATCGTGCTCCCCCCTAATCATTTCTGTAATATACCCCTGAACGTGAATCCCAATTACAAAGGAGACGTTTATCTAGACTCAAGTATGAGACTTAAGGAAAACCAAGAGTGTTGCATACCCAGGGTGGTCTTGAGAATTGAGCCGAAAAACGGTGGTACAATCTTGCCAATGATTAATCTATCGGAACAAGATATAATTATTAAAAATAATGAACTTGTAGCGAGGGGTTTTCCCTGTGAATTAAACGTAAAAACAACGGAAAGAGTTCTAAGAACGGATATGAAAACTCTCCCTGCACTGCCCCGTGACAAAATAAAACACGGACCGATGAGTGACTCTCTAAAACAAAGGTTAACAGAACTCCTTGATGAATATCGAGATTGTTTCTCTCAAAGTTTTGCTGATTTAGGGTGCTTACGGACCGAAGACACCATGAAAATTAAACTAACGGAGGATAAGCCATTCAACTATCGTCCTTACAGAATGTCGCAAACTGAAAAAGAAAAGGTGAAATCCATTATAGAAGAATTACTGGAACACCACATCATAAGAGAATCTCAATCGAATTATTGCTCACCTCTTCTTCTTGTCAAGAAGAAAGATGGTAGCGACCGCATGTGTATTGACTACCGCAAACTTAATAGAATGACGGTCAAGGAAATTTACCCACTGCCTCGAATAGATGACCAGTTAGACAGACTCCAAGGCAGTAAGGTTTTTACCAGTTTGGATATGCGTTCAGGTTATCACCAAATTCCAATGGATGAAAATAGTAAACATTATACCGCATTTGTAACCCCCGAAGGATGTTACGAGTATAATCGAGTACCATTTGGATTAACAAACGCACCGGCGGTTTTTCAACGAATTATTCACAAAGTGTTGGCAGCCGCGAGGACAGTTGCTGCAATATATCTTGATGATGTTTTAATACACTCCAAAACGATAGACGAAGGATTCGAAAACTTACGCCTGGTTTTGAACCTACTAAGAAATGCTGGCTTAACTTTAAATTTGGATAAATGTTCGTTTCTAATGCCCAATATAATTTACCTTGGATTTGAAATAAGCTCGGAAGGAATTACACCCGGCAAGCAAAAGGTTTTGGCCATATCTGAATTCAAAACACCGACCAACATACACGAAGTACGTCAATTTTTAGGCCTCACTGGCTATTTTAGGCATTTCATTAAAAACTATGCAATAATTGCAAAATGCCTAACGGCAAAAATAAAGAAAGACAAGGCATGGGCTTGGGGATCGGAAGAACAACTGGCATTTGAGAAATTGAAAGGAGCATTAATCAATGAACCAATACTTGTTTTATTTAATCCTAATTTTGAAACTGAGGTACACACTGATGCCAGCAAGATTGGAATAGCCGGCATTTTGCTACAAAAACAACCAGATAACCGACTGCACCCGATTGCCTATTTTAGTCGACAGACCTCAAATACAGAAGAAAAATACCGAAGAAGTACAAACCAGGTGATGTTGTATTAATAGAGAAGACAGAGGGTGCTTCCAACACAAGTAGAAAGTTGTTACCAAAATACAGCGGCCCAATGGTGGTGAAGGAAGTTCTCCCAAACGACCGTTACATTGTAAGTGACATGGACTATTCCTATAGAACGAGACGAGCAGCCAAGTATGAGAAGACTATTGCCGTAGACAAAATGAAACCCTGGATACCAATCGGTGGTATGTCTGATTCAACTGATTCCGAGAGTGGTGAAGATGGAGTGGTACTTTCAAGTTCAAGCGATAGTGAGGAAAATGACAATGTATCCTCGGGGCGAGGTACTATACAGGATGGCCGAATGTAAGGTGTTAATTTATTTGAATATTGTTCTATTTGTTATATTTAATATATATGTTATATTGTTATAAATATGAACGTGTTTCTTTCGACGCGGGTCTGAACACGATCCCTGCGAATAAGAATAATGTCGTTGTGTACTATAGTTGGCCGGGATATTGAAAGTTATTAATTAATTCTCCATTTTGTGAGTGACAATTAATAATTTGAGTGTACACCTTTAAAGTGAGGAATTTAGGAATTCAGGTGAGTTATTCACTGAACACCCTTGTATGTTTATCATTTACGATAAGAAATGTTGAGTGAACAGTAATGAAATGCACTTATGACTTTCGTAATTGACTGAGCTCTGAGTAAATTGATAGTAGGGAAACTACCTAGCACTGCGGTGCAAAAGGGATTGAAATGCCCTCAGATATTTGGTCGAATTAGTGCCGTTAGCTGCGGTGACACGGTGCTAATCACCTGGGAATATGCTGCGGTATATTCTTGCAGAGGTAGTCGGTTTTTATGTTATTATTAACATCAAAATAGATTGCAGACTGATTGAGAGATTCAGTTGACAATGTTTAAGGCATACTTAGCTGGGTGTTCACTTGTATTTCTTTTTCTTTAGTTAAATTATTGGATCCGGCACGAAGGACGATTCTGTGAGTCACCTGTGTTGTTCAAAGTGAGTGTTAAATTGCTTACCCATTATTATCTTGTGCAATTTGAATCACATTCCTGAACGCTCGGTATTACATCCTAACAAAATTAGGGTTGGTACTTTTGTAATGGTTGTCTGTAAGTAAGGTTGGTAACGAATTTGCTGTCAAATATTTTCTGTCGTTCTTGTTTCTCGTATTTGACAGCTGGATGAAATAACCAGCAAAATGGTAAAAACATTTTTATATCTTTTAATATTAACGTAATCACTGATTTTAATATTCTTTAATTATTTTTTCCTTAAATGAAACCCTCAACCTTTATTTATTACATTTTTGTTTTCAGTCGGCACATAAGACCTTTATAATAAAACGCAAATTAGCGAAAAAGCTTAAGCAAAACAGACCAATTCCACAATGGGTCAGAATGAGGACAGGCAATACAATTCGGTAAGTAATAAAATTTTGTTTATAATAGTCAGGTAATTTGAAAATTGTTTTTGTTACAGTTATAATGCCAAAAGACGTCACTGGCGTAGAACCAAGCTTAAGTTGTAATTTATCGTTAATGTAATAAAACTACTTAACATTTATATTTTTTTCATTTGTAAAATGATTTAAGTAAAACGATAGATAATACTTTTTTCTTTATTTCTACAAAGAATTATAAATTTTTCGTTTTCTCATATTACTTAGCCAGTCATTTAATTGTTCATGAGGTTCTTTTGGGTGATTTGCATAATAATGTTTTGGCGGAGAACCTTCTTCTAATCTGACAAAATAATGGCAGTGAAAATATTCTACTCTTCCAGGTCTACCCCTGGCATGTCTTCTTATTCCTTTAACTACTTCACCTTTTCCCACAAAGGACTCTGCTGCAATTTTGCTAAATAATTTTAATTTTTTTGAGACTGAAAAACTAACTTACCAACCCATAAGTTGCTACCAAACTCAACATTATGATCTTTAACTGCTAACTCTTTTGCTTCTTCAATAGTTTCTCTAACATATCGTGCCCCTTTTCTCATAACAAATTTTAGCTGTTTAATTGCTTCATCAGCTGATAATCCACGTACCATACATGCTATATACCACATTTTCCATGGGCTATATTTAATATTAATTTTTTGATGACATACAAACTGAAACTACTTGGTAAATATAATGTTGTTTAAACTCAATTAACATACAGCTGGTCTTGGTTCTTCATTAAGTGACTGTGGTGGGTAAATAACTTTATTATAACGTAACCATCCTTTTGAATCTCTTCTTTCTTTTTGCCAGGCAAATAATGAAGCGGACGTATGTAGACAATTTTGCGTAGATTGGTTTAGCCGTAATATGCTTCGAAAGGAATTGGTTAACTTTGCTAATGCCATGCTGCACTTATTTTAAATAACATTCATATTTTCACTGATAAAAAATAGTACACAAATGCAAAGTTGAGGTTAAATGTGTTATTATTGATTGTTCATACCTATGGTTCGTACATTAGACTCTATAGATTATCCATAGGCTATTCTGACGGTTTATCATAGATATTTACATATTTAAATGTTAGGCGTTATTAAATGTGGGACTACACCAAATGCGAGGTGTTGAATAAAAAATGTAAATGTGAGTTGAATTTGGAAAACAGTCTTCAGTTTATTCTGAATTATCTCTTAATTTCAAATTAATTAGAAAATCTTTCACTACGCTATTACAGAGACACTCCCAACTGTGTCATATAAATGTCTTCGGTTTATGCTATGGTTTATGCAATCTATGGTGAAATTTAAGGCGTTATTCATAGTCGTTTATTTTCTCGCCATTTTAATATTGCCATTCTTATAATAAGCAGTTTAGTAAGTGTTTATACTTAATTTCGTTTCATATTTACTTAACAGCGTGGTTAATTCGTTCTTTTTATCCATTTCTTGCAGATCGATGAATAAGTTCCAAAAGATTTGGGTTTATTCAACTTCGGTTCCTATTAACTATTCACCTTAGGCGATTCTGCAGTCATTTATTAAGGTGAGAATAATGCCATACTACACACATTTATTTATTTATTTATTTATTAGATTAACGGGATTAACTCCCCTTACATCGTAAATTAACTTAATGTAGATAGACAAAAAATATAATGCTAATTATGAAAAAAACAAAGGAAAATGCCTATATAAATGTTAGTTGTTGTTCACTAATTTACAACAAGAAAAATAAATATCATTATGACCAGTAATGGAGGAAAGAGTCCAATTAAGTATTTTCAGGCTAGTGACTCTAAATAACACTGTGATTTATATGATTATTCTATAACTAATAAGGCATTCTTAATATAATCAAATAAAGGGGTTCAGCATGGTGGGGGAACTAATTTAACTATATTTGGATACAGTTTCATGTTTCGTTTTACAGAAATACATACCATAAAAATTCTGGATGTTTTGACATATGTATATTAAGGAGAATTTCAGCCCCGAGTACTCTGGGATATGACAGTGTCGAAAGGAAGTATGTAATTGCTGATCTTTCTACCACTGGAAACCTAGACAGTGTCTTCTAATGTTATTAAAGGAATAATTTATGAAAATTCATTGGTAAGAAACATCAATTAAAGAAAATGGATGTGAGATTTTTATTGAATTATCCCAGAAATATCAACTTAATCATATGGAATATAGTTTAACAGAAATAGTAGTAGCACTTAGATGTTTCTTGTTTATTGGCTAGTATATCTCTTAGCTGCAGTTGTTTTCTTATTTACTATTTGTAAACAGCATTACCATTTCATATTCTACTAATTTACTTGTTATTTAAAGGCGTGTGTACATTTCCTATTTTATTTATTAAATGTTGTGATTAATATTTTTTTCTTTCTACTTGTACAGATTGAGCAGTAGTTGTTAGATAACGAAGTTCATCTTGATCACATCAGCAATCATTTTTCTTCCGGTAATGCTTGAGTTTTATTGGAATTGGTTTGCTACTTGATGCTTTCTTCTTGCTGCGTTACTCCATTTGGATCACTGCTAACTCCCAACAGCTTCACGCTTGTAAAATAATTGATGTTACACTGCAGTAATTAAGGTGAGAATGTATGATAAAATTAATTTTAATTGGTTATTACCAATCTGTTACGACCCTATTTGTACACGTATTTCTACATGTTTCTTTAGAACTTTTAAAGTAATTAACTTTTTTAAAGTTTAAGAAAACTTTTTTAATCTTAAAATTATAACGTTTTTCGTCAATTGAAATTTACTTCATTGTTATAAATTGTACAGGATAACCGTTGTCACTACTAAATTCTACACATGTTTTTATTCATTTTTACCCCCTTAGAGTATTTAAAATAATTGTTGTACAGTTTGAAATTTTGCGAACG